>CM014277.1:11036504-11055882 GCA_004135705.1 Alloteropsis semialata
GCCCGCGCCGGCTGGGCGGCCGCGCGCCCCCGCCGGCCGAGCTGAGCCGGAGAAGGGAGAGAGATGAGGGAGAGAGAAGGGAGAGAGACAAGAGAGATGGGAAATGAGAGGTTAGAGAGAAGAGACGAGAGAGGACTTAGAAATATCCAAAAGAGCTGCCGGTCATTGGTTTTAGTCCCGGTGGGTGTTACCACCCGGGACTAAATCTTTTAGTCCCGGGTGGTAACACCCACCGGGACTAAAAGCTCATTTCAACCCGGGACTAAAGAGTTTTTTGGCTACTGCCACTTGGACCCGGGACTAAAGACCTATTAGTCCCGGTGCCAAATGTGGCCGGGACTAAAGGTGTCAAACCGAAAGTGTTTTGTGTAGTAGTGTATCTTGGACTTGTAGCATCCAATAGCTCATCACAGCTTCTTTAGTCAAGTCAATTACAAAAGATGAAGATTGTACAAAGATCAACAGTTCATAGGTCAAGCAGGCAGCAATTCATGCAAATAATCTGGAAATATGACCCAATGGTTGAATGTGGATGAGGTTGGCTTCTTATGTAGTCAAAAATAGTGTCAAACTTAGTTTGATGTCCCTCTGTAGATGTAAATCAAGAAGCAACATGCTAGCTATGGTGCCAGCTGTTGGTCAAATGACTGCATACTCCACATCCCTTTTTCTTCCCCCTCCCAGATGATTTGTTCACCTTTACTCTTGATTGTAAAACTCAGAGCACACTGTGATTCCTCTTCACATGTCTAGCTGAAGCCAAGCAAATGCTGAATTAGTGCCGAGTTCATTCCTGAGACAGAGGACTCTGACATGACACAACCATTGATTAATAGGTCTTTTTTTTAGATAATGGAAATTTTCCGGCCTCTACGTTGTAACGTACACAGCCTCCAATTATTACACCACTCCAGCTTCATTGCTGGATTTAGAGGAGAACAAAAAAGTAAAATTAAGCTTGACAAAGTCTATTATTATGCTTCCATCCATGATTTGCAAACAAATTGAAAGAGCATCTAGGCCCCTTGTGGGTTTTGGTGAGTTGAATGACAACTAGATTAAAGGTCTAATGAACTTGTTAAGCTTATGAGCAGGTCTGAAGGTATTTGTGAATAATCTTTGTGGGAAAGATTGTATAAATGGCTCATTTGGCGAAAAGAACAAGTGTGATGTATGACATTGTACATCTAAGCATGAAAAGTAAGCAATGGCTGTTGAAGATGTGTTGAGGCTTAGGTAATAGCCTCATATTGCAAGATTGCTTGAATTGAAGATGAATATCAAGATAATAAATATTGAAATGATCCCATGATGACTTTGTGTGATATATGACAAGCAAATAAAGGTGAAGATAGAGGCATGATGGCATTGGGTTATTCTTTGGTCTCTAAATAAAATGAGAAGCTTGTTATAAACAAATGTGATTTAGAAGTCAAAAGTAAATATGATATCAAGTGGATTTCATTCTTGATGACAAAACAAAGCTAGACTCAATATGGCAACGATTGGATGAAGAAATCAAGTAAGGGATTAGCAACGAGGTACTAAGCGAAGTTTCGTCAAGTGGTGACTTGAGCCATGAGCTTTGCTAGGGTGAAGTGGCTAGTGCTTAGAGGATTTCGAGGTATCAAGTCAAGCCTTACCGAGTATAGCAATGGGATGCATTAAATGTTTATTGAATCATATGAAAAGGGTGACTTGTGATCTAAAGTTGGATTTCATTCATATGTGTTGAATATTGATCCAAGTCACTAGCTCAAGGTTGAAGTGCTCAAAGCAAAGAGACAGAGTTAGATGCAGCTCTCATAAGGATATATTGATCAAGTATGGCATGATACATTGTGGTGAAGCTCAAGAGGATGAATATTGCATTTATGTTTGATCTTGAGTTTAGGTATGCCGTACTATCAAGAGGGATGCATCATGTGATACTTTGATAAGGTCTCAGTGCTCAATTAACCCATGAGAGGTGATGAGAGACACAAAAGCCTCACGAACACATGTGACATGGGTTGGACAGTGGCAAAACCGGAGGTTCCGGTTTTGGAAACCGGAGGTTCCGGTTTTGGGTGCCAAGTGTCTCTAACGACTCTTTAGTTTGAATTTCCGGACGCTCCGGTTTTGGAACCGGTAGTTCCGGTTTTGGTCTGTCACTCTAACGGCTAGTTTTTGTGTTATGGAGTATTTATACCTCACGCCGTCCTCTGTGGCAGGTGCTGTTTTTGCAGTTGCTGGTGTGCTTCCTGCCTGTTCTAAGCTAAGCCAAAGCCAAGATAGCTCTCCCCAACCCCTCTTTGTGAGGTGGTGTGATCTTTGATAGATCTTGTGAGTTGGGTAGTAGAGAGGAGCCATTCGTGAGCACTAGAAGAGCACTCATATGCTTGAGCACTGTTTTGCCTTGTCAAGTATTAAGTGAAGCATTTGTTACTCTTGGAGGTGTGCCTCCTAGACGGCTAGGCATTGCCCGGGAGCTACCAAGGTGTGGTGAGCCGCGGGACAGTTTGTGCAGGTCAAGCTTCGCCTCCTTTCAGGGAAGAAGCTAACTAGTGAAGTGGGGAAAGGGGTTGAGAGCGACCCGGCTTCTTTGGAAGCACCCAACGGAGATGTAGGATTCGTCCTGGGTGAATCTGAACTTCGGGAAACAAATCTTTGCGTCTCCTCACTGGTTTGCTTACATTTGCATTGCACTCGCATTCATAGCTTGATCTTGTGATATTGGTTGATCTACTCGGGTGTTAGTGTTTGTGTAGTGCAGGCGCTTTGTGAACCTGTTAAGATACACCATTGGGCATACACTCTGCTTTTGATTGATCTCAAGCTCAGTTCGCAACTCACAGGTTTGGGGGTTCTGTCTGCCTAAGCCAAAACCGGAGGTTCCGGTTTTGGAAACCGGAAGTTCCGGTTTTTGTGGCAGAGAGTCATTCCGCTGCTTAAGGAGTGGGTTCCCATATTCGGAGACTCCGGAGATTTTTCCGGAGACTCCGAAAGTTGCTAATAAATTTGTTTTAAGTGGCGACATTTTCAGGTTACGCCTATTCACCCCCCCTCTAGGCGACATCAAGATCCTTTCAATTGGTATCAGAGCTTGGACTCACATCAAGGCTTAACCGCCGTGAGAAAAGATGTCGTCATCGTGTGAGGTATTTTTTGAGCCACTCGCCATTGATGGCTCAAATTACGCTTCTTGGTCTGCTCATATTCTGAATGCTGTAAAGAACAGTGGTCCTGCTGCTGAGCGCATTTTAGTTGAGAGCATTATCCCTATAAACTTCGATTGGCACAAATCTGAGCTAACCGAAGAAGTGGGAAAATGCCTTCAACTAAATGCCCAAATTACTAACTTCATGACGAGCCTTCTTAGCACAGAACTTCAAGACATGATCTTTAAGAAGAAGAAGAAGATACATGGTGATGCACATCGCATTTAGGCTCTACTTAAAAAATTGTATGCCAAGCCCAAATGTGATAGCAAGGAGCAAACAGATGCTAGATCACTTGAGGAGTGCTCAACATCACCAATCATATTGACTGAGCCTCAAGTGACTCCACTTGTTCAGCTTGAAGATCACAGAACTTCGTCCAGCTCCACTAGCACAAAGAAACCAAAAGTTCCGGTTCTAAAAACCGGAAGCTCCAGTTTTAACAGTGACTTCGCCATAAAGGATGATCTTCAATGCAGGCCAAGTGAGGAGTCAATATCTACAAGGCACTCAAGCTCTGGTGATGAAGTAAATCTATGTCTTATGTCCATAAGCAAGAAGAAGTCAGCCAAGAAGAATGAAAGTCAAAAGGTTGACAAGCACAAAGCTTTAACCAAGGTTTATGAAGAACTCAAGAATTCACATGCCTCCTTGGTTAGTAAGTATGAAAACCTAGAAAAAGAATATACTTGTGCTTTTAACTCTCTTGCATGTGTAGCACCATTGGAGGAAGCAAACCAAAAGCTCAAGGCTCAACTTGAAGAACTCTCTAGCAAGTATGTGAACTTGCAAGCAACTCACAAAGAAGTAGAGTGTTCTCATGAGAAGCTTGTGGAGTCACATACCATGCTTGAAGTGACTCACGAGGTTATGGTTACTACGGTAAAATCCTTAGAACCTCAATTGCACAAGTATTCTTGCTCACTAGCTAAAATTGATACATCTTGTGCTAACCCTTGCGGCTTGCAAGTAAAATCTTCATGGTATGATCAAGTTCTTGTAGAGTCACGTGATGACCTCATTGCACAAGAGAATGATAATCTGAAGCTAGAGGTCCAGAAGCTCAAGATGGACTTGTGTAGGCTAAATGGCAAGGGTGGTGCACAACCTTCTCAAGATAACCGTGATGCCACCGTGAAGAAGCTTGAGAAGGGATCAACTTTGCAAGGCTCCTGCAACCACTCTGTCAAGTCCATGGCAAAGAAGAAGCAAGACAACAAGAAGAAGAATCATGATCACATCAAGTGCTTCGAATGCTCAAAGATGGGACACTTTGCTTTCATGTGCCCAATGAAGAAAGAAGACAAGCCAGCACTCTCAAAGAGACAAAGAAGCCTTTCTAAGAGAAGATGCTTTAGCTGTTGCGAAAAGGGACACAAGATTGGAACGTGTCCAAGCAAGTCCAAGATGCTGCCTAGTAAATCCGGAAGTTCCGGATTTTGCAAACCAGAAGTTCCGGTTTTGAACTCCCAGCAGCACTTCAAGCTAAACAGAGGTTTCTTGAAGGCTCAAGAAAAATATATGAGAGATGCTGCTGTCAGAAGTCAACACAAGAAGGTAACAAGCAACATCAAGCATAAGATTTGCTATGAATGTCGAAAAAAGGGTCATCTTGGTAAGGATTGCCCAAATGGTAATGCTCTTGAGCTCAAGTCCATTCATAATGATTCTAATAAGCCTAGAAAGAACCTGAATGACTCTTGCATTGCCGAAGTGACTCACTCATCTAAGGCTAGCACAAAAGCCATTTGGGTACCTAAGACCTTGTTGTCTAACACCTGTGGACCCAACTTAGCTTGGGTACCAAAGTGTGCTTGAAAAGATCTCTACAGGTACTTGTTGGTGCATTGGAGCTTGGCATACTTGACAAGAACTTTATATTCTATCTTTGGCTCAAGTAAAGAACTTCATGTCTATTCAAGAAAAGGTGTCAAGTGAAAATTGATGACTCATTCTCTTGCACGATGCATCATTGATAACAAGTACTTTGCTCCTGGTTATCTAGCTGACTATATATGAACATGCTCTGTGCTAATCATATACAACAACTAGATAGCTCTCTTTGTCAAGTCAAGTAATAGTTTTGTTTTCATGCCGTTCGATGCTCTTGACCACTTCCTTTGGAAGTTCTTGTGTTTATAATGCCTGCAGGTCATATGTGACAATGTCTATCTAGAAAAGAGTCAAAAATGTCGCAAAACCGGAGGTTCCGGTTTCTGAATCCGGAAGCTCCGGTTTCGGTAAACCTGTGGCAGAATAATCTGGAAGTTACGGAGACTCCGCACTTTTCTTCAGAGTCTCTGAAACTCTGTCATCTTTGCTCTTTTTCTGACTGATGGAAGTGGACAAGTTGTCATACGCATCACTTTGGTTTACCCTGCTGGTATAAACATCCAAGGAAAATAACTGTAAGAAATTCTCAATTAAATTTCATCATGGCATGATTATATTACTGGACCAAGATATGAAATGAGTCTCCCTTGGTCCTAACTGAACCAAGTGCATGTCTCAAGATTCAAATCCTTGATGCACATATTAAAGGGGAGCTTATCTTATATTCTATGTCATGGCTACTAACTCCTTTGTCAAGTTTTCATGTGTGTAGCAAACATTTATGTCATTTTCTCAAATGTCTTCTTCTCAAAGAAGCAACATTGCAATATGTTTGCTACATTTACAATGACCATTAAATCAACTTGAGAGCTTGATAGGCATCTAATGGAGATAGTATTCGAGCTTAAATAAATATCTTATGAAAGATAAAGGTGCCATTATCCTTCTAAGTAAAGAACTCTTGTTCTAGGGCTAAGGTATGAATTTTCAATCTATATGTCTTTTACCTTATGCATCTAGGCCCTGTATATGCTAGTGTGTGCATGTTTTGGATGAAGCAATTTCAAGTCCTTGGTGTGCCTTTAGATATTTGGTTGATACCTTCATTTAATTGACTAAGTGTCAAGTAGCCGTGTATCTCGTGAGGTATGAACTAAATATGCTAAAGAAAGTACTTGACCTGAAATTGTTGCATGCCTGAGTGAAATAGGATAGTATTTCAAAATATCACTAGTACCATAGGTTGTGTGCTTTTCGAAAATTATTTGGATCTTGGTCTTTGTGACCTCATCATGTCATTTATGGTTATGGTTAACCTTGCTTGTTTGCTGGCTAACTATGAGTGACATGATTCTCTCAAGTCCATAGGAAATCATCTCTATCTTCTCCCAAGGGCTAATCATTAGATTTCCTTCATCTCTCTCAAATCTCTCAGAAACTATCAAACTGTGCTTATGATCTGATTTATTATGGATTTCTAAGACCCAGGATCATACTCAAAACTTTTTCTAGTATCTAGCTGGTCAAATCTTGCTCAATACTTTTCTCCATGGGGTGTGCTGGTTCAAACCGGAGGTTCCGGTTTTCCAAAAACGGAGGTTCCGGTTTTGGTCGGGCATATCACTGTTGAGCCCGTGACTCTTCTCCAACCTGTATCATTCTATCCTATCCTCTCCACCCGACCTGGCACTGTTTGAGAGGGGCGACGAGGGCGATTTGAAGTTTCAACCAAGGGATTCAAGGCTTGGAGGATGATTCTTGGTGCTCAATCTTGGAAGATCTGATTTCCCACTCCGATTTCTCCCTTTGCAGTTCAAATCATGCCCAGAGGTACTCAAAAATTCTGTTCCATCTCGATCTATCTGTATAGGGCCTATCTCCGGGATTCCTTCAGTCAATCATCTACATTTAGGTCATAAATGCTATGCCATATACTGAATTCGAGTTCCATGGTCGATTTTCGATGGGGGCTGAAATTAGGGTTTCCCAGCGAAACCGGAAGCTCCGGTTTTTCGGAAACCGGAGGTTCCGGTTTTACTCTGAAGTCTAGCAGTTCAATCAAAAATCCTGTCCTCATGTTCCTTTGAGCCATGCCTCTATCCAGGATTGTTTCCTAAATGTTTTTATTTAATATCTTCTATCAGGACAATCCAAGAACACTGATTTCGAATTTAGAAGAAGGGATGAAGCTAGTGAGAATCCGGATTTGGGTCAAGGGACTCGAAGAAGATCACAAAGAACTGCAACCAGGCATGAACTTCCTAGGGCAACTCTGGAGATTGAGGGAATTGAAGAAATAGAGGGAGAATCTAGTGATGATGATGATATGGAGGATGAAACCTATGTGGAATCTCCTCCTCGATCCTCTTTGAAGAGAAAGGGCAAAGAAGTGAGAACTCACAGCCATGATGACAGCCAAGGAACTGGAAGTGGGAATGGTAATGATGATGATGAGGAAGAGGAAGAACAGCCCATGCACTTGTCACAAGGTGCACAAACTTCACATGCGGCAAACCACTCATGTCCCAAATGTGACCATGAGACCTCCAAATGCTCCATCACTTCGAATAAGAGTCAATTATAAAGCTAGAGGGATGACGGAGCAAGTTAGAGTTGAGAGGGCAAAAGACCCAAGAAAGGTTGGAAAAGGAAGGGTGGATTATAGGTTTCACACCGACTTTCACCAAAACTATTATGAGAGTATAATCTTTGCCAAGAAGACTCCCGTTGCTGAATCTCAATATATTGATTGGGGTCACTTGGAGAATCTACGTGATCCGGTCATTGATGAGGTGATAAGTGCATGCAAAAGCAAACATGTCTATAAAATAATGGGATATCAACATCATTGGAACCGTGAAGTGATTGCTCAATTCTATGCCACCTCCTATTTTGATGTGAGAAATGACATGAGAAGGGTTCATTGGATGACTGAGGGTACTTGGTATAATATTAGCTACCCAGACTTTGCTTTGATGTTCGGATTTGGGCGTGGTGATGCAAACCGGCCTAAGATTCACCGTGGAGTCTATCGTCCGAAGGAGGACATGATAGACTTATATTTGGAACATGAGCAAGGAGACTTTGGTACCGCAAAAGGGTTGATTCCTTTCTATGGATATTTGAACCGACTCTTTAGAAAGACACTTGCACCTAGAGAAGGAGATGCTACAAAGATCACATTCTATGGGAGAGATTTACTTCTTAGCATGGGACCCGATGATCCTCCATTTAGTGTGTTTGACTATATTTGGGAGGAAATGAAAGGAATTGCAAATTCATCTCAAAAGAGTTGTGGGTATGCACCATACATCATGTACATGATAGAGCAAACCACAAATCTTACTTTTGACTATGATGCCCAACATGAACCATTCCACATGAAGAATGATATACCCGGCCCGACCTTGGCTAGTCTAAAAGGGGCTGATCCTAGTGCTCCAGCTGCTCCTAATGATCCGGGAGGCACCTCTAGTGCTGCTGCCCCTCCTATGGCAGCACACACCTCTTCTAGGCGTCGTGGTAGAAGTGGTCCTCAAGAAAGCTATAAGCCTCCCTCTCCAATAAGGAAAATGTTCAACTTCTTTTGTGGCATGTGTAAGACTATAGATGTGCGTCAACACAAGGAAAGGCAAAGGAGAAAGAAAGATACTTTGAGGCTCAAAAGGTTGGAAGCAAAATTCTTTCCCGAAAATCCTCCTTCTCCTATTGGTTCCGAGGGTCAAGAAAGTGAGCCCGAAAGTACTACTCAGCAGTTTGAGAATGCTCAAAATGTGGATTATTATTCTCAGCTCTTTCCATATGGTGATCCTTCAATGGGAGGCATGCAAAGTGGTGGTGGTTCTTTTTCGGCTGATCCATTCCTTGGAACCACAATTCCTTCGAGTACTCCTGTTGATCCTACTACTGCTGCAGCTCCTGGTGGCTTTGGAGTCGATAATTTCAACGCCATGATCTTTGGATATCCACCTCGTGGCTTTGGAGTCGATAATTTCAGCGCCATGATCTTTGGATATCCACCTCCTTATCAAGGTCCTCCTCCATATCAAGGCGCAAGTGGTAGCGGTGGACTAGCTCCTTATGATGATGAAGATGAGGAGTAGCTATGTGCTTCTGGTGCTTCCCTTTGACCCTTTCTTGGTGATGGATGACAAAGGGGGAGAGAAAAATGGATTAAAGCGCTCTTCATCAGTTCCTATCCTGGCAAAACCGGAGGTTCCGGTTTTGGCTGCTGTATGCAGCAGGCCTTTGTAATAAATTCGATTCTAGCTCTTGTGGACTTGAGAATTTATGTAATGTGTGCTACTATGTGTGTTGAACCTATTTAAGCTCTGTAAGACTCTGTTGCATGCTAGTGTGAATTTTTTTATTTGAGTGGTGACTGTTTGGTCAGTGCTGTCAGACTGAAATCGGAAGTTCCGGTTTCAGTAACCGGAAGTTCCGGTTTTGCCTGGCAGACTGCACCACTTTCTCTCATTTCATTTGTTTGGTGAATTATCTGCTGCATGCATCACGTGTTATCTGTTCACACACTTGTTTTGCACCCTACGATTGATGAGATTTAGGGGGAGCTCCATGGTTGTCTTGAAAATGTGCAATTTGGCATTTTAGGCCAAAATCGTTGAATTTCATTCAATGCACGTATTTAGGGGGAGCTCTATCTAAATCTGTTCCCTCAAAAGCTTGTATTAATATATCTTTTGTAAGCTTTAATCAAAGTTGTCATCAATCACCAAAAAGGGGGAGATTGAAAGAGCATCTAGGCCCCTTGTGGGTTTTGGTGAGTTGAATGACAACTAGATTAAAGGTCTAATGAACTTGTTAAGCTTATGAGCAGGTCTGAAGGTATTTGTGAATAATCTTTGTGGTAAAGATTGTATAAATGGCTCATTTGGCGAAAAGAACAAGTGTGATGTATGACATTGTACATCTAAGCATGGAAAGTAAGCAATGGCTGTTGAAGATGTGTTGAGGCTTAGGTAATAGCCTCATACTGCAAGATTGCTTGAATTGAAGATGAATATCAAGATAATAAATATTGAAATGATCCCATGATGACTTTGTGTGATATATGACAAGCAAATAAAGGTGAAGATAGAGGCATGATGGCATTGGGTTATTCTTTGGTCTCTAAATAAAATGAGAAGCTTGTTATAAACAAATGTGATTTAGAAGTCAAAAGTAAATATGATATCAAGTGGATTTCATTCTTGATGACAAAACAAAGCTAGACTCAATATGGCAACGATTGGATGAAGAAATCAAGCAAAGGATTAGCAACGAGGTACTAAGCGAAGTTTGGTCAAGTGGTGACTTGAGCCATGAGCTTTGCTAGGGTGAAGTGGCTAGTGCTTAGAGGATTTCGAGGTATCAAGTCAAGCCTTACCGAGTATAGCAATGGGATGCATTAAATGTTTATTGAATCATATGAAAAGGGTGACTTGTGATCTAAAGTTGGATTTCATTCATATGTGTTGAATATTGATCCAAGTCACTAGCTCAAGGTTGAAGTGCTCAAAGCAAAGAGACAGAGTTAGATGCAGCTCTCATAAGGATATATTGATCAAGTATGGCATGATACATTGTGGTGAAGCTCAAGAGGATGAATATTGCATTTATGTTTGATCTTGAGTTTAGGTATGCCGTACTATCAAGAGGGATGCATCATGTGATACTTTGATAAGGTCTCAGTGCTCAATTAACCCATGAGAGGTGATGAGAGACACAAAAGCCTCACGAACACATGTGACATGGGTTGGACAGTGGCAAAACCGGAGGTTCCGGTTTTGGGTGCCAAGTGTCTCTAACGGCTCTTTAGTTTGAATTTCCGGACGCTCCGGTTTTGGAACCGGTAGTTCCGGTTTTGGTCTGTCACTCTAACGGCTAGTTTTTGTGTTATGGAGTATTTATACCCCACGCCGTCCTCTGTGGCAGGCTGCTGTTTTTGCAGTTGCTGGTGTGCTTCCTGCCTGTTCTAAGCTAAGCCAAAGCCAAGATAGCTCTCCCCAACCCCTCTTTGTGAGGTGGTGTGATCTTTGATAGATCTTGTGAGTTGGGTAGTAGAGAGGAGCCATTCGTGAGCACTAGAAGAGCACTCATATGCTTGAGCACTGTTTCGCCTTGTCAAGTATTAAGTGAAGCATTTGTTACTCTTGGAGGTGTGCCTCCTAGATGGCTAGGCATTGCCCGGGAGCTACCAAGGTGTGGTGAGCCGCGGGACAGTTTGTGCAGGTCAAGCTTCGCCTCCTTTCAGGGAAGAAGCTAACTAGTGAAGTGGGGAAAGGGGTTGAGAGCGACCCGGCTTCTTTGGAAGCACCCAACGGAGATGTAGGATTCGCCCTGGGTGAATCTGAACTTCGGGAAACAAATCTTTGCGTCTCCTCACTGGTTTGCTTACATTTGCATTGCACTCGCATTCATAGCTTGATCTTGTGATATTGGTTGATCTACTCGGGTGTTAGTGTTTGTATAGTGCAGGCGCTTTGTGAACCTGTTAAGATACACCCTTGGGCATACACTCTGCTTTTGATTGATCTCAAGCTCAGTTCGCAACTCACAGGTTTGGGGGTTCTTTCTGCCTAAGCCAAAACCGGAGGTTCTGGTTTTGGAAACCGGAAGTTCCGGTTTTTGTGGCAGAGAGTCATTCCGCTGCTTAAGGAGTGGGTTCCCATATTCGGAGACTCCGGAGATTTTTCCGGAGACTCCGAAAGTTGCTGATAAATTTGTTTTAAGTGGCGACATTTTCAGGTTACGCCTATTCACCCCCCTCTAGGCGACATCAAGATCCTTTCACAAATCTAAGGCTATCATCTCCAGAGAAGTGCTTGCCTTCATGAATAGATCCTTTGTCTTCTCCTCATGCTGCAAGAGTGACCAGAATCGCAGCCAGTAGGTTCCCCTGAAA
Source organism: Alloteropsis semialata (assembly GCA_004135705.1). Lineage (NCBI taxonomy): Eukaryota > Viridiplantae > Streptophyta > Magnoliopsida > Poales > Poaceae > Alloteropsis > Alloteropsis semialata. Next base: position 11,048,442 of record CM014277.1, read on the forward strand.
ATAGCCTGCATAAAGGATGAGTGTTTAACGTCATCAAAAATAATATCATTTCGACAACGCCATATTGCCCAACATAAAGCCGTTGCCCCTGTTAGAATAGTAATGGTCTCTTGATAATTAAAGTTTTGAAGCCAATTCCCTAGCATGTGGGTTACTGATCTAGGTGGGGTTAAACCAGTAGCAACTTGGACAGTCCTCCAGATTACCTTAGCATGATGGCAATCAAAAAGTGTTTAATTGTTTCATTACAATTACAGTAGCTACACTTTTGGCTGCCCTTCCAATTTTTCCTCGATAGATTATCCTTGGTTAGGATGACCCCTTTTTGTAGGTACCAAAGGAAAATCTTAATTTTTAGAGAAATTTTAAGTTTCCAATTCAGTTTATGATGGAAGGGAAAATTGTGGTTCATTAGGTGGAGATACATAGAGCGAACCGTAAATTGTCCGCTCTTCGTTAAATACCATCCAAAAGTATCCCTTCCATGAGTCAAATTGAAGTTCGAAACATGTGCTACTAGCATTAACCATTCATTTAATTTCTCTCCCATTCTTCTAAAGGAGATGTTCAACGGTGCTGAACTCATAACATTTGCCACCGTGGCATGCGGATGGTGACTAATGTTGTATATGTTGGGGTAGATGTCTTTGAATGGCCGGCTTGATGCCCATGTATCCTCCCAAAATCTCGCTTGTGTTCCATCCTTTATCTGGAAGGAACCATTAGCTAGGACCTCTTCTTTAATTTTCATAAGCCCTCGCCAGAAATGGGAATCGCCCTGTTTGGACTCAACTTGTGTTAGAGATTTGGAGCTTAGGTATTTATTCCTAAGCAGTGTTTGCCACGTCCCTTCGCCATTGAGCAAATTAATTATCCATTTGCTTAATAAGGCTTTATTCTGGAGATGGAGGTCTATAATACCTAGACCTCCTTGACTCTTAGGACGGCAAATGATGTCCCATTTCACTAATCGGTATTTCTTTTTATCCTTGCCACCTTGCCAAAAGAATCTCGATCAAAATTGATCAAGTTTCTTCAATACCTCCTTTGGTATCTCAAAAAAGGACATCATAAACATGGGTAAACTGCTAAGCACCGAGTTTATGAGAATTAATCTACCTCCATATGACAAGTGTTTAGCCTTCCAACAAGACAATTTCTTTTCAAAACGCTCTTCGATCTTTCTCCAATCAATATTTAGGAGTTTTCTATGATGCATTGGGATCCCTAAATATCTAAAAGGATATTCCCCTGTATTGCAACCAAAGAGCTCAGTATATTCATCCTCGAACTCTCTCGCTTTACCATAGCAAAAGATTACGCTTTTGTGGAAGTTTATTTTGAGACCAGATAATTGCTCAAAAACAGTCAGTAATAATTTCATGTTTCTTGCTTGGTCCAAATCATGATCCATGAAAATGATGGTGTCATCTGCATATTGCAGTATGGATAGTCCATCATCAACCAGATGTGGGATGACCCCTCTTATCTGGCCATCATCCTTTGCCCTCTTGATTAATAGGTCTAGCTTGAGCAAACACTCTTCTTCAACTCTGTTTCTTTAGAAAATACACCAGTTCGTTTCCCGCAAGAATCTTCAGCTGCTCCAGGATTGTAAATACTTAAAAAAAATGTCACAAGCTTGTGCCTCTAATAATGATAGCTTCTCACAACATGTCAATGGCTCCAGCGACGGGACCACCACTTTCATCACCAGCACCCCAAAAACGCTCCTGACACAATGAGCAATTGCCTCGTTCCTCTGCACATCACAGTTACCAATAAAAAGAAACAAGAACTCAAGCAGCATGCTTATGATATCAGTATACTGAGACACCGAGTTCACCATCACGAACATCGCAGGACGCAGGCTCAATTTCCATGACACTACGCCTCCCCTCAAAAAATAACCAGAATAACCACATTGGTCGGGTGGTACCCGCAGCATATGAAACGAACAATGTCAGGGATCCTCTCCTCACCTCCAGGCACCATCAGATGCTTCCTCGCAAACCACAGGTGGTACCTCTTCTGATTCCCCCACTTCACATTGTTCATCATGAACAAGAGCCACCAACGGACCAACCGGGTGTGCTAATCTGGCAGACATCACCGACAAGATCCAGTATCAAGTCTCTCCAAAGGGGCTGAAACTCCGGCACGAGCAACAGCTCATGGAGCGACCTTACAAGGTCCCTCACTGCTCGGGAGGAGGCGGGGTTAGGCGAAGACGGCGGAGGCGAGGAAGGAGGCGTGCTCGCGAAAAGTTCGAGTAGGCGAGCGTCGCCGTGGAACGGCACGCGGCGGAGGAGGGAGGCGAGGAGGGGCACGAACCCCGGCGCCACCGCGAAGGCGAGCTCGAAGGCGGCGAGGAGGAGGCGGGCGCGCGGGTGAGGGAAGAGGAGGGGAAAGGGGATGGGAAAAGAAGGGCGGAGGCGAAGGCCTGATAGAAGGCGGGGAAGCGGGCGCCAGCGGCGGGTGACGAGGAGATGCCGCGGGAGCGGGAAGGATTGGGTGAGGTCCGTGAGGAAGGCGAAGGCGAGGGCGTGGGGGAGGTGCAGCGATGAGAAGTCGGAGAGGGATGGTGATGGAGAGGGGAGGAGGAGGTGCGCGGAGAGGAATGGGTGTTCCGGGGAGGACGTGGAGGTTGGGGGCGGGTGGTGGTCGCCGCCGGCGAGGAGTCGCGGGTGCGGCGGCGGCATTGGGGAGGAAGAAGATGGACATCAGCAGGTATGGATGTCTCGTGCACATGGATAGGCCAAATTTCTTAGTGGGCGATTAGAAATGAATTGTTGAACGAGCTCTTATTACAGCCCACACACGTATTTTTTTTATAATGCACAGACATAACAATTATAAGTGTTTTAGATAAACAAGACAACTGAATTATATATCAAACTAACGTATCCAATTCATCAACTGATACTATCTTTTTCACTCATTATTCTCCAAATCACAGAACAAACACTCAACATCTCAGATAAACTCCAGATTATCCACAATGCATACAAATCGTCAAACCCCGTGATAACATAGCAGGCGACCCGGCATGGCATTTCAGTAAGTTGTTCCTCATGGTTCTCCAGCACTACCCTTCCTCGTCATCGCCACAAACTCATTGTAGTCAATTTGCCCATCCTGAAGCGAAAACCATATAAATAGGATTTCATTACTGACGAAACAGCACAAAACTAAGAGTCAAAACAAATGCAACTGAAATATGGAGATCTAAGTGCACTGAATAGAAAACCGACTAACATTGTTCTGATCGATATCTTTAATGACATCCTCAAGGAGAACAACATCAACACCAAAGTCACGGCATGCTTGTGACAGCCCATCAGTGGTTATATACCCATTTCCATCTTTGTCAAGAAATGAGAACGCACGCAGCAAGTTTTCCTCCCTCTCCAGCTTACTTATGTGCAATGTAGCTGCAATGAATTCAGTGCAGTCGATGGTTCCATTGCTGTTAATATCAGCCTGAGCAAATTAAAGGTTCGTCAAGACAAAATCAATAACAGGATATTTTCCAGATAAATATATATTCAACTAGTGAAGAAGCACTCACCGCATCCATTAACATCTGGATCTCATTCTCCGGTAATGCTGAGCTTAACCTTTTCAAGCCAGCTTTGAGTTCACCAAATGTAATAGTTCCACTATTATCTGTATCAAATTTTTTGAACAGCTCCTTGAGGCCTGCAATCTCTTCCTCGGGCATGCTTTCAGCAATAACCTGAAAATTGAAAATATGTTTACAATGAGTCAAATGTTTAAGATAACCGTGGCATGATGCACGCCATATATTGAGTATTAGAGGCATGCTTCAATCTCCATCATACATCAAGGATCCCAAATTTTCTGTTAGTTCATTCACAAATAAATGACTGAAAGCACATGGTTATACAGGTATACATGACATCACATATGAATTCTGTTGTCCTACTTCGATAGCATAAATCTGGAAATACTTAATGCATAAATATAAAAAGGTTGAAACATAATCAAAATGCTAGCAAATTTGAGGGGAAACAGAGTGGTACCAGGAGGCAAGAGGTGTGAGTACCACTACTCCCTCTACTTGAATCACATATATATTATACAGAATATATCTCCGCATTCATGCTGATTGTAATTGATCTTATAAACTATTCCCTCCATCCCAAAAAAACAATGCAACTCTCGTTTTCGAAAAAGTCAATCCATCTCAACTTTGACCAAGCATATATAAAAAATAAAAATAATTTATGGTACCAGATATAGTAGAAAGATTTATCGTGAAATATATTTTCATAGTATGCATATTTTCAGTAATAAAAGTTAATAAATTTCCTCTAAACTTAGTCAAACATAAGCAAGTTTGACTCAGCTTAAATCTAGAATTGCATTCTTTTTGGACCGAGGGAGTATTATAGTTAACAAAGAGATTCATTTAGGCAGACTAGAAATATAGTCATGTTGAGTTGGCATTGGGATATCATCAAGTAAATGCATCAACTTTAGCAGTAAAGAATATTAACTTAAGGTATTGATGTATCAATGAACAAACTACAAAAAATTGAAAATGCTGAATCGGATACTTTACATCAACAGGCGTAAGTAAATCTACATACCAACAATACCATCTTCGTGAACATGTTCATTGCTGAAAAATGCTTCAGCCTTGACAGAACAGCAGAATCGGTAGGCTCATAAGGTGCAACAGCGTCATCAATAATCCATGGGTGACCTGACATATACAATGCGGTTACGAGAAAATAAAAAATCATATTCAATGTAGAACACCACACTAACTAAGAAAGATGAGGGGAGGGAGGGTGGACTTACAAAGAACCTCATGAGCACTGAATCTTTTTTCAGGATCCCGAGTAAGCATATTCCGGACCAGATCCTTAGCACTATCAGAGATGCTAGGCCAGGTATCAGATTCAAAGTCAAGTTTGCCTTGTATAATCTCGCTGGAGGTTCCCTCTTCAGTTTCTGAGAGGAGAAAAACATACATATAGGAGCATAGGAAGCATGAGGATTCAGAGGAGCAATACTTTGAGGGTTTGAATGAGAATGGTTCACCTGCCCAAAACGGGGGGACGCCAGAAAGCAAGATGTACAGAATCACCCCAACACTCCAGATATCAGCTTCTGGACCATAGCATTTCTGAAGAACTTCCGGTGCAACATAATAGTCACTCCCAACAATGATTCTAGTGAATTTATCTCCTGAGCAAATGGAAGGGAATATATTGAATCACCGATAGAACTATAGAAGTAGTGCAAGAATTACTGTGAGCTTCCAAGCAAAATATGATCATTGTGATGCAAATAGCAGCAGGTAACTGCAGAAGCTTAGCTACCAAATTAGTGAAAGCAATCCAGGACGAGGCACAGCCCTGTTTTCCATTTCCGAGATAAAAGCAATACAGCGTTAACTGAGGCAGAGCTAAGTTTTCCATGAGAAACAACATGCAAACATGAGACTGTGCTACAGTATCGTCCACATGTGCATGATTTCAAGCAAAAGACACGTACCAGGCATGTAGAAGACAGAGAAGTCAAAGTCGGTAAGCTTGAGCTCAGCGTCCTCAGCGTTGCTGACGAACATGAGCTTCTCTGGTTTGATGTCCCCGTGGATGACGCCGAGCGAGTGGCAGCCGTCGACGATCCTGATGATCTTCCTGATGAGCTGCGCGGCAGCGCGCTCGCTGCAGTAGTGTCCCTGGTTAGCTATAATGCGGTCCAAGAGGTCCCCGCCGGCGCAGAGCTCCATGACGATGTGCACGAAGAGCGCGTCTTCGTATGCGCTGTGGATGCGGACGACATCGGGGTGATGGGAGAGGTGGTACATGATCTGAATCTCGCGGTAGACGCCCTCGTAGTCCTCGGGATTATGCAGCAGGTTGCGCTTGGGTATAGATTTGCACGCGTACTCGGCGCCGTCGGCCTTGTGCACGCACTGGTACGTGGTGCCGTAGTCCCCCTGTCCCAGCTTCTTGCCTATGCGGTAGTGCTCGCGCACATTGGCCGTCTTGTATGGCAGCACGGACACCTTCGCCAGTTTTCTCCAGTAGTCCAGGCGGCTCTGCATCTGCAGGAAATAAAATAAAATAAAATCATATCATGTCAACTGATGACGCCTCTAATGATGCGGTTGTGTTGTGAACATGAAGATTTACGAGCCATGATGCATGATTACCTCGCCATGCCAAGATGGGCTCGAAGGAATGGCCATGGGGCGGCGGCAGGGGGGCTCGAAGGAATGGCCATGGGGCGGCGGCAGGGGGGGCGGACATCTTCGGGTTTTATGCTATAATAAAAGTTCACCCGTCAAAAAAAAAGAATTTAATGGCTATGGGAAAGTCATTGACATCTTGGACAAAAAGTCCAAATCGGCTGGACTTCGTAGTACCGGCCTATAGTTATGTCCTGTGTTGCGTGAAGCATTTCGATCACATCCCATACAGCAGGCCTCTTTTTGGGGTCAGAATCAACACATTTTAGTCCCATCACAGTGCATGCGTTTATTTGTTGAATGTATATTTCCAAGAAAATGCGTATCGATGCCTTTGACAACATGTCCCTCCATTTCTCAACCACCTAAATAATACGTGAAGTATGCCACACTAAATGTGTCAGAATTTAAAGGAAAAAAAAAGAATTAAAAGTAGTGCAAGCTGTATTTGTTTCATCTCACATTCTCCATGAAGTCTCCAAAAGATGCTTCACTATTCTTAGGATAGTCTCTGGATCCTATTAATAATTCTATGATTATAACACCCAAACTGAATATATCTGACTTGGTTGATATCAATCCTTCGTTCAAATATTCTGGTGCCATGTATCCACTGTGCATTATAACAAGAGAATGCAGTCAGATTTACTTGTTCGAACAAACAACAGTGCAAGTCTTAAGAGATTAGCTCACAGTGTCCCGACGCGACTCTCGGTGATAATTCGAGACTCTTGTTGGCCGAAGAGTCTCGAGGTGCCAAAATCTGCAATTTTTGGCACCATATTGTTATCCATCAATATATTCTGCGGTTTAAGGTCCAAATGAACAATATTGCATTTCTCATGAAGGTAATGCAAACCGTAGCAAATTCCAGAAATTATCTTAAATCTCTGATTCCAAGTGAGTCCACAATGTTCAGCTGTAGGAACAGATCAATAGATAGATGTATGAGATCATCCAACTTAATCATAAGTTTGTGGTACACAGGTTCTGCAATGGGCTATCCATTTAGTGACAGAAATTGACACGATATGTTTGCGTTTATGCGGTGGTAAACACAAAGTGCAACACCGTACAACATTACCGTACCGGATATGTACTCATCAAGGCTCTTGTTATTTATATACTCGAAGCAGATCAGCCTGTGTCGTATTTCAGCCATGACATACTTCCCGCTTACTTGGGTCGCTTCCCACCGTGATTCAGCACAAT
>CM014277.1:11056074-11083473 GCA_004135705.1 Alloteropsis semialata
GAGGGAGGGGTGCATGTATACCTTGTATACAATTCCAAACCCGCCTCTTCCAAGTTCTCGCTCCTTGGAGAAATCACACGTGATATATTTCAGAAAGTCCAGTGGCAGATATATCGGCATCGCACATGGATCTACTAGCTTCTTCTCCAATATGCCAAAATCTGTGCTAGTCCTCCCATGAAAAAACCTGCAGTTATAGAAGCAAAAAAAAAAAAAGCCATGTTCTTTGAGAGGCCGTCCAGGCTGAAAAAAAAAAAGAGAGCCTTTGCTAGATTTACCTGCTGAACATCCAACCAGGATGGCGAGCTGCGCTTCCGCCTGCGAAGGTTGAGGAAGAACTGTTTCAGATCCGAGACTCCGCCGCACGGTCAAGCAACCAGGTCGCGGCTGCAACTTGCAAGATGGACATGAGTGGAGGAACGTCCAGCGGTGGTCTTTGTACAAAGGTAAAGAAAGTTCAAAGAAGCACCGCTGTGCGTGCGTCATCCCTTCACCTATTGCTCATGTATGTCTGGAGCTCTTCCTGTCGAGCCGAGCGATTGGTGATTAGAGCAGCCATCGAGACCCCTCCCACGCTGGGGTCCAGAATCACATCAGATCCCCTGGAGTTGACCGACTCCACCGGGTGGAGTTGCACATCCGAGCCATTCCTCTGTTGCCACGACCCAACCTGCCAACCGCCAACCACCCTTATTTTCCTCTCTAATCACAAAACCTGTTGAGATTACTACGTATTGCAACGATGACAGGGGTGCAAATTGGCCACACATGGCACCCACTCACTGCTCTCAGTGAAAAGGAAAGAAACAATACACAGTGAAATATGTTTTGCTATTTGAAGATTGAAACACAAAACCTGAACAGCTACAGTATGTTTGCAAGCATATGATTTTATTAGAAAAGATTTCTGAATACACAAAATTAAAAACGGATGGACTGCTATGCTGTCTATCTGGACGCGGAGGAAGGTGGGCCAGGAGGAGGGCTCCTCATCGGCGAGGAAGAGGCGTGCTCGGTGAAAAGGTCGAGCGGGCGAGCATCGCCATGGAACGGCACGCGGCGGAGGAGAGAGAGGCGAGGAGGGACTGAAAGCATCTAGGCCCTCTAATTGTGTTTTGATAATTAATGATAACCATATTGGACTAACTATTTCATTGAGGATATGAGAATAGGTTAGTCCGGTGAGATAGTTGAGCTTCAACGGTTAATTAACGATGGATATGTACGTTGGAACCAAGAAAGCTCAAGGCAAAGGTAAAAGATAGGATATTTTTTTACCGATCATGAGGTGTTTAGAGAAGAATTTTGACCGGATTGATAGGCTAGATAGCCGTACTATCAAGAGGGGTCAATTTCATTTGTATGACGAGTTTCTAGTGCCACTTTGCTCAAATGGTTGCATTGCATGCATGAGAGCTAACACCGTTGAGAAAGTGGGAAAGTAAAAGAGAAAAGATCGTGTGCTGATTGTGGTACTGCGGACGGTCCGCGGGCTATTGGCGGACAGTCCGCGCGTGGCGGACGGTCCGGCCAGTAGCAAGCGGATGGTCCGCATGCTAACTTATCTTCTGTGTTTTTGACTAAGTGTTGGAAGGGTCTGCCAAGACTTTGAAGGCGGACGGTCCGCTGGGGACGGCGGACGGTCCACCTGTCATTTTCTGTGAAGCGGACCGTGGTGGCGGACCGTTTACGCAGGAACGTGTTCTGGGGGTTCCAGGCCTCTTTATATTGCGGACGGTCCGCAGCTTCTTTCGATGGGTCCTTAGTCTCGTGGAGAGTTGAGCTTCTAACTCTGAGGCGGACGGTCCGGCCTGAGGGGGCGGACGGTCCGCCGGCTGCGTAACGGTAAACTCTGACACGTTTGACTTTTGGTAAGTAGCCGTTGGGGCTGAGGCGGACGGTCCGCCGTGTGAGAAGCGGACGGTCCGCCAGTCCCCTGTTTTCACGGGATTTGAAGGTAACGGCTAGTTACGGGGTGGGGGAGTATAAATACTCCACCCACGGAGAAGGAGAGGCTCTCTTGGCACTTCTGAAGCATATTTCACATATTTGAGCCTTCTTCCACCTCTCACTCACTCCTATTGCTTAGAGTTGCATTCTTGTGAGTGTGAGAGAGCTCTAGTGCATTGCATCAAGTGTTTGAGCTTTGGGGCACTAGGAATTCATCAAGCAAGCGTCATCGACTTGTTACTCTTGGAGTTTGCCGTCTCCTAGACGGCTTGGTGATTGTGGCCGGTTGAAACACTTCAAAGAAGATTGTGAAGTTGCTCCTGCCTTGATTGTGAGAGGTTTGTGCTCACCTCACCGGAGTGGGAAGAGCAACACTAGTGGAATCGAGGTTTGGAGAGGTTCATTGATTCAAGCCGGCTCATACATCAAGTGAGGTCTTGATAGAGGAGCGATTGAAGCTTTGGATCCACCTCAACGTGGATTAGGGGTGACCGGCAAGTCATCGATACCACGGGATAAATTTCGTCTCTCTTGTTCGGTTAATTCTTTGCTCTACTCAATTATCGCATTTACTTTGAGCAATTTACCTTCCTAGAGATTGAATTGTATCTTGTCACCCTAGGTTGCAAACCTTGACATAGGACTAGACTTAGTAGAAATAGGTTTCACCTTGTGTTACTAATAAAACTTGTTGAGTTTTTGTGATTGAATTTTAAAACCACCTATTCACCCCCCTCTAGTCGGTATCCTAGATCCTACAAGTGGTATCAGAGCCGAGGACTCCATATTTGAAGGATTTAACCATCCCGGAGTAGGATAAAATGGGTGAAGAAAAGCCAATCAACCTCAACAATGTAGGGAAGCCACCATTCTTTGAGGGGAACAACTATGATTATTGGAAGACAAGAATGAGGGTTCATCTCAAGGCAATGAACAAGAGAATTTGGGAAATTGTAGATGATGGTTTTGTCATTCTTGATCAAGCCCACAAAACTCCCAAGATGAAGCAAATGAGTCACTCAATGATCAAGCAATGAATGTGTTTTATGAGGCTCTATCCATTAGTGAGTTCAACCGTGTGAAGAATCTTGAAACCGCTTAAGATATTTGGTTGAAACTCATGGAAATTCATGAAGGAACATCCACCGTGAAAGAAGCAAAGCTATATGTATACAAAAGAAAATTCAATGAGTTTGTCATGAATATTGATGAAGATGTGTCCACCATGTTCAACCGGTTGAATGAGATTGTGAATGAGCTCAAAGGTCTTGGATTTGATGTCCCGGATCAAGACTTCTCTCACAAGTTCCTTAGGTGTCTCCCCGAAAAGTATGACACTATTGTGACACTACTTGTGAGATCCGACTTGAAGAAAATGACACCCACCGAGGTGCTTGGTGAAGTGCTTACTCATGATATCTTCAAGAAGTCTCAAAAGGAAGCTCATGGACTAGCAAATGATGACAACAAGAAGAACATTGCTCTCAAGGCCAAGTCAACCAAAGAAGCCAATGATGATGAAGGAGGAAATGAGGTTGAATCCGATGAAGAGATGGTTCTCTTTGTGAAGAGATTCAATAGAATCATGAAGAAGAATTATGACAAGAAAGGTCAATCCTCAAAGAAAAATCCTTTTGAAGACAAGAAGTGTTATGAGTGTGATGAAATTAGGCACATAGCTATCAATTGCCCAAACAAGAAGAAGAAGGACAAGAAGAAGAGGAAATTCTTCAAGAAGAAGAAGAATGGTCAAGCATACTATGTGGAGTGGGATTCCGATGATAGCTCCGACTCGGATGATGATGATGATGATGATGAGAAGTCCTCCAAGGGAATTGCCGGCATCGCCATCAAGGAAGCTCCATCCCTCTTCTCCAAGCCTTTTTGTCTTATGGCAAAAGGTGAAGCAAAGGTATCAAATGATGATGAACTAGATGATGATATTGATGATGATGATGAAATATCTTATAATGATCTAGTTCAAATGCTTAATGATTCTAATGAACTATTGCGCAAGAAGAGTGAAAAGATATCGGACTTGAAGAGAAAATACTTCTCTCTTCAAGAACTCCATGAGGAGCTAAAGACTTCTCATGAAAATCTTAAGGACTCTGTGACAAGGTTAAAACCTCAAATTAGATACTTAAGGAAAAGCATGAGGAGCTTAAGGAAGCTCATCACACTCTCCTTGCACAAGAGCCCATGAAAGTTAAATATGACTCTTGTGCTAAATGTGAAAAACTTGAAAGTTTATCTAGTGCTCCTAGTTCATCTAACACATCTTGTAGCACAAGTGATGGCTCTTGCTCAAGTGATGGATTTTCATGTGATGCTTCTCTAATATTGGAGAATGAATCTTTGAAGAAGGAGATTGATTGTCTATCCAAAGATCTTACCAAATGGTTTGGTAGCCATGTAAGATTCAATCATTGTTGGACAAATCAAAAGTTCACATTGAACAAGAATGGATTTGGATATTTGCCCAAGAAAGGGGAAAATGCTTTCATCCCCGTAGTGAATGAGTTTGTCAAGTCAAAGGTACTTCGTAATGAAGAAGAAACTCACATGTCTTGCCATATTTGCAAGAAGAAAGTTGATATCAATCATCAATGCAAGAACAAGAAGCCCGTATCCTTTGATTCATCCTATGTTCTTAAGAAAGATAAAAGGGGTGTAGTTTGTGCTAAATTTGTTGGTCTTCCCATTAGTGGCACTAAGAAGAAAGCTATATGGGTGCCTAAGGTTTTGGTGACTAACATCCAAGGACCCAAGCAAATTTGGGTACCTAAAAGCAAGTGAATTTCTTTTGTTGGTGGATTACAAGGCCGGAGGTAAACATTGGGTGGTTGATAGTGGATGCTCTCAACACATGACCGGCGAAGCAAAGATCTTTACTACTCTTGATGAAGAATCCGGCTATGATGATATTACCTTTGGTGATAATGGCAAGGGTGAAGTAAAGGGATTGGGCAAGATCACTATCTCTAATGAGTATTCTCTTTCAAATGTGTTATTGGTTGATTCTCTCAAGTTTAATTTATTATCGGTGTCTCAACTTTGTGATCTTGGTTATAAGTGCTCTTTCACTAGTGAGACATTTGAAGTGACTAGTAAAGATGAAAGCATTTGCATATTCAAGGGGTTTAGGCATGAGAGTTTATATTTGGTGGATTTCACATCTAGTCATGCCAAGTTGACCACTTGTTTGTTCTCCAAATCATCTATGGGTTGGTTATGGCATAGAAGACTAGCTCATGTTGGAATGAAGCAACTCAACCGACTATTGAAGCATGATCTAGTAGAAGACTTGAAGAATGTGAAGTTTGATAAGGACAAATTGTGTAGTGCTTGTCAAGCCGGCAAACAAGTGTCAAACTCTCATCCTAGCAAGAGTGCTATGTCAACAACAAGACCTTTGGAATTATTGCATATGGATTTGTTTGGTCCTACAACCTATAGAAGCATTGGTGGGAATTGCTATTGTCTTGTGATTGTTGATGACTATTCAAGATACACATGGGTATTCTTTCTTCATGATAAGGCCGACACTTGTGATATATTCAAGAAATTTGTAACAAGGGCCGAGAATGAGTTTGAGCTCAAATTGAAGAAGGTAAGAAGTGACAATGGTAGTGAGTTCAACAACACAAGAGTTGAGGAACTTTGTGATGAGAAGGGAATCAAACATGAATTCTCAACGAAGTATACACCGGAGCAAAATGGTCTTGTTGAAAGGAAGAATAGAACTTTGATTGATATGGCAAGGTCAATGCTATCGGAGTACAATGTTTCGGATTCTTTTTGGGCCGAAGCAATCAATACCGCTTGTCATGCATCAAATAGGCTTTATTGTCATAGATTCTTCAACAAGACACCATATGAACTTCTCATTGGAAGAAAGCCAAACATTTCATATTTTAGGGTCTTTGGTTGCAAATGCTATATCTTGAGGAAAGGCACTAGACTATCAAAGTTTGAAAGCAAATGTGATGAAGGATTTCTTCTTGGATATTCATCTTGTAGCAAGGCTTATAGAGTGTATAACAAGTCCAAGAAATTTGTGGAAGAAGCCTATGATGTTGAATTTGATGAAACAAATGGCTCACAAGAAGAGAAAGAAAATCTAGAAGATGTAAGAAATGATGAGTTGAGGGAAACTATGAAGACCATGTCTATTGGTGATGTTAGACCTAGAAGAGAAGAAGATGATGATAATGGTCCATCAATTTCTATTAGAGTGAATCCCTCTACTTCAACCATAAGTGACAATGTTCAATCTTAAGATGATGGTGAATCAAGTAATGTCAATGCAACTTCATCTAGTGAGCAAATTGGTACTACTATACAACCTTCAATCTCTACACAAGAATCTATTGACCAACCAAGAGTTCATCATGCCATCGCCAAAGATCATCCCATTGATCAAATTGTGGGTGATATTAGTAAGGGTGTTCAAACTCGATCTCGTGTTGCTTCATTTTGTGAACACTTCTCTTTTGTATCTTGTGTTGAACCTAACCATGTAGATGAAGCACTAAATGATCCGAATTGGGTGAATGCTATACATGAAGAATTGAATAATTTCACTCGGAACAAAGTTTGGGAGCTAGTAGAGAGACCCAAGAATTATAATGTGATTGGTACAAAATGGGTATTCCGGAACAAGCAAAATGAAGATGGCATTGTTGTGAGAAACAAGGCAAGATTGGTTGCTCAAGGGTATACTCAAGTTGAAGGCTTGGATTTTGGTGAAACATTTGCTCCCGTGGCTAGATTGGAAGCTATAAGAATCTTATTGGCCTATGCTTGCTCTCACAATATCAAGCTATATCAAATGGATGTCAAAAGTGCTTTCCTAAATGGCAAGATTAGTGAACTAGTATATGTTGAACAACCTCCCGGTTTTGAAGATCTTGACAAGCCCAATCATGTATACAAGCTCTCCAAAGCTCTCTATGGGTTGAAGCAAGCACCTCGTGCTTGGTATGAAAGGCTTAGGGACTTTCTCATTTCAAAGGGATTCAAAATTGGAAAGGTTGATAATACCTTGTTCACTAAGAAGATTGGCAATGACATATTCATATGTCAAATTTATGTTGATGACATCATATTTGGTTCAACCAATGAAGATTATTGCAAGGAATTCGGTGATATGATGTCAAGTGAATTTGAAATGTCTATGATTGGTGAATTGAGCTTCTTCCTTGGTCTTCAAATCAAGCAAATGAGGGAAGGCACATTTGTTTGCCAATCTAAATATGTGAAGGATCTTTTGAAGAGATTTGGTATGGAGGATGCTAAACCTATCAAGACTCCTATGGCCACCAATGGACATCTTGATCTTGATGAGGGAGGTAAACCGGTAGATCTTAAACTCTATAGATCCATGATTGGTAGTTTGCTTTATCTTACCGCATCTAGGCCCGATATCATGTTTAGTGTGTGTATGTGTGCAAGGTTTCAAGCCGCACCTAAAGAATGTCATTTGACCGCCGTCAAACGTATATTGAGATATTTGAAGTATTCTCCTAATATCGGTCTTTGGTATCCCAAGGGTGCTCATTTTGACTTAGTTGGATATTCGGACTCGGATTATGCGGGATGCAAGGTTGATAGGAAGAGCACATCCGGTGGTTGTCAATTTCTTGGAAGATCTTTTGTTTCTTGGTCTTCAAAGAAACAAAATTCAGTGGCTCTCTCTACCGCCGAAGCGGAATATATCTCGGCGGGAAGTTGTTGTGCTCAATTATTGTGGATGAAGCAAACTCTTCTTGATTTTGGAGTGGATTTCAAAAATATACCTCTCTTATGTGATAATAAAAGTGCCGTGAAGATAGCTAACAATCCGGTTCAACATTCTAGAACCAAACATATTGATATACGGCATCATTTTCTTAGGGATCATGTGAGCAAAGGGGACATTATAATTGATGGAATTAGCACAAATGATCAATTGGCGGATATCTTTACCAAGCCATTGGATGAGCAAAGATTTTGTTACTTGAGAAATGAGCTCAATGTCATTGACTTCTCCAATGTGGCTTGAAACTTGGCTCACATGTTTATTGCTTATCTAACTCTAATTTTGTGCAATTTATTTATGCATTTTTATCTAGTATTCATTTCATTGCATAAATTCCATGATTCTTGGTCAAAAGTTCTCTCGAGACCTTATTGGTAATCACATATATCTCAGTGGAATCTTTGTGAAAAGATTTGAGAAGAAATTCAAGAAAGAAATTCAACAAGTGACAAAAGACAGCAGTTCTCGGGCAGAATGTTCTGGTATTGCGGACCGTCCGCCATACATGGACCGGACTGTCCGCGGGTGGCGGACCGTCCGCGAGGACTGGGCGGACCTTGCGCAAGGGTCGAAGTATATTCTTCAGAATATTATTTTTGATCAGAAAATCAGAAAAATGAGGACACAGGCGGACCGTCCGCGCCTTCTTGGCGGACCGTCTGCGACGGTCGGGCGGAAGTGGACCCGCGCCGGACCGAGGGTTTAGTATACGGGAGGGGCCTATCTCTTTCATTCAAAACTGTCGCCGTCTCTCTCTCTCTCTTTCTCCTTCAAAGCAAAGTCAAGCACAGGAGAGATTTTGGCGCATCCCCGGACCAACCGGAGCTCATCCCCGGACCCTCCGCGCCTCAAGGATCATGTACTCTCGGTATTTTGTCAACACCCTCAGTGATTCTCATGGATTTCATTCATGTTCTTGGTTAGGGTTTGATATGGGGATTTCGATTTCAACCATGGATTTGAGAAATTAGTTGGTGGAATATGTTGAGCAAGTCAAGGGGATGTTATGGCTATGATTTGGTGCAGTTTTATTGGCTATAATTAGAGATCGGGCAATGGATTTGTGGATGGTTACTGTGTTGGTCGCGGTCTCCAGGTGACCTGCGGACCGTCCGCCGCCCCCTGGCGGACAGTCCGCCTGTCGCCTGTGACAGCAACCAGGACAGTAGCCTATATGATTGTTGGATTTTTTTAATTCTCAATATTATCACTTATAATTGTAATACTTTCATGGCAGTGCTGGTGGTCGTTCCAAGAAGGTTGTGACAACAAAGAAAAAGAAGGGGAGTTCATCCAAAAGGCCTAGGGCAAATGATTCTGATTCAGGGGATGACTATATGCCTAGTGACTCTGAGCATGTGCAGACTGATGTTGAGCTAGAGGCTGAGGAGGCTAAAGATGAACTAATTGATGAGATTGTGAACCTTGCAGGGAGACAGTGGAGTCAAAACTTATACAGAGATGCTAGGGCTCCTTATCAATATGGTTTGCCCCGGGATACTTCAAACTTGTTCTTTCATACTCGGGTGCAGGAAGATGCTTTTTATGGTCATATGGTTCACAAGAATGTGTACAAGTATCAAACCATTGACTTCTTCTACATGGCTAATCAACCTGTGATGAGCTCTCTTGTTCCAAAACTTGAGCATCTTGGCTTGAGGCAGTTCATGGAGCACAGGTGTGAATGGAATGAGGCTGTGATTCGTCAGTTCTATGCCACAGCTGAGGTGAACATAGAGGAGAAGAAGCTTGATTGGATGACAGGCACAAATAGGTACTCTGCTACCTTTGCTGAATTTGCAGTGGCAAATGAGTTTAACTATGATTTCATCTCTGGGAATGAGAGTTTTGACATCACTGAAGAGTTGCACTTGAACCTTCATAACATCACTCCTTTCTATGAGCCTGCAAGAACCCATATTCCTAGAGTGTACTGCAACACTACAGGGCTGAGGCACCATCCAGCTGTACTAAACAAGATTGCTAGGGTCACTGTTCTTCCTAAGAGTGACTATAAGGATGCTTTTATAGGATGGGCACCAAACTTTGTGAAGCATGTCATGTCAAATGAGAGGATGGATGTGGTGAAACTCATCATGTATCAAATCAATGAGAAGAAAACCAGCTATGAGATAAACCTTTACCATGCTCCCTATATTATGTCACTCATTCTTGCCAAGACAAAGTTCAAAGGACCTTGCAATGTGAACCATCTCCCATTCAGGCCATTCAAGAATGACAAAGTATTTCTTGAGAGGGATGTGACTGAGTATCTAGATGTGGATACCAATGAGGCTTGGGAAGATTATGTACCTGATGCTCAAGATGCTGATGCACAGGCTATGCCACCTCCACCTCCTCCTCCACAGCAGCCACAGCAGCCACAGTGGGCACCTCCAGCTGGATATTTTGATCCCTACTTCGCCTCTATGCAGCAGTCCATAATTACTCAGTTTGAGCAAATGCAGATAGGTTTCAACACCCACTTTGAGGCATATGGGCAGCAAATGAATGCAAATCTTGAGAACATGCAGACTCGCCTTGATAGGCAACATCAGCAGCTTGTGGATAGGCAGCAGCAGCATGAGACTCGCTTTGACAACTTCCACACTACCTTCTCAGGCTTTGCTGATCACTTTTATTCAATCTATCCGGCTCCAGTGCCTCCTCCAGAGTTTCACCCTCACCAGCCATTTTATCCTCCTCCGCCGCCGCCTCAGGATGACTAGGACCCTCTTTTGGTCCTTGATGACAAAGGGGGAGAAGAAAGTGGAAAGTGGAGTGATTCCTTGAAGATTCATGGAGATAGGGGGAGCTTTGGCTTGGGATCATGGAGACATTGCATGTGCATGTTTATTTTTCGCATTGCATGAACTATTTTGTGTGGCTTGTAATGTCTTATACTCTCTAGTTATTTGTTGTGTGGAACTAGAACTTGTGCTTGAACCTTGTTGGATGTAATTTCATTTCTTTAGCTTAATGTGGCTTGTTCTAGTTCTTATGGTTTTTCGAGGCTAACCCTTTATCGCTTATGTTCTTTGAATATCATATATATCTTGTGTAGTCTTGATTGCCTTTTTTGTAGGGGAAACTCCGGAAAATTTTCTATCTATTACATATGAGGACATTCAAAATGCAAAATTATATGCACATATGTAGGGGGAGTTCTTCTCTACAAAATGAATTTTGAGTTCCTTTATCCATTCATATATATTGGTTTCATTGCAATGGGTAAGCGTTCTCAAAGTTCAAAAACCTTCTCTTATCACTCCTTTCAATGGTTGTCATCAATTACCAAAAAGGTGGAGATTGAAAGCATCTAGGCCCTCTAATTGTGTTTTGGTAATTAATGATAATCATATTGGACTAACTATTTCATTGAGGATATGAGAATAGGTTAGTCCGGTGAGATAGTTGAGTTTCAACGGTTAATTAACGATGGATATGTACGTTGGAACCAAGAAAGCTCAAGGCAAAGGTAAAAGATAGGATATTTTCTTTTACCGGTCATGAGGTGTTTAGAGAAGATTTTTGACCGGATTGATAGGCTAGATAGCCGTACTATCAAGAGGGGTCAATTTCATTTGCATGACGATCGAGTTTCTAGTGCCACTTTGCTCAAATGGTTGCATTGCATGCATGAGAGCTAACACCGTTGAGAAAGTGGGAAAGTAAAAGAGAAAAGATCGTGTGCTGATTGTGGTACTGCGGACGGTCCGCGGGCTATTGGCGGACGGTCCGCGCGTGGCGGACGGTCTGGCCAGTAGCAAGCGGACGGTCCGCATGCTAACTTATCTTCTGTGTTTTTGACTAAGTGTTGGAAGGGTCTGCCGAGACTTTGAAGGCGGACGGTCCGCTGGGGACGGCGGATGGTCCGCCTGTCATTTTCTGTGAAGCGGACCGTGGTGGCGGACCGTTTACGCAGGAACGTGTTCTGGGGGTTCCAGGCCTCTTTATATTGCGGACGGTCCGCAGCTTCTTTCGATGGGTCCTTAGTCTCGTGGAGAGTTGAGCTTCTAACTCTGAGGCGGACGGTCCGGCCTGAGGGGGCGGACGGTCCGCCGGCTGCGTAACGGTAAACTCTGACACGTTTGACTTTTGGTAAATAGCCGTTGGGGCTGAGGCGGACGGTCCGCCGTGTGAGAAGCGGACGGTCCGCCAGTCCCCTGTTTTCACGGGATTTGAAGGTAACGGCTAGTTACGGGGTGGGGGAGTATAAATACTCCACCCACGGGGAAGGAGAGGCTCTCTTGGCACTTCTGAAGCATATTTAACATATTTGAGCCTTCTTCCACCTCTCACTCACTCCTATTGCTTAGAGTTGCATTCTTGTGAGTGTGAGAGAGCTCTAGTGCATTGCATCAAGTGTTTGAGCTTTGGGGCACTAGGAATTCATCAAGCAAGCGTCATCGACTTGTTACTCTTGGAAGTTGCTGCCTCCTAGACGGCTTGGTGGTTGTGGCCGGTTGATGCACTTCAAAGAAGATTGTGAAGTTGCTCCCGCCTTGATTGTGAGAGGTTTGTGCTCACCTCACCGGAGTGGGAAGAGCAACACTAGTGGAATCGAGGTTTGGAGAGGTTCATTGATTCAAGTCGGCTCATACATCAAGCGAGGTCTTGATAGAGGAGCGGTTGAAGCTTTGGATCCACCTCAACGTGGATTAGAGGTGACCGGCAAGTCATCGATACCACGGGATAAATTTCGTCTCTCTTGTTCGGTTAATTCTTTGCTCTACTCAATTATCGCATTTACTTTGAGCAATTTACCTTCCTAGAGATTGAATTGTATCTTGTCATCCTAGGTTGCAAACCTTGACATAGGACTAGACTTAGTAGAAATAGGTTTCACCTTGTGTTACTAATAAAACTTGTTGAGTTTTTGTGATTGAAGTTTAAAACCGCCTATTCACCCCCCTCTAGTCGGTATCCTAGATCCTACAGGGGCGCGAACCCCGGAGCTGCGGCGTGGGCGAGCTCGGAGGCGACAAGGAGGAGACGGGCGCGCGGGTGGGAGGGAGAGAGGAGGGTGGAGGCGAACGCCTGGTAGAAGGCGGGGAAGCGGGCGCCGGTGGCGTGGAGGGTGACGGGGAGATGCGGCGGGAGCTGGGAGGTGTGGGTGAGGAAGGCGCAGGGGAGGGCGTGGAGGAGGTGCGGCAAGGAGAGGTCGGCCGGTTAGGGTGATGGAGGGGGGGAAGGAGGAGGTGCGCGGAGAGGAATGGGTGTTCCGGGGAGGACGTGGAGGTTGGGGGCGGGTGGTGGTCGCCGCCGGCGAGGAGTCGCGGGGGCAGCGGCATTGAGGAAGAAGATGGATAGCAGCATGTTTGGATATGTCTCGTGCACATGGATGGCCCAGATTTTTTGGGCCTTTCGAAGGCCCATAATTAGTTTCTGAACAAGACTCTTTAGAATGCTTTTATTACAGCCCACACACAAACACAACAAATTTTTTTTGGTAATGCAGACACATAACATATTGTAATTTTTTTAGATAACTAGACAACTGAATTATCAAATTAACGAATCCAATTCAATTCATCAACTGATACTATTTTTTGTTTTTACTAGTTATTCTCGAAATAACAGAACAAACACAACATCTCAGATGATCCACAACGCATTTTCACTCACTATTCTCCAAATCATTGAACACTAGACATCTCAGATCAAATCCAGATGATCCAAATCTTCAGACCCCCTGACAATGTAGCAGGCGACCAAGAATATACGTGTGGAGCTTAGTGGCTATGGTAGTGGGAGCTAATTGCAGGGCCTGATCTCTTGAGCAATTTTTAATTATGATTCATAGTAATCAGGCCCGGCTTATAGGGGGGGGGCAGGCAGGGCGATCGCCCTGGGCCCAGGAAACAAGGGGGCCCAACATCTAAACTCTAGTATGTACTGCTATTAGGCCCAAAATGGATCAGAAGCACGGCAGCGACAGGCGCACGCGCTGCCTTCGGCCTTCCGCGACCGCCGCCAGACGCGATCACACGAGTACGCAATTCTTTTGACCTTTCTGTTTTTGCCGCCGTGGACTCGCCTCCTCACGGTCCTCGCTCCAGACAGATCGCCGGCGATCGCCGATCGAGCCATCGAGGCACGTCATCGGCGCATCGGCATCGCAACTCCAAGTCTCCAACTACAGCCGCAGTGCCGCACGCAGGTAGCCCTCCGGCCTTCCCCTTCCTTCTGTGTTTTGTCTATTGATCTGAATGTTCAATTTTTTAATTGCTAGAGGCCTAGAGCTAGGGCTACTCTACAATTTATAAATTGCTAGGTCCTATAATTTGTTTAATTGTTAGATCGTATTTGTTTAATTGTTAGATCGTATTTGTTTACTTGCTAGGGCTATATCATGTTGCCTCCAAAGCAATCGTCTGGTGCTAAGAAAAGAAAAAAAAGAAAACAAGAACAGGCATTCATTGAGTCGCAAAGGGTTTCTCCAAATTGAAGATATTGAAAAATTGCTTGAGGTCAACAATGTTACAGGATAGACTGAATGGCTTGGCTATGTGCTCCATTGAGAAGGAGATATTGGACATTATTGATCTTGATGTTGTCCTTAATGATTTTGCATCAAGAAATGCCCGTAGAACTTTCTTTAAGAAGAACTGAAGGATTATTATGCATGGAGTCATTAGATTTTGGTTCTTATTTGAGGTAATTATAATTTATGTCATCGTAATTTTAGTTTAATTTTTCAATTATTTTAGATTGTAATGTGACATTATTCTTCATAAATTACGCATCCTATTAGATTTTTTTATCTTCCTTTTAATTACGGTTTCAATAAAAAAAAGTTGGACTAAAGGCCCGAGTATATCTTGCTCGCCCTGGGGCCCTTGAAAACTATGAGCCGGCCCTGATAGTAATACCAATAAGAGGACATAATGTCAAACACTGCACCACATAAAGACTACTAACCATGGTGGTATGTAATAAAATCAAACCAGAAGGATACCGACGTAACATGATCCTCATCATGAACAGTAACAAAACTCGATATATGAGTGCATGAAGAAAGATAGGAGAAAGAATATACCAACTGCACAGCCACAGCAATTGTGTCCCACATGTAGCATAAATAGCGGACCCTGTTACAGACACGGCATTTTGAGCATTTCTTGATGCAAAATTGTTAAGTACATTTTCGAGATCAGCATTGTCTAACATGCTCTTTAGCACCAGACATGCTCTGTAGATAAGTTAGGTTGAATAAGAACGAAGGACTTGAATATGAGCACATAAACCGACGATATATATCTCCAAACAGCGAATTGTTGACCAACCGTACGTATACATGTCTACATCATGTGCAAACTTTGTCGAAAAGAATAGATCGAAGGGACCAAAGGAATTGCTTGCACGAGATGAGATCTTTCGCTTACCTGGACTTGTTTCTTGTAACTGTCCTTGCATTGTGTGAGCTAGGGGTATCCTAAAAGGTTCAAGGAAGTATACTAGTATTTGTATGTGCAAAAGGGCAAGAAAAACTCTAACCAACGGATCTGAGGGTTAAAATCAACAGTAAACGAGGAAAATGAGGAGCCCTAATCGCAGTAATGGCTAAGGAAGAGGCGTCATCATGGTGGCTTCTTAGCTTCGGCGGGGAAGTGGCGGCGTTTCTTGAGGAGAAGTCGAACAGAATTGTGAACGGAGAAGAAGGGACGGCGCATGGACTTCGCTGGACGAGAAGTGGCCAGGCCTGGGCTTCAAACTTTCTGTTGGGTTGGGCTTTATTTATATACTGGTCCATTATACATTGGGCTACATGTGGTGATATATGCACAATTCTGGGCCCTAGGCCAGCGTCCTTTATTGCCCTGACCCAGGGCCGGTCCTCTGAGATTTTCCCACTGGCCGCTGCAGGCCTGCAGCTTGAAAGTGTGAAATTGGTCGGAATCGACCGGAAGAAAAGGAAAGTCCAAACAACCCATTTCACTATTTTCCTGACCAAGATAAAGATGTCAATTGTGTTCGGAAAAAGATGTAAAATAAAAGGTGGTTAGAGAGTGAGGAATTTGCCAGAAAGTGCCATTTAATATCAACCTAAACTGACACTCAACAGCAAAGAAGTTGTACTTCTAGGGAAGGTTTTCAACAATGTTCAATCTACATGGACAGGAATACATATAAGCAGTTGACCATAGTAACCATAGTGTACCACCTCTCTTCTCTAGCTGATACCCACCAGTACTACGAAAATTCTCCAGCATCTCAGTAACACCACAGGACCACCACTCAACATCTCAGATTAGACCACCTGACCGACGACGCATCCAGAAGTACACGCCATGAAAATGTACCCAGCAAGGCCTTCTTATATGCACTAGGTTTTGCTGGGGTTCAAAAGCTCGCCAAGATTCAAGTGCAAGCTGTTCCTCATGGTTCTCCTTCCTGTTGCACCAGCATTGCCCTTCCTCATCATCGCCGTAAACTCGCTGTAGTCGATTTGCCCATCCTGAAGTGAAAACCATACAGAAATTAGCTGGTGAACAAGCAAAACCAAGATTCATGAATGCGACTAAAGCATGGAGACGGAGAGTTGATCAAATACTGGACTAACATTGTTCTGGTCAACATCTTTGATCATATCCTCAAGGTGAACATCATCAAGACCAAATTCACGGCATGCTTGTGACAGCTCATCAATGGTTATAAAGCCACTTCCATCTTTGTCGAAAAATGAGAACGCTGAAACCAAGTTTTCCTCCCTCTCCAGCTTATTCATGTGCAGCGTGGCTGCAATGAATTCACCGTAGTCAATGGTGCCGCTGTTGTCAATATCAGCCTGAGACAAATTACAAATGTGTCAAAAACACTTGAATCAGTATCCACAGAACAAAGCTGCAAGGAATTATGACTGAACTAGTGAAGACTGAAAAAGCACTTACTGCTTCCATTAGAGCCTGGATTTCATTTTCTGTTAATTCTGAGCCTACCCTTTTCAAGCCATCTTTCAGCTCATCAAATGTTATAGTACCACTATTGTCTGTATCAATCATTTTGAACAACTCCTTGAGGCCACCAATCTCTTCCTCGGACAGGCTTTCAGCAATGACCTGCATATTAAAAAGATGCCTACAGTATTGTCAAATTTTTAAAAAATGACAACTGCATGTTGCACATTATCTATTGAGCAATAGAAACATTATGCAATCCATGAAGGGCCCAGATTAACAAGTTTTTTGTAGTTAATTCTCAGCCAAATGGCAGAATAGCACAAGACAATTTGAAACATCACATCCTGTATCCAATATTCTGCTTTGAGAACAGAATCTGAATAAAACATAGATGGAGCATAGTGAGCCAGAGAGGAAAAAAGCAGGGGTGTCAACAGTCATGAGGTCAGACCATTAGAGGTATGATTACTCATCCCTCTACTAGAACCGCATTTGATTTATACAATAAAGCGCCACCTTCATAGTTATCATAACTCAGGAACCATTAATGATTACTACAGGCAGAGTGGGAAAATAAGACTAATAGAGTCATTGGGTTGGCTTCGGTATGTCAAGAAATAGAGGCACAGTTAGCAGTAACGTATATGGTGCATTAACTATTATGACATTAATGTAGCAACAAACAAAACATAGAAAGGAATCTAAAGGTGCAGAATCAGTTACTGCATCAAATAGGGATAAGTAATCCATACCCTCAATGCCATCTTCTTAAGCTTATTCATTGCCGAAAAGTGCTTCAGCCTTGACAAAACAGCAGAATCAATAGGCTTATCAGGTGCCACAGCATCATCAACAATCCATGGGTGACCTAGCATAGACAATACCATTATGAGTTAATAAAAATGCATACTGTATGTGGCCATGTGGCACAAACACAGGAATATACCTACTGAGCATTAAATGGGGGAAGGAGTGTACTTACAGAGAACCTCATGAGCAGTAAATCTCTTTTTAGGATCCCGAGTAAGCATACTACGGACCAGATCCTTAGCACTATCAGAGATACTCGGCCAGGGTTCAGATTCAAAATCAAGTTTGCCTCGCAGAATCTGCCTGAAGATTCCTGCTTCAGTTTCTGAGAGGAGAAAACATATTCAATAACGGAAATCAAGTGAATATTTGCAGAGACAAACGAAGTTGATGGTTTGAATGACAAATACTAATTCCAAATAAAATGGCAAATACTTTACCTGCCCAAAATGGGGGCACACCACAAAGCAAAATGTACAGAATCACCCCTGCGCTCCATACATCAGCTTCTGGACCATAGCATTTCTGAAGTACCTCTGGTGCAACATAATAGGGGCTCCCAACAACATCTGAGAATTTATCGCCTGAGGAAATGGAAAAGAAAAGCTTGCATCATCAATAAACTTAGCTCAAGGGACTACCAACACTAGAAGAGTCAAGCTGTGTACAATTTAGAATGCAACTACATTGTACCAAGCACATGAAGATAAAAACTCATATATCATTATGCGCTACATTAAGAAGAATACAAGTCTCTGATGTCCATGTTCATGTTGCCAAAGCACATTTCAGATTCATGTGACCTATTGAAATACCAGTAGCTATAGTCTGAGTATACAGTATATGTTATGACAGGTGCCTTGTAAAGCGTAAACTATTAGCAATTTCAGTAACCCGTCCCCATTCCAAAAGAAAACTGGGAGCTTCCACATGGGTTTGACCTACTCTTCTACCATTCTTGTCAAACAATTATGGCAATGCCTTATCATGAACATGACAAATAGCATTCTCATTCTGACAAAGAAAAACAAAGAGTGGAAAGCACTAATGCCAAGTCCAATTTGACGCTGACTTGATATAAGTATCATTATTTCAACAAACAGAGGTCATCCGCACACAGCAATCAGGCTAATTACGCATCAGAGCTGCCAATAGAAACAATAAACAGCAATAGTTGGCCTACCTAGTTGAGCAATGTAAAAGCAAAGGACTCCACATACCAGGCTTGTAGAACATGGAGAGCCCAAAGTCAGTGGCCTTGAGCGGGGCTTCCTCGGCGGTGCTAGCAAAGAGAAAGTTCTCTGGCTTGAGGTCCCTGTGCATGACGCCAAGCGAGTGGCACCCCTCCACGACCCCCACGATGGTCTTGATAAGCTTTGCGGCAGCGCGCTCGCTGTAGTGCCCCTTGGCAACGATGCGGTCAAATAACTCGCCACCTGCACAGAGCTCCATGACTATGTGCACGAAGAGGGCATCCTCATAGGCGCCGCGGATGCGGACGACGTTGGGGTGCTCGGAGAGGTGGTGCATGATCTGGATCTCACGGTAGACATCCTCATAGTCCTCCCGGCATAAGAGCTTGCGCTTGGGGATGGACTTGCACGCGTACTCGGCGCCGTCGGCCTTGCCCACGCACTGGTAGGTGGTGCCGAACTGCCCCTGCCCCAGCTTCTTGCCGATGCGGTAGTGGTCCCGCACGTTCGCCGTCTTGTACGGCAGCACGGACGCCGGCCGCCCCGACGACGGCGCCGGCGCCGGCGCCGTCACCGCCTGCGGCAGCTTCGCCTTGGCATTGGCGTTCCCGCTCGGGTCCGGCTGCATTGCCGCACCCCAGGTGTGCTCTCCCTAATCAAGAATCGTACAGAGGCCGACGCAGCAGGGGAGGAAAACCTCTTCTTGGACCAAGAAACCGATAAAAAGGTGAGAAATTTGGGGACACGGCGATGAAGAACCGGTCAAAAGGGGAAAAGAAACTCACCTCGGGAAATCCCTCGCTAGAAATTCCTGCGCCTCGCCCAGCAATTTCCGCGGATTGGGGGCGGAAGAACAGGGGAAGCTAGGGATTTGGAGCGGGGAAAGCAAGCGAGCCCGGCCGATGAGATCGAGAGCCGGGAAACGAAGCTTTAGGGGAGGTTTATCTGTGACGACCCACGAGCAGAAAAGAAAGGAAACAAGAACCAACAGCGAGAAGGGGGATGAAATCTGTGCTCTCACTTTCTCAGGTGTCACATGGGGGAAGATGCAACCCTGCCAAAAGAAAAGGGGGGGAGCGAGCTGGGGAAAAGATTGGCAGCTTTATCTTAATCCGGCGTGGAGCTACGAGCTGGCCGCGCAAGAGGACAGGATCTTGGCGGCGTGGGTGATGGCTCCACCCATTTTTTTATAGGAATTTCGGGGAGGGAGGCGGCTTCCAATGGGGTGAGGGGATGATGACGATGAGAGAGCTGAAATATCTGCCTTTTTGATTTGGGGCGATTCGGGGCTGGGAATGGGGAAAAGGGAGGGTGTGTTGGTGGAGGGAAGGATTGGGGGGGAGGGGGATGCCGGGGCTGTGCAGCTAGGTCGTATCTAAGGAATCCTCCACGGGTGACCAGGAAGGAGGGAGGAAGGAGGAGACGACGACGATGTCACCATTTATGTTTTTTAACTTCTCCCCTTTAGCAAATGGTAAATCGCACGCAGGTCCATGTCCAGTAACAATGGTGTTTCAAAAAAAAACTTGGCCTACTGATATTGAAAAAGATAAATTTCAAAAGTTTTCAAAATACCAAAATATCACTTACCATAGAGAAAATTGCAAAAAATCACCTTATACACCAATTTGAGTTTGTGTAGATGGTAAAACTCGATGCAACAACGTTTAACTCTCATTGGTAAATTAATTTGGTAGAATCCCATTCTAAAAGTTTTAAACTTGGAGAAATCTGCATTTGCAATTCCAAAATGATGATGACTACACAAATGGGTAGGTTTTCAACTGAGTTGAGTCGGGAAAGAAATTTTGCCAAAAAAATAGCTTACACAAAATAGTGCATTGGCAATTCCGAATTGATGACGACGATGTGAATCGAGCATAGTACACAAATGGGTAGGTTTTCAACTGAATCCAGTAGGGACAGAAACTTTGCACAAAAATATCTTATGGGGATGGTAGTGTTTTTTTTTTGTAATTTCCCCTTTAAAATAATAATGACATGTCTATATTTCATAAAACTTATGTCCACTTTAATTAGGTGCTGTTTAACCATGATTCTGGTTATAGTTGGAAATAAAAGTTCCAAGCACGCTAAGATATAAAACATCACTACTTTTTTCACTTAAAATGAACCCTGATTTTATTCGGTTGCTTCTTCTGTGGTGTTTAGCTTCTTCTGTGGTGTTTAGCGGGCGCCAGCAAGCTAGATCGTCTAATCCTTGAGTAGTCGCCTAAGGTTCACTGGCCGTTGTTCTCTTTTCTAAAAACTGCCACCGGCATTGCATTGCCAGGACAGTGAGGCCCTTGGGGCGTTGTGGCCCTTTTGTAACTGTTTCAAACTCTCTTCTTAATACAATGATACGCGGTCCTCATGCGTATTCGAAAAAAAAAATAGTCATAGCCTCCAAACTGAATTTAGTGCAAAGTCCAAAAACTTAATCTTTTTTATCTTGGCTTTTGCACGGTCGTCAAAAATCTAGAACACAGGGCCAAACATCCGTACTGAAGTTTGGCCAAACAATTTGGACACAATACTTTACGGTACAGTATCACTGTTTCCGAATAATACAAAGTCACTACTTTTTTTTGTCAAGAACGATTAGTCATATATCAGTACTTAGTATGTAGAGAAAAAAAATGGTCAGTGTAGGTGTAGTTATATGGATTCTTAAAGGTACATAAATTATTGTGAAGTTTTCCACTAAATGGAGCTAGCCATTGACATCTTCATAGGTAGACCTCAGCCATTCTTTCACGATCATAACGAAGTAATAATGTTTCTTTCATGATAATAATCAAGTAATATATTGGGCATGTTTGTTCCCGCTTAAAATCAGTTTATCGGTCAAAATAAGCGAGAATCCCACCCAAACACCTTGATTTTTTTCGATTATTCTCGATTCTATGATAATCCATTTTAGAGATTTGAATTACAATAATCGAGAATCAAGAAAATTTTCGCTTATCTTAGAACCTAAGCGTGATTGAGAGAAGCGGAAACAAACACGCCCATTGTTTCTTTCATGATAACGAACCAGTTATGGGACAAAAGAGGGTTATGGCCACCACGATAACAAAGGGATGCATACCATGTTTGTTAGCCGGCTGTTCTTTTTCCATCTGGTGTTAGATTTCAGCTGGGTCAAGCTTTAATTAAAACATTTTGATATCAACCACATTTGATGTGTGTTGACGTCCAAAAAGTCAGACGTTGACTCTCGGAAATTAACACTGTGGCCTGGAAGATTTGCTTCACTTCAGTGCAGGTCCAAAATCATGAGGTTCGGGGTGTGCCAGTCAATTTGACCTGAAATTGACAATGTAGAGTTTAATCAGTAAACAACAAGGAACTCATCGGCCAAGGCCCCGATTCGTTCCAGTAAAATCGGATCGACGCGTAAAGAGGCCCGATTTTGGAGCATGAACCATCGGCTATGATTCCGATTCGTGAGAGTGTAACGTATTAAAACAAACCATCGGCTATGAAAATCGAATCGTGAAGATAAAACATTGATTTAAACCATCGACTGTGGAAGCCGAATCGGAGATAAATCTAATCTAAACTCATTCTTTAATATACATCTTTCCAAAGGCAATAAACGAACTAAATCGTATGTCACTAACAATCGGATCGATTGCGAGACAGCGTTGCTAGCAGGGCACCGATTAGCTTATCTACTCCGATAGATCGACATATATCAAAGAACTCGTTTAAACTTGATTTATTGTAACTTGCTTATTAAATCTAAATTAGCTATATAGGCAAAAAGAACAGATCTATTGTGAAACTTGATTTATGATGGAACAGGATAGATCTATTACAGATGTAAGCCGACAGGATAAAATTCGCAAGATACGGTAAAGGGTAAGCAGATCTAAAGGAAGAAGGGCGATACGCCTCAATCTAAAGCCTAGATGCAAACTCGATAAATTGGTGAATTAACTAAACGAAGAAGGGCGATACGCCTCAATCTAAAGCCTAGATTAATTCGATAAGGTTGTCGGACTTACAGACAAACCGGAGGTCAAGATGATGCAGCCCTGCTTGCTGAAGAACACGACGAAAAAGGTTTGGGTGGCACGTTAGGCCGAAAGTTGTGTTTGTTGTATTGGTTGTGTGAACATTTTTTACAATAGCGCAGGGTTCATATTTATACCCTGAAAATCTAGCAAAAACTTGCCGGCTACGACAATATCTCTAACTTAATTAAAGCAATCTAATCTTAAACTACCAAAACTGTTACAATCTTGACGCGCAATCAGGCCCTGAAGAAGCTTCCAGATATATCTCCCCTCAGAAGTCGTACGTGCTCCGGCCTTCTCCTTCCCGTGTCCGATCGGGACTTCAATCGGACGTATTCCAATCGGAATTGGAGTCTTGACCAGAATCAGACTCGGCCTTAGCCATAACCCTTGTCCTGTTATGCACATTTCTAGCCGAGTCAAAATCTGGTGTCAACACATGCCCCCCAATTTTGGGATAAAATATTATTTTTGTTCCAAAATTCTCTCGAGCATGGAAACCTGCACCCTTCACTGTTGCAATCCTCGATTCCCGTGCGGATTCGGCGCCGTGGACTTCGGTCGGTTTCTTGTCTCATAAGCCTTATAAATACTGAACCGTCGCCTTCCTCCTCCGTCCTGCATCTGCTATCACGCGCACGCGCACTCCGCCATTGCCGACTCTGCAAGTTCTTGGAGGACAATCACCAAACCCTCGGCCTTCGATTTTTTCTTTCCGATTTTCAGTTTAAATAAATAACTTCTTTTTGCACAGCCTCCCGGAAAAATTCTCGGCCAATCAACATCCAAAGCCGCCGAAGAGACTGCACAAAAAGCCGCCGAGGGCGCAAAGATGCTACTTGATGCAGTATCGGTAACAATCCGATTTTTCTTCTGTATTCATTTTTCCTTAGATTAAATCGGCAATAACAATTCTTCTTTTCCAGCAAACAAATATTATATTGCCCGATCCTCAACCGGCTCCAGCTCAAGACATCCAAACAGAATCGGCTCACCAGGTAATCCAAACCCAATCTATATTCTTCACAAATATATACTTAATCTAACCGATTCATTATAGACCGCCACACTCCAACCCATCATTGAGGATCCAAGTGCGAATATCCAATCGGGGGCAATCCCTCAGCAACCAATCGGAGAGGATCCAACTGCAATCATTCAATCGGAGGTCATTCCTGAGCAACCAACAACAACTCCTCCGATGCCATCTCCGATTGAGCCGGCCCAAACACCTCAACTAGAAACTCCTAGCACTAGTGTTGCTCAACCTCAAGTAATTCCCGATTATGTCCGGGAAGGGCAATTCAAGCTGGTACCGATTTATCCTCTTGTGTCAATATTATTATTTTAATAACCCTTGTTCATCAATACTCTATTTCAGGCACACGATTCTCCGGCCATGAGCTTTGCATCGCTTGATTTGGACGCTGCAATCGGAGAAGAAGAAATCAGTTCTACGCAATCGTCTTCTACCATCTCCGATGAGGTCAAGGCAAAGCTTCAGGAAATGCTGAACCATCTGAACAAGAGCATTGCCATCCTTGTGGAAGATGCAGAGCCGATTCGTCAAATCTACAAGGGCTTGAAAGGTCAACTGCCATCGGAGCTGGAGAGCGCGATCATCCCTGCTGCCTTCATCGAAGGACATCAGCCTCAAGTTTCTGCCGCTCGACAGAGAATATCGGACCGGCTAGCTCAACAAGATTTAACCAAGAAACGTGACGATGGCAAAGATGAATTGAAATCTATACAGGCCCAAATCAAGATCCTAGAAGCCAAACCAGCGCAGCTAGAAAATCGGATGAAGGATCTCAAAGGTATTGAGGCTGAACTGCTCAAACGGCTTGAAGAAGTCCGTAAGGATATGTCAGAGACCCAAGACGAGCTTAATCAGATTCCAGCCTCCATCAAATTGGCGCGGGAGAATTTGCAGAAGCGTCTGGATGAGGTACGCCAAATTCATAAAAGCATCAAAACCGCCCCCGGCTCCAATGTGGAAGACTTGGAAGAAATCAGAAGATTGACAATATCCGATTGGGCGCGATCGAGATGATCCGTAAATTCTTGTAATAATTAAACTTGTAATTACGCTGCTCCGATGTCACTGGCTGTCGATGAACCTGGTTGTTTCCGACGAAACTGATCGTCGATGAACACTTATGTAAATATTTTTGCCCTTAAGGCGATACATATCGTATCGGCTATCTTAGACGAAATCACTCAAGATATCGGCTTTAAGAATCGACCCAAATACTTGGATAGTATTTCTTCAAATATTTTCCATTAAGCGCTTTTGAAAACTCTTCTCCTTCCAATGTTTCTAAAATATACGCATTCCCAGGAACGCACCGATTTACACGATAAGGACCTTCCCAATTAGGTGACCATTTTCCAAACTTAGAACTTTTAGTCCCTATCGGCAAAATCAGCTTCCAAACTAATTCTCCTTCAATGAATTCTTTTGGCTTAACTTTCTTATCATAATACCTGGCAATACGCGCCTTATTATTTTCAATATTCTCCAAAGCTCTCAAACAGGTTTCAGCCAAATCGTCTAACTCAAAATTCATCAAGCTTTTATACTCATCGGCAGTCAAGTTCCCTTGTTCCGATATTCATCTTGATCCGATCTTGACTTCACAAGGCAAAACAACTTCATGCCCATAAACCAAATGATATGGGGATAATTTAGTAGAACCATGACATGCCATCCGATATGCCCATAACGACTCGGTCAACGTTAAATGCCATCGCCTCGGTTGTTCATCAATCTTTCGCTTGATAATTTTGATAATACTTTTATTTGACGTCTCTGCTTGACCATTGGCTTATGCATAATATGGAGAGGAATTCAATAATTTAATACCCATACTAGCAGCAAAACTTTGAAATTCGTTGGACATAAACATAGTTCCTTGATCGGTCGTAATAGTTTGAGGAATACCAAACCGATATATAATATGCTCCTTAACAAATTCCACCATATTCTTTGAATCGGCAATCTTCAAAGGAATCGCCTCGACCCATTTAGTGAAATAATCTGTTGCTACCAATAGGAATTTATGACCCTTGCTCGATGATGGATAAATCTGTCCGATCAAATCAATTCACCATCCTCGAAAAGGTCATGGTTTGATAATCGGATTCATGGCTGATGCAGGCGCTTTTTGCACATTTCTAAATTTCTGACATTCTTGACAACCTTTATAATATTCAAAACAATCTTCTAACATTGTTGGCCAAAAACACCCTGTTTTCCTAATAATCCATTTCATCTTATAAGCCGATTGATGTGCGCCGCAGACTCCCTCATGCACTTCATCCATCATATCTTTGGATTCCGATTTACTTAAACATCGGAGCAACATCGGAGCAACACACCATCAATCGTCTTATAATATAATTGATCGTCGAGCAAAACATACTTGACAGCCATGAACCTTAACTTCCTAGAAACCTTTTGTGATGGATTTTTAAGATAATTTACAATTTCATACCTCCAATCTCCGATTTTCGGCTCTATCGTCATAATTTCATTAAAACGCCGATAGCCGGAAGCAGCTTGTGCCAAATTATTAGCTTCCTGATTTTGAGCCTTGGGGATATGTTCAATATTCACCATCACAAATCCTTTTAACAACAATCGGCACTCTTCAAAATAACGAATTAAAACATCATCCTTGCATTCATATTTACCGATTAATTGATAAATCACCAACTGGGAGTCTCCAAAAATCTCAACAGCTTCAGCTCCGATTTCCAACAACAACTTTAATCCCTTCAGCAAAGCTTCATACTCAACCCGATTATTTGTGAAACTTGGATCCATCGGATAGCTGAATTCAAAATTTACCCCCCGAGGCGAAACAATAACGATTCCGTCGCCACATCCTTGGCCACACGAAGACCCATCAAAGAATAGTGACCAAGGCATCGGCTCAACCATTTTAACTTCATCTTCGATATGTTGTGTTACAAAATCAGCCATTATTTGTCCTTTAGCTGCTTTAGCCGATTCGTATTTTAAATCAAACTCCGATAACGCCAAAATCCACTTCCCGATTCTTCCCTTTAGCATCGGCATGGACAACATATATTTGACCACATCGGTTTTGCAAACGATTGTGCACTCAGAAGATAGCAAATAATGTCTCAACTTAGTGCATGAGAAATACAAGCATAAGCATAATTTTTCAACGGTAAATATCTTGTTTCCACATCAATCAACTTCCGACTTAAATAATAAACCACTCTTTCTTTTCCTTCGAATTCTTGGATAAGGCTGTTCCACAGCGGCGTCCGCTGCCCGGTCCTCCAGGACGCGAGCAGCGGAAAAACTGCCGCAGCGGCGTCCGTTATCCGATACGGGATGAAAGAGGTCCGGCTCCCGCACGCCATTCTCAGAGGAGGCAGAGGAGCTCCTCTATCGGCGACGTGGCGCGGGCCCCACGCGCGGGCCTCCAACTACCTCGCGTTCGCGCCGGAGAGGGAAAAGGGGAGGGAGCGGAGAGGCGGCCGCCGGCGTCGAGGAGGACCGTAGCCGGAAGAGGGGCCGGCCGGGATTGAGGGCCGCCGTCGACGAGGAGACCGGAGAGGGAGAGGGAGAGGGAGACCGACGAGCTGCCCCGCGCCGCCTCCTCGCCGAAGCTACCCCGCACCGCCGTCGAGCGCCTGATGGAGCTGCGGGCCGGCGCCTCTGCTCGGGCCGGCGCCTG
>CM014277.1:11088586-11105544 GCA_004135705.1 Alloteropsis semialata
GCACCGCCCGAGCTCAATCCGCCGCACACCGACCTCCATCTCCTCACCCCCGAGCTCCCAAGCCCCAGCGCCGCTCTTCTCCCTCGCTCCAAGCCACGCGCAGCGCCGCCCACCTCGCCGCCGCCGCTCCCCTCGGCCCTCACGCGGAGCCGCCGCCACGCCCCTCCACTGCCCTTGGTAAGCGGGGGAATCGCTTCCCCGTTGCTCCCTGGTGCTCGAGCTCCGCTCGCCGGGCGTCCCCGCGGTCCGGAGGGCCGGGAACGCCGGCGAGCCGAGGCGCCGCCGCCGCCCGATCCCCCTCCCCTGTTTCGGCCGGCGAGGAAAGGAAGAAAGCGCCGGCGTTTTTCCGAATAACCCCCTGCCAAGTTTTATAATCCATAAAGAGCCCTTCCACCTATTGGCAAACTTCCGGAAAACCCCCTGTTTTTTCCAAACCCTTCCATATATGCCCCTGGCTGTTTCCAAACCCCCCCATACACTTTTCCAATTCACAACCATGCCCTTCCACCTTATAAGATCTTCACAAATAGGTCCCTGGCCCTTTATAAAAATTATAAAGAGGTCCTAAACCCCCAGTTTAAGCCCTAATACTCCCTTAACTCGTCATTTCATGCGCCAAATCACTCCGGTTTTCCACCAAACTTCACCATGCCTATCTTATATCCATTCCGGCCGAGCTTTACACAAACCATCCCAATATAATTCCGTTTCCTATTTTATTTTGTTCTTTCCTGTTTCCAACTCATCGGTTAAGGAATGTGTTTTCTTATTGTATGTTTGTTTGATCGTGCCCTAGACGACGGAGTGAACGAGGAGGAGCAGTACCGCGAGCAGGACTACGCAGGAGAGTACCGCGAGCCCGACTCCGAGGACCCGTACCCCGAGCAGGATCTCCCAAGAGCTTTTGTTGACGGCAAGTCCAATCCCATCCTTTGATGCATGTTTATCCCATGTTTTATAAACACAACCCATTAAGCCTTTGATTATTGCATTGTTTTAGTCAAAACCCGGTTGGTTAGCCACTCCTTAATTGATATGATATTCCTTGACAACCCAGTTATCGCTAAATATGATACGCTCTGTTTTGGTGATAACAATTTCTAGAATGCTTAGGTTTAGAATGCATAGGATTTGTTACCCTTACTCAATCATGACTATACACTTGTTTTATCAAAGAA
Organism: Alloteropsis semialata; assembly: GCA_004135705.1. NCBI lineage: Eukaryota > Viridiplantae > Streptophyta > Magnoliopsida > Poales > Poaceae > Alloteropsis > Alloteropsis semialata. The sequence goes on from CM014277.1 coordinate 11,089,765, forward strand.
TAAATGTGTGAGTTGGTTTTGGTTTTGGGTTTTGGGTTTGAAAAAGAGTAAAACTGTGTGGATAAAATGGATGGGCATAACTTTGTGAAATGCCATTAAGGAGGCTTGTACCTTTGTGGTTAAGCAAGTTGGGAGATATCCATTTTGTCCGGTTTTAAACCGAGGTGATGTGTCATCTTGCCTAACCCACTTTATCTCGTACAACCACTCGACTCTTGTATGGTGCAAGGGCTTAGTCTAAATCCCACTAGCCGTGCTGTTAGTTGTCTGGAGGCAGGTGTGCAGCGGGAAAACCAAGTGCCGTCTTAGTGACATGGTTGCCGTCTTAGTGACATAAACCCCTTGGTGTCTTTCTCGTGATGGCTAGGCAGTTTTGGCTATGGTGGGTAATGACTTCGATAGGATCCGCACTGACACTAAGGTGATCGTGTTGCGGTACCCTACTTGTGGTGAAAGTGTACACCTCTGCAGAGTTTTCTAATCTATTCGAATAGCCGTGCCCACGGTTATGGGCGAGTTATGGCTTGGTCACAATACTAAGGTTTTGGGTTGGGTTTGGAGTGTGTGTTTTGGAATGAGTTCGGCTTTGTGCCAAAAGCTACGGCGGATGGGAAATCCGGTAGCACTTAAAAGATGGATCCTTTGTGGATCAACCCCCCCCACTTAATTGTCTTGTTTTAACAGCTTGCTTTATTACGGTTGTTCCTTGATAAACCCTTGCATGAATAAAATTAGCTTTATTGCAAATTTAAACCTTAGCCTTATTCCTTGATTTATCATATGCATAATTCTGTGTTAACCCCTCCGTGGGTGTGATTGGGCTTGTTGAGTACTTTTGTACTCACCCTTGTTGTTGTTAAATCCAGAAGAAGACCCGGACTTTGTTGAGGACGCTGAGTAGGTGGTCGCTTCCGCACCCAGCTTGCCTGTGGAGTTTGGTCCCGCCCAAGATGGCTTCGCTGTCGCAGAACTCTGATCCCTTGGTTGAACCGGTCTGGTTCATCCTTTGGCTCACCGCCGTAGTTTACCTTTTAGCAGTCTTAGTTTGTATCAGGTGCCCGCTTCCTCGTGGGCTGTGAGTTTCTGTACCAACTGTTGAATAAATGTGTATCAGCCTCCTGGGACTGATAATTTGTATCACATTTAGTCTCTGCTTAGGCAGGGGCGCTTCAATGAATAACACCGGCTGCGAACATCTCTGAATCTTTGTACGAACTCGCTAACCGATTCCCCGTTCCTCTGTCGGAGTGCTGTCAAATCGGACAATCTGGTCTCCTGAACTCCCATGAAGAAATAAGCGTGAAACTATTTTTCCAAATCGGCCCAATTACTAATGGAATTTGGTGGTAATGAAGAAAACCATGAAAAGGCCGATCCAGAAAGTGACATGGGAAACAGCTTGACTTTCAGTGGATCAATTGATGCTACTTCACCACATTGAATTGTATAGCGACTGATATGCTCAATGGTGGTAACATCCCCTTGTCCAGAAAACTTGTAAAAATCTGGAATCCTGAATCGGGCTGGCATAGGCAACGTGTCAAACCAGTCCGGATACGGCTTCCGATACAGATAAGACTGTCCCTTGGGCTTCATACCAAACTGATTTTTTATGACATCAGCAATCTTATCTGCCCAATCCTCCTGAGTGTAATTTCCTTGACTGATCGGAGCACGATTCATTATTACTGGTGCCTCAGTATGTCCGATCGACGGCTCCCGATTGTCAACTCCCTTGTTCTTTGGTGGGTTTTTAGTGTTGAAGAAAACAGGATATACCATCTTGCCATTGACTACAGGAATTCGGCTACCAAACTGGTCAATATGTTGAGTTGCACCATTAGTTTTGTCCTCCGATTCACCTTCCTGTTCTTCTTCTTCACCTCCTTCTACTCCCTTGCCTTTTGTCTTTTTAATCTTGGGAATTTCATAACACTCAGGATTTGTATCTGGTGATGTAATCCCATTGAATTGCGTCATCTTCTTCTTGAGATCCTTAATTGCCGAAGCAGTACTAGTATCAAAGTAAGCAGGTCCCTTCTGGACATCCTTCAATATGGCTCCATCCAGCAATTGGGCAATCAATCCCACCACCGTGTTAACCAATATTCCAGATTGGTTAATCAAAGCATGACTCAAACCAGCATCTACGAAGTCTTAAAAGAATTTTCTTTCCTCGGCTGTAATCTGATCAAACGCTTCCTGGGGAACGGGAAACTGATTTTTCTTGATCACAGCATTACGAGTTTTGCTGAATGAGTCAAGGCACAGGTTTTTGAATTCTTCAATTTGTGCTTCCACGAGCTTCTTCTGTTCATCGCTAAGATCCTCCATCGTGACCGCAGGGATCGCAGCTGACTTGTCTCCAGGTGCCATCGCAGAAGCTTTCTTGTCCCACCGGGCGTGCCAAAATGTGTTGACGTCCAAAAAGTCAGGCGTTGACTCTCGGAAATTAACACTGTGGCCTGGAAGATTTGCTTCACTTCAGTGCAGGTCCAAAATCTTGAGGTTCGGGGTGTGCCAGTCAATTTGACCTGAAATTGACAAGGTAGAGTTTAATCAGTAAACAACAAGGAACTCATCGGCCAAGGCCCCGATTCGTTCCAGTAAAATCGGATCGACGCGTAGAGAGGCCCGATTTTGGAGCATGAACCATCGGCTATGATTCCGATTCGTGAGAGTGTAACGCATTAAAACAAACCATCGGCTATGAAAACCGAATCATGAAGATAAAACATTGATTTAAACCATCGACTGTGGAAGCCGAATCGGAGATAAATCTAATCTAAACTCATTCTTTAATATACATCTTTCCAAAGGCGATAAACGAACTAAATCGTATGTCACTAACAATCGGATCGATTGCGAGACAGCGTTGCTAGCAGGGCACCGATTAGCTTATCTACTCCGATAGATCGACATATATCAAAGAACTCGTTTAAACTTGATTTATTGTAACTTGCTTATTAAATCTAAATCAGCTATATAGGCAAAAAGAACAGATCTATTGTGAAACTTGATTTATGATGGAACAGGATAGATCTATTACAGATGTAAGCCGACAGGATAAAATTCGCAAGATACGGTAAAGGGTAAGCAGATCTAAACGAAGAAGGGCGATACGCCTCAATCTAAAGCCTAGATGCAAACTCGATAAATTGGTGAATTAACTAAACGAAGAAGGGCGATACGCCTCAATCTAAAGCCTAGATTAATTCGATAAGGGTGTCGGACTTACAGACAAACCGGAGGTCAAGATGATGCAGCCCTGCTTGCTGAAGAACACGACGAAAAAGGTTTGGGTGGCACGTTAGGCCGAAAGTTGTGTTTGTTGTATTGGTTGTGTGAACATTTTTTACAATGGCGCAGGGTTCATATTTATACCCTGAAAATCTAGCTAAAACTTGCCGGCTACGACAATATCTCTAACTTAATTAAAGCAATCTAATTTTAAACTACCAAAACTGTTACAATCTTGACGCGCAATCAGGCCCTGAAGAAGCTTCCAGATATATCTCCCCTCAGAAGTCGTACGTGCTCCGGCCTTCTCCTTCCCGTGTCCGATCGGGACTTCAATCGGACGTATTCCAATCGGAATCGGAGTCTTGACCAGAATCAGACTCGGCCTTAGCCATAACTCTTGCCCTCTTATGCACATTTCTAGCCGAGTCAAAATCTGGTGTCAACAATGTGCATAGGCCGGAATTTTATCCATTTTCTAAGAAGCAGTGTTTGATGTAGGAAAAAGATGCCAGAAGTACCAAGGTTGGAGGTTTGCAAAAGCCTCTAGGTTTAATGCTAAAAATGTTTCCAACTTGGCTAAGTTCACAATAATGCTATAACAAACAATTTCTTGAGTGGAAATTTGTATGGCCTAGCTTTTCCACTCGATCTATTTGCACAAAAAGAAGTTTTACAGCAAGTGGTCACATTTTCAAATACGAATAAGAATCTAACAACATCAGATCCATGTCACATACATCATGTATTAATAGAGTAACAGTTCGTCAAAGATTTCTAATAGCAAAACAAAATTACCTTACAATTTCATAATAAGAGAGAAAACAATGTCTTGGATTCACGGGAATGTGCATTGTTTCACAAAGAGGCAGCAGCAGCAAGCAGGCCGATGACAACGACGGCGGTGGGGAATCACAGGCAGGACGATGAAGCCAAACATTTTTCATTAGAATTATCAAACCATTCCGTTGTTTTCTACACCTCCCCGTGACTTTGTTTAAACCATTCCATGGTAGTACTATTATCTGGACTCATTCCATTGGACAATGCGAAACGCATCTTCCTTGTAACTTGTGCATTTTTTTAATATACTAGTACCATCTTTTCAGCACATGAGCACTCCTGCCTTGCATGACCAGACTTCAATAACGATGGCCATGTAGAGATTAAGTATGGTTTAACAGAGATCAAAGTATCGCCAAACATAGTTGCAAAAATATCGTCAAACATAGTTACAAAAATATAGTCAAACATTGTTAGATTAGATATCAGAATAATACTATGGCGGCATAGCTTATAGCTAATGACTTTGGAATATACTTTATTTTGAACTGTTCCTCGACCATCATTGAAGCAGTCCTTTGGATGGATATGTTGGGTCCCCGGGGGTGCAGGACCAAGCAATGGCCCTAGGGCGTGTTCAATTCACGTCACTTTTCATTCTCTTTCTACATCGAGAACCGTGTCAGTTCATTTCTTCTCTCTGTGCACGCAACCCAATGCATACAATTTTCACTCTTTCACACGAATTAAACAGGCCCCTAGCCATTGTCTCATTGCAGCAGCACTGGCCGCTCTGAATTATCAAGCCTTTAAACACTTGCCTGTACGTGCTACAGCTACAGCTACAGTGGCGATGTAGACCAGTTCGGCTCAAGATTTGCAGGGTTGGTAGGCAGTAGTAACGCCGGCCAGTACCTAACGGATAAGCAGATGACGCCATCAAAACACCTAATAAATTCCAGTGTTTAGGGGGGAAAAAGTTAGAGAGATGCCGGTAAGGTCTACTGGCGAGGTTATAATCTCACATCGCTTATAATTTTTTTTGGTGACGTGGACATGTAGTACAAGTCTGAAATAATGTTGCAGAAACATTTCATAAGATCAACCACTCGACGCAATTCTAGTTACCTTTTGGTTCAGTGCGTGTTTAGTTTCTCCTATTTTGCATAAAGTTTATGCAAAATGGGGGAATTCACGCATTTACCTCAAATCGGTGAAAGAAATCTGAAACATATATAAAACTCAGAACACAAAATTAACCATTGCTCAGATGTGGGAATCAATTAAATCACGTGTACGCATAGGACGATATAATTCCTCTCAACACACGCGCGCATGCGCATTCATTCACAGAAAATCCCAGGATTTAGAGCCGACCGTCCCCACAAGTTAAACGTTGATGATCACAGATTGAAATTCGGCACTCGGTTCCTTCATCTTAAGTAAAGTGAAGTTTACTTTTTAGATTTTGAATTCACCACAGCATTTCTCCTTTTTTTCTACCCCAGGATTTGTTTGGATTTATCGAAGAATGGCATCGGCACATTTTTTTTGATATATTAAGTGGATGCAGCTAGACCTTTTCTGTGTGTTGTAGCCTTGAATGGAAATCCTTGAAAGTTGGCGGCTTTACATGTCATGGTGAGAGAGCAAGCTGAGCTCAAAGTTCTCGATGGGATCCACTAGAGACACAGCTTGACTGCATTTTCCAGAGGATATAACAAAAAAGTCAGTATGACAGTTTGTTTGCATCCTGGATCTGCTGCGGAGAAGACGGGGCATCCCGTGCATGGACAATCATGGCCGCGAAGAAAAGGGGGAGGTAGCCGATGAATCATGGCGTCCACAAAATGGCATCGTGCTGTGGTGGAGACAGATAGGGATTGTGTGTGGGGGAAAGAAGGATCGGAAGCGTGGATGATGCCATGATGGTCGATGGAGGAGGAGAGTCGATGCAAGGCCGGAGAACGTCGCTGTCAGCTGCTGTGCGTGACCAAGGCGCATCATCAGCATGCAGCTACCTAACCTAACCTAACCTAACCTATGCTTCAAAAAGGATAAGAGCTGCCGTGCGTGCACGCTTTAGTCATGCGCCAATGCAGCTTCGCTTTGGTAAATTACTAATTAACCACTAACCTGCTGAGAACAAGTGTGTGCACGTGTTGCGCTGCCGCGAACCTGATTAATGGAGGGTTTAAACTTGAAGCAAAAATGATTCATGGAGGGCGATTTGTGCGACGATCGACATGGGCGGGCCATATCGTCGGCCGGGGCCGGTACGTTGGTTCGGTTGGGTTGACCTCGTCTAGGTGCAGAGTGGGCGGCGCGGTACAGAGGAATGGATCGCGCAGAGACTGCAGAGTGTGGGCAGCGCGGTAGAATGGGAAATGGAATGGATTGCGCGTGACGGCTCGGTCAGACAGCTGCGAGATGCGAGTGGGAACGAGAACGAGCGAGCGTTTTGCAGGTCTCGGGTCAAGCGAGTCGTGCGTTGACCGATGGGCAAGATCGCCGCAGTCAGAGTCAGGCCATGATCGCGGTCAAAACCGTGTAAAAGTTTTTTTTTCTTTTTTTTTTACAAAAAGCACTAGTGGTATCGATTGGTATTTATACCAGCTAGCGGTCAGCGCCATAGCTTTATTAGTATAGTACATGTGATGTTGGAAGCGGTAAATCCCACCCCAGCTGAGCTTCCGTTCAACTAAACACTCGCTGTCTCACTGTGCGCTAGTCCCCTGTCGCGCATGTGCTTCGACAAGACCGTGCCTGCGTGCGTGCCACGTCACGACCACGGCGAGGAATCGAGGATGAGGACACACAAGGGCAAGTGAGCCGGCTCAGAACGCCACGACGGGCACTGGCAGCCGCCTGTGCCTCGGTCTCGGCGACCTTTTACGTTGGCGAACGTTGCGCACGAACGTGTGCTGCTGATACATGCTCAGAGAGAGCACAGAAATGCCACGATCCAGCGGTGACCATCCAGCCTGGACCGTCCGTCCTGCAACGGCAACGCGGCCACGGCTCGGTCGGCGGTGACTGCAGTGCCCTGGGGAGCTTCCTGCTCATCCACCCCTCCTTGTCTCCATCGTGCTACCCGTTGATTCCAGGCACCAGCTGCTTCTTCCTCCCATTTCATCTTTTTTTTTTTAATTTTGATGCTCTGGCACACGCACATTTGACGTGCCGAGCTCGATCACTGCGTTGAGTGCTGACCATGTTTCATCTGAAAAAAATAGCGCGTCAGGGACAAAATAATAATCCTCCGAACCTGACCGACCGACCCCAGCCTGTTCGGTTGGCTGGTGGCTGGTGCTGATTTGTTGTGAGACTGAAGTACTGCTGGCTAGCTGGTGGCTGATGGCTGGTGCTGATTTGTTGTGAGGCTGAAGTACTGCTGGCTGGTGGCTGATATGCCAAGCGAACAGCTGATTTGTATGCGCAAACATTCCTCTTTCCTCCAGCGCTAAGATTCGGTGCTCCCAGCAAAACCATATCCTGTTCCTCCTGCCGTCCTCTCCCCACCAACCATCCTAGAGAGTACAGACATCCCCACGTGCGCCGCGGCAGCACCTACTCATTTCACGGCACGGATGACGGACGGACGAGACGAGAAACCACTGAAGCAGACACAAATGTGTGTGCGCGCCCTGTGCCCCTGTTCAAAGAATCTTACACCGCCCGCCCACAGTTTTCGATTGCTCGGCATGGAATCATACCAGCGAACCCCGTACACGGTACACCATCAGTCCATCACCCGCAAGAGAGAGATTCACAGCGCTGTAACCGCCTCAAAAGGCTTCAGTCCTCACACCGACGCCATCGAGGCCAGTGGCGGCGTCATCCTGGCCGCCGCCGCCGCGTCCGTCGCCTGCGCGTACAGGGAGTTGTGCCGCAGGATCAGCTTCAGGCCCTTGGCGGCCTCGGCGCCGGCGGGCCGCCTCTGCTTCCTCGCCTGGTTGTAGTGGTGGTGGTGGTGGCTGTTGTAGTAGTTCTCCGCCAGCGCCGCCGCGTCCAGGAGCGACCACGCCCACCCCCGCGGCGCGCTGGCCGCCCACATGAACCGGCTCGAGCACGGGTTCATCAGCGACTCCCGGAACTCCTTGGCCCCCTCGCAAACCATGCCCTGCAAAACCAAGTTCAGATACAGGAACACATTTGGATCTTTGGCGCAGCTAAACGAACGATTTGATCTTTGGTACCTCTGCCATGGCTTTGATCTTGAGGGCGACGCTGTTGGACAGGAGAACGATGTTGTGGCCGCTCCTGAGCTTGGTCAAGAGGAGGGCGCAGCCGAGGACGCGGTCTTCAGGTTTTGGGGAGACGATGTCCGCGAGCTGGACGCTTCTCAGGGAGAAGAAGGCCATTGGGTTGAAGGAGCCTGGTGCGACCTCTATCTCCTCGTCGATGCGCTGTGCCGATGGAGTTGCGGGCGGGGTTGGCGCGACTGGGAGCATCTCAGATGAGCTCTGGACGTGGATCCACCAGCTCTCGGTTGCCATGCACTCCTCGATCCATTGGAGGATGGAGGTCGCCTTCGTGGACCTCCTGAACAGGCCCTCCCGCTGCTTCATGGAATCTAGCTCCCTGATCACTGTGGGTAAGAATAGAAACAAGCTTAGTGCTTCAAGCTGTGCAAGTCGCATGTAATTCAGCTAGCATGACTAGTAGCACACTGAACACAAGCAAAGGAGCACACAATGCAAGCTGCAAGCATCACAGGCAAGCATGAAGCATCAGTTAACAGCCTAACAGAGCAGACAAATAAAATGTAAAAACTACAGAAGCAAACAATCCTTCAGTTGATAGCATTATAACATATGATGAATGTTGAGATGGATTGTATTGCGTCAATGCTGGTACTTCGGGGTTATAGCACATACACAATGGTATCAACTGACATTTTAGGATCGCATAGTAAATGATGTTTTCAAACATTCTGTGAATTATAAAATAATAGAATCACAGTTCAAACATATTATATTTGCTCTTAACTTACCAATCCTTGGTATGAACAGATGAGTTCCTCTTATGCCTTTTAACAGCATAATAGACTTCCTAGACTCGTCATCAAGAAGACAGTCGGTATTAGCCACCATGGTCCAGGCCTTCATCCCTTGTCCAGCCCTGTTGGATCCTTGGTTATGAAGCTGCTTGGCATAAAGATTGGCTTATGTCAGATGCCATATTAGAAGGAAAAGTTATTAAAATGGAGAAAACTAATATAATATTTGCAATAACTTACTGCAAAATTGTTGAGTTTATCTTCCAGCTTCATTGCCAAGTCACCAGCAGCAATGTCAGCCGGCCTAGCAACAGCACAGTTACAATCAAGCGAGCTAGCAGGTCTCAACGGAGAATTCGACAGAAGAGTCTGGAAGGGGAGCCTATCAGCAACCCTTTTCTTTGTGATTGCACTTTCTACTCGTGCACGGTTTTCAGACATATCCCTTGTTTTCCTAGGTGCAGAAGATAGTGGTGTCAAGTTCTCCTTGTCAGAGCAGAATGCTTCCTGATCTTGATCTGCATTGACTGCGAGGTTCTTGGGAAGACACTTCCTTGCCTTCATGCCTCCTGAAGATACAGGGGTCAAATTCTCCTTATCTGAGTAGAAAACATCATAATCTACTGTGTGGAATTTTTCAGACTTCGCTGACAACCCATTGCATTTCTCCTTATTTGAAGTTTGTTTTGCTGACACTGAATTATCCATCCTTGACCCAAGAACTCTTCTAGCAAAGGGCTTTACCTTAGAATCAGGAGTCACATTCTCCTTGTCTGAGAACAGATCTTCCTCCTTCACAGGGGGGATGGCCTCATACTTTCGAGGAGCCAGGACTGAGTTTTCCGTATCCAGAAGGATGTCATCTTTGAATTCCAGATGTGAAATGGGCATAAACTCCGTCTGGGTCTTCTGTGATTTTATATCAGCTGAAATTAGCGGGTTCAGATTCCCGGAGACAGGTTCATTAGATGTCATCTGATTTCCAGTATTCAGCATGGAGTTTCCATTTTCTGAGAAGTTGTCATTATCTAAATTCAGAGGGGAAATGGAATCCATCAACTCTTGAGAAATGGTAGGCTTCAGACCTATATGGCTCCTCTCCATTATTATGTTACCTGATACATTGGGGGTGAAATTCTCCTTGTCCAGTGTACAGATTTCTTCATTTCCTTCAATTTCTTCAGTATCCAAATTGTCAAATAAATTCTCACAAATTGTGACGTCAAGCTGATAGTTCTCAGGACCCTCAGCCATCTTATTTGGGGCCATGTTCTCCTTCTTTGAGAGACATCCCTCCAAGTTAAGATGGACCAAATCATCATGCTTCATTTCTGGTGTTATAAGATTTTCTGAAACAAGCTCGGATTCTGTATTAACACTCCACTGTGGATTTTCTTTGTCTGCGAAGGCACCATCTTCGAAATGCAAAGGGACAGCAGAATCAAACAAGCCTAGTCTATTCTGCAACTCTGTATCAACTAAATCTTGTGGGACATAATTCTCAGTGTTTGACTCTTTCTTATTTCCCTCCATGGTAATGCTGGCTGGGGGACTCATAATGCCCTTATCTTCTGCAACCATCTCTTCCTTTTCTTCGGCCCTCTCAGATTCAGAAATACCAAATAAAGCAATGCAGGCAGTACACTCTGTTCCGCAGCTCTGAGAACATACAAGAATCTCATTTTGGTCTCCTTTCTGAAAGCTATAGCTCAGAGCACTGCTTCTATCCCTGCTCCTGCCAGTGTCAATGCGAAGTGATTTCACTGACTTTAACTTGGAACTCTTGGACACTTGGTTTGAGGTATCCCGCTTGTCTGACTGGGCTGGCCTTCCAGCATTTGTCAATGTAGCTGGCATTTCCTGTATGATCAGAGAGCCAAAACATTCTGAAATTGGATCATTGTTGACCAACTTTTCCGCTGTCACTCCCTCACTAGTCTCATGAAATTGGGAAAGAGAAGGTTCTTCCACAGAAAAGGAATGGGCAAAGTCAGGTAATGGTGGTGCTGAGGGGATCACATTGGCTGGAACAGCAATTTGTTCTAACCTAATTTGTTGGCTTGTCTCCTGCATATTAGATCAGACAGCTAGCATTCATACCATAAACTGGACTCAAAGTTGAAATTCCAACAATAAATAAAAAACGATATGAAAATGGAGCAATGAAACTCAAGTAACAAACAGTTAAAAGAACTCAATATAACAAAAAACAGCTCGACCCAAAGAGACCAAGACATGGAGAAATGACATACAAGTTTAACAAATGCTATTTGCAACTTGAGCACACAAATGAGTTTGTAGGAGTGTAACTGGATATATATTGTGAACGCATCACATAGTCTGTGCTAAAGAATTTTGTAGCGACTTAATTTACACTGGATCAATTTCGTATTATATAATGGACAGATCAATTTTCAGTGTTGATATGCTTTCACTTTAACATGCAAACATATGCGCGAGAATTTGACATACAACATTCAGATCAGAAGCCAGCCCGATTCATTTGCAAACAAATATTGCTTGGCATAAGCTGGAAACTACACATGTCTACCTTTAAAAATCATTTCAGAAACTAGGCAAAAAAACAGCTGGCAAATTGTTTCAGAGAAATTTAACTAGTACAATAGAAACAGTAGCATACAGAATATTTTGTAATGATGAAATGGCGATTTGCAGTTTTCATGTGCAGATGAACGACATATTTAGATTGCTATGCCCAAGAATAACAGAATCTACTGGATGACAAAATTTCTCTAGCCAGTTCAATTATTTCAATGAAATTTCAGTACTAGGCTGCATTCGCAAGGCATATAAAAAGGTTGATAATATTTATGAGCAACTAGGTTTCATCAAATGGGAGCGCCATTGATGAGTAAGAATAACAGAACAGAGTGTAGATCTAGTGGCAACTAGCCAATCCTTTAGCACATACTGGGATCTGAAAATGAGAGGCTATTGCATTACTAGAACAGCAAGCATAAAAAGATTGCTACAATGGAAAAACTAGTCACCACATCAAATTCTGGAACCAGTGAAGGCACATTTATTTAACATAATGGAATATGGATGTCAGGCTTTGTCAATCGACAGTTCCCTGAATCAACTCAGTATCGCTAGCTTTCTACGGATTTCTACTGGGATGCCAAAAAGGCTCATGCAAAATGTTACTAGTACTCAAAAGAGGCATCAGTTGGCACCTTGCAGTGTCAGGTTACAAAAATTAATAATCTTAATGCAGCGCTGCAGGTACCAATAAGCATTTCATTGCGTATTACTTACTTGCTGGGAAGAGACTGGATGGGCCTCCATGTCTGCTGGCTCCGTCTGCCTAGGCACCAACTGGCTGCTGGCCTCCTGCGCATTTCATCAAACACTTAGACCACGACGAATGAACAACCAGTGGCAAAATAACAACAAGGTTTCTCTACGAGCATAAAGGAGAATCTGCTAGCTGCTACCTGATAAGCATGGGGCTCCTCTTTGTCCTCAGCCAGTGGTGGCATGTACGGCGCATCCTCCATCTCAAACGCCTCGCGGAGCGTCAGCCACAGCAGCCTATACTCCCTCTTCGAGGCCCCGAGCCGCAGCGTGTCACCGTTGGCCAGATCGACCGGCGTGTGGGGCGGGATCCGTAAGCTACATCAGGGGCCCTGCAGGTATTTAGCTTTGCTCCTCAGCCTCAGCGGCTTCCCTCTCTTCCGCAGCCGCTGCCATCAGCTCATCAAATTTCTCCGTCTTTCCGAGAAATATTTCAATCTGATCAGGGCACACATTAAGTGTAAGGAAACAGCCCAACAAACGAACTTGAAAATGCATAAGCATTGCCATGGGAAACACATTTACCTTCGCTTTCTGGATAGGGCGGCTCCTAGTTTCATCTTTGACATCGACAGTAGATGTCATGATCTCTGCAAGTGATTCTCGGTAAGATTAGGCTGAAAAGAGAACAGAATTCATTGAACATTATTACTTTACTAGAAACAAGACTCACTCTTCTCGACAGCGAGGCCATTATTTTTCAGAATTTCTGCAACAGTCACCACAGTTGCAATGGCTGAAATGACAAAGTTACCAGGTTTAGAATAGTTCGAAAAGGGCATGTAGACTATGCAAAAGTTCAAAAGAGGGAAAGGCAAACAAAATAGCCATACAACAATGCCTGAAGTGTAAGTTAACATAACATATATCGATGCAAATTTGATCTTAGAAATTGTTTGCAACAAAATTTATGACAACTTGCTGTACAAGGTGATTAAAGAAAGTTGTTGCCTAAGTACCAGTGGCTGGAATGCAACAACTGAGGACAAGACATCAAGACAAGCTACGAGGGAGGACAGAGTTTTGGGGGTCAGCCACAGCAGCCTATACTCCCTCTTCGAGGCCCCGAGCCGCAGCGTGTCACCGTTGGCCAGATCGACCGGCGTGTGGGGCGGGATCCGTCGCCCCGACAACCAAGTCCCGTGCACTGCATCGAACCAGAGATTGGGGAATGGCGTGTTAACTGCCGGTGGTGAGACTAGGACGCTGGATTTCCGCAGGAAATTTCGATTGGGGAAATGAAATCTGAACACAATTCCGAAATTAACAAGCTAGCGCTAATCGCAAACTGGGATCTCCCAAATGAAATGATGAGTCAAAACCCTAGAAGAATATTATCCCCCAAATCGCACACGCTACAGTTCACGAACACAAATCGATTCACACAGACACTAGCGCAACACAGATGCACAGAAAATCCGAAGCCTCCAGACACGCGCGAGCGATCAATACAGCAGAGAGAGGATGGGGACTGCGCAGAGCGGCGGGCGGGCATCTCACCGGAGCTGAGGTCGGTGACGGTGATCCGGCGCTGGCAGCGGCGGGCCCGGAGCTGGAGGTGGAAGCGGCTGACGCTGGGGTGGTCGACGAGGACGTGGCAGTCGGGGTGACGGCCCACCATCACAGGCGGGTCCTCCTCCCCTTCCTCCTCCTCGCCGCCCGCCGCTCCGGCGCAATCCTCCGTCGGGGGCGCGTTGAGGAAGATGTGCTTGAGCACGACGCCGCCCTTGGACACCGCGAACGCCGCGATCGGGGCTTCCCCGTCCGCCTCCACCGGCGCCATGGCTTGTTGCATCCCCCTCTGTGTGTGTGCTTCGCTGGTGAGGGTGAGGGGAACGGGGACGGGGGGCGATCTCTGATCCAAGCCTCGCGAGTTGGGGGGATTCAAATGGGGCGAGGCGGCGGCGGCGGAGACGTTGGGAGTGGGGGAAGCCGGCCGGTGGGTTTGGAATTTGGAAGCTTCGGGGTCGCAACGGCTAGAAATCGGAAGCGGCGCGTGTGCGCTTCCTTCGAGTGGGCCGAGAAATGGGTACGTCCAGGTCAGCGTGGGCTCTGGGCGTTGGGCCCCCAAACGACGCGGCGAGAAACGAACCGTTGCCTGGTATGCCCTGGGCCCAACTCTCGTGATGTGCGGGTGCGGCCTCGTAAGGAAAAGATGCACCTCTTTTGCCAAAACGAGCGAGAAAATGCTCCTCTATTTTTAGAGGAAAAACAAAATAAAAAGCAGATGCTTTTCACGTGTCAGGACTGAGGATCATGTTTGTCCTTAAATATAAGGCATTATAAAACTTTAGACAAGTTAAGAAAATTATTTATTTTTTCTTTTCTTTCCAATGCATACATGCCTTTTTATTCCTTTCTTCGCTGCTTAATCTTAGAAGCAACTTTGTCTTAAAAAAACAAAATCTTAGAAGCAACTTTAATCAAGGCTACTAAACGGAAATGTCTCAAATGGTACATATATTTTTTTATTCTCTCTCATAATCTATCTTAAAATTGCTAAAATGCCTTGTATTACAGGACAGAGGGAGTAGAGTACTTCCTTGTGGGACATGGTCGGTCTTCCCGACTTCCTTTCTAAAAGAACCCGAAGTGGCAAGTATATACTCATTATAAATCAAAGGTGAAAGTATATACTTGAATACTTCTAAAGGCCACTTCACCTTGCCAGTTCGGCCGGGGTTCGGCCATTGAACCACCATACAACCGTTACCGAGATCAAATCTGAGTTGTAGGGAGTGTAGGAGGAAAAGGATGGTGGATACTAGGGTTGGCCCACTTGCCACCTCGCATACAAGTACCTCGTTGGTTCCCCTACATGGTAAATAGGTGCATTTCCGCTAGAATTCAATGCAAAGCAAGAATGTGATCTTCACTTTAGTTTGTTGTTAGAAGTCACGTTGTAAGAAACTCTTTTGGTAACATGGCCTAAAGGCCCTAAGAGATAATATAGGCGATATGGGTCGGCAAAACGTGTCGTGTAACGTCCCGGAAAATCGAAAACCTAAATCACGCGCTTAACAAGTTTTCAAATCTTTTCCGATGAAATCTCGAAATTCCAAATCTATCAAACCATTCCATCGTTTCCAAATTTCGGACATCCGTTCTATCCAAATCCGTTCCCGTCTTTTCCAAATTCTAAAACCGTCCAAAACCGTTCCATCAAATTCTAAATCCCTAAACCCCAGTGTTCCGGAAATCATCCGACCGTCCGTTTCCCTTCTCGATCCGCGCGCCGCGCGTGCCGTCCGACTCGCGACCAACCGCCGCGAATCCCACCTTTTCCGTTTTTCTTTTTCCCTTTTCCTTTTCTTTTTTTTCCATTTTCCTTTTCTCTTTTCTTTTTCCATTCTTTTCCTTCCTCCCCTCTTCTTTCTCTTTCTTCCTCCTCCCGCTCAGCGCCCGAACGCCGCCCTCCTTCCCCGCTCCACCGCCAC
>CM014277.1:11106544-11138447 GCA_004135705.1 Alloteropsis semialata
ATGCAAGCATACTAATTAGAAAACTGGAAGTCTGCTTATTTTCACTACAAAAAATGTTGGCTTTGAAGACAAAACGAAACTGTCATGTAAAGTACAGAATTGGTCATAAAAAGTATCTTGTGACGAAAATCGACCGTCACGGCGGTCGTCATATAACAACCGTCGCTAAAGGTACCGTGTGACGAAAACATTGGTCATCGTCACAAAATGTGCAGACCTTTTGTGACGGTATCCCAGTGTTGTCATATATTGTTTTTTTTATGACAGTGATAAGTGTCACATAAAAATCATTCAACGCGTCATAGAATACCACTTCCATGCCTGTGGACCCTGGTTTAGATAGTTTTTGTGACGCTTTTGTTACGTCACAAATTTCATCACATATTGTTGGGCCTTTGATGACGATTTTTCTTGTCATATATTGGTGATCTATGTCGTCACATAATACCTCACCAACCGTCACAAAACGTCTCCCTTGAACCTGTTTTTACACTTCTTGTGACACATTTTGTGACGACACCATTGCGTCCTATATAATCATGAACATTTTGTGACGACATGGTTGTGTCATGCTACCTTAAGCAGTTACAGACCATTAGAGACGATCCTTTGCATTCAATGACGACCAATATGTAACCAATATCACAGATATGATCCAAACAATCTCATCACAGCAGCATACATTCACTCCAGATTATAACACAACCATCACACAAGTTGAAATCCATCATAAGGTAAAACACATCACAAGTTCCAGGTTCCATCACATAGGTTTGAATCCATCATACAGGTTCTAACATGAAACAGATGCAAATAAGTTCTATCACACAGGTTCCATCACACAGTGCAAGAAAGTCCGACATCACAACAGATAGAGTTTGGTCTTCTGGCAAGGGTTTAAGCTCTGGCAAAGGCATCATCAACACAAACTGCATGAGCACCTACCTCAATCTTTCTGAAGTTTGAGCACAGCTCGCAGTAGTGCATTAGTTTCTTCAAACTTGCAATTCATCCCCTTCACATCCTCTTGGGTCTGCCGTAGCAAATTTTGGTTCTCTTCAAGAGCTGCCTGCTGAGCTTGAAGTTGTGCTTGCAACTCTTCCTGCTTCCTAGCAGCTTCCTCTCTTTCTGCTTGTAGTGTGGCTTCAAACTGAGCTTGTAGGCGGGCCTGTGTGGAAGGCAAAGTCTTGGACCCTCGAGCGACACCAATGTTTGGAAGGAAGGTGGATGACCGACTGATCTGGCTGAGACTATCAGCAACAATCTTGGAGGGAGACTTCTGTTCTTCTCCATCTTCTAGTTCTCTTTCCTTCTCTTGAACCATATGTTCCTACATAGAATGAATCCACTTAATAAAAAGGCCATACATCGTTGTTGAATCAGTCATTTCATTATGTACAGTTGAAGTATCTGATGAGTACGTAACTTACATAGATCTCATTTGCAAGAGGAGTACGACCACTTTTCGGACTAGTCATGCACTCTCCAAAGAAGTCAACAGGATCTGGTTCCATGTTGTTGTACTTAGGCCTCTGCAACATGCAAAAAAATGGATTACAATGATATCTGTGAAGCTAAAAAGAGGGCTAGACAAGCATGGGATATAAGTTAAGGCATAAATTATTCATTATCAAGACAACAGCAAGATGCCAAAATAATGTATCCAAAACAGAACATAGAAATATCTGCCTCCATATGTATTATGCTAACAACAATTTCAATCAGTGGCATAGTCAACTAATTAGTACATGCTTTGCCAATGAATATTCAAATGTATTTGATTCCCAGTTGGCCATCGACAAGAAAAAAATGTGCACCAATGCAACCTAGACATAGATCAAAATCAACAACACAGATATGATGCATCCATGCATCAATGCAACCTGGACATCAGGCAATCAGGTTTGTCTCCAAACACTACACCTTTTAGTGGCACACAGTTCCATACAATTAGAATGCACAGACTGGTAGTCTACTTACCAGGCTATATCGATGAGCAATATAGGACCTAGATCCAGTCTTTTGGTGAAGCAGCACTTTGCCTCGGTTTGTTTTATTCTTAGCAAATTTTTCCTGCACCACAAATGCAGCAGAGAGGTTTCATTCACATGTACAATCTGCATTGCATATTAAGAAACCAGATAGTGAAGACAAGAACCTGATTATCTTCGTCACACCAGTACTCAACCAAATTGGTCCAATCGTCTTTCTTCATGTTAGGTGGAGGATCTTTGGCCAGCAGCTGTTCTTTTGTTACTGAGCTATCGTAGTACTTCTTTTTAAGGTGATACCTCTGCTGCCTTACTGTCTTCTTAATGATGTCAGTGCATGCAGCTTTGCTTGGTCCATCGTTCTTAACATCCACCTCCAACCTTGACTGAACCCATAGAAATAAAACATTAGACACAAGTTCCACAAGCTTCAGTTTTGTATTGCATGGAAATTTTTGGAAGAATGAAATAGCTAACTCACCGCCACAACACCTAGAACTTTTGATACATGTTTTTTTGCCGCATCATTATCATAGTCTTTCCAAGACTTGTAGATAGGCAGGCTGTCTCTAACCGCAACACCACATTCTGATGCCAGCTTCGCAGCCTGAAGTGGGACCTCAGGTCTTTTCTTCCCTTCAGCAACCTCGATGACGAGCTTCTTTCCTCTATTAATCAACTTCTCTAAGCCATGACCAACGGTCAGCCCACGCTTCCTCTTTCCTTGCGCTGCATTGGAAAATAATAATATACATGTTTCAATATAGCAGTAGCAATTCTAGGTATTGAATGTAGGAACTCATGCTATGAAACCCATATTGTTTACCCGCAACTGAGTGATCAGCTGGTTCTCCTTCAGTTGTATGTCCCTCTGAAGTAGCAGCATCCAATTGCTCACCCGACACATTGATGTCATTGCTTTGCCTAGAGCTTTGTCCACCTGGTGAGTTGTCAGTAGGAACAGCTTGGTGAACAGTGTTTGTGCGAGTAGGTTCCTCAGATAGGTTAGCAGTGGGTCTGGTAGGAGGCACTGTGAAAGAACCAGGTGTGGACATAGCTGCACTACGCCTAGTAAATCTAGGAGGACTATGCACTATGTTTGAGCCTGGCAAAGAGTTGGTTGCATTGGCCCTGGTGACATTGGGAGTACTAGGCAGTGTGCTTGTAGTATCTATGGTGTTGGTGGCGCTTGTAGTGGGATGGCTGCTACTAGGAATGGCATTTTTGTTGAGGCTGGCTGTCAAATTCTTCTTAGTATTTATGTTTCCTCTTGGCCTAGGTGGCGGACGGCCTGCATCAGGGTTTGCACCAGGCGACAACATGGCTGCAGTCTGCCTGGTGAATCTAGGTGTACGTGGTGGCTCCTGGTTGGCAGCCGCCTGCTGCTTTTTTTGTTGAGGACGAGTCCCTGGAACCATCTTGGTTACCTGGCAATGAAAACATGCATACATGTTATAAGTTAAGAAGATGAACATTACATTAAATAACTACAATGACCATGTACTCAAAAAAGTTGCTGGGTGGGCTATGAATACATCTGACCTCAGTATTGACCTCATTTATAAGGTCGTCATCATCATCAACACTGTCAGATTGGTTATCATTTTCAGAGGTAGGATGATAATCGATGTCAGATTCTGATGTGTCAGACTCTACGCTTTTCCCTTTGCCCTTTTTTCCCAAGCATCCCTAACAGTCTGTGCTGCCACAGAGACACCTAATGAGCTAAAAACATCCTGGATGTCCTTAACTCTCTTGTCCCTCTCCAGCTCATACTGTGTTTTTTTCATGTCCTCTTATACTTATTACGATGGAACGAAGAAAGTGCAGAAACTGGATTCAGTTTCTGTAAAAAAAAGTTAAAGCGAGTCATTTATCCCATCACAATGTTCAGCAGGAAACAAAGTATATGGTCAGCAGGAAACAAAGTATATGGTCAACTGAACATGTGTTGGAATTCATAGTGCTCTACTGAACATACACAGCATCAAAAGAACTAAAACACCGCTATGAAGAGAAACATTCATTTGGAACAGACTAAAAGCAGGGGGGATGGAAGCTAGGCAGATAAACTAGAGAATAACAAGGTTCTTTCTCCATCTGAAATTTGGAATGGAGCAATTACTAAAGATTTTTTCATTTGAACTCAGGCGACGAGCCCGGTCAACCGCTCGGTGGCTCCGCCAGTGTCTCTCTCCCTCCTCCACCACCCAAAGCAAGTACTAAAGAATGGAAGGGAGTACCTTGCTTATGGCGGCGGCGGCGTCGTCGTTGGAGGCGGCCCAGTAGTCGCCGGAGTTCGAGACGGCGAGGGAGGCAGACAGGCGGGATGAGCAGCTCCGGCCTCCGGTGTGCGCTTGGCGGCGGCGCTAGGTTGAGGGGAGGTCGGACGAGGCCATGGCGAGGAGGTTGAGGGGAGGGCAGCTCGGCACGACTGGCAGAATGGACGGATCTGGCGAGTAGAGCGGCTCGGCGGCGCGGTGGCCTTGGTGGACTTGGTGGATTTGGGGACTCGGCGGCGCGGCGCGGGGGATTTGGGGGATTTGGGGGACTTGGTGGCCGAGCGGGATTTTGCGGGGAGGGCGGGGCGCCTGAGGTCGGTCCCATTTGTCGGTGGCCTGAGGGCGCGCGGGATAGTTGGACAAGGAGGCCAAAATTTGGTCTGGCACATGGGCCCGCCATGTCAGTGACACATTGTTTGTATTAGCAACTAAATTGGGATTTTGGGTTCTTAAATTACATCAAATGGAAAAAATGTCTGAAACAAAGCTGTTTAATGCAATGAGATCTACAATCTTGATAATGGTGAATTTGGCATTAGACTTTGTTTGCACAGTTTTAATTTTGAATTTGAAACTTTTCGAACTTAATTCATAATTTAGGTGTACTTAAAAAATTCAAATGAAAAACTCATGAATAGGAAAATGTCTCAACTCAACAATATCTCCACACTTTATTAAGGTCATTTTTTCATCCGACGAAGTTATATAAACCTTGTTCACAAATTTTAGTTATCACTCTCTTAGTTATAGTGTTTAGTTATCACTCTCACAAATTTGTGAACAAGGTTTATATAACTTCGTCAGATGGAAAAATGACCTTAATAAAGTGTGGAGATATTGTTGAGTTGAGATATTTTCGTATTCATGAGTTTTTCATTTGAAGAAATTTGGGGCTTCAAATTATAGTGTTTAGTTGGCATTTTTTTGACATTGAAATGATGAATTGTCCATACTTTTTCATATAATGCTATGGCCACAATGACCTCTATGCATTGACAGATCATGATTTTACAAATTTTTAGAAAAAAAAATCATCAAATTTGGACTATGTATGTGGGAGATAAACTCGTTTGAACCTTTTACCATGGATTAAAAAGAGAAACCCAGTTGTACAATGAACTCATAACCAGAATGGCTAAGTACCATGCAGGGCCCACTTGTCATTCAAACATTGTGGCCGACATAACAATCAGACCTCCCGCCCACTCCCGCCCAACCTTGCTGCCTCGCCGGTGACAGCACACCGCCGCCCCTCCCGCCCACCAGCCTCGCCCTGCTGGATCTGCGCCGGCCCAAGCTCCAGGCCACCGCCGCCCCTCGCGACCCAAGCTGCAGGTGGTGGCTCGGCACGGGCCACCGCGGTGGTGCCTCTGCGGGCAGGCCTGGTGGAGCCTTTGCGGCCTGCCCTGCTGGATCTGCGACGGCCCCACCTGCTGCTCACCAGGTGGTAGCTCGCCGGCCACTAGTGCAGCAGGGTCACCGGGCAACCCTGCTGGAGGCTCGCCAGCCACCCGCAGCAGCTGCCTCTCGGGCCATTGTACAAGGTGAGTTTTTTTTTGAAACTTTGCACAACCTGATGGATAGAACCTGGATTTGTAACAAGGTGATGGTTTTGTAACATTGTGGCACCTCACTTTATCTAGGTAGATGGATAGAAGCTGGATTTATAACAACTTACCATTTGATGCGGCCTATATTGCTGGTGTTGACCAATTCATGCAACATGTGAGAAATAGATTTCATGCAGATGAGAAAATCAAGTGCCCATGCCGTCAATGCCTGAACCTAAAAGAAAAAAGTCAAGCTGATGTAGAGGAGGATATCCACATCAATGGTTTTAGCAGGTGCTATACAAGTTGGATTCACCATGGAGAGGGAGATGATGACAGACAAGATGATGATTGCACACATGGTGTTGGTACTGAAGATATGTTATTGGATGAAAATGACCAGCCCCCACTTGATGATGAAGGTCTAGCTCAAGATGTCATAGAAGATAGTGCACGTGGAGTTGCAGGGTTGGTTCAAGATTTGTACACCGCAGCAAGTCATGGCTTTGGTGGTAACTTATACAAACAGATCCTGGAGGAGGCAAAGCGTGAGCTTTATCCAGGTTGCACCGAGGAGTCTAGGTTAAGTTTCATTATTAAACTACTGCATATAAAAGTGTACAATCGGATAACAAATTCGGGGTTCGATGCATTCCTTGAGTTGCTATCGAATTCTTTGAAAAATGTGCCTGGTCTCCCTAAGTCCTACAGCGAAGTGAAAGCTCTACTCCGGAAGCTTGGTTTTGGTTATGAGAAAATTGATGTGTGCAAGTATGACTGTGCCTTGTTTTGGGATGTCCATGCAAAGGATCAACATTGCCCAGTTTGTGGCTACACAAGATGGAAAGTAAACAAGGAGGGCAGAAAGAAAGTTCCTCACAAGGTCCTGCGTTACTTTCCAATAATTCCTCGCTTTCAAAGGTTCTTTATGTCAAAGCAGCGTGCACAGTATGCAAGATGGCACAAGGAAAAGAGGGTACCAGTTGAGAATGAAATGAGACATCCTGCTGATGGAGAAGCTTGGAAAGAATTTGATGATACTTTCAAGTCTTTTGCAGATGATCCCCGCAGTTTGAGGTTAGCCATTGCTACTGATGGATTTAACCCATTTGGTCAGATGACCAATTCATACAGCATCTGGCCAGTGATATTGGTTCCATTCAATTGGCCACCATGGATGTGTATGGACCAATCAAATTATTTGCTTGCTTTACTAATTCCAGGAAAAAGATCACCTGGCAAAGATTTCCATGTGTTCATGCAGCCTTTGGTAAAAGACTTGCTTACTCTTTGGGGCGGTGTCCGTACTTATGATGCATATGAAGGCAAAGATTTCGATCTGCGTGCAGCGATTATATGGTCCATCAATGACTACCCTGCTTTAGGTACCATGTCAGGCAGAACCACTAGGGGTTACTTCGCATGTGTGCATTGTGATGAGAATCCATGCTCCGAATGTCTTAGAAACAAAATTGGTTTCATAGACCATAGACGTTATCTCCCTAATGACCATGATTGGAGGAAAAACAAATCTTTCAATGGTAGGCATGAAAAAAGAGGGCAGCCCAGGAAATATAGTGCAGACGAGGTCATGGCAAGGTTGGATGAAGTTTGCTATGTTCCAGGCAAGAATCCAGATAAGCAGAAATCAAGGAAACGCCGCCGTGAAGGAGAACCAGTTTGGCATGTGAAGGCTAGCTTGTATGATTTGCCATACTGGTCAAAACTGAAGCTACAATACAACCTTGATGTTATGCACATAGAGAAAAACATATGTGAAAGCATTTTGCACACTCTTCTTAATACTCCAAATAAGACGAAGGACACAATCGCTGCTAGACTAGATTTGGAAGACAGAGGAATAAGAAAAGAGCTTCATTTGCTGGAAGACTCAAATAAGCCCAGAGCTTGTTATGTTCTACAACCTGAAGCAAAGAAGAAGTTCTTGCAGTTTGTGAACAATGTTAAATTTCCAGATGGTTATGCTTCCAATATATCAAGATGTGTCAATATGGAGGGAGGAGGATCAATGCATGGGCTGAAAACACATGACTGTCATATAATGCTGCAACGTATTTTACCAGCGGGCCTTCGTGGTTTGGTGCGCAAAGATGTGTATGAAGTACTTGCTGAATTGGGTACATTTTTCAGACAACTTTGCTCGAAAACACTAAAGGTTGATGCACTACACCAGATGAAGAACGATATTGTAATCATCCTTTGCAAGCTGGAGAAAATTTATCCTCCTGCATTCTTCGATGTTATGGTTCACCTAGCAGTACACTTACCTGATGAGGCACTCCTTAGGGGACCGGTTCAGTATGGATGGATGTATCCCATTGAGAGAAGATTGGGCACCTTTAAGCGTTTCGTCCGCAATCAAGCAAGACCTGAAGGCTCTATTGCAGAGGCATACACTGCATATGAGTGTATGACCCATTGCTCAACATATTTTAGTGACATTATTAATAGGTTCACTAGGCCTGAAAGAAACTTAGATGGTGACCAGGACATCTCACCCAATGGTTTCTGTATTTTTAGTCATTGTATTAACCTGCTTGGTGCTTCCAAACTTCATTATGAAGATAAAGACTATGACTCCATGGTTTGGTTTGTTCTAAATAACTGCGAAGAGGTTGATGAATACAAAGAGTGAGTAATTGCAGCAAGTTTAGACAACTATTTTCAATATTAGTGTTACAATAAACTGATTAACTTCTACCTATATTATTGCAGCAAGTTTAGGGAAGAATTAGAACAACAAGGGGTGAACGATATTGAAAAAGTGATGTCAACACACTTCGCTGCATGGTTCGAGAATCATGTGTGTGCAACTTTAACAACATGACTGAATAATTTATGATTCAATACATTTTCAAACTCACTAATTCTCTTCCTATTCAACCTGCAGATTACCAAATTGAAATGCGAAGGCTCAACAGATGTTGATGAAGACCTATACTCACTCGCATGTCGGCCGATTAGGCGTGTGCGTTCATACACAGCCTGTATAATCAATGGGGTACGGTACCACACTTTGGCTCGTGAGGAACACAGGAAGACACAAAACTCCACCATCAAATGTGCAGGTACTCACAATGATGACACTATTGACTTCTATGGGACAATCAAAGACATTATCGAGTTGACTTACGCAAAGAACAGCAGAGGGCATAGAACTGTTATCTTATTACGGTGTGAATGGTATAATCTTGAGGGAAGGACATACCAGATGAAAGATGATGGTTACTTCAAGAGCATTAACATCCAAGGCCGATGGTATAAGAATGATCCTTTCATTGTAGCCACGGAAGCTTCACAAGTATTTTTCTTGGAAGATACGAAGTTAGGTCCATGTTGGCGAGTGGTACAAGAATTTGGCCACCGACATATATTTGACGTTGAAGAGTCCGACGAAAAGCAACCAATTCATGAACAAATACAAATGAGATGTCAGGAGGCATACCAAGAGGAGAGTACTTCATTGGGACATGGTACATTGGGAGACATAGATCCTGATATGGATTTGCTGAACATGGACAATGAACCAGGCAGCCCTATTAGTAGAGACCTTGTCGAGAGCATCCGTCGTCGACACCAACATACATCTCAAGGTGAAGAAATAGACAACGAAGATGAAGATGAAACCTTCCTTGAGTACCATAGTCCAGATGAAGGCAACATGTCAGAAGAATACAGTGATGATGACTAACTGTTGCATTCCTACAGCTATTTGTGAACCATGAACTTGTACCAGTGCTGATGATTAACTTTTGCATTTCTGGAGCTATTTGTGAACTATGAACTTGTATCAGTGGATCTGTTACATTTGAATTATGCTATTGCAATTTGTAAGATGATATATGCAATGCTTCTATTTCAATGGATTGATTTACGATGCAAGTTGGCTATACTGATGCCCAGAATTCATGATATAATGGATGTTTTTAATGACCGCATGACAATGTCATGGAATGCCCAGAAATTGTCATAGTATATTTATTTCTGTCCTAAAATGTATTTCTGGGTTTTTATGACCCCAAGGCAATGTCATGGAATGTACATAATTTGTCACAAAATGTATTGGCTGGAAGTATTCTATTTCTTTGCTTTTTATTTCTTGCTTGCCTGAATGCAAGCCCATCCAATATTGGCACATAATGTTTCACACATGAATAAAATGCATTGCTTGAAAAATAAAACCAGATTGCATTGCTTCAAAAAGCACCAGATTGTTCATACATTACAAAAGCCAAGACCAAATGCACCAGATTGCATTGTTCATACTACACTACAACCATAACCTACAAAGACTAAAATACATTATGCAGTCAAATTTACTTCAGTGTCTGACAGCAACATACATCAACACACAGCCAAGACCAACTGCTAAAACAAACATCAAAAGGTTGAACTTCCACATCAGATTGTCCACCTTGGCCTCAATCTTCAGTTCACCAGCCTGCATATTCATGACCATTCTCCCAGATGATGCATCTGCTACCTCTTCAGCTTCATCACCAATGTCCACTGCTAGGGGGAATTTGTGGATTGCAACAATGCCAAGCTCCTCCAGCTTATCCAAATACTGCCTTTGGAATTTATAGAACCCGCAAAGCTTAGGAAACTACAACAATAAAAAAAATTCCATTAACCATAGCTGGATAAACAGGGATGAAGAACTTCTCAACTCAAATCATACAAGTGGATACTCACCGAGTTTCGTGGACATTTGAAGAACACACGCAGGTAGTTCTCGGTCGTGTCCTTCCCTGACCGCCTCTCTATCACCCGCGCCATCCCACAGTCAGGGCATGGGATCAAGGGGAGCCCGGTTTCCTTACCAAGGGGATACGACTCCAGCTCCCACCTCGAGCTTGCCTCCAGATGGCGCTCAACCATCCCGGACGCTGCACTACCCCTCGATCGACACTTGGACATGGCGTCGTCGTCGCCGGAGTCACCTGAGCAGTCGCCTGGAAGCGTCCAGCGCCGTCAGCTAGGGAGAGGGGGACCCGCACGCGGAGCTCAGCACGGCCACCGTGCTCCGGCCGCCCGCACGCCGCACTCAGCCCACCAGCCCGCCGAGATCCGCCGCCCGGCCTGGCCTCCCTCCGAGATCCGCTGCCCGCCGCGCCAGCCGCTGGCCGCACCGCCTAAATGCTGCCGCGCCGTCGATGGGGGAGAGGCGGACCTACCTCCGCCGTGCTCGCCCAGAGGGGGAGCCGCCGCTCCGTGCTACGCCACCAGCTCGCCGGTCGTCCCTCGCCGCCGTCTGCTCCGCCAGCGCCGTGCTCGTCGCCCTCCGCTCGGCAAGCGCCGTGCTTGCCCTCCGATTCAGTGGGGGTCGGGGAGATGGGGAAAGTGCAACTGGTCAACAGAGAGGGAGTAGGGTCCACCTGCAGGGGGTATATTGACGCTGGGAACGGTCATTTTTAAGGAACTTCTTGTGACGCCGCGTAACCGTCAAATAAACACAGATCATAGCGTCATAAAAATAGGACCGTCAACTGGCTTCCTGCGTATGACAATTTGTGACGAACTGGGTACCTTTATGTGACACAATAAGTGCTGTCGTCACAAATAGTTCTGGGTCTCATAAGTTTGTGACGGCACTAAAAATTTCGTCATATAAAGTTACATTATATGACAAAAATTGTCCCTGTCATGAGCCGTTTTGTCACAGAAAGTAAGATTTCTTGTAGTGTGCGCAAGGGTCACGGAGGAGCGCGCCCAGTTTGACATGGCGAGGCCACCGAAGGAAGAAGGTGCAGGCTGGGGGAGGGATTCGATCTCTCACGCCCTCGCTCTCTCGAAAAGGCACGAGCGCGGCGGCGGCGGCAGAAGGTGCGAAAAGATGCGAGCGCGGCGGCGGCGGCGGAAGATGCGAGAGGGCGAGCGCGGCGACAGCGAAGAAGGCGAGAGGGCAGCGGAAGGCGAAAGAGTT
Source organism: Alloteropsis semialata (assembly GCA_004135705.1). Lineage (NCBI taxonomy): Eukaryota > Viridiplantae > Streptophyta > Magnoliopsida > Poales > Poaceae > Alloteropsis > Alloteropsis semialata. The sequence goes on from CM014277.1 coordinate 11,118,315, forward strand.
TGGGGGCGAAATAACCCCAGACAACCGCGGCGCAAGGCGATAAAAGGGGAGGAGAGGCGGAGCGGGGCAGTGGCATTAAATGCGCGGGCCCATAGTCGGCGCAGCGGTGACGAGCGTCCGTCGCTTCACCTGACGACCTTAAAAGGCACGGCCCCCTCCACGCGGCGGAAAACGGGCCAACACCTCCGCTTCCAGCCCACCAACGGTTGAGTAGGGTTCTGGCCCAACAAATCACATTCCCAACAAAGCCTCGAATACTTCACTACCCCGACGACCTCCAAGACAAACTACTCGGCTCCACTAGCTTCAAAGCCTTAACAAGAGTATCCTCTCTTCCCAAGGCTCGGGGGCTACACCCGGCGGGTGCGCTGGCGCCACCCACCAGAAGAACCACGGCTCACCACTCCCTCGCAGCGGCTGAACCTGGGCGCGAGTCCCTAACTCCCACCTAGGCTCGGGGGCTATTGACGAGGGTCTGGACCAAGGTTGACCGACCAACCCCCTAATCAACAACACGTCGCCAAACGACCCTTCGAAAACAAGAACTAGCGCCCCAGATCAAATGGACCCACCTCGTTCGAATGGCTCTGGGCTCACCTGTGAAGGTCCCACCTCGTCCGAGTAGTTTTCGCCTCACCCGACGAGTCTCCGCCTCGCCCGACGAGTCTCCGTCTCGGCCGACTGGTTCACTCGGCATTGCCCCCGTTCCCCCCTCCGCTTTTTGCCCACTCCGGGCCGTACCCACTTGGTGCCTGCCATGTCAGAACGGGATGGGCACCTGCCCATCACCACTGTGGCCACAGGGGCGCCCGTCTCGTCCAAACAGGAACGCCACAGTCCCTGGAAAAGGATGCTCGCTCGCTTGAGCAACGACACTTGGAGTCCAAAGAAGCACAGTACAAGTCAACCACGACCCAAAAACCACCCGGAGACGCATTCGGGGGACCGCCTACACCAACCACTCGGACGCCGCCAACTCCGGGTCAAATGGAACGCCCACTCCGTCAACACCAACTATAACAGTGAGCACCTGTTCGCTGCGTACGGCCCGGGACGCAAGACGACGGCGAAGACCCCGGCGCTGTAACTCACTTTGTAATTCCCTTTTTTTTACCCCTCCCTTTCCTTACTCCCCTTGCGACTATAAAAGGGGACAAAGGGGAGATCGATGGGGACATCGAGAGAACACTCGTGCACACGCACGCAACACACTACAATGCATTACACAGGGACTTGGGACCGTTCTCCCTCTCCCGACTGGTTTGTAACCCCTACTACAGACTTGGACTTAAGAACACCGGTTCACACTGGACGTAAGGTATTACTCTTCGGAGGCCCGAACCAATATAACTTCCTGTGTCTCTTGAGCCACCATCCGATGCCCTGACACGCGATCATAGAAATATTACTTGCCGGCGGTAGAGAACCCCAACACATACATTGCTCACAAATGGATAGATTTCTCACATTGTTTCATACAACTCTAAGGCCTTGTTTAGTTTCCTCCCAAAATTCAAACTTCACTATTCATCAAAGGGAATCTTACATGCATGGAGTAGTAAACGTGTGTTAATGACAAAACCCATTCCATAATCCCCGGGTAACTTCATGAGACGAATCTAATGAGCCTAATTAGGCCATGATTAGACAACGTCGTGCTACAGTAAACAATCTCTAATGACGGATTAATTAGGCTTAATAGATTCGTCTCACGATTTCCCGTCCATCCGTGTAATTAGTTTTATAATTAGATCATATTTAGTCCTCCTAATCTTAGGTTTAAAATTGTGAATTCAAAAAAGTTTGAATAGTTTGGCAAACTAAACAAGGCCTAAGTCAAACTTTGAGATTTCAATACCTCATAACATGTTCCAACTCATATGCACCTCAAGTTTGGACACTACCTTATTTTGACCATAACATTGGCAAATATCAAGTTACATGAGCAACTCTTTTGCAAAAGCATGTTTTTTCTATGTCGTACTTCGGTGGAAAAAGACAAGGTATATAACAAATTCTATAAAATAGTAGTTTACATGCAAGTAAATGTCATCAAGTGACAGAGCGTGATTTTAGAAAAAAATCAAAAAACAACCAACGAATTTTAATTTACTATGACCGAGAAATACCAGTTACAAGTTTTAATTGTAGATTAAAAAGGAAAAACAATGCGAGCAGCGAACTGAGCGCGCCATGTGGTCTGCGGTGAAGAATTCCACCATTCAAATGACGCCACGTGGACGTGAAATTCCATCAATCCCGCTAATTCGATGAAGTATAAATTGATGTATTTCAAACACAACACACTAAGTAGCTCAGTGGTGACGCAGCCGCATCCCAACCTCCAGGTCGCGGGTTTGAATCCCGTCCGACCCCCCTTTTGCCTTTGATTTTTGGATATTAAATTGGCGAGTTTGATAATATAAAAATATAACTTCTTCATGAAGCCACAACTGCACAAGTAGCCTAGTGGTAACTTACTGGGTTCCCATCATTCAGGTCGCGTGTTCGATCCCCTGGGGCGCCCCCTTTTTTTTGCGCGCGAGCTGGCTGGCGGGGGTCCGGGTGGGGAAGCAAACGGACCGAAAATATGGTTTCACAGCCGGTTCATGGCTCAAACCGGCTGTGAAAATCGTTGGCATTTTTACAGCCGGTTCAAGCCACCAACCAGCTGTGAAAATCATTTTCACAGTCGGTTTTAACAACCAATGAGCCCGCCAAAATAAAAACCGACTGTAAAAATGTTTCAGCGCCGTTTTTTCAAAACCGGCTGTGAAAATAGTGACTAGAAAAATAGTTTATGTAGTAGTGGAGGTATTCCAATGCATCTGCCACATCCACCACAACGCATAACCTTTGAGTGAGTGTAATGTGTCTCAGAGTTGGTTTGCATCATTCTCAGTCGAGTATAGTAATGCATGCAAGTCACCTCGTGGCAGGAACTTGTAAACTAAGGCTCTGAAATCATTTCCCTTTGAATCACTACTCGAGCATGCAGTCAGGATAGGGACTAGATTGCGATGCCGCAAGTTTCTCAGAGCATTGCATTCTGCGATGAAGCTCTTCTGTGCTCCTCCTGTCTCTAGACTGAACTTTGACAGCAACCGCAATTCTGTCGTGGAACAACTTTCCTTGATATACAGAAGCATATCTTCCTTTACCAACTAAATTGGATACTGAGAACCCCTCTGTTGCTCTGGCAAGATCGGTGTAAGAAACTTTGGGAAATTTGCTATCAAATGAGGAAAAGGTAAAAAAATTGCCTTTTGCTTTCCTCTCCAGAACACCATTACAGATATGACTATAGCAAGTGACACAATGCTGGCCAAGGGGATTGCCACTTGTGTTACAATAGAAGGCTGGCGCTTCTGCTTGATTTTACATGCATGACTGGACATGCGAGTAGGTGTAAGTCTAGTGTCCCACCACAAAGCTCCGGATTTCCATCAATCCTCAAGTTATTGTGAGACAAGTTGAGAGTGTTCGGTTACCTAGAATCCACATGGATTTGAAAGGATTGAGGGGGATTTTGATTTGCTGGGGATTTAATCTCTCTCAATCCCCTCCAACCGAACAAGGCCTTAAGAAACTGGAGTGTATCAGCGGCAAAGGTCTGTCATCGAAGCACAAACCAATAGGAAATTACCGTGACTTGTCAGGAAATTAACAACGCATGATAGCTGCTTTCCTGTTTCTTCGCCAAGCGACGCACGAAACAAATCACCAAATGCGTCGGCTCTGTCCCGCCCCGCTCCATGCTCCCGTGTGCGCTCGCCCGCCGCAGGAGGCCGCCGCCGGCCTGCCTCCGGCGCAGTGCGAGTCGCCCCAGTAGGCCGCGCCACACCTCCACCCGCGCCGATTCCCCCCCNCCTCGATTTTACCGGCCGCCACCCTCGATTTCGCCGGCCGCTGTCGCTAGGTTCCTCGTCTGGAATAGTAGATCGAGAGACAGGAATGGATGGCGTAGGATGGGGACGCAGCCGTCGTCCGTCGTGGGTCGCGGAAGTTGCGAGGCATTCAAAAACGTGTCTCATCACACGCTTTTCAATATAATTTTTGTGATTTACTTTTTGCAGCTTTCGCAAACTAAACAAGACCGTGGACTCATAGTACACCGACATTTGTGATTACAGGAGTTATTGGATAAAGGGTACATTGGTCTTTCTCCCCATTTTCCAAATGTTTTTTTAATTCATTTGATCCGGTTCTATGTACTCTAAGACATCCAAAATAGGGTTAATAAAAAAAACAAGGGTATAATTACCATTGAAGTCTAGAGAAGGGCCAGAATCCCTAACGTCGGTGGACTATTGACGTGATGCTAACGTCTGGTTTTGCAAAAAAGCTCTTTTTCTCTTCCGATAAAAAATCGACAAAACTCTTGCTGTTGTTAAAAAAAAACCTAAATGCTAGTGGGAGAGGCCCCTTCAATTTAGGCTAAATCAAGAGCCCTTGATTTAGAAAAAAAAACAAGAGAAAAGTAGTGGTCAGAAGACAAGGAAAAAAACAGAGAAGTAACAATGAAAAAGAGACAGTAACAAATCTCTGGTGATGTCCTCCTCCTCCGCCAAGCGTCTTGAATTCTCTAGCGGTCTCCATCATTGGCGGGTTGTGAGCAGAGCTAGTAAAATTGGACATTCATGTGGATTACGAGTCGTAAATGTCTGCCCTTTCCCTCCTATAGCCCTACGCTCATATTTGCCCCCTGTAACGGTTGTGTGGCGGTTCAATGGCAGAAACCCCCGGCGAACTTGCAAGGTCAAGTGGCCTTTCAGTACTATCCTCCGTTCACAAATATTTGGCAATTTGACCACTTTTAATTTTACAAATACTTGACAATACATGGTCTTCGAGATTGAGTTTCCTAATTTGCCCCCAATGAAGTAGTACGAAAATGTTCTAGAAGTATTTAGAGATAACTTTACAAGGGCATTTTGGTCATTTTATACTAGAAGAGTGAATTGTCTTGGTAACTATGCATGGTTAAAATTGTCAATTATTCCCTTCGTTTCAAATTATAGTTCACTGTTGACTTTTTAATGCACATTTGACCATCGTTTTATTCAAAAAAATTATATTAGCATCATTTATTTAGTTATTACTTGATTTATTATCAAAGGTACTTTAAGCATGATCCAAATTTTTATTTATTTGTACAATTTTTTTGAATAAGATAAATAAAATCAATGTTGTATTTTAAAAGTCAAAAGTGAAGTATAATTTGAAACAGAGAGAGTATTCGAAAACGAAGATTAGACATACTCTCACATTAAGCACTTGCCGCTCCGGGTTGTATTAAAAAGGAAGTCGGGAAGATCGACCATGTTCCACAAGGTGTTTTTATTTGTCAACGAGAAAGACGATGACGCACACGTGCTCCTGCGTCCTGACACGTGAAAGGTAATCTGTTTTTGGTTTTTTCTGAAATGAAAATAGAGGAGCATTTTCTCTCTTTTTTGCAAAAAAGAGGAGCAAACTATTTTTCCTTACGAGCAGTCTGAAACTTTGTATCATCTCTCCCTCTTGAAAAACGTGCTCAGGCACGGTCGCAAAAAAAGGTGAGCTCGTGGCTGATCAAGTGGACACCGAGACCCTGGACGGATCGGAGTTTCGCGACGCGCCCACGTCGTGGATGCGCCCTAGCAGTTAGGATTCTAATTTGAATTTGCAATCAGTTGTTGTAAGGATATATAAATTATGTGTTCGGAGATAATAGAGGTTACGTTGAAGATCGATCAGTTCTTCTAGTGGACAGTTGTGCCAAATTGCCTCTCGCCACCCTCACGCTCTCATTTCCTTGGACGCCGGCCGTCAAGACGGCGTCGCATCGTCGTTGCCGCCGGGATCCCGTTCCCCGACCTTCCACCTCGCACTCCTACTTCCTACGGCGAGGAACAAGCCCTGACAACACTCCTACCAGCAATCAAAGTCAGCAAGCTCATGGTTTCCGTCTGTCAATGGCCATAACAAAAATATCAAGTTCATGCTCCCACATAAAAAAGGGAATTCTATGGCATACAAAGATTAACAAGGTTTCTATCACTTTCTCCAGTATTCCAATTCTTTTGCCAACTAAATGAATTTTGCAAGGCTATAAACTATAATAGGATTAGCTGAATAGCAATAATTTTTCATATGCTTTGGCATCTCAATGTTTGGAACGAGTGGCCAAGGATTTTTTTCCTTTTTATCCGAGCATATGGATGGCAGTATATCTAGTCTAAAGATTGTGTGCCTTCATTGTGTCTATACTTCAAATTTTATAAGGTTGTGTGAATTTGGTTATGCACTTGCAAGGAGTGTTTCAAAATTTTTAAATCATCTCGATGTGATGATCTTTAAAATATAGTCGAACTTCTTCCCTGATCTATCTATTGTTGTTGATGTGGATACTGCCCTGCGGTACGCTGCCTTGTAATGGTGGGCGGTGGCAGATCAAGGCAATTAATTGTTGAATGCTAAGGGTTCGATCTGGTTCAACCATCTCAGAACCAAGCTTGGGCTATCTGATTCACACATGTTGTGGGACTAATATTCAACCTACGAGAAAGAGAAACTAGACAAGTTTTTGGGGGGTGCGTGACACCGAAAGATCTCTGTCACGTACAAGAAGTACCATAAAAAAATGTGGAACTAAGTGCAGGTTCCTGCCTATCTGGGTTCGAGTCTCCGACTCGGCACGGGTGTCACATTTTTCTGGATTTATTTCACAATTTAACTGGCGCTATTTTTCAGTGGTAGGCGACGTGCCCCTAGATAGCGAGGCGCCTGTGACGACTTGGTCTATCTCAAGATCAGAACAGCTGGCTCAGTCTCTCGGAGGTGCTCATATGGGTAGGGTTTGCGTGCGTGTATTCATATAGGTGAGTGTGTGAGCGTCTGCGTCTGTACTGGTCTTTCGCAAACAGAAGTACTATAAAAAATGGAAAGTCTACGTACCCCCCATCAACTATAGTTAAAGTTTGAATAACCCCTAAACTAATTTTTAGTTTAAATTACTCACACAATTATGTCAATTGGTTCAACTTATGACTTAATAGAATTTATCTTTTTTATTTCTCCATACACAAATGGAGTTTTAAGTTTTAATTTTGCAGTGTGATAGTCGACATCATAAATTTTGTAGAAAATATATTCTCATTTTTCATATTATTTTAATAGGCTGGGACTTCTAATATTAAATTAAGCATAAATTGTACAAAAATTAAGTAAAACTTACATTATACTCTATATTTTTTAATATAATTTATGACGTTTATGTCACCCCACAAAATTGGAATGTAATACCGATAAAAACACACAAATCTTATTGACAGGTAAACTGGACCAATTAACAATACTATGGGAGCAAATTTAACCAAAGAATTGGAATTTTGGTCATACTTAAGGGGTATTTTGGAATTTTTCCTTAAAAAATCAACCATTACCTTCAAATAGCATTTGACTCGTTAGCTACCACCTTAATAGACCTGTACAAACGGGCATACGTGTACCAGTGCATCAGCGCTAGTGGGCGGCTGCGATTTGATTTTTTGAAAATGTGGAGACCAGCCCGCTCGTCCAGCGAGGGCGTGCTTGCGTATAGCCACTCGCCCTGCCAAGCATTTGGTACAAGTAATAATAGCTGTTGTAGCAGCAGCTGGTTACTCCTCCCATTAGGAGGTAGCAGCCTTAAGATAGCAGTTTGAAACTTAACCGTTACAATTGTAGTTATCAGTCCGCTATTACGGAATAGTGCTCACAGAAGATATTTTATGGACAACTTATAAATTGTTATCCATATTTTGCTTGTCGCATAGAATATTTAAGTGCAATTAGATATTTATTTTAATTATTAAGTCATATGTGTAATTGTGTATTAATAAGTTAGTATTTTATCCTTTAGTAGGTTTTTAATGTGTTAGGAAGTGATGTTTCATGACATATATACTCAAATTATGAGTAAAATTTACATTCCGCCGTTGGAATTCAGTGTCCACAATAGCGCCCACTATCTGCTATCCGCTACACTGACACCAATCCGCCACCAACTCGCTATCTACTATTTATTAGCTTGGTTCGGTAGTTGTGATATTGCTTCAGGCTAGATTAGTGCTTTCAGTTTCGATTAACTACGTAGTCTGCTATTACGGCTGCAGTTCTGAAAATCTGAACCAAATAGAAAAGCAAATGGAGGAAGTATAGGACGGCCGAGAGATGAACCTTGATGGAGAGAGCGCCCAGTCTGCTCGGTGCTGCCCGTAACTCCAAAATGGCCACTTGTCATTCGCGTTGGAGCACAAAGACGCTAAAGTGGGCCCCTGAATTCTTCAAGATATTTAAGCGCCTTCAACAAAGGACTTGCCATTCTAGGTTTTTGTCCACCGTATTTAGCTGCATCGACACCTCAACAAAGTGAATATGTTGTTATAAATGGCACAGCATTGCAATTGCAAAAGTAGTGCACTTACAGGGGTGAACATAAATGGAAATCAGCTGCGTATTTTTTTCCCGTGAATATATATAGTCCATCCGTTCTAAATTATAAGCCATTTTGGCTTTTATAGATACATAGCTTTTGTCCTATAATTTGGTACAAACAGAGTATTCGTCTACTATTATCTGAAATTTCTCTTTTTCTGTATATGCATATATATATATATAACCATATGGTCTAAATTCAATCAAGCTACCAAAAGTTGCAATGAAGCTTATAACAACGGGAGGTTGTTTCTTGGAGCGAGCTGTGTGTTCGAATTGATCTCGGGCAACCACCTGGAACTGGCCAAACCAGGGTTTAAATCCGATATTAATTAGAGATAATTACCACCTAAAATTAGGATCTGTTTGGATCCAAGTACTAATAGGAAAGGGACTAAAGTTTAGTCCATTTAGTGACTAAAGTTCCAAACCAATAGACTAAAACTGGACTAAAATCTTCTAGTAGCATTAGCACCCAAAGGGGTGCTAAAAGGAGCTCTAGACATCTCCTACCCCTCATTTATTACTCCGGCTTTTCCCCCTCATCCCTTCCCGTACAGAGGTCTTTGTGCACTACATTTAATGCTTTTTAGTCCCTAGATCTATCTAAACAGGGGGTGACTAAAATTTAGTCCGTATTTTTAGTCTCTAAAATTTAGCAGCTGTGATCCAAACACAGCCTTATTCAATTAGTTGTTGTAGTCGGTGCAACCCTAACGTATTTGGAAATGGTATGGCCATGCCCCTGCAGTACTATATATATTATATTAGAGGGATCTTAATTGCTCTAGTATCAAACCATTCTTAGAGGTGCAATGGTTTGAGGATAAGGGCTTATAAGTTGGTCACGTTTTTGTTCAACTAGCAATTTTGGCAATTAACATGTGCATAAATAGATCGCTCATAGATCATATCCAAATTGTGCTAGATGTCAAAAAAAATAAAAAAAAACTGGTGGACAGTGACTATTAGATTATGGAGTTTTGGACAAGCCGCACGAAAAATCAGAGAAATGAACTTGTTATTTGTTCTATCTAAAGCTTTTGAAAGCCATAAATTCACAATCTAAAATTAATTTAAATTAAAACAAGCAGGACCTTACATGGCTAAATGAATTATGGTTACGAGCTTGGCTTTCTTTAGTTGGTTATGTTTCTTATGGTGGAACATATCTGGTCGGGACTGAACCACCAATTCAGCATGAACGCTCTCCTTTTCCTAATTATTTTTAGTGACAGTCAATGTTCTTACCGGATGATCGTGACGGCTTTATCAATCTCAAAATGTGCTCTCGTCTAATGTCTTGGACGCTTTCATAGGGGTGCTGGCTGCATAAATTTTCTGGGGTTACCTGAGCATGTATTGCGTTCTTAAAGAGATAAATCATGAATACCCGAAGAGGCCGTCTTTAGGTTACTATAAGACACAAGATTTGAACTAGTGAATAAGTATATATCCGTTATACCTCTCCAAATTATGAAAAGCACTAGCTGCTGGAACAATGAATGCCTACATGGGCGTGGAAAGTGGCGACCCTAGCTACGTACGTGCCCCTATGGTTTTCTTCGCCGCGCCGTATCTGCTGGAGCATCAGTCTTCAGGCTACAATGCCTATCATATCCTTGGTCGTCGTCGTCGCCGCCTTTGTGTCCCCATTGTGATTCAGAGTAAAAGTCAGGGCAGGGCACAGGGAAGGAACCCGCCGTTTGATCTGTTCAAGGGGAAAGTATGAGGTGGCACATCAGCAAATTCAAGGCTCTGGAATTTGAATACAAAGGCAAGCACACGTGTCAACAACTTTATGTCTCAACTGCTTGAGATTAGATTCTTATTTGGAGACTGTAATTCACCAGATTGCTGATATTCTGAATGCAAATCTAGAAAAACCGGCAATTTTTGTCAGGGGAACTCAGACAGATCGTCAGAATAATCGCTAGATTTTGAGAGGTTGTTTATGCTCGCAGAATGACAGCACTCCTGGTTTGCTCTGCTTTGATACTCTGTCCCTTTTTTTATGTGCATCACTGAATTCTGAGTATAACAAGGCTTTAGGACTCCCTAGTATAAATGGAAGGAACATGTTATACATATATATTAAAAATGATTCATACAAGATCATAAATGAAATGTATCAATCAGTCTGTCCGCGTAGGCTACGGTACTGGGTGGAGCGTCAAGCACGTCCGGTTGAGAAGCCACTGCAAGTCCTCAACACTGGTCATCTGGGCCTGTGGTCGACGTCGTGGCAGCTACGTCTGTAATGGCTTCACCCCAAATCATACGGGGGCACATGACAGCTAACTATTGCTGCTTTTGACTTATTTGCTGAAGGCCAACATATGCGGCGAACACTCATTCAAAAGTGTGCTTTAAGGTTTTGAAAAAAATCAAATCTTGGCATGACCATAGTTCACTTTAAAGTCTCTGATATAATAATCTTTCGCTAAAATTGGCACTCAAACACGTCCTAGTTTAGCTCACAAGAATGAGAAATTTTGGACTAGGACAGAATTTGGATTAATATGGACTATGACAAAGTTTCTCGTCTTCCTCGCCAAAAAAAAAAAGAAGAAAGTTTGTCATCTAGCGCAAATGCACCCATTTTTTCCCATTTTCTTATGAATAGAACAATTTCAAATCTCAGCTCTCGCAGTAAAGCATGTCTATGAATGAACTAGATGTCTCAAGTTTGAACATGTTTTTAGATTTTAAATTATGTTTGGTGATGAATTTTTGTCTTTTTCGACATTTATGCTATTTTCATTAGATATGCACCCATGGCAGCTATGTATTTAATGGCTTGACACCTTGACCGTTGACCCCCCAAGTCATCTGTGGGTCATGGGTGACTAACTACCGGCTGCTTTTGACTTATTTGCTCAAGGAGAGGCATGAACTCAGCAAACGGTATAAACAGAGGAACCGTGCTTGCTGGAGGGTCCAGACATTGTTCCAGCGGTGTTTGCCGGCTACCTTGGTGATCTCTTGGATTGCACCATTGGACTAGCTTCCCCGAAAAGGCGAAAAGGTAAGCATCATCCCTCTTTTTAAACCTCTAGGTTGTCTCTCATTTGTGTTATTTTTGTTAATAATAGTTAACAGTATTATAGATTCTGATCAGAAACGAAATAAAAATACACGGTGCATGCTGCTGCTGATCGAATTGTATATCTTGTTGAAGAACAGATATGTTATTGTGTTAATAAGTATAGCTAAAAGCCAAGTGAACCTGATCAAGTAGAAGAATAGAAATTCGTCAAGTACTTGACATACCAGAAGAAACTAATGCATGCATCTGAAAGAAATATTCAGAGACATATGGACCCACAGGTGAAAACACTTTGTCCACGGTATTTCCCTTCATCGGCACCTCTTGAAAGTGAATTGCTATGAATTTCTCACCCTAACTAGTTCATGCTGGAAATGGCACAACATAGCAAAGTAGTTATTTTTGTGTTAGTTTTGTTAATAATAATTAATAGATGATCAGATTCTGTTCAGAAATGAAATAAAAAATGCACGCTGCATGCTGCTGCTGATGGAATTATATAACTTGTTGAAGAACAGATATTTTATTGTGTTAACGAGTATAATTAAAAGCCAAGTTAACCTGATCAAGCAGAAGAACTGAAATTCGTCAAGTACTTGACGTACCAGAAAAACTAATGCATGCATCTGAAAGAAGTATTCAGAGACCTATGGACCCCGCAGGTGAAAACACTTTGTCGCGGTATTTCGCTTTATGGGCACCTCATGAAAGTGAACATGTTGCTATGAATTTCTCATTCTAACTAGTTCGTACCGGAAATGGCACAACATAGCAAAGTAGTGCACTTAAATGGGTGAATATACATGGAAATGTGTTGTGGTTTTCTTTCCCCAATATATATCCATCCATTGTTACTGAAATTTCTCTTTTTTCTGTCTATGCACAAATTCATGGTCTAAATTCAGCCAAGCTAGTAAAATTGGTGATATGAAGGTTACTGCAATGGAACAGTTCTTCCTGGTGCTAATAGCGTGCTGTACACATGTTGTCATCTGCTCTTCCAATGCAAACTACACAGATAGGCTTTCACTGCTAGAGTTTAAGAAGGGGATAAGTCTTGACCCACATCAAGCTTTGTTATCCTGGAACGACAGCACCCATTTCTGCAGTTGGGAAGGTGTCCTGTGTTCTGTCAAGAACCCAAGTCGTGTCACTTCTCTTAGTCTTGCAAATCGAGGTTTAGTAGGACAAATATCCATTTCACTAGGAAACCTAACATTCCTAAAAATCCTTGCTCTATCGACTAATTTGTTCAGTGGAGAGATCCCTATGTCTCTTGGTCACCTGCATCGCCTCCAAATCCTCAGCTTGCAAAATAACACGCTACAAGGAAAGATACCCGCTCTTGTAAACTGTTCAAAACTAACAAAGCTATTTCTGGGAAACAACCAACTAACCGGACAGATTCCGGTAGATTTGCCTCAGAGCCTTGAAATTATTGATCTTACCTCAAATAACCTTACTGGAACCATCCCTGTTTCTGTTGCCAATATCACAATGTTACAGAGGTTTAGCTGTGCTATGAATAAAATCGAGGGGAACATCCCAAATGAGTTTGCAAACTTGCTGGGGCTGCAGGTCCTTCGTGTGAGTATCAATGAGATGTCTGGTGAATTTCCACAGCACATCCTGAATCTTTCTAATCTAGTTGAACTTTCAATTGCGATAAACAATTTTTCTGGAGTTGTACCATCCAGTATAGGTAACTCTCTGCCTTATCTTCAGGCGATCTTGTTAGATGACAACTTCTTTCATGGGCATATCCCATCTTCTTTATCCAATGCTTCCAAACTGAATATTATTGATATATCAAACAATAAGTTCACAGGGGTGGTGCCTATCTCATTTCGAAAACTTTCTAAAATATCAACGGTAAATCTTCAGCTCAATAAACTCCAAGCAAGTAGTAAGCGAGACTGGATATTTATGGACAGCTTAGCCAATTGCACTGAGCTAATTGATTTCTCAGTAGCATACAATTACCTAACAGGCCCAGTGCCGAATTCTGTAGGTAACCTCTCCAGTCAGCTCCAGGGTCTATACTTGGGAGGAAACCAACTGTCTGGGAATTTTCCTTCTGGTATAGCAAACCTTCGCAACCTAGTTGTTGTAAGTCTGTTTGAGAATAACTTTACGAGTGTGCTTCCAGAATGGCTTGGGACTCTCGACAGTCTGCAAGTAGTACAGTTAAGTGACAATTTCTTCACAGGTCTCATTCCATCATCCTTCTCAAATCTATCTCAATTGATGTCGCTTGATCTACAATGGAACCAGTTGAATGGACATATACCCCCAAGCCTAGGAGACCTCCAAATGCTTCAAGCATTGCTCATTTCTTCCAACAATCTTCATGGCACTATACCAAAAGAAATATTCACAATTCCAACATTAGTGAGAATTAGCTTATCCTATAACAGCCTACATGGACCACTTCATGCCGACATTGGGAATGCCAAACAACTCGTATATTTAGAAATCTCATCAAATAATCTATCTAGCGAGATTCCTAGCACTTTGGGCAATTGTGAAAGTTTGGAAATTGTCGAGATGGGCCATAATTTTTTCAACGGAAGCATCCCCGCTTTGCTTGGCAATATAAGAAACCTACAAATTGTCAACCTGTCTCACAATAACTTGACTGGATCAATACCAGTAGCTCTTGGTGACCTACAGTTCCTTAAGCAACTAGATTTGTCATTCAACCATCTGATGGGTGAAGTCCCTACAAAAGGAGTCTTCAAGAATGCAACAGCTTTATGGATTAATGGAAATCAGGGGCTTTGTGGCGGACCACGGGGGTTACACCTACGTGCATGTCCTATCATGCAATCAAATTCAGATAAGCACAAGCTTTCAGTTATTTGGAAAATAGTCATCCCAGTAGCCATAGTGGTGGCATTTGCAGCAGTCTTTGCTGCTTGGTTGCTCCGGAGGCGAAAACTGGAGACAAAAGCTATCTCTTTACCCTCTCTTGGAAGGTTCCCAAGAATTTCTTACAGCGATCTTGTCAGAGCAACGGAAGGCTTTGCAAGATCCAATATAATTGGTCAGGGAAGATATGGTTCTGTTTACCAAGGAAGATTGTCTCATGATGGACAAGTGGTTGCCATCAAAGTCTTCACTCTAGAGACCATAGGAGCACAAAAGAGCTTCATCGCAGAATGTAGTGCTTTGAGAAATGTGCGGCATCGCAATCTAGTTCCAATCCTAAGTGCATGCTCGAGTATTGATTCGAATGGAAATGATTTCAAAGCCTTGGTATATGAGTTCATGCCACGAGGAGACCTTCATAACTTATTGTACTCAATTCATGACAGTGAAGGCTCTTCATGTTTAAATTACATTTCACTAGCACAAAGGTTAAGCATCATGGTAGATGTATCAGATGCATTGGCGTATCTACACCATAACCACCAAGGGACCATTGTACATTGTGATCTGAAACCTAGCAACATTCTCCTGGATGATAATATGGTAGCTCATGTCGGAGACTTTGGGCTAGCAAGGTTCAAATTTGATACAGCAGCATCATCTTTTGCTAACTCAAGTTCCACTTCCTCAATTGGAATCAAGGGAACGATTGGATACATTGCTCCAGGTACTGACCCTTTTCAAATTGTGTTCTCTAGCTAAATGATGATGAATTTCACAATTTTTATATGTTATTACTCTGTCTAAACTTTCCTATATGTGTGTGTGATGTACAGAATGTGCTGCAGATGGTCAAGTTTCAACTGCCGCGGATGTCTACAGCTACGGAATTATTCTCCTTGAGATATTCATCCGAAGGAGCCCAACAGATGATATGTTCAGGGATGGGATGACCATTGCAAAGTTCACAGAGAGCAACTTGCCTGATAATTTGTTGCAGATTGTGGACCCACAGTTGCTGCAAGAGCTAGACCATAGGGATAGAAGGGCACAAACTCTGCACTCTGTGCTGAGCATTGGACTCTGCTGCACCAAGACGTCCCCCAGCGAGCGAATCAGCATGCAGGAGGTGGCTGCCAAGCTGCATGGGATCCAGGATGCATATCTTAGAGAGAACTAGTTATGTATCTAGTGTTTAGAATCAAGAGCCTACAAAATCCATTCCCGGCAAATCACCTCACGCCCTAGCATTGGACCACCATGCATGTTTTGGGCCGCTTGTCGCTTGCTATGTCATCGTCAGTTCGTCGCCATTTGACACCCTCACAAGTGGGCGAGTGGCGAGTTTATCTGCACAAATTTATCCAGCTCGTGGAAACTTTCTTCCTCTGTTGTAAAACCTAAATTCTCAATCTGATCACACTAACATGACTGGATCAATATCAGTCGCTCTTGGTGGCCACGTCCCGATGAAAATGTTATGGATACTATCTGTTCATTCGTCCGATTCAAAGGGGTTCATATACTAAATGTAGATCTAACATAAAACTGTGATGTTTATCTGACATATTCAATGTCCATATCTAGTTACTTAAAGTTGGAGATCTAACATAAATATATGATGTTTTTCTGTCTCCGATGTATATCATGGATCTAAATCCATAAAAAAAATATTTACATTCGTATTCATTCACATTAATTATATCCGATTAATTTTCATCCCTACTCGAGCATGCCATGCCATGATCGCCGTAGGGTCAGAAGACGATACTGGAATCCGAGCATAAAAAGCTAGCCCAAAACAACCTGAACACGGTGTCTAGGCATGGGCTTAATTTGGCCTGCCCAGTGCCCAGGCCAGTGAAGCCTATGGGGTCTTATATGGGCTTGGATAGCGCTTCACTGGCACACAAAAAAAAAAAAGGTCAGCTCGAGACGACTCAGAGTATTAAATTTTGGAAAATGTCCATTTGACTTCCCTCAACCTTTTATCAAAATGGTGGGTTCAACCTTTTCTAGTGAGGAATGGCTAGCCAACAACCGGCTATTTTCTTGGTTGTTTTCAGTCGATTTTTAGACGAATCAGATTTTGAAACATCATCAGCGGATTTATCTTGTAAAATAAAAGGTGACTGAAAATGAAACAGAAAATCATTCAGAAATAGATATGGAAGCCTACAAAGACCAAAAGAAAACATCTATACTTGAAGGCATGCTTTTCAAATCATATGTGCTTGCTTTTTTTTCACTCCCTGTCATCTCACAAATAGGCTAACACGCACAAAAAAAATGTATACTAACTACACATTTTCCCTCCTCTGGAAGGAAAATGATGAACCTTTGCGCTGGAGAAATGGTCTAGGTGAAGCACTACCATCATTTGTCCTGATATTAATAAGAATAAAAATTAGAACTTTGTCAGTATGTAGGATAGAAGATCAGGGTGTGGGGTTGTAATGCACTGTTAACTATTCCCATGTTCCTGTTTCAAGATGACAGCATCCGAATTTATTTATTTTGGCTCTGAAGACATGCTACAGATAGAGGAAGGAAAATCATAGGGTTCTCTTTCTCTTATTAGACACTCTCTCGTCTTAAGCGAAAACGAAAACGAAAACACCATGTCTATTGTTTTGTTCGTGATAACTGACCAGGCAACAGGCAACGAGTGGATGGGACAGAAGCGTACATAGCATTTACAAAGACGGAACAGCCTCCTGTGCGGCGCTGCCAACATTCTTCACCGGCGCCCGGATATAGAGGAAGGAGACGGTAATCGTATCTAGGCGACCCCAAACTTCACTATTCATCAAATTTTACTATTCATTAAAAGGAATCTTACATGCATAGATTAAACGTGAGTTAATGACAAAACCCATTCCATAACCCCCGGTAACTTTGCGAGACGAATCTAATGAGCCTAATTTGGCCATCATTAAACAACATCGTGCTACAGTAAACAATCTCTAATGACGGATTAATTAGACTTAATAGATTTGTCTCACGATTTCTCGTCCATCCGTATGATTAGTTTTATAATTAGATCATGTTTAGTCCTCCTAATCTTAGATTTAGAATTGCTACAGTAAAGTTCGCAATCTTACCTACTCAACTAAACAGGCCCCTAGTTTCTGTAGCTGAATGACAATTTGGCTTCTAATGCTTTAAGATTGGTGCGGCAAAAACCAGCGGCCAGATCAACTTCTTCCTCCTCCTGCTCATGCGCTTGTTCTTCCTCACGCCACGGTTAGCTCGGGGTGGACGCCACGGTTAGCTCGGGGTGGACGCCGCCGGCTGGATGGGTGGAGTGTGGGCTAGCGGCGAGGTCACCACAGAGCACCGGCAGTGGTTGAGGCAGTGGGTTAGGGTTAGGGTTAGGGTTCGAGGTCATTAAAGGTGGGGCTCCAATGATCGGCAAGCTTAGAATAGGAGGGGGTCGTGGCGATGAATGACCGGCAGCGAGTGACAATGGTTCAGCCGGCAGTAGAGGGCGAGGCGGCATTGCTAGACCCTTGATGGACGGTGTCGGCAATGGAGCAAGGATGCCAACTGGGTTAGAAAGGGAAGGTCAAGGGCGCGGGGATAGATGGTGGGTAGGCGACGCATTGGTGGCAGCCGCCAGCTAGGAGGAAGAAGGGAGTGGGAATGGAGAAATAGGAAAAAATGAAAGCATCGAGTTATGGGGGGCCAAAAACTAATTTGCTTAGAGCATCTCCAGCAGTTCCCCGTTCTCAAATTCAACCATCATATTGGGAGCGTTATTGGAAAAGTAGTGCTCCAGCATATCCCCTATTTTTCAAATAATTATTGAGACAAACCAATAATTCACTCCAACTTTCTCCAAATAAAGAGGGGAGTTGTGACTCTCCCAATACGACAATTGTATTGGGACAAGGTTATTGAGGAACTGCAAAAGTAACTCTCCTAATAATCATAAAAAAAGATATTGAGACATCTCCATTAACCAATTATTAGACAATACGTATTGGAGAACTGCTGGAGAATGGTCTTAACTACCTTCCAGACAAAGAAGTCCTCGGAACGAGATGAAGGCCAAGTGAAAAAAAAAAAATCACACAGAACGGTCAAGAGATCAGGAACATGGAGCACAAATCTTAGAAACGTCAGGGCCGACTGAAATCGGTGCATCGTTTTCGCGACTATCAAACAGAAATCCCATTTTGCTAATCCAAAGATAAAAATAAAAAGATGCAGGTCGGAGCAAGCTTCGAGTCACAGCTGTCACACCCCAGCTTAGCCCAAGTTGCGATGACTACCTTCTCGCAATAACCCATGAGGCCCAATAATACTCATATCTTGCTACGGCCCATGAGAAATTACTACATACAAAAAAAATGATTTTCTGTTGCTAAAAAAAGATTTTCTTTCTATTTTGCCGAGATTTGGATTGCCAGAATTTTTGGGAGTGTCCCCTTGACAAGTGGTTAAGTTTATTTCAGTCCCGTTCAGTTCTTCAAGGCAATAAAAGAAAAACGCGAGTGAGAAAAAAAAAAGACATCAGTCAAAACGATGAGCAAATCTCAGGAAAAGACATATTAAAATTTGAAAATGTCAACACCATCACTCCGAACTTTCTCTCCTAATAATTTTTAGCAAGCTGACAAAAATTCTATTTTTGGGACATCCTTTTTTTTTACACTTTTTTGGGACATCCTTGAATATGCTGCGACACATAGTAACAATAAGAAAGTTTTATTGTGTGGTTTCCAATAGTGACTTGTCATCTTAGAATTTTTGAGTTGACGAATGAAACTTAGTCTCGTAATTCAAAACTTTTATTTCACGGTTTCATATGCTAGCATATGATTGAAATGTTGCATCAAAATAACCAATGAGGGTTGATAAAATACGTGGTGATGAAACCCAAACCCTCTCAACCAAAGTTTCACACGATTTTTAATGTGTTAAAAACGGTGAGCACCAGTTTCATCCTAATTCCATACCACCGTATTAACTGAAGTGGCACTTCATTAACTAGAAACAAATCACGAAACTCCCACGGGAATAACCTAAGTGGACCAAAACTGAATAATTAAGCGGGCCAAAACAAAGACAACAATAGCAGACCAACAAATCGGCCCATGTCAATCCTTAAAAACTTTTTCAATTTTTATTAGGTGTACATCTGCACGAATTGCACAAAATCCGATTGACCCAAAGTCATTCATTTAAACTAGCTGTTAACCGCAACCCTTTTTTTTCTCGAACACGCAGAAAAGCTACGTGTCTTTGTATTAAGAGAGAGAATGCTCCAAAATTACAAGTATAGCTCCACAGCTTGGACCAGAATGTGGGCTATAGGTTTTCTAGAGAACTATTATAGCATAAATAAAGACAAGACATGACCCCAAGCCACTTAAGGCTAAACCTAAGTAGGCGACCTCTCTGAGACTAAGGAGGCAAGCCCCTTTGCCCCAGCCACCATCCAAAACTGACATTCATCCCTGTAAGCTTTATTCATACCACAAACTGACAGTGAGGTACCAGTATCACCTCACACTACCAGAGAACTCTCTATCCATCCTCCCTAATCGGTCACGGTTGGATTGGACCCGGTACCAATGGAAGCATTGGTACCGGGTCCAATCCCCAATAATTCTGCGCGCTCATTGGTACCGGGTGGTGGCACCACCCGGTACCTATGAGGCAACATTGGTACCGGGTGGTGTCACCACCCGGTACCACACCACCCGGTACCAATGAGCCTCGGGCCTTTGGTACCGGTTGGTGAC
>CM014277.1:11143940-11167422 GCA_004135705.1 Alloteropsis semialata
CTCCACCACCTTAATCCAAACGGGATCCAGCAGATGGCGACGTTCGTGGCGCTGTGCGAGGGATACCTGGGGACAGAGGCCCATTGGGATCTATTCAGGTATTTCTTCAAGTTCGCGTTGCAGACCGACGGCGGCAGCACCCCTGCAACGATCGGGTGTGCCTCGCTGAAGATGAAGCAGGGGAGGTCGGACGACTACATCCCGGGCTCCCTCGCGAGCTCAAACAAGGGATGGTACCCCGGGTGGTTCTACCTCAAGAATGACCTCAAGCACCCCCTTCCAGCGTACACCGGAGGATGGTTCAAGAAGGCGTCCGAGAAGTGGTCGTATGGGCCCGAGAAGAAGGACTGGGAGAGGCTCCTCAGGAATGCCCGGAACGCCCTCGGCCGGCTCCGGGCCCAGAAGGTGACCACGGTGGAGGTCATCGGTGGCTACCTCTCGAGAGGGATTGTGCCACTGAGGTGGCGTGCCCTCCATATATGGCAGATGACCCCGAACAAGGCCCCCTTCGTGGGGACGGTGACGGTGGAGCCCCTGCCCTCGGCGGCCTAGGTGCGGCGCCGGGTGGCGGCAGCGGTGGGGAATGCTCAGCTCAAGTACCCGCCGCCCCATGTTTTGCCGATGCTTCCGAACGCTGGCACTAAGTCCATTGTGAGGATTCTGTCGGCTGTCTCGAATTTGATTTTGATTTCTTTTTCGCCTTCTAAACCCAAGTTCTTTAGGTGAAGAGCAACGACATCACTTTCTCCTGGGCGCCACTTCCTGAAGACAGGGCGGTGAACCGTGCTGCCGCCGAGAAGGATAAGAAGAAGAAGGAGCGCCGGGAGCGGTGGAAGCAGCGCGAGGTGGCCAAGAGGTCGAGGAACGCCGACCGGGCCAAAAGGAGGAGACTAGGCCATGACGTCTCCGATGATAAGGATCCCGAGTCGGAGCCCGCGGAGGGGGATTCGGAGGAGGAGGATGACAAGGATGAGAGGGGCAGGGGTGCGCCCTCTGCGGAGCCCGGGGCAGTTGTGGCGGCGATGTCCTCGCCTTCGGCACGGAAACCGAGGTCCGGCGGGAGCGGGAGGTCATCGCAGCTGGGCGCGGAGAGGAGCGGAAGTTCTCGGTCGGGCCGGTCTCACCGGTCCACCGGGTACAGCCAGCGCGAGCAGCGCAACTGCACGCTTCCATCCGCCCGTCGTGCGTCCGAGGAGCCGAAGGACTCCCGTCGGGGCGCGGCCTCCCCCCATCGGGATAGGAGCCGTGACCCGTCAGAACGCGTCCCTACGGGCGGTTCGTCGTCCAGGGGGTCGCGCTCTCCCAGGAGGCCCTCGCCACGGGAGGACAGGCGTCCGCCACCGGCTCCTTCGACGGCGAGGGCGCCGGGCGGAGGGCAAGACGCCCCTCCGGCACCCCGTCTGGCCGGGCAGGTGAATCCCGCTGGGGGCGGCCACTTGTCAGCGTCTCCTGCGGTGGAGGGACGTGTTCCTTCCGTCCCGGCGGAGGCCGTGGCGGGGCAATCAGGTCCCTCCCAGGTTGAGGGAGGAGATCCGACTGGTCAGGCAGCGCCCTACTCAGGTGGGGGTGCCGACACCTCGCAGGCGGTCCCCGTCTCGACGACGCTTTCGGGGACCAAGAGGCCGTCGCCCTCATCAGACTCGACGTCGGCGAGCGTCAAACGGCCTCGAGCCGTCTCAGCAAGGTAAGTTGTGTTCTACCTTTTCCGAGTAGTTCCTGTTTCTGCGATCGACTTCTTCCTTAGCTGGGTTTCTTGATCTTTGGTGCACCAGCCGGGCCAACAAAATGCTCGAGGTGGCGCCCAAGAAGAAGCTGCGCCGGGCGGCACAGGGTGCTGACGCCGGGCCTTCTGTGGCTACACAACCACCGGGGCCCTTGGTCGAGCGGGCCGAGGAGACTGCTTAGAGGGAGTCGCCCTCCCTTGAAGAGGAGACCCCGCAGGGTAGTGGCGGCAGCTCTGGAGGGGTGCTCCCGACGGGCCTGGGCGTCACGCAAACCGTCCCCACGGAGGAGGACCTCGCAGCGTACCAGGTGGAGCTGGAGCAGCAGTTGGTGGAGCCGGTTCCCCCTGCCCCTCAAGAGGTGGTGAGCCGTCCTGAGGCAGGGGAGGTCCCTTTGCTTTCTATGCTGTGTGGCGTTGCCCTAGCCGGCGCTGGGGAGATCGCTGTCGGTCCAGATGGTCGCGAGGCTGCTTCTTCTCCGGAGACCGCGGCTGGTCCTGTGGGGACGGTGGCAGGGGCGTCCGGGGTCCTCCCAATTGCCGCCACTCCGCTGGCGGCGGCTGCTGGAGCCCCCGAGACCACTTCTGGGGAGGGGGGTTCCGTCGGAGGTCATCATGCTCGAGGACTCTCCGACGGGCAACCCTTAGGGAGCCGACGCTCACTCCACCGGGGAGCCGAGCTCGGGGCCCGTGAGGCCATTGAGTCCCTTGAGGGGGATCCCGGATTCCTTCACCGACACCCCGGGGCTGATGACGATGGACCGCAACTTCAAGGCCCTCGTGCCCATAGAGGACGACCCGAACCAGCCGTGCGAGGGCCGGCTGAAGTGGGTCGACCGTCAAGACACGGAGCAAACCATCTTCGAGCTCGACGATGGATCGGAGATGGAGGAGTTCGAGACTCTTGCGGAGGGCCTTCGTGACGTGAAGGAGACCTTCAAGAAGATGATCATCAAGCCCGCCCGGGTGAGCATTGGGTTTCTTCGTTCTCCTTTTGGTTTTGAGGCGGCGCCGCTTCTGCAGTGTCTGACCGCATCACCCCTGCCTTTTTATCTCCGGGTGCAGGCAATCATGAAGCGCAACTCGGGGAAATCTAAATTTCTCTGTCGAGAAGCCGGGCTGTGGCACGCCGTCAACAAGATGAAGGCGGAGAAGGCGCAGCTCGAGGCTCAGCTGGCCGCGGCCCAGCTGACCGGAGCAGAGGCGCACGCCCATGCTGAGGAGGAGAAAGTCACCCTCGAGGTGAAGGTGGCCGAGGCTGAGAAGAGGACGGCCGAGGTGCAGACGGCAACCGAGGCCGCGGGTCGAGAGAGGGAGGCCGCCATTCAGGAGAATGAAGGCCAGAAGGTGAAGGTGGCGGATCTTCAAAAGGACGTCCAGGACGCCGCCATCGACCTCAAGAAGGTCAACAACGAGGCGGTCGACCTGGCCGAGAAGCTTAAGGCCGCCAGTGGTGAGGGAGCTCGCCTCGGTGAAATTGCTCAGAAGCGGGAGGACAAGATCATTGGTAAGTTGTCCTTCTGAGTTCTTTTAGTTGGCGAATTGTTCTTTCCTCCTTCTATCGAGTGGTTGTTAGTTGCTTGGCTCTATTCGTTGGTACAGCCCTCCGAGATCAGAAGGCCGACCTGCAAACCAAGCTGGAGTTGGAGCAAAGCGAGGTTGCCAAGGCCTTCGCCATGAACCAGGAGCTGGTGCAGCTTGGCCATGACCTGAAGGACAAGATGACGAGTATGCATCATGCTTCCCTTCATCCTTCCCCTCATTTTCTTTCTTTAGTGATGGCTCAGTCGAAGAAATTTCTCCAGAGGTCGTTGAGGATCTCCGGAAGTCGAGGGAGACGGCCGAGCGGACTCAGAAGGCCTTTGAGGAGAAGGCTGAAGTCCACCAGGCCCTGGTTCAAGCCGTCGAGCGCTTGCTAGAGGAGCAAAGTGTCGGTGGCGGCCTGTCCTAGTGGAGCGCGTCGCCCTCGTTCCGGGAAGGACTCAGGAGCGGGCCTCGGAGCTTACATGGAGCGTGGTGCGGAGGATCGTCGCCATGTTCCTGTCGCATTACCCGGGTATGGAGCGGGACTGTCTGCGAGGTGGATGGGCCTCCGGCTATGAGGACCATGAGTACGATGGAATTGAAGCCGAATCCTCCTTCTTCGCCGATGAAATGGTCGCCGTCGCCCTGAGAGACCTCGGGCTGTAATAGAACAGGGGGCTTAGTCATTTTGTCTTGCGATGTAATGAACTTAATTCCCCACGGAGGGCGTTCCCTTGTTAAGGACTTGCTTTTGTTGAATAGTTTGTGCTTTTATCTGCTGCTAGCCATTTTCGTTTTCTCCCAAGTGCTTTGGGACCATGAGTCGAGATGGTAAGGCTTAGGACCTTGTCGGCTGGGCTCTGTTCCGTAGCCACCGGGGCGTAGGAACTCGAGAGTTTGGCCTAACATAGTCGCATAGTAGTACCACTCGGACTCGCAGCCCCCGAGCAGTTTTGGAAGGCCGGATAATGACGGGCAGCAGCCTGAAATGTTGAAAGCAAAAACTAGTCGGAGCGGTTCCCTTATTGCTCTCAGGAAGAAAAAAGAGATCAGTCCGAGGGCTTGGATCTTGCCCGCAAGTCTAGCGCCGTAGCCGCGGGGGCGTAGGTACTCGGAGCTTGGACGGGCGCAATCACAAAGCCACACAAGCTGGTCTTTCTTTTCCCTTAAGTGCAAAAATGTACCACTGATCACATACGGGGGCAATCGTTTGTTTCCATTTGTCAGGATTAATTACGAGAAAAAGAGGGGCACCATGCCCCGGGTGGAGCCCCCGAGCGGCGGGCGACCCTGCGCGGGGAAGGGGTCGCTCGCTGCTCAGTTTAGAGAGCTCAAAGAGTGTGTTTCGAAAAATGTCCACATGCTTATAAAGTACTCGGAACGAAGCAGCACTTTTTATTATCGTAAGCGAATGACAAAGTACAAGTACTTTTAAGGGTAAAAGCGACGTAGCTGCTCTATGTTCCAGGCGTTGGAGAGAACTTGGCCGTTGGCGTCCTTGAGCTTGAAAGCTCCCGGACGAAGGACTTGGTCGACGATGTAAGGGCCCTCCCATGGCGGCGACAGCTTGTGGCGGTTGCGGTTGCTCTGGACTCGTCGGAGGACCAGGTCGCCGACTTGAAACGCCCGGCTCCTGATGTTGCGGTCGTGGTACCGTCGCAAGGCTTGCTGGTACTTGGCCGAGTGGAGTAGAGCGACGCCGCGTGCTTCGTCCAGCTGGTCGACGACGTCCTTGAGAGAAGGCTGGTTCCCCTCGTCGTTGTAGGCTCGAATCCTCGGGCTGCCGTAGTCGAGGTCCGTCGGGAGGACTGCTTCGGACCTGTGAACCATGAAGAAAGGCGTGCAGCTGGTGGCCCGGCTCGGAGTGGTCCACAAGCTCCAGATGACGGACGGGAGCTCTGCGACCCACCTTGCTCGAAACTTCTCGAGATGCTTGAAGATTCGTGGCTTCATCCCCTGCAAGATCATGCCATTCACCCTTTCCACTTGTCCATTGGTTTTAGGATGGCTGACGGCGGCCCAATCCACTCGGATGTTGTAGACGTCACAGAAGTTGAGGAACTTCTTGCCCGTGAACTGGGTGCCGTTGTCGGTGATGATCGCGTTTGGGACTCCAAAGCAGTGGACGATGTCGGTGAAGAACTGGACAGCTTCCTCCGGGCGGATCCTCTTGATGGGTCTTGCATCGATCCACTTGGTGAACTTGTCAACGGCGACGAGGAGATGCGTGAAGCCCTCGGGCGCTTTCTTCAATGTTCGACTAGATCCAATCCTCATACGGCAAAGGGCCTGGTGATGGGGATGGTCTGCAGTGCTTGTGCCGGGAGGTGAGTTTGTCGTGCGTAGAATTGGCAACCTTCACAATTGCGCACGATGTCCTTGGCGTCGGCGACGGCAGTCGGCCAATAAAAACCTTGTCAGAAAGCTTTGCCGATAAGAGTTCTCGGCGCGACGTGGTGTCCGCATGCTCCGCCGTGGATGTCCTTCAGCAACTCCTTCCCTCGGTCAACCGGAATGCGACGCATCAGGACGCCGGAGGCGCTTCGCCTGTAGAGCTCTCCCTTGATGAGAGTGAATGACTTGGCCCAGCGTGCGATCCGCCGAGCTTCAGTCCTGTCGGGAGGAAGCTTGCTTTGCACGATCCACTCGAGGAGCGGGAATCTCCAATCCAGATCTTCGAGGTTGGGCTTCGGTACTTTGTCAATTTCCATCACTTCTGTTGCCTCTTGTGTCGGAGGCTCTGGTGGCTCGTTGTCGAGTCGGATGGATGGAGTGTACTGGTCCTTGGCGAAGACGCCATTGGGAACGGGCTTTCGGTTGGAGGCCGCCTTCGCGAGGGTGTCGGCCGCCTCGTTGTATCATCGCAGGATGTGCTTGAGCTCGAGGCCGTGGAACATGTCTTCCAGTTCACGGACCGCCTGGCAGTATGCGGCCATCTTTGGGTTGACGCAGCTTGACTCTTTCATTACCTGATCGACGACTAGCTCTGAATCACCACGGATCTCGAGACGCCATATTCCCAGCTTAAGGGCGATGCGGAGCCCGTTGATAAGAGCTTCGTACTTGGCGGCATTGTTGGAAGCTGGGAAGTGTAGTCGAACCATGTACTTCATGCGCACGCCCGGGGGCGAGACGAAGACAAGGCCGACGCCGGCTCCCTCCTTCATAAGCGATCCGTCGAGGTACATGACATAGGTCTCGTGCTCGATGGAGACCGAGGGAGTTTGGACCTCAGTCCACTCAGCGACGAAGTCGGCCAACGCCTGTGACTTGATGGCGTTACGCGGGGCGTAGGTGATGTTCTTCCCCATCAGCTCAAGCGCCCACTTGGCTATCCTTCCTTCGGCTTGGAGGCTCTGGATCACCTCGCCGAGCGAATACTTTGACACCACCGTGATGGGATGAGCATCAAAGTAGTGCCTGAGCTTCCGTTTGGCGATGAGGACCGCGTAGACTAGCTTCTGGATTTGGGGGTATCGCACCTTCGTGTTGGATAGGACTTCGCTGATGAAGTAGACTGGGCGTTGTACCTTCTGGACTTTCCCGGGTTCGTCGCGCTCGACGACGAGGGCGGCGCTTACCACCTGGGTGGTTGCCACAATGTAAAGCAGCATGGATTCTCCCTCAGCTGGGGCTGTCAGGATCGGTGGGCTTTTCAGCATCGTCTTGAGCGAATCGAGGGCCTCTTGAGCCTCGGTGTTCCATGAAGTGGTCCGACTTCTTCAACAGGCGATATAAGGGCAGGCTCTGCTCACCGAGTCGGGCGATGAAACGGCTGAGCGCGGCCAAGCACCCTGTGATGCGCTGGACCCCCTTCACGTTCTGGATGGGCCCCATGTCAGTGATGGCGGAGATCTTCTCAGGATTGGCCTCGATGCTGCGTTCCGACACGACAAAGCCGAGGAGCATGCCCCTCAGAACCCCGAAAACGCATTCTCGGGGTTGAGCTTCACCTTGTTTTGCCTGAGCTTCTCGAAGACCGCCGCAAGGTCTGGGACTAAGTCGCCGACGCGCTTGGATTTCACCACAATGTTGTCGATGTATGCTTCAACCAGTCGGCCGATGAGATCGCCGAAGACGCGACGCTTGCATCTCTGGAACGTGGCGCCCGCGTTTTTTAGCCCGAATGGCATAGACGAGTAGCAGAAAGCGCCGAAAGGTGTGATGAAAGACGTCGCGAGTTGGTCGACCAAACTCATTGCGATCTGATGGTAGCTGGAGTAAGCATCGAGAAAGCAAAGGGTTTCGCACCCAGCGGTGGAGTCGACCACCTGATCTATGCGAGGAATAAGGAAGGGATCTTTTGGACATGCCTTGTTGAGGCCAGTATAGTCAACACACATCCTCCATTTCCCATTCTTCTCTTTTACAAGGACAGGGTTCACTAACCACTCGGGGTGGTATACTTCCCTAATAAAGCCTGCACTAAGGAGCTTCTTGATCTCCTCGCCGATAGCCTTGCACTTGTCCTTGTCGAAACGTCGGAGCCTCTGTTTGACCGGTCGTGAGCCAGGCTTGACGTTCAGTTTGTGCTCGGCGACCTCCCTTGGAATCCCCGGCATGTCCGAGGGCTTCCATGCAAACACGTCAAGGTTTGCCCGAAGGAAGTCGACGAGCGCGCTTTCCTATTTTGAATCGAGCGCCGTCCCGATACGGAGGGTGCGGCCGTCGTCGGCGATGGTAACCTCCTTGGCATCCTTGGCTGACTCAAAGGAGCAAGCGGCTCGCTTGGACGTCTCGGGGATATCGAGGTCCCTGGGAGAAGGCTCCGCGGCGAGCTTCTCGGACCGGATGAGTGCTTCCGCGAACTGGAAGCACTTGGTGTCGCATCCGTATGCGTGCTCAAAGGAAGTTCCCACCGTGATGACGCCCTTGGGCCCGGGGATCTTCAGCTTGAGATACGTGTAGTTCGGGACGGCCATAAACTTTGCGTACGCTGGCCTCCCGAGGATGGCGTGGTACGTCCCTGGGAACCCCACCACTTCGAAAGTGAGGATCTCCCTCCGGAAGTTACGCGGAGTCCCAAAAGTGACGGGCAGGTCGATCTGCCCGAGGGGTACCGTGTCCGCACCAGGGACGACTCCATGGAAGGGTGTCGTGGACGGCCACAGCCAGGATCGTGGTATCCCCATTTCATTAAGAGTTTCAGCGTAGAGGATGTTGAGGCCGCTTCCTCCGTCCATCAGCACCTTGTGGATGCGCTTCGTCCCGAAAAGAGGAGCGACAACGAGCGGGTATCTCCCAGGCTGCGGGATGTGGTCGCGGTGATCAGAGCGGTCGAAAGTGATCGAGGCCTCCGACCACCTGAGGTAGGAGGGCACCGTGGGCTTCGTGTTGCAGACCTCCCGTCGGATCAGCTTTTCCTTGCACCTCGAAGGGCAGGCCGTGGACCCCCCAAAGATCATCATGACAGCGCCGTCTTCCTTGGGGTATTCATTGTCGTCGTCGTTCGGGCCCCTGGCCCCATCTTTAGCCGCCTCGGGAGCTTTCTTCTTCAGAGTTCCAGCGAGGAAGCTCTTCATGAGCTTACAGTCCTTCAAGGGATGCTTGACGGGGCCCTCGTGATTGGTGCACGGAGCCTCAAGGAGCTTCTCGAAGTGGTCCTTTGGTGCATTCCCTTTGGGCTTGGCAGTTTTTCGTTCGGCTACCGCCACCATGTTGCCGTCGCGCCGCCGCTTGTCCTTTTTCTTCTTTTTGTCGGGCTGAGCGGAGGTTCCTTCGCCGGCTCCCTCCAACTGCTTGCCCTTGCTTTGGGATCGGTCCAGGGTTGCGGCGACTGCATCTTCCCCATCGGCATGGTCAGTGGCAATGTCGAGGAGTTCTCGGATGGTTCGCGGCTTCTTGCGCCCCAGCTCGTGAATGAGGGTCGCGCAGGTGGTTCCGAATCGGAACGCCGAGACGACGTCGGTGTCGGCGGTGTTTGGCAGCTCGGTGCACCGCTTGGAGAAGCGCTTGATGTAGTCGCGCAGGCTTTCGTCCCTCCTTTGGAGGCAGTTGCGCAGATCCCATGGGTTCCCAGGATGGGTGTAGGTACCCTGGAAGTTGCCGATGAACGCATCGCGCAGCTGCGCCCAGCTGTCGATCTTGCCGTCGGGGAGGTGTTCTAACCACGTTCGCGCCGAGTCGGCAAGGTAGAGGGGGAGGCTCTTGATGATGAAGTAGTCGTCTTGTGCTCCGTCCACATGGTACGCTAGTCGGTAGTCCTCCAGCCAGACGCTGGGATTCGTGTCCCCGTCATACTTGGGCACCGTTGTTGGAGCCCGGAAGCGTGGAGGGAAACGAGCGCCGAGGACGTGGGGTCCGAAAGCGTGTGGCCCCCTGGGATCAGGAGACACACTCCTGCTCCGGTCTTCACCACTGTCGTAGCGGCCTCCGCACCGCCTGTTGTAGGCTCGGTGTGGGCGGTGCTCTCGGTGCCCGTCTTGTTGCCGGGCGTCTCTGTCCGCCGCGACCTCGTGATGATGCACGGACTGCTTCCGGCCGTGCTTCCTGGAAACCCGCTGGCGTGACGCGAAGCTCTCCGCTTGCTGAACTGCTGCAGTTTCCAGGAGCGTGTGGAGCTGTTGATGGAACCTTCGATCTTCGGGGGTCGCTGGTTCAGGATGTCCGCGAAGCAGGATAGCGGCCGCCGCGAGGTTCTGGGACGCTCGTTTGAAGATTGGCGCGTCGTTGGCGTCGTTGTTGTCGTTGTTGATTATGCGCTGGTGCACGTCCCATGCATGCGCGCGGGCGGCTCCCCCGTCCGCGTTTCTCCCAAGCTCGCGGTGGAGTTGCTTGCGCTCGTCCTCAAGTTGACGCTGTGCCTCATCGAGCTCCTGTAGCCTAGCCCGCCGAGCATCGCCTGCGGGTCGTTCCGGGGCGGTGCTTGGCGGGGGTTGTCCTCCATCGAGCTGCTAGCGGTCCGTACTTCCCTTCCGGGGTGTGGCACATAAAGCACTCCCGGGAGGGGTCGTAGAACGTCGATGGAGCCCGGCTCGACTGCGGGTCCGAGTCCCGCTCGCCTGTCGCGCCCTTATTGGCAGGCACGGTGCAGGAGTTGAGCTTTGTCGGTGGCGAGGCGACCGCTGGATCGTGCGGCAGGCCCGGCTGTCGCTTCGGGTACATGGCGCCGTAGTAGTCGAGGAACTCGTCCCAGGGGAGCTGCTCTTCCCCTCCAGCTTGGAGGGAGAGGTTGGTGGTCATGTAGGAGACATTGCGGAAATGCTCCTGGGTCGGGCTCCATCCCAGAGCGGCTGCCAGATCCTCGCCTAGTATGTCGAGGACGTAGGTGGTGGCGCCCGTTGCGACACGTGAAGGCTCGGACCTCTTGTCGTGGATCGCAGCGGGGCCGTCGTCGAAGGTGGGCTCGGGGCGCACGAAGGTGGCCCCGATGAGGGGCTCCTCCGACTCGCTGAAGACAAAGTCAAGGGAGCCGAAACGCAGGTGAGCGCCCGGCACCAACGGGGCGCCTCCGTGGGCCATCCGGACCCTGGTGAAGTGAAGCGACACGCGAAGGCCCCTACCCGGCGCGCCAACTGTCGGGGTTCTCTGCCGCCGACAAGTAATATTTCTATGATCGCGTGTCAGGGCACCGGATGGTGGCTCAAGAGACACAGGAAATTATACTGGTTCGGGCCTCCGAAGAGTAATACCCTACGTCCAGTGTGAACCAGTGTTCTCAAGTCCAAGTCTGTAGTAGGGGTTACAAACCAGTCGGGAGAGAGAGAACGGTCCCAAGTCCCCATCGAACTCCCCTTTGTCCCCTTTTATAGTCGCAAGGGGAGTAAGGAAAGGGAGGGGTAAAAAAAAGGAAATTACAAAGTGAGTTACAGCACCGGGGTCTTCGCCGTCGTCTTGCGTCCCGAGCAGTACGCAGCGAACAGGCGCTCACTGTTGTAGTTGGTGTTGACGGAGTGGACGTTCCATTTGACCCAGAGTTGGCGGCGTCCGAGTGGTTGGTGTAGGCGGTCCCTCGAATGCGTCTCCGGGTGGTTTTTGGGTCGTGGTTGACTTGTACTATGCTTCTTTGGACTCTAGGTGTCGTTGCTCGAGCGGGCGAGCTTCCTTTTCCAGGGACTGTGGCGTTCCTGTTTGGACGAGACGGGCGCCCCTGTGGCCGCCGTGGCGATGGGCAGGCCCATCCCGTTCTGACATGGCAGGCACCAAGTGGGTACGGCCCGGAGTGGGCAAAAAGCGGGGGAGGGGGGGCGGTGCCGAGTGAACCAGTCGGCCGAGACGGAGACTCGTCGGGCGAGGCGGAGACTCGTCGGGTGAGGCGAAAACTACTCGGACGAGGTGGGACCTTCACAGGTGAGCCCAGAGCCATTCGAACGAGGTGGGTCCATTTGATCTGGGGCGCTAGTTCTTGTTTTCGAAGGGTCGTTTGGCGACGTGTTGTTGATTAGGGGGTTGGTCGGTCAACCTTGGTCCAGACCCTCGTCAGTATCACTTTATTAAAACTACTTAAGTTTTTTATGACAAGATCGTGGACCAAAAACATGTTGTTATGCCAATTTGTAGAATTTTTTGACCAAACTCAAATATTATTGTAATTATTATGTGGTAATTTGGAGATAGAAGTTTGAATTGTCCCTAGAAGACAATTGAATTTTTCATCAATCTCCTAGATATGTAGTAGTATGGAACACATAAGCTTAAAAATAATTTTTGTGTAATTTTTTGAATTTTATTGGGAGTACTTATAGTTCAACTTGGAATTACTTTCAATAAACATGTAGAAAATCATTTAAATGATAGAAAGTATCAAATGTCTTCAAAATTTTTTGAAGCTCCTACACAACAACTTATACATATTACTCTGAATTTAAAAAATGTATTAGGGTATCTAAGATTTTTGTGTTTGCAAGTTACTTCAAAGGGTGCTTTGAAAAAGAAAAAGAAAAAGAAAAATCTTAAGCAGTAAAAAGTCTGCTGCAACAAGGCTGTTTCGGCCCAATAAACATTTGGCCCATCAGATGATACCATTTTTAACCGTTAGATCGAGCTTTGGGCGGCTCAGATGAACCAAGCGTCACATAAATATACCTTCCAACCCTAACTCATCCGCCATCCGTCCCCTCCCTCATCCTCCTCCCGCGCGCCGCTCATCTCCCCTCCGCCGGCGATGGCGCCGCTCCCGCCGCTCTCCCCACCGCCTCCCCACCACTCGCTTCCCCGCCGCCTCCCCTTCTCCACCCAAACCCTAACCCCGGTCCCTCCTCTGCCGCCATCCCTCTGGAGGCCGCGAAGCTCCACGAGTCCGAGGGCGACCACCGGAAGGCCCTCGACCTTGCCCTCAAGGCTCTCCCACCTCTGCAGGAGTCCCACGGCGGGTGGCCGTCGAGGGCGACGAGGGCGCCGAGGGCTGGCTGGGGCGGGGCGAGCGGCGGCCGAGGCGAAGGAGGCGCGGTAGGGGCTCGTCTGTCTCTGCCCACGGCGTGGGGGTGCTGCGAGGTCGCAGCAGCGACGCGAGCCCACACGGGTGGGGCGAAGTTGCAGCCAGGCCCAGCCCTTAGGGGGGGTGGGGGGTGGTGGGGGGCGAGTGGGGCAGCTGCCCACGGACCCCGATTCGTAGGGGCCCCGGCCAGTGAATCGTCGATCAGGGTGAATCCAGCGTCGTCTTCAGGAACCAGGCAATCAGGACCAGGTATTGATTTAGGCTTACAGTTTAGTATATACATGGCCGTTTCCTCAATCTCAGTGACACAACTGATTTTGTGATTGTGTTTATCTTTAATTTTCAGCATATAATAGTATCATCATCTAGAAAGATGTAAGGATTTGGTGACAATTCAATTGATCTTTAGTTTACTTGATTGAAAGATGTAAGGATAGGAGTGGCAGATGCTTGTATCAAGGGTAGCTTTGTTTTCTGTACATGTACTGTCTTGTAGCACTAGTGTTTGGTGATAATTAGCCTTAAAATTTGCCAAGGTTTAGTGCCCAGCAAATAGCTTTCCCAAGGTTCCTTTTACTCTTGTGCTTGCCTTACTGCCCTGCCTGTAGCCCTGAATCTCAGTGATCTAAGTTTCCATCACAAATATTGCCTGTTAATAAGTATTTGGTGATCTGTTTCCCCTTTGCAGCTCGCTGATGTGTGCGCCTGAATTTGGGGAAGTGATGCAATTCCAATATTCTAGCATAGACACCTGCAGCGATATTAAATTCGTTTTGTTCTTTCTATATAAATTGAACCTGGTATTTACATATGAATGTGAGCAAAAAGACCTCGTACACTATTGTGCTGAATTTTGTTTTATATACACCAGCAGCATACCCCACAAACTGGAACGCTTCATGATTTTACTTTCTCCATGCAATATTTTTCTTTTGCTTCAAAAATATTGCAATTGCATGACCAGATATGAAGCAAACACTCTTAGGCTGCATATGTAAACAAACTTTACTACACTAGTGTTGTTGGCTCCATTTCTTTGTAATATATACCTAATGCATTATATGAAGTGATAAATTGTTTCTTTCATGTTTTTCTTGACTTACTCAAAAGATATGTTGGCACATAATAAGCTCAAGATGAGCATCTGAACAGAATAGTTTTTTTTTTGCCCAAAGACTTGTGCTGCTTTAGTGACTAAACTTATAAGATGCTTGTGTAATCTGCCCCTTTTTTGTACTGATGTTTTAGTCATCAACAAGCAAAGGTTCCACTATTACTTTTTCGTCTGGAATGTCAAGTTGATGCAATATGATATAGTCTATAACGAGCTGTTGTCTATCTGCATGTGCTTGGTTTTAGATTGTCCTCCATTTTCTACATTGAAAGCATTGCTAGAGTGCGGAAGCTTTCTTTGAATGGTTTACTGCTATACAAGCTACTTATAGCTGATCAATTCTTGGTGCAGTGGCCCCAGCTGCAGGAAAAGCACCCTCCCGTGCTTCTACATTGTTGAACTAGTTAGTGGTAGTAGTGAAGCTCGTTCATGATCTGTTAGTGCTCTATCTCCATTTGTTACCTTTGGATCTTTCAATTCTTGATCTGTTAGTTCTCGATCTATTAGTAATCAACTGGTATTAGTTGTGAGCACTGAATAGTAGTGACAATGCTGGACTACAAACTTGTATTAGACTTCAAGTAATAAACTTGATGTATGGACTACAAATGTAATGTGCTGGTAATGTATTTGTGTATGTATTATATATTTGTGCATTATTGTGCTGTGAAAATTGAGATATTGTATTTTTTTTTAAATTCAGAAAAACATATCACAGCCGGTTCAAACCGGCTGTGAAAATGAGCATCACAGCCGGCCGGTTGGTAGGAAAAACCAGCTGTTAAAATCGACTTTCACAGCCGGTTTATGTCAAAAACCGGCTGTGAAAATCGATTTTCACAGCCGGTCAAAAACCGACTGTGAAGTTCTGATTTTCAGCGCCACTTAATCACAGCTGATTTTCAAAACCGACTGTGATAGGGCCAACCGAACCGGCTGTGATAGCCTTGCTGTAGTAGTGCTCCACCACAATAACCAAGGAACTATTGTTCATTGTGATCTAAAGCCTAGCAACATTCTTCTAGATGACAACATGACAGCACATGTTGGAGACTTTGGTCTTGCAAGGTTCAAAGTTGATTCTGCAGCGTTATCTTTTGGTGATGCAATCTCAACTTCTTCAATTTCTATAAAGGGAACAATAGGATATGTTGCTCCAGGTAATGCAAATTTCGTACTGTGTTGTTGTTTTGTGTGCAGTATTATATCTGGATAAAAGATTTCTTGTGCGAAATCTGCAGAGTGTGCAACAGGTGGTGAAGTTTCGACTGCTGGAGATGTTTAAAGCTTTGGAATTATTCTCCTTGAAATATTTTTAAGGAAGAGGCCAACAGATGATATGTTCAAGGATGGACTGAATATTGTAAGATTCGTTGAGATTAACTTTCCTGACAGGATATTACAGATTATAGATCCTGACGTACTAGAAGATGAGCGTGATGTCTCAGAAGAAACTTCTGTAGCCATGAAGGAGAAAAGCTTGGAGTGTCTAGTCTCAGTGCTAAAGATTGGACTTTGCTGTACCAATCCGTCCGCAAATGAACGCATGGACATGCAGGGAGTGGCTGCAAGCCTGCACAGAATAAATGAGGCTTATCTGAGTGGAAACTGAGGTAATACTGGTACCTCACTGTCAATCTGTGGTCAACAGCTAGTTTAAATGAGTGACTTTGGGTGAATCCATATTTTGGTCTTGTTTAGATCACGAAAGTTGCAAAAAGTAAGTTGCAAAAGTTGCATTGGGAAGCCTGTTGCGAGAGAGGGGGCACGTTTTCCAATGCGCAACTTTTGCGAAACTTTGAGAACTAACCAGGACCTTTGTGAGATTCGTGCAGATGTATACTAATAAAAATTGAAAAAGTTAAGGGTTGACATGGGCCGATTTGTTGGTCTCCTATTGTTGTCTCTGTTTTGGCCCACTTAATTGGTCTATATTCGTGTTATTTCAGTTTTGGTCCACTTAGGCTATTCCCCTGGGAGTTCAGAGGTTAGAGGTTTGTTTAATGAAGTGCCACTTCGGTTAACACGGTGACATGGAATTAGGATGAAACTGGTGCTCACCGTTTTTACACGTTGGACACCAGTTGAAACTCCCATTGAGAGAGTTTAGGTTTCATCTCCACATATTTTTTCAACTCATTGGTTATTCTGATGCAACATTTAAATTATATGCTAGCATATGAAGCCGTGAAATAAAAGTTTTGAATTACGAGATCAAGTTTTATTTGTCAACTGAAATATTCTTGGATGACATGTCACTATTGGAAACCACACAATAAAACTTTAATGATCTCATTGTTACTATAATGTTGTCCGAGCATCTTCAAGGATGTCCGAAAAATAGAATCCAAATATGTTTGGTTTTGGGAGCTTGCTAAAAATTATTAGGAGAGAAAAAAAAAACCTCCTCGCCCGACAGTTATTCTGCTATGTAATGCACGCCATGAACAAAAGGTTCTGAGTGATGGTGTTGACATTTTCAAAGTTCAATCTGTCTTGGTTCCTGAGATTTGCTCATCAGTTTAACTGATGACTTTTTTCTCACGCACTTTTTCGTTTTACGCAAATAAGAGTCATGTTCACCTCATTGATGCATCGTGACGTGTCATTTCTTTTATTGCCTTGAAGAACCGATTGAGACTGAAATAAACTTACCCAGTTGTCAAGTAGACATTCCTAAAAATTCTGGCAATCTGTGAAATTAAGCGTAGCTTAGTTGATTAGGTTTTTTCTTTTTGAAACCTGCCTACCCGTATTTGATTCACGGGTGGCGCATTGGTAGGCGTCTGCGTGGTCTTCTAAAAAAATCCTGGCAATCCAAATCTCGGCAAAATAGAAAGAGAACCATTTTTTTTTGTATGTAGTAATTTCTCATCGGCTGTGGCGAGCTATGAGTGTCGGGCCTCATGGGTTATTGCGAGAAGGTATTCAGAATTTTTTTTTATTTTTTTTTACTATCACTACCGGAGACAGCGCTATCAGTACCGGGTCATAACCCCTTCGGTACCGGTTCTGGAACCGGTACCGCGCAACCGAGACTAAAGGGCTCGGTCTTTGGTACCGGGTCCAGAACCGGTACCAAAGAGGGCCTTTGGTACCGGTTGATAACACCAACCGGTACCAACTGTTGGTGTTATCAACCGGTACCAAAGGGTGTTTTGGTTGTTTTTTTAAACGTTTGCTATTTGGGTTAGTTATACGCAATTCGTCTACGTGTCTACGCGTCTACGTGTCTAAGCGTCATATGTCGTATGTCGTACATGATCTTTCATACAATAAGATTGAAGTCGTCGCAATTGTCAATTGATTTTGACCGGACTTTGATTGCATTTTTCTCAAACATTCACATATAAACATTTGAGAGATCAGCCAATACAAAAGTTAGAGCAATTAAAAGTTATTTACAATTGACGAGAAGAACTGGAAGAAGGAGCGGAACGGGAGTCATATTGAGCGATAGCGCGTCCGTCATGGTGGTACTCTCCGTTTGGATTTATAACTTGGTCCATAATGAATCCAAATAGTTGGTCCACAATAGCTTTTGCTTTTTCTGTCATTGGGAGATCTTCATGGTAAAACATCCTCTGCATTAATCACAAATGACAACATTCATTCATATAATAAATAAATTTTGCATATAATCATTTCCAAACAAGTAACTAATAATCATTCATTCATATAATAAATAAATTTTGCATATAATCATAAAATTTCCTAACACATTCATTTCTAAACAATAACTAATAATCATTTCTAAACAATAACTAATAATCATTTCTAAACAATACCTAATAATCATTTCTAAACAAGTAACAAAGTATACATGAAATAACAAAGTATACATGAAATAACAAAGTATAATAAATATATTCATAATTTGTATAACAAAGTACATGAAATAACAAAGTATATTCATGAAATAACAAAGTATAATAAATATATTCATAATAAATATACACTAATAATCATATTTCCATATACACTAATAATCTAATTTTCGTACTAATAATCATATTTCCATATACACTAATAATCTAATTTCCGTACTAATAATCATATTCATATACAATAATCTAATTTCCATATACACTAATAATCTAATTTCCATATACACTAATAATCTTATTTCCATATACACTAATAATCTTATTTCCATATACACTAATAATCTAATTTCCATATACACTAATAATCTAATTTCCATATACACTAATAATCTAATTTCCATATACACTAATAAACTAATTTCCATATACACTAATAATCTAATTTCCATATATACTAATAATCTAATTTCCATATACACTAATAATCTCATTATCCATTGGATAACACTAGATCATACACATTACTGAACAAGTCATATGTAAGTATGAATTGTTTTAATTCATACCATGAGTTCTTGGTTAGTCGCTTTTTTGGGAGAAATAAAGCTATGGATCCTCTGGCAGACGTAGTATCCGCATAGATTCGTCCCTTGTTCCTGTCTGGCACACTAAAAGTGGAGAAGAATAAAGTTAGACGTAACAACTATATATTAGTGTGATTTTACGAGATATGCGGGTACACCAGCCACATACCGGAAAGTCCGTCTTCACATCCAATTTTTCTTTGAAATTTCCTCGAACATTTGCACGGAAACGTGTCCATGCCATATCAATCAGGTCTAAAACTGCTTGGTAATCCCCTTGTGGTTTCCGCATTGAGTCCAAGACAAAAATTTGATCAGTGCTTATGATTATCACAAGGAGTATCCAGTGGAAGCTGTATATATATATACAAGTATTGAGAACAAAGTCTTAAAGTTATAATACATAGAGAGAAGTACTCACTTGAAATTATATGGCAAAAGAATGTAATGCTTGCTTTTTTGTCTCTCTAGGTACAAGTATATGTTGTCCACCATGTCTAGTGGCTTACTAGCTACAAGTACGGCATTTACCATGCATGGATCCATGAAGCCAACATCATGATACGATTTTTTGCGGCATGTATGGATCTCCATCCTACATGACAAGAATAGATTATTATTGTTGCAAATTATAATTAAGGAAGCAATTATTGCGAGAATAGATCAGTGAAACAAACTTACACAACCCAGCAGCTCATCAATGAGAGGTCTATGGCATCTTGATGGTACAACATATACACATCCTTGAAATCCAAAATTAAGAGATTATGCCCATGGAAGTAATCACGGTCTTGTATCAAAACATTGAGCATCAGTCTACCCTGTTTGGACACCTTCATGTACCACACATGAAATCGGTACGCTTGAGTGGTTAGTAGCTTCACAGAAAATGGGGGCACCATTGGTTCGCCATATCGAAGTTCCCAAGTTTTCACTGGTGCTGCCTTAGGAATTTCGCCCTCTAAAAGTTGTGTCGGTGAGAGGCCCGTTTGCGCACACAACTTCGCAAGTTCTTCGTCGTTAATATCCTGTTGCCCTTGTGTTCTCCTAGCAGAGCTCTGACCGACTTGTTTCTTCTTAGGAGTGGCCGCCTTCTTCCCCAAGGATCCACTGCTGGCTTGTTTCTGCTGATAAGACTTTGCAAGCTGGCGGTCGTAGTCAGAGGGTAAGAATCTCTTCTGATTCGCCGTGCTCATTATTCTGAAAAAGTTCTTCGCTTTCGGATCTATGTGTACCAGCTTCTCTGGCTCATCTGGTTTGAAATGCTCTTTGACCTGGGCTTGGACCACCAAAGCTGTTTCTCAGTTTGGTCGTAAGGTAACTTCTTCCTTATGGCGGCCAACTTTTCTTCTTCGGTAGGCTCTTTTTCCACCGTTTCATGTAGCTTTTTATGGCGAGTAGTCCGCCGTGGGGGCGCAGCTTGGCGCTTTGGGGGATGCCGTGCTGGTGGAGGAGGAGACATGTGTGAGCCGGCATCATCCCTACCTGGAAGTGGCAGCTCTGGCTCATCCTCGTCCCTTCTTGAAGGTGACGGTGGCTGCGGGGGATCCCTGGGTGGAGTAGATGATGGCCCTTGACTGCCAAATTTGACGTAACGTTTCTTCCATAGAATGATACTGCCATGGGCAGCATCCGCTAACGTATTTTCTCCGTCGCCACCTTGGATGTCGAGCTCCAAGTCATCATATCCTTCACAAATTTGCTCGACCCCCACCTTGCAGTAGCCACTTGGAATCTGTGCCCCATGAATGGTCTGCCCTTGCTCCACCGGATAAGCCATACCGTAAGCAACCTTAGTGGATAA
This sequence comes from Alloteropsis semialata, assembly GCA_004135705.1. Lineage (NCBI taxonomy): Eukaryota > Viridiplantae > Streptophyta > Magnoliopsida > Poales > Poaceae > Alloteropsis > Alloteropsis semialata. The sequence goes on from CM014277.1 coordinate 11,163,890, forward strand.
GTTCTGGCATGGTATATGAAGCTCACATGGCATACGCAGAGTGATTTTGTCCACTGGATAGCGAGCACTCTCGTCCCCCGCATCGGCAGGTGGGAGCTCCGTGGAAGCAACACTGCTGCGATGTTGGGAGGGCGGGCTAACGCCATCAGCTGACCCAACAGCTGGTACAAGTACTGCTCCCGGCACCGTCTGCCCTTGGCTCAGCAATGTCTGTATCTGTCTAGATACTTCATCTGCGATGCCGGCCTTTTTCTGCCGAAGCTCTCTTTCCAAGTTCTCTACTCTTCTCTCCTGAGCGGCCTTAGAGCGGCTTCGACTCTTGTACATGTCACTGTCCGCAGGGAATGCGACCTTCCACGGGATGACGCCGACACCTCTAGCTCGTCCGGGATGCTCGGGATTCCCCAGAGCCCTTGTTAGCTCGTCGTTTTCTCTGTCGGGAACGAATGTCCCATCGGCTTTCTCTTTAAGTGCCTTAAGGATAGCACCGGCCGCCTCTTTTAACTCATTGCTGTATATAAGCGACCCATCATTAAGATCCAGAGTGCCACCATGAGCGTAGTACCAATGCCTTGATCGCTCAGGCCAATTCATTGTCGCCGGCGTGATTCCCCTGGCAACCAAATCTTCTTCCATCTTGTCCCAGATAGGAATTTTCTTCTTATAGCCAGTTGGTCCAAGAGAGTGGAAGTACTGTTTCTTCGCGGCATTGATCCTATTCTATCGCGAGTTCTTTTCACCTAACTCCGACCGCATGTACTGCACGAACGAATCCCAATGACCCCTCAGTTGTGGGTAATCATCAAAGTTGGGTGTCAAGTTCTTCTCGTCATATTTCTTGTACAGGTTCTTCTTCCATGTTTGAAATGAAGTACATATCGTCTTTAGAGCCTAATTTTTGACTCTTTCCTCTGAACCTTGAGGCACTGTGAAACATTCTTTCAGACTAGCCCATAGCATTTCTTTCTCTGATTGCGGCACGTATGAATGATCATTACTGGGTTTCCACCTCTGCAAGCTGATGGGCACGTGGTCTCTCACTAGAACACCACACCGATTGGCCATCTTTGTAGCAGCTTTGTTTGGCGCAACTGGTCGACCATCTTCTGCCACATCTGTGATTATAAGTCTGCCCTCTAACTTTTTGGTCGGGCCACGTTTCATCCTCTTCGATGATGAGGGCGCACGAGAAAGAAATGTATCAAGATTTCATGCTTCAACATATACATATATATATCATCGATATTGACAATATGTATACATGTATACCTCCTCTGCATGAACATTTGCAACAGGTTCTTCCATGCCATCACTAGACATATTGAGGAATTGGCTGCCATCGTCACCACCTGCCTCCACCTCGACATCGAGGAGGTTAGTGGCATGTGCACTGCCTTTTGCGATTGCGTCCATCATAAACATTTTGTTCATTTCCTCTTCCGTCATGGAATTCATCTTGGCACCTAAAATTGTATCAAATTCTATGTTATTCTATGAAATTACACGAATGATAAGACAATTTCGAGGATTTTCTATCAAATTCTATCAAAATCTATCAAATTCGATCAAATTTGATCAAATTCTATCAAATTCTATCAAATTTGATCAAATTCGATCAAATTCGATCAAATTCGATCAAATTCTATCAAATTCTATTCAATTCAATCAAATTCTATCAAAATCTATCCAATTCGATCAAATTCTATCAAAATCTATCCAATTCGATCAAATTCTATCAAATTCTATCCAATTCGATCAAATTCTATCAAATTCTATCAACTTTGATCAAATTCTATCAAATTCTATCAAATTCGATCAAATTCTATCAAATTCTATCAAATTTGATCAAATTCTGTCAAATTCTATCAAATGAGTACTGGAAGTTCGAACGAAAATTCGAAATTCAAATTTGAACTCCTTTGACTCTCATTTCTATGTAAATGAGAAAAATCTTTTTATCCTTTTTGAGAGGCTCCGAACAATTTATTTTGCCTAAGCACTTGAAATAGCACCAATATGAAAGTTGGAATACAAAGTACCAAATTTACAATGGTAATGATCTTGATCCATGGAAACAAGTTTTGATTATTCAAATTAGTGATCAAACTTGGGTCAAACTTCTGAATTTCAGCACTTAGCTGAAAAGGCCCCAAGCCCTGAAAATCATGTTTTTGCCCAACTTTACAGCCTCGTAACTTTCAAACCCTTGCTCAATAAATGTGGCACCCTTTACAAAAGTTGTAGGCATATGTTATCTCTCTAACTTTTGTATTGGTCGCTTCCTGAGTTTACAAACGCAATTTGGAGAAAATGTGAATCAAAGTCGGGTCAAAACCCTGAAATTCCAGCACAACCTTTTCCGCCTAAGTGCTGAAAAACGTGGTTTTTGCCTGTTTTCACAGCTCTATAACTTTCCAACTATTGATCAAATGTTAATGGTTCCTTTATAGAAATGGTAGCCCATTGATTCATCTATAACTTTTGCATTGGCCGATACTAACGTTTACATGTGAATTATAGAGTTTACATGAAATAACATTCATAGAGTATACATGAAATAACAATTATAGAGTTTACATGAAATAACACTCATAGAGTATACATGAAATAACAATGATAGAGTTTACATGAAATAACACTCATAGAATATACATGAAATAACACTAATAAATTCTAAACTATAACTAGTAATCAATATTTGTAAACTATTCTTTCTTATAACAAAGTAATTATTTCTAAACTATAACTAGTAATCATTTCTAATTTGACAATAACTAAAAATCAATATTTCTAAACTTTTCTTTCTTATAACAAAGTAATCATTTCTAGACTATAACTAGTAATCATTTCTAAATTGACAATAACTAAAAATCAATATTTCTAAACTTTTCTTTCAAATTGACAATAACTAAAAATCATTATTTCTAAACTTTTCTTTCTTATAACAAAGTAATCATTTCTAAACTATAACTAATAATCATTTCTAAATTGACAATAACTAAAAATCAAAATTTCTAAACTTTTCTTTCATATAACAAAGTAATCATTACTAAACTATAACTAGTAATCATTTCTAAATTGACAATAACTAAAAATCAATATTTCTAAACTTTTCTTTCTTATAACAAAGTAATCATTTCTAGACTATAACTAGTAATCATTTCTAAATTGACAATAACTAAAAATCAATATTTCTAAACTTTTCTTTCTTATAACAAAGTAATCATTTCTAAAATATAACTAGCAATCGTTTCCAAATTAACAATAACACATTTCTTAATAATCAAAGTAACATATTTTTTGAACTAACATTTCCTAATTAATAATCAAAGTAACATTTCCTAATAATCAAATTTAAAACACAAACAACATATCACCATGCACACACTGCACAAACATCGATATCACGCCATTTGTCATGCACACGTACACACGGGCGGCGGCCGGCCGGCGCAGGGGGAGGCAAGGGGCCGGCGTCGGGGCACAACAGCGGGTTCGGCGTCGGGGCACAGTAGGGGCCCGGTCGTCGGGGC
>CM014277.1:11168878-11241586 GCA_004135705.1 Alloteropsis semialata
GCATGATGGTGGCCTCTATTTGGTTGAGTGCCTGGTTCTCATTGTACTCAGTTGTGTTGCATGATACTTTGTAGGTTTGGAGCAGAAACTATGCCGCGAAGGATATCAAGTTTGGTGTTGAGGCCCGTGCACTGATGCTGAGGGGAGTTGAGGAGTTGGCTGATGCAGTCAAAGTGACAATGGGTCCTAAGGTATGGCCATACTCTTATAAACACAAAGCAGATATGTGATTGATCACTGTGTTTCCTTAACCCAACACTGGCTGTTTGCTTGCTAGTTCTTGCATTTGTCAATTTCTTTCCTGATTCCACTATTCTTGGAGAATCTGATGTCAGTCTGTTGTAATATTATTGCAGTAGCTGTTTGTTTTGTATTTCCAACTTATTTTGTGCATTCTGCAGGGTCGCAATGTGGTTATTGAACAAAGCTTTGGTGCACCGAAAGTCACAAAGGATGGTGTGACAGTTGCTAAGAGCATTGAATTCAAGGACAGGGTAAAGAATGTTGGTGCAAGCCTTGTGAAGCAGGTTGCCAATGCAACTAACGACACTGCTGGGGATGGTATGTAATTCTTAATTTGGATTATTGTGCTATATAATTCTGCTAACAGTTTATACTAGTCTTGTCTTCTTACCCACCTCCAAGCATTATATAGAATTGTTCCTGCCTTACTGAGTATTATAATGGTCTCATTGTTAATGCAATCTTTTGTACTATTTGAGACTAGTAATAATCTCTGTTTCTAATAGTCATTGCTCGTTGTGCCTTTGCTATTTTGTGACATCTGTTTGGTTGTGTATGCAATTTTCTCTCGTTGTGTGAATGTCTTTTCAGTTCTTAGCCTTACCAAAGACATTAAATCTTCACTTGAAGGCTAATGCCATACGTTTTCTTTAAAGATACAAGGCATTGTTTTTCCAGAAAAATCAGATTTTATATATTTTGACTACTAATCAGTCAAGTTATGGTCATGTTTACTGTATAAAATAATTTTGCATTATTTGTTGCTATAGATACTATGTTTTTGTGACATGAGAAAAATGGTAAAAAAGTCTTTTGACTTTTGTCTACAAAATATGCCTTCTTGAATTGAAGTAATCTTGTCAATGTGATTCTAACTGTGACATCACTGGTATCCCCAATTTTCAGGTACCACTTGTGCAACTGTTTTGACAAAAGCAATATTTACTGAGGGGTGCAAATCTGTTGCGGCTGGAATGAATGCCATGGATTTAAGGCGTGGAATCTCAATGGCTGTTGATGCTGTTGTGACGAATCTGAAGGGCATGGCCAGAATGATCAGCACGTCAGAAGAGATTGCACAGGTATATCTGCAAAGTTCCATTCGTAGCCTTTGTTTTGTTCATCTGCCCACCCTTCTCATGTATGGTACAGGCATGAGTTGGAATTGTACACAGGCCTTTTTCTCCTCTATAATACAAAGATATGCAACTCTCCTGCGTATTCGAGAAAAAAAAATCTGCCCATCTCTTCAGTTGTTAAAAATTTCTCTTTTTCTGATGCTGTAAAAGGTGGGTACAATATCAGCAAATGGAGAAAGGGAAATTGGTGAGCTTATTGCCAAGGCTATGGAGAAGGTTGGCAAAGAGGGTGTGATCACCATTGCGGTAAGTTAACCTGGATGCTTGTTTATGCTCTTCTTTCTGATGTTTCACTGTATGACTAGTCCTCTTGCACTAAAATTACAACTTTATGGCTTAAACCTATGAGGCAAAATTATTTCATATACTGCTTTAGTGGTTCTAATTATGTTCTGATTATTCCACATCCAGTAGTGATTAATAAGTGCAAAAATTTTTATTGTTTCTTAGTTTGACCTGCATCACTGCACTCTATAGGAATATTTCTCAGTATCATGTAGTGCCCTGTACTATGTTGCTGTATGCATGTATGGTTCATTGTTGTCTTTTCTGTCTTAACTAGCTTCCTCAAATTGCTAATTTTTTTCAGTATGCTAACTTGTTTACGTTAACATTTGGCAGGATGGTAACACCCTTTATAATGAGCTTGAAGTTGTGGAAGGCATGAAACTCGATAGAGGCTACATCTCTCCGTATTTCATCACCAACTCAAAAACCCAGAAGTGTGTAAGTGCCCTTTATTTTTGCCTGGCCTAGAATTTTTAGTGCCCACTTCAGGAATACTTTAGCTGTATTTGTTTTCACATAACAGGAACTGGATGACCCATTGATCTTGATTCATGACAAGAAGGTTACGAACATGCATGCAGTGGTTAAAGTTCTAGAGATGGCTCTGAAGGTAATTTATTTTCTCATTTAGCTGTAACACATATTGGTGTCATTGTGGCCTTTGTTGATGCATTATTTTGTTTCATGCTTTTCTTTGAACAGAAGCAAAAGCCTCTACTGATTGTTGCAGAAGATGTTGAAAGTGAAGCTTTGGGTACTCTGATTCTTAACAAGCTTCGTGCAGGCATCAAGGTCAGTTGGTTGTCAATTTCTGTGATTGTTAATTGTTTGTTCCGTTGTTCTAATTGAAAATGCTATTCAGGTCTGTGCTGTCAAAGCTCCTGGTTTTGGGGAAAACAGGAAGGCAAACTTACAAGACCTTGCTATCCTTACTGGAGGAGAGGTACGCTTCAAGAGTTATTTCTGTTGCTCGCTGTTTATAGTAGAATTCAAAAATAGCTTGTATTAATGATCTCTGCATCGTTCATGATTCAGGTCATAACTGAAGAGCTTGGAATGAACCTTGAGAATGTCGAGCCTCAAATGCTGGGCACATGCAAAAAGGTATGATATGTAGAGTATTTTCTATTTTCTAGCAAGAGATTAACTTTCGGATTGGAATCTTCACACTAAAGTCAGAGAATTGTAATGAAAGATTTTACAGCATCTTCCTCGTTGCAAATGTTTTTTTTTATGTTTACACTGTAAGCTTTGATAAGATTTGCAATAATTTGAATGACATTCTGTTTTAAATGAAGGTGACTATCTCTAAGGATGACACTGTTATTCTTGATGGAGCTGGAGACAAGAAGTTCATTGAAGAGAGGACAGAGCAGGTTCATCCAACATTACTTTATTGTACCGACTAGTAAATTACTGTAAACTTTCTGGTTTCGAGTTCTCACAGTTCATGGACATTGTGTTTCAGATTAGAGCTGCAATTGAGAATAGCACATCTGATTATGACAAGGAAAAGCTACAGGAGAGGTTGGCAAAGCTCTCTGGAGGTGTTGCTGTTCTAAAGGTGAGGTTATTGACCCATACTAGGGACTTAGTAATGGTAGATTGCATTTTAAAGCATTAGTTTTCGGTTGTGATAACTGATTCATGTGGCTGTCTGGAGTTGCTGATTTGTGCCTATGTGTATTGCCTTTCCAGATTGGAGGAGCCAGCGAAGCAGAAGTTGGTGAGAAGAAGGATAGAGTGACAGATGCGCTGAATGCAACTAAAGCTGCCGTGGAAGAGGGTATTGTACCAGGTAATGTATTACATTAAGTTCCCCTTTCGTAGTTATATAAATTCCTGCTGTGTTAATTGTGCCTGAAGTCCATCTTCAATTGTGTATGCAGGTGGTGGTGTTGCTCTTCTCTATGCATCAAAGGAGCTCGATAAATTGCAGACTGTGAACTTTGATCAGAAGATTGGCGTACAGATCATTCAGAATGCTCTGAAGGTTAGGGAGAACGAACAAATCAAAATAATTCCTTTTCTGACTTCTTCTACCCTTGTTCTAAGCTTGACAACTGGGGTTTTACGCAGACACCTGTGTACACCATTGCTTCTAATGCTGGTGTAGAAGGAGCAGTGGTTGTGGGCAAGCTTTTGGAGCAAGGGAATACCGACCTTGGTTATGATGCTGCTAAAGGTAGGGCATCTCAACGTTTGTGCACCATTTATCTCAGTATCTGATTATCTGATTCTAAATATGTTTGCTAATATGTTGTGAATGTCTAGGTGAATATGTTGACATGGTGAAGGCTGGTATCATCGACCCGCTAAAAGTTATCCGGACTGCCTTGGTGGATGCTGCTAGGTAAACTGTCTACTATCAGTATTTAACTATTCACAATAATGGTGTCAGAATAGTCAGAAACTATTCAGATCCACAGCTGGTGGTTCATGACATGAATTTGATACTGTTACCCGTGACACTATGTTGGTTAACATGTTCTCTGTTTGCAGCGTGTCTTCCCTGATGACCACCACGGAATCCATCATTGTAGAGATCCCCAAGGAGGAGGCCCCAGCGCCGGCAATGGGCGGCATGGGTGGAATGGACTACTAAGTCATCACACCCACGACAATACACATCAGATCAACATGAAGTAGGATGTTTTTGAGCGGTGCAAGTTCATCTTTAGTGTATTTTGGTTGTTGATGAGGTGATTGTCAGGCAATACAATTTTGAGTCTGCGGACGGAGGACCTCTGACAGTTCCAAACGGAGCAGTTGGAATAATAAACGGTAGTTGTTGAGGGCTGGAGCGGTAGATCAAAATTGGATTCTGACATCTTGTGCTGGACGTTGTGTGCTAAAATACAACATTTTTTGGCGGCGGGTTTAATTTCTGCATTGTTTGCAGTTGCTGCTGAACTATTGACATATGATGCTTGTTTGAGCGGAACAAAATCCGGTGGAGACGGTATGCAAACTTCGATCCGTGCATACCGTCCCTGAATGAACGACGCGTGGGCGCCCCTTCGATCCGACGCTGCCCAGGGACTCGGCTTCGGCTTGTAGCCTACCACGCTAGAAGGGTGCTGCAGCGCTCGGCTCCTGCGTCTTCGGCTCCAGCCGAGCGAGGGTTGCAGCTCTGTTCCGCTCACAGCGCAGACGAGGGCCGAGACAAAACTTCCTAAGCAATCCCCGCTGCCTCCCTCACTGCGAGGCGGCGGGCCGAGACAAAACTTCCAAAGCAATCCCCGCTGCCTCCCTCACTGCGAGGCGGCGGCGGGCACAGCAGCTTCCCTCGTCTGTCGGTAAAGCTGGTAATGGTCTTCAAACCGGACCAAATCCAGCCCGGACTACTCTGCACATTTCGTCAAACTCAGACCAACCCACCCCACTTATCACCCTGCTGCTTCCAGACCCAACCAATCCAGCCATACGATTGAACCAAAACACACCACACCAAATGGTTTTAACTGGTTCTAGACTAATGGTTAACCAATCCATCGGTTGTCTTCGTCTATTGCTAATTTATTAAATTGGCTTGCTTCCGCTAGGCTGCTTTGCTTGAATAGCTTGTCTTTCCTAATAGACCAATTGTATTCATATATTTCACATTAAATTAAAATATAGAAAATAATTAATTACAAATAAAAATAATAAAAGTAAAAATATATTCGTTTCAGTCACAACATGTCCTGACTTAGTTCCAGCCACCATGAAATTATACAAAAGGAACGAGCCACAAATTGTGATGACACGAATATCTAGCTGCTCAAAAGTTCATGGACGATTATTGATCAGGCAGTAAGGCCCTCCGTGCTTCTCTTGGTCTCTTTGGTGCACCTGATCCAAAGTGAGTACAAAAAAGATCAGACAAAGTGCACGCACTAGGCATATGTGAATGGAGCAAACATGCCGCAGATGTCGGACTGTGAATGGAGCAAACAACTACAAGCTCTGAAGGTGCACATTTGCCACTACAGTCTCCCAATACTGTAAGCTCATAGTGGCTACGGACATAAAAAAATCCAGTAAAATAAAAGCATAAATGAAGATATATAAATTTACTGTAGTCACTGAAATGTGCAAGAATATTTTTGAGTGGCTAGAGTCACAATAAAAAATCATATGATGATCTCCAGTTAAATGTGAAGCTGAAATCTAAATCCTATTGTGCAGCAACACAAACCTTTCTGAAATTGATGCACTCTACAACTTGTACCTTCACTGTCAACACAAATGCACCAAAGTGTAACAGAAACAAATGAGTTAACAATTTTCCACCCACATACCTCATAACCAAGAAATTGTAAACATAATCTGAACTCTTTGCTATTCCTCTTGGGTTTCAGATTCCAAATCTTCACCTAAGCATCATAATCAGTTTACAGAGGAGAAATTGGAAGATACAAATGAAATAAATAGAACATGTTTAAAAGAAAAAGCCACAGTACCTTCACTGTCAACATCCTTCGTCGTGAATAACCAATCTTTACCGCAAACAAGAGCCTCAAGCATTTCTGGAGTTAGAGAGCTTCTATGTTCTCCAAGAATTCTTTTCCCACAGCTGAAGGCAGATTCAGATGCCACGGTGCTTAGAGGAATTGCCAGAAAATCGCGAGCCATAGCTGATAGCACGGGGTACTTTTCTGCTTTGCTCTTCCACCAGGCTAAGACATCAAAGCCTTTTATGTCAGCCTCATTTCTTTCACCTAGATATGTGTCAATCTCAGATTTTGGTGACTCTTCCACCGTTCTTCGGGACACATATTGAGCAAATTCAGCTTCAAGCTTCCTTTTCCCAAGAACCGGTGAGCCCACGGTTGAGACTTCACTATCACAGGTGGTTAGGTCCATGCTGCTCATCCTTGGACGTTGTTGCTCGTAATGTGTGAAGTACCTTCTCATCCAGTCCACGGCAGAGTTTGCACGTGCCCGAATCTGATTTGCACTTCTGCACACGTTTTCAAAAAAGAACTCCACAAAAATGTCTTTCTTCTTGGATCTAATAGTGTGGCAATCACTAGTGCTTGATTGAAGGCTATCTCTTTGGTTTTTCTACGAGGAGTTTCTACATCCAGAAGGTAGTCTTCATCCGGATCCCAGTATTTCTCAAACTTGGAAGACATGGCTGCAGCTAATTCCTTAAGCAAGTCAGTGCTTTGCCAAGCTGGGTCCTTCAGAGCATGCTGAACACAAAGGATTGATGGCAAAAACTTGTGTGATGTAGGTTCTCTATGAGCTGAAACAGATAGTGTAAGCTCTTCAAACGCTCTGAGAAATTCACAAAGTGCTCCTGCCTTCGCCCATTCTTCTTCACTCAGAGGTATTTCATAAATTCACAAAGTGCTCCTTGACTTTGAAAGTTGGCTGCAATTTTCTAAGCCATCGCTGGAGATAAGAGTCTTCAAACTTCAAAAAAGGAATCTCTGCATGCATTATGTAATTGATCATCTCCTCATGACAATCTTGGGGATCAAATATAAAATTTCCCACAAGAGGTTGCTTGCTAATGGCGGCCTGGAACCTCTTTCTGATAGAATCATCAATCGCAGGGCAAGAATTAGTGATATGACTTCTTAGACTGCTGGTGCCAGACTTGGTGCTCAAATTAAGTCCACAGTACTTGCAAACAGCCCTCAATTCACCATCGACGTTGAGTAAGTTTTGCTCATAGTGCTCCCAAACAGTGGACCTTGTACGACGTGCCCTTTGAGATGTGTGGATCTCTATGGAATCTTGAGTTTCTGAACTACTAGAAACAATTGACATCTTCACCTGCAGAACACCAATAGCAACAAATCATTTCAGTTTACAAAAAAACATTTTAGTTTATAAAACAATTGTCAAAAGAATAAACATGTACATATGAATAGCCTGCTAAAGTTGAAAGCTGCTCATTCATACATTGATCATATAACAAGCAGGTACATTTATATCTATATGTACATGAACACACTTAAGCAACAAAATAATCAAACATGGGTTAATCTTATCACTGCAGTACATAGGCAATAGATCATCCAGTCGGCATTCTTCTAAATTGAACACAAGCAGACCCTTTTCAAAGGCTACTGACTCTGAACTTTTCTTGCCATAAGTAATATTATGGATTTTAGGAATTACACTTTCTGGTGAACAACATAAAGCTGAAACTAGTAGACCAGTGCACTTTGCATAGACTGGAAGATCATGATTCATGCCTCATCACACCAGCAAGCAAGCACACGAGATAAAGAAAAGATGGTCATGCCATCTAGTTAAACACAGGAAGATAGGGGGCTAATTCTACAGATGTCTACATGACAAACCACAGGCTAACAACACAACTCAAAATGTGAACTACAACTATCTGATTTCTGTTCAAGATTGCAGTGCAAATCACTCCTATGGCACAAGCCATTCCTGCAGTGGGCCGTCCTTGCTGGATCGGAGAGGGGCCGGCTTTGATGCACCGACCGGCGTCGCGAGCGTCGAGCGAAATCACAGAGGCTCTAGGCGTCCGAGCCGTCCATGGGGAAGATGCACGCGGATAGGGGTCCAGCGACGGCGTTCACCTGATGGGACGGCGGCGGCGCGGGGCAAATCACGACTGGGCACCAGCAACCCTGCCCATGGCGGCGGCGGCGGCGGCCGGCGGCGGCGCCGGGCAAATCACGGCTGGGCACCAGCAACCCTAGCCATGGCGGCGGCGGCGGCAATGGCCGGCGTTTCTTTCTTTTTTTTTTGCGAGAGGGGCGGAAGGTTCGGTCTGGGTGCGGCGACTTTTTTTTCCTCACGCGCTGATGGATACTGACTGATCCGAACCATTGTTTTCAGGATCTAGACCAAACCGAACCGTTAAGTGCCTGGGCCCATTTGTAACCAATCCAATCTCCCCACGTCGAAGTCCAGACCGTAAAAACCGGTTAAAACCCGAACTGTTACCAGCTTTATCTGTCGGTGCTGCCTCTGCATAACTCATCTTCCACCAACCACCGCCGCGGCCTCCCCCAGCGGCACTGCAGCCGGTCTAAACTGCCCCTCTGATGAGATGGGAGTCTTGTGCGGCAGGCCGGCCGCTGCAACGGAAGGGCCGCCGGCTAACTGCTCGGCGCGTTGCTCACCAATGTCTTCACAGTCGGTACGTGCGTGCGCGGTGCGCCCTCTCATCACTAGAGTCTTGGTTGTCAGTACTGACTCTGAAGAATGAACAACTTAGGAAGTACCAGAAACAATGAATGTTCAGAATGCTTGAGAGATTTGAGAGCATGGTGATTGCTAACGCTTCGAGATTTTCATATCTGCGTGCTAATTTGTTGTGCCTGACTCATGAATCTCAGATTTCATCATTGTTAATTGCCTATGATTTTTAGATTTTAAAAATGCATTAGAAGAGAGAGCGAGCAGACCTCCCATAAGACAGTGCATTCAGTTTTGGTTTTTACTCCATAATTATATTTTCTCATACCAATTTCCTACATACTTTGGAAGGGCAGACTATAGCACTATCGAGGCTGCAACTGCAAAGGTGTCCATACTCACAAATCATTAATTCAGTACTGCATTTTATAAGGCGATCACCCATAGCGTTGACACACAAAATTGTAACTAGAGCATTGTGTTTCAGATTTGCAGATAGTTTGACTACGAAACAGAATATTATGGAGCATCGGCTGCTATATATATGATGTTAAATCTGATGCCGATTACAGTTGCACAATACCTAGTTGCTGTTCCTTAACTTATTATATGCGTAATACTTAGCTGCTCCTTACTGTGATTAGACAAACCTAGTAATTCAGCCCTGACGACTCTGAAATGTTATATTTGCCACAAGTTTTGGTCAATCGGATCGTCCAACGAACACATTTGGAAATATATTAGTATTTCTTGAAAAACTGTTATTGCTCTTTTTTTGCAAGTTCTCATTACACACTTTATTTGTTTTGGGTTTCTAGGTTCGTGAATTGAAAAAAGCTTGTTCAAGTAGGGTATATAAAGTACACTTGATTATCTGAAGATGAGCCCATGCAGTCCACCTTATGTAGAGATGTGGAAGAAGACACAGTTCCTACTTGCAGGTATTTTACACAAACGGCACCTGTTAAGCTTAAGATAAGAATTTTTATTTTATGATTATATTTATTACTGTGATAATTTCAGAGAACCTGAAATTAGAATGGTGACTTACAGTCCACTGGGTGGGTTATTGTTGTTGTTCCCAAATGCTTCAGGACAATTTGTCCATTGGGTGGATTATTGTTCTTAGAAGATGATGGTCTTTTTAATCTGTCTGTTCAACATGTCTACAAATCACTAATGAAATTTTATTTCAGGCTCCTAGTTGGAAGTCATGTATGCTTCTGTGTCTCCACACTGTCGCATCATTCTCCAGAAGCGCTCGCAAGGCAATAGTGTAGTGGTGAACTTACAGATGTACATCATTTTTTACTATTGATTGGATAAAATGTCAATGTATGATGTGTGCAATGACATATCTGTGTTGTATATGGTCTCAAGGATCAGTGTACATTGCATTTTTTTTAATCTGAAATACATATGGATGTTTTGAAATCTGATGGATGCATCTAATAAAATGTGAGCAACGAGCTGAGAAGCTGTTGGCAACTTGGCATCGGCCACAAATTGTGTATGGAGATGCCTGAGAACATTCATCCCTTCCTCCTACTCACTGGATGGCATCTCAAACTGTGATCATAAATTGCCTATTTCAAAACGTGATTGACACGATCATCTATAAATTGAAGAAATTGATGTATTTCATCTTCATCGATGTAGACTGCTTTTTACGGTTATGGGTATGCTAAATTGGTACTGTTTGGTCTATCCACAGTTTGCTATAAACTGAAGAATCAGTGCACATATATGTTATCATGAGTAGCATTCTCACTTTTAATATAATGTCTTATTCAGCTGCAACATAATGCACCAAGTAAAAATCATGATTATGCCATAATAAGATCCAGGTCAACACAACAAAAGAGTACTGCAAAAGTGGCATCTTTCTCAACTTTGCACAGCTACATGTTTTCATAACCCTCCATCAAAATGTAATTTCCTAATAACTGTTGGCTGCAGTGCGACGTCTTGATCAAGTCCAAGTAAGAAAGTTGTATCCCCTCCTTGTACATATGGAGTAGACAAGGTAGAAGAATTCCTGATCAAATTTAAATGTGGCATTGTGGCAGTACCATATCCACCTTGAATCAACGGAGCAGCTATAGCACAAGAATTTTCAATCATATTAAGTAGTGGCATTGTGGCGGTACCATATCCACCTTCATTTTCTACAGGATTATTTGGTTCCACTCCTACAGGTAAACATAAAAAGAAAGATAAAAAAATATTAAGAAGCAGCAACAAGGGAAACAGAACATAATGAGTAGGGTCATTACCTTTCTTCTGAGCAATTTTTCTTTTGTTCTTTTTCCCTGTCTTCTTTTTAACTACATTTTTGAGACGGGTTTCCTTTGGGCCTTTTACCACCTGAGGAACTCTAAAAGATACTTTACTATTTAACATGCTTCTGTCACATTCACTTGGAATTAGAGGGAACTCATTCGATTTTTCTCGCATCTTGCTCAAAGTATCTGCTTCCAAGTCCAACTTATCTAGGGCATTTTCCAAATTGTCGAGAAGTTCTCTTGACATTGAACACTTCAATGAAATGGACGTCGCCTTTCGAGAGATAAGTGCAGCACGTGTTTTCAAATCTTCCTCCTCACTTCCTTGTTTCTCAATATAAAATCCTCTTTTTGCATATTTTGTCCATCTATTCAGTATATACCTTGATGGCAAATTGTAAACTCCATTCATATTGAAGACTCTGAGGCTATGCTTGCACAATACATTGTATACATACCTATGGCTTCGAACTTCCTACAAGAACATGTAATGCTAGAATCTGCAGTATTGAATACTACTGTTGCTCCATGATCAGATTGCATATATGTGACCGTGAATGTCATGTTTGTCCCCTTGGTTTCTAACAACTTACAAGACAATGTAAATTGTCTTTTAAATTCCTCCTCAAACTCTAAATACATCCTCCTTGTATATGATTCAGCTGCAGTCTCCAACATAGGTAACCTGGGATGAAAGTAACTGGGTTCTTTCGACGTGAATTAAAATCTTCACCCAACTCATTTTCACGGAGAGAAGCTGAAACCTTCTCGCATTCTACAAGGAGTTCTGAAAGACCAAGTTTCCTACGAAATCTCTTCTTAAAGACGTTATTCATACCTTCACTCCTTTGAGTCGAGTTCATATCCGCTGTAAAAGAGTCACGGTAGACAGCAGCCCACTTTGCCCTCAAATCATATAGATTTCTCATCCATGAGTTATCCTCAAGGTTGTATTCAATTAACAACTCATGCCACTTCTTGATGAAGTAAGCCTCTGATCTATCTTCGTACACACCTCTTAAAATCAGGTAGAAATTGGTTCTCTGACTCATGAATTACATGCCCGAGATGCTTAGCAGCATTTAAATAAATATGCCACAAACAAAGGCGATGGCTTGTATTTGGGAATACATATGCAATTGCTACTGCAATGGCCGCATCTTGATCGGTGAAAATTGTGCTTGGATGCTTGCCTGACATTGCTGCTAGGAAGGTTTCGAATAGCCAAACAAAAGATGCAATAGTTTCATTAAATATGAGTGCAGCTCCAAAGATTATTGTTTGTTTGTGATGGTTTGTTCCAAGGATAGGAGCAAAAGGCATTTCAAACTTTTTAGTCTGAAACGTTGTGTCAAATGACACAGCATCACCAAAGCATTTGTAATCCATTATAGATTGACCATCTGCCCAAAAGAAATTTGCTATCCGACCATCTTCCTTATCTACCTGAACAGCGTAAAAAAATGTAGGATCTTGTAACTGCTTATTTCTCAGATATTCCATCAGTGTTTGTGTGTCATTGGCTTCTAAGTACTTTCTGCGCTCACAACCAATCTCATTATTGCAATCCATTTGTGTGAATGGCACTTTATCCGCTCCTCTATAAAGCTGCTTCATGAACTCATACACTTGATATGGCTTCATCCTGGCTTTCCCATATCAGGCGAATTAGCATCCTGTCAGCTTCATTGACACATCGTTGGGAAGCTTGTGCGACTTATTTGGACTGGCAAGATAATGGTTATGCTCAGTTACAACTTTTTGAACTGTCCAAAGCCCCTCTTTACTGACACTGAACTGAACACGAGCATCACAACCCGTCCTTGTAATGTCTTTTGATGACTTGTTTTTACGATATCCTTGATTACTGCAAACTATATATTTCTGAGATATACTACCATCTCCTCGACGCTTTGTATTGCTCTTTCTAACACTGAACCCAACCTTACCGGCATATGTGTTGTACATTTCATATGCTTTCTCCTCTGATTCAAAACTCATTCCAACTTCAGGAGTTATCCCAACTGTATGTACCACCTGCTGTAAATGTGATGATGATTAAATACGGGGTGATTAAATATGAGCATGTTGTACAAAATCAAACTTTCACAGATTAAAAATCATGATAATCAAAGAACTAGAAGATGAACCAACCTGCATAGTCGTCTCATCTTTGTTGGATCCATGACCACCAGTGACCTTGTTGCCCTCATGTGCAAGCGAGAGCAGCTGCTGTGAGGCTATGTCGTGTGCTAGGGCAGAGGGTGCAACCACAGATGAGGGCTCATCCTGGCCTCCTCCTCTTGAGATTGCAGCTGGGTCGTTCCCCTGACCTCCTGCCATGGAGGCGCTGCCGCCACAATTAGCACCAGCTGGAGAGGGGCTGGCAACCAACGGAGCTCAAGCCAACAAATATAAATCACGGATGAATCAGTTTCTAATCGACGCGCGCACTGGATTGCAACTCTTAATCTATCGCTACACACCTTCCATGATGTTTTCTCAAACCGACACAGTTTGCATCCGGCAGCCATCTCTTTCTTTGCGCAACAAGCCAACAGCCCAGGCTTCTCCGATAAGCTCTCTGTGCAAAATAACTGGAACCAATGTGAACAGGTAGACTATAGTGTTGATTGCTTTCAGTCTTCACCAGAGCCTCGCGAGTCGCACTCGCCCTTCGGCTGCAAGCTTGGAAAGGAGCCAACAGCTGAGCCGAGCTGAGATGGTCTGTGAGGAGCCGGAGGCGCGTGCGAGATTACAGGCCGAGAAGGCCATCCGCTGGATTGGGTCGGCATCCACGCGTCGTCCAACGGCGTTGGTTATGCACATGATTCATTTTGCATCCCGGATGCACCGGATTTAGTTCCGTTTGAGCTCTGATGACTGCAGCCGGCAGTGTGACATTGCATTCCATAGTTTTTTCTGTAAGCTCGATAACCAGTTTATTTGCCTTTGGCTCATTGAAGCCGCCTCGGCCGGGGCATATGCCATCTGGCTCTCTGTCGCTCGTCTCTTGATTGGTAGGGATCTCGTCTCTTGTTTGATAGGGATCATTCACAACGAAGCCTGGGAGTCACTACGATGTGCTGAATGGCACGAAAATTGGGATGGAGTTTAGCCAAGCCAAGGGCAGGACGAGCGGCTGTGCGTACTGTTCGTAGCTGCCAGGGTAGGCTTGCGACAGCCTGTTCTGGGAAGGTAACTGAGCACTGACTGAGGTTCCAAACCAAATAGAGTACTAGAGCCTGGAGCGCGCCGTCAAAAAAAAAATGATGTGATTAAGAATTTAAGAGGACTTCACAGCTTTCATATCATGTACTTTCATATCAATATGCTCAAAATACAGGTATTACAAGAGGATCAATTCAATTAAGTAACTAACTGCCTCAATAAAAAATAGCTAATTGCGTATTAAACTTTACAATTGTTTCAAAAGGAACATAAGGTGTCAAAATAGTACATGGTAAACATTCAGTTTTGTTTAAAGACAAATCAACTAAGAATCTGCATGCATCTCATTGTTAAGTTTGAAGAATATAACATCCAAACACAGAGTTATTGGCATGTGTTTGGATGAACAGAGTTTTGGCTGAATTTGAAATACCAATGGCTTCGCATGCCAATTCAAAATTCTGTGGCAAACAAGGATGCAGAGTAGAATTTAAAAGCAAGAAAGTGTATATATGAAAAAAAAAACAGATGCACTATTGAACATGTGACCAATATTATGGGCTATTACAGGGCACACATGCAGCGGTATGACAAATGTGGCGTTGCATTTTTAGTAAGACGGGCACAGTTTAGTTGATTCGCATGGAGAGTCATTGTTAAGTTGAAGCCTAGAACTACTTCAATCGATGATCTTTGCGCATATAAGAAATAAGTTTATGAATAATGTGCAAATCAATTTCTCTTTTAAGTTTCATTAGTTTGTTTCTCAGTGATATAGCCACCATGGACTATTTTCTTCGTTACTGAATAGACATCACGTGGCAATTATGGGACTCTCGTATAACTATTGAGACCGTGGAAATGGTGATTGCACTGGTCTAGAATAGTGGTCATCACAGCATCTGCATTATGCAAAAATGTTTGAACATTTCGATGGCATATTATTTTTAGATAAGAAAATTTCAAATTCTTGATCGACTGAATTTTGGCAATTTTTAACAAGAATAGCTGCTTATTTTAGGAATTAGTGATAGAACTGACGAGGTTAAATATGATGCTGATGTGGTAAAAGGGACAGTCCTCATCCAGTATCTATAACACAGACATACTGATCAAGCTAAGGTTCCAAATATGCATGATCAAAGAGCATAACCTGTTTTAAGTTACTTTCAAGTGCGGACAATTTGCCGAGGGCGGCTATTTGATGCATGAAGCTCATGTTGGTACCGTTGGTCACAGGTTCACTTTCCACAGTGTCACCTAGTGAGTTATGCAGCTGCTCCAGGCCCTGGCAAAGAGCCTCCTCTGCTTGATTTGCAGATTGTTCAAGGTTGCAGATCCCAAGCAACTGCTGTTCCGTCAGGGGTTCTAGCTGGGGTAGTAGTCTCTGCAGTACCAGTTAAGAATATGCAATGATTTTTCACATTAGGAAAGCCATTCAGCTTTTAGAGGACGGCCTCTAAATAACGACCTCTGCTAGCACCCGGACGTCCAATGAAAAAAAATTCATCGAACATCTCCGTTGCAACATTCTAAATCACTGCTTGCAACATCGCAAACTATGTATAACAAACACTTTTCATCTGATCTAGCATAGAAAAATTCTCACCGCAACATATACATCATGTTTCAAGCAACATCTAAGAAGAGCACAATATGCAGAATCAAAGGTTTGCAACATCACTAGTAACCTTTTGCAACACTTCAAATTTATAATCACAACATTTTAAAGCGACAGTTGCAATATTCTAAAACATATTTTTTTAAAAAAAATCAGGGAAACAAAAAGAATTGATCAATTAGGCTAAAAATATACAACATAGAAAATTATTTCTTGAAAGATCTAAACCAATCTTTTACAAGAACCTGAAACAATTATTGCAATATCATGTCATGTATCAAACAACCCGAAAATAACCACCACAACATCACGGGTCATCCAACAATAGCATCTTAAAACAACTATTGCAACATCAGCAATCAATTAAAACTAGCGTTGCAACATCATCACCTTATATCTAGTGTAACAACAATGCACATAAAAACTCTCATCGTACCATTGGTTGTTGTTTAGAGCATCATTCACGTTGCAACATCACCACATGCTTATTGCAACAAAATATGCGTGAAAACTCCCACCGCAACATTTGTCACAAGGATCAAGCATCCGATAGATCGGACGCCTGTCCTGCAGCATTACAGTATTTTTATAGATTGACATAAATTTCATATAGAACTTTGTTCAGGTTTCAGTCTCAGAGAGCTCATACAGTACCTTGATCAGATGGGAGGGCCGGAATCCGCCCATCCATAGGAATAAACGCTCGACGGGATTCTCCCACGCGCCAGAGATGATGTGAAACACGTCCGACTGGGCAGCCGCGGCCCTGAGACTGAACAGCTTGTCGTATTGTTCCAGTATGCCGTCGACGATGACCCTGAGGTCACTGTCCCACGCCATTGCCTGCAGCGCTCCTTGGAGATTGGCTATGCTCCGGCCATGGTCGTCCAGCCACTGTGCGTACTGCATGTCAAACAACGCTGCGCCTGGACATCGATGCCACAGTTAGAGATATGCAATATGCATGATATCCACTGACCAATTTCGTACTGACGAGAAAGGTTGACAAAATGAGGATTATATTATGCACCTGAGATGGTATTTGCACCTGGAGCTCCTCCAGGCAAGAAACCCTAATAAAACACACGAGTCCACAAATCAGACTCAGATAATCACAAGTTGGATCAGAGGAAGGATTCACATGGTCAGTTACCATTCCGCAAGCACACTACTGAAACTGTTTTAATTTCCCTAAGCATGGAAAACCATCAGTCAATGCAGTTACCGTGTGCAATTTTTCTTTCCCTGTCACTCTAGCTTTCCCTGTCACTCTAGCACAGTCACATACTTCTTTTTGGTTCACGATCAGAACAATAGATTTTTAATTCCCATTTTGTTATCAGTTTTACCCTGTAGGTTTTTTATGCAGGGGAAATTCTCAAAAGCATACAAGTAAGAACTGAATAAGGAGGAAAATCACATTCATATTCCTATTTGCCTTAGCTCATTCAGAAAATCCTGGGTCAACAATGTCCTATACAACCCTGCTGGGCCATTTCCCTTTTGCTTTTTTGATGAAAACACTGGGCCATTTCTCAATTCGAGTTGCCAACGGATTGTCACACTCTTAACCATACCGAGCTCTGATTCGTTAAGCATTTCTATGATTTCCCCTATTGCAGGTCTTTTCTTTCGGTCAGCATGGACACAATTTAATGCTATTTCAATGCATTTCTTCACTTGAAGACATTCAGCTTCCAGGGAAGTGCATTCAACACATTTCATCACTTGACGACATTCACCTTCCAGTGATGTGCAGCAGGATGTTGCCTGTAGCCTATTTCTCCAGTTTTTATGTACCTACAACACAAAGTAAGAGCATCAAAGGTGCTACTCAAATTTGAATATATCTGGGTATCTTGATGCAATGAACTTCCGTACAAGGTCAATAAATCCTTGGGAAGACATTTCAGCTTTCTTGTGGTAACCTTCATATCCAATAATTATCCTTATCATTACAACACCCAAGCTGAAAATGTCTAACTTATTGGAGATTAAATTTTCTTCAATGTATTCCGGAGGCAAGTAACCCCTGAATGGCATTATAATATATGGATGAAAGAGTGTTCAGGTAACAAAATTTATTTAATTTTAAAATGACTTTGAATATAAAAATTTGATTAGTGAGTTACATTGTTCCTACAGAACTCTGTGTAGCATGGGTCTGGTTGCTGTCGACAAGCTTTGATAAAGCCAAAATCAGCAAGTTTTGGCACCATATCCTTGTCTAGTAATATGTTTTCAGGTTTCAAATCCAAATGGTACATAGGACTTTCCAGCCCCTCATGAAGGTATTTCAAACCCTCACAAGTACCCTTGATGATTTTGTAGCGTGTCTGCCAGTCAAGGCCATGACATTCATCTGAACAAGCAAGTACACAGAGAAAGATATATGAATGTAATTTACTTAGTTTGTGCTTTAAACAATGTAGTAAATAGTAGGTTCTGTATATCTTACCATAAAGATGCTTTCTTAGACTTCCGTTGTGCATATACTCAAAGCAAAGAACTCTATAGATGTTATCGGCAAAAACATATCTTCCGTTGCCGGAATCTACAAATTCACTCTTTATTTCATAGCAGTAGCCAAGTAACTGTACAATATTATGATGCTTGAGCCGCCAAAGGTTCCCAAGCTCCCTCATGAACTGCTCGCGATCGTCATGTCCTTGTGTTAGATGAAGCATCTTCACAGCTATCTCTTCTCCATCTTGCACTCCCTAATCAAGGTATCTTATTATCAACAAGTGACATTGATGGAACCTTTGCATTAGTAGTACTACTTTTTCAAGTGCAAGAACAACACCACAAAGGCACTCACTATAGCGCCTCTGTGGATCCTGATGCAGCAAAGTACAAAAAAAGATGTTCACGTCAGGAGCTACTTTTCTGCATAAATATACAAATTCTAGCTTTATTTCCAAAGGTTCCCAAACTGATTCATGAATTGCTCGCATGTCTAGGTGTAGGATAAACCATTTTCATATCAATGTCTTCCAGTTTTGAAGTATATTCCCTAATTAACATCTCTTATATACGTGCGGCATTGATGTCTTAATTATTTTAATATAAATAAAATTGACATGGGAAGATGTGACACCTATGCCGAGTTGAAGACTCGAACCTAGGTGGACAGGTTTCACCACAAGGAACCTAACCAACTAAGCTATGCTTGTTCCATGCCGGAAAACCTAGGAGGATCATGTCAAGGAAAACCTGTTTTCTATGGTTGGCATACCACTAGAATTCCCACAATTACCATTGACAGAAAGGAGGAAGATAGGTTTAGGGTATAGAAAATTTTAGCGGAAGAAAAAGGGGAAATGATAAACTAGGTAAAAGATATGTGTTTTTGATGGATTGGCATAATTAATAACCGTAATCAGCAGTGGCCTTTGTGTTATAGGGTTGGTAACTCTTTTCCCTGGCCTATTTGGTGTAACACCCAAATTCCATCACATAATAAATTTTAGCAACATTGCTTTTATTTAGGTTTATCTAGGGTTTAATGCATTTTATTTTATTTAAATTGTGGCCTTAAATATTTTAACAATAATTAATTCTAGCACAAAAGTGAATGTTGCATTTCATGCCCTTGCATTTGTTTTGTTTGATAGTGTGAATTCCTAAATCCTCTCCAATTTCAAATCCCACTCAAATATCTCTCTCAGCATCTCAAATTCAAACTTCAAAAAAGTTCAAATCTATTTATCTTCCCTCCCTTACCCTTTCCTCTCTTTTGGCCCGGCCCAACTCTCCTTCTCTCCCTTTCTTTTCTCTGTTTTCCCCGCCGGCCCATCACTCGGCCCAGTTGCCTTCCCCGCTCAGCCCATCCGGCCACTCTCTCCACCCCGCACTCTCCTCCCTCTCTCTCATTGGCCACCCGGGCCCGCGCGTCAGTGTCGCCCTCATCCTCCCGACGCCCGTGGACGTCCGAGCCGCCACTGCCCCAATCACCGCTGCACCCACGTCCCCGGTTCTACTGCCCTCGCGTCCCGCAATCCCCTCCCCCTCTTCACTCGGCACTCACGGCACCAGGACGCCTTCATCCTCCCTCTTTACCCTCTGCAACGGTCGCCCGAGGCTTCAAGGCCATCAATGGCCGTAATCACCGCCCGCTCACAGTTCCTCCCCACCCTGAGCCCCCTCTGCTCCCTCCTTGCCTCTATAAAGCTCGCCCATACCTCCCCGCGCGCACACACACCTTTTCCACGCCAAAACCCCTCTGCATTTGCGCCCAATTTCTCGCCGGAGCTCGCCTTCGCCGCCGCTTAGGTGAAGTAGCGCCGCTGTCTTAGTTCCTCCCCAGCCGAGCTCCCTCTTACTCTCTCTATCTCGTCCTCTCGCATCCAGGATCTCCCGAAGCTCGGATTCGACGCTCGGACACCGAAGCCGACGCCGGACGTCCTCTCACACCGCGCGACCGAGCTCATCACCGCCAAGTCCTGTCACCGACCGTCTTCCGACCGTTCCTTGACACCAACACCACCCTAGGTGAATTCACCATGCCATGCTCTTTCTTCCTGAGCTTTTCCCGTTGTCTTCCGTGCCCTGGAATGCCCGACGGCGAGCTCGCCGGCGTTGCGGCGCCGCGGAAGCTCTGCGCCGCCGCCTGTGTTCACCGCCGGCCACCTTAAGCCGCTCCTCGCCATACATCTGAGAATCAATGGCCGGATCAAAACCCAAGTTACCGGTCAACCGTAGTCAAAAGCCGTCGCCCTTGTACATTTTGTTAAAGAGACCCCCTATTTCCTAGAAATCAACCCGCAGTCCTAGTTCAGTACAAAATATTCATACATATGCCCTTATATTTTATGTTTAGGCCCCTATTTCCTAGAAATCAACTCCTAATTCAGATTACATAGGAAAAACTAGTCTAGCCGGCTTATGGAAATCGGCATGGCTAGTTTTCTCAGGTACCGTACACTTTTCAAGCCGTAACTCTCTTCTCCAAACTCCAAATAGGATTTTATATATGCATTTTGATCATCTCAAGAAGAGCTGTAAAATAGTGTTCAATTCAAGATTTGATAATGTTCTCAAAAATTGCCATGCAGGTTTTGCCGGACGTACAACAACACCCATAATACCAATGCAAGTGAATATTGACAACAATGCCATGCTCAAATTGCATCCAATTTTATTAGAATTGCTTCCAGATTTCACACATACTTGTATTTAATTGCAAAAGATGGTGCACTGCATAGGGTGCAATGGGAGCCAAGGTAATTGTGAGAGAATGAGCAGAGTGAGTGATCATTGTAACTCAGGGAGTAAGCCCAGCCGGTTTTCATATTTTACTCTGTTTGGACAAATTTTGTCCCTTTGATGTCAACTCTTCTATGCATTAACAATAATTTTGCTTGTTTACACTACTAAGCATTCCATCTGTGATATTTATACCGGTGAAAATTAGACATGGCACCGATGCTAGTTTCAGTACAATGTCTAAAGGCCGTCACCCCCTGAAGAAAATTTAGTACCAGTTGGTGTTACCCAACTGGTACTAATAATCCTCCAGGCTTTGTTACAGGTTGGTAACACCAACCAGTACGAATACATGTATGTATTAGTATTTGATGGTGTTAGCAACTTGTATAAAAGGGCCTCTAGGCGGGATCTCCTTTAGACCAAATACTGGTGCTGGTGCTAGCATGACTACCAGGTCTAACTCCCACGATGGTATATATGTGATGGATGGGATATCATTATTCTAGCTAGCAGTTTGCAGATCGTAAATGGTGCTTCCCATCTGGTCGGCGTCGGTGTCGCACAGGTGGAGTAATTGTTGATGCAGTAGATCAATCAATCATCTGATGCAATCAAAATTGCTAAAGTGGTCTCATGTCTGGAGTGCCGTTTTACGGAGTTCAGCAAAGCAGTTGCAGATATACGATTATGATATAATATATTGTTCCTTGCATATCATATAATACACAATTTTAATATAACTTATATTATAATCATATAATACGGGAGAAGCGAGGAACATAAGCACTGGTATTATTTGAGGAGATGGTCATAGAATTTACAATCATATTAATCCCTAATGAAGCTACCAAGGCAACAGAACACGCAGCTAGTAGAAGAGATAAAAACTTGAATTAAAAAATTAAAGCTTTTACCCTAATTATTATTTATATATAAGAACATCTACCAATATAGATTTCACCTATACATCTATCATGGTAAACAACTACTTCAAAAGATAAACAATATAACACAATCTTAAAGTTTATATGCGCCTTACTACACATATTAATTCTTTAATCCAACCACTTAACAAAACACCGCTCCAATCTTCAAAGTTTATTCCGTCTGGCCGTGAGGTTGTGCAAACAATTCAATGTTTTTTGTGTGCAATAAACCGTTCTAAGTTAAGGGGGTCAGTGCTGAACATAATATGTTTCAACAAGTGTTATCTTAAACAAAAACATGCATGCTTACTTTGTAAACTTTTCCATACGTCCCCCTACCAAGTTCTCGTTCCTTAGAGAAATTATTTGTAAATTCTTTTATTGATTCCAGTGACATGACTTTTGGTGCCACTCCAGAATAATTGTGGAACATCTTCATGCCACAGAGATATCCCCGAACTTGGACTCTTTTTCATAACAGGCTGCATATAGGAAAAAGTTCTAAATGAGATGAAAAACCAAATAAATATGGACCAGAGTTGGCAACATCATGATTGCGATGGAGAAGTGCAAATAGCAATCATGGCGTTCATGTTTGGCGAGTAGATCCGAAGAACCCTATAGTCTATGTGCTTTTCAATTTGAATTGATACAACTAGTGCAACTCGAAGGCATGGCCGTACCATATCCATCCGAATTAATGGCGGCTATGCATAATTAGTACTATTCTCCGTCCAAATGACAATTTGTTTTGGCCGTGAGGTCGAGTATGTAGACCTTAGCCTCAATATAATAGAGAGCGTTGATTGAAGAAATTGCTTGATCACTAACCTGGAAGATGGACGCAGGCTGTGAAGCTGCTGCCTTCTCTAGACAATGGATAGGCTCGCCTTCGTTGTTAGTTAGTGGGCAAGCAGATTGGTCTTGGCTAGCTTGAGATATATGTACCAGTGAGCTCACTTGTTTTTGCTTCTTTTTTATTATTACTAGGACAGAACACGTTTTGAGGATAATACCTCACTTATTATTATATGTTCGAGTTTAAAAATCAAGTGCTGGAGACCTAAAAGTGAATGAAGTTTTAATTTATGAAAATATGATGTGTATGAAGGTTTCTTTAATTACCACAAGGAGCCTAAACATTTGAGCATCAGCCTTGGCCCAGCGAACGCATAGAAAGTTACACAAAGATTCACATCTAAGGCATAAAAGCCCAAGTGATGAATGTGCAAAAGTGGTTTTTTAGCTTTTCCTTAAATTAATGTTTGTGGGTGGATTCGCTGCTGGACTCCACTGAAGGATTCGTCCAAATCCTTGCCATATTCTTTCACTATGATTCGTTAACACATGTGCCTGACATTGCTTCCATGAGAAGGCACGGATGGAGTCAAGAGACTCAAGACCAGCAACCGAAAGCCAAATTCCGCGCCCACTGTCATCAGCGAGCTGAATGGTGTGGGCGGTAGCAATGCAATGGAATAGAAAGAAAAGGAAAGTTTTCTAGTGTTAGCTGTGTGTGTTTTAAGATAGAATCTATCGAGGAGAATAAGCGAAAAAAATCCAAGAAAGAAGAAATCTATTTTTTTTGAAAAAGATTAGAAAAAATAACTAGAACTAGATTCAAGATAAAAGAATAAAAAGGGTTTTAGTAAAAAAAATGTGGATGAATACTTGTTCTTTTCTTGATTTTAGATCGGTTTTTTTGGTGGCATGCCAAGTGGTAAGGTAAGGGACTGCAAATCGTTTACCCCACATCACATCATGGCTTTATTTTACGGTCTTCGAAAGAAGCATTGGTTGTAGCTAGCATGGTGCATGACAAGGATCAGAACATACCCTGAAGAATTCCAAGTATATGCTTAGTGCGGTTGTTTGGAGCTGTCAGAGAAAACATTTGCAGTACTTCAACAGGAAAGGTAAAGTACAGACACCAAATGCTCTGGCCATGGCGCGCTGTCCTGGCCGTTGCACCCCTACTAGCATAAGAGAAAAAGGAAATGTGGAACACTATGCTAGCATAAAACGAAAAGAAATTCATATTGCAGAGGATCACTTGCGAGTTGAGGATCTTATACCTTCAGTTCTCGTGTCACAGTTACAGTCTGCGGTTTTCACTGAAACTTGCTGAGCTAGTGCATTAACAGGGGCAGCAGATGCAGCAGTGGCCTCATCGCAACGCCCATCCTTTGGCCTCCAAAGATCCCCATCTCCTTCTGCTTGATCTCCTCGAAGTCCTCTGCATGAAGTGTTACTTAGCTTTCAAGGCCGTTTGACAACTTGGTACTCTTAGCTAGGATGCCTTTTGGCTTTATATCAACAATCAGCGTGGCAGCAGGAGCAAGTGGAGAAGCTATGGTATGAAAATTGAAAGTGACATGCATGGTCCCGGAACAAACAAATTAAGGGTGGCGACACTCGGCTCTTCTCAAACAGAAGAGGCGACAACGGAAGTGATAGAACAACATTATTGTTATGATACCATCCCAAAAAAAGTCCAGGGATTTTTCTTCAATATCCATGGCTGATTGCATGATTTTTCTGATTTGAATGATAACGTTGTCATTGGGATTAACAAGTTTGCCAAACGTGTATTTTAGGCCCAAAGAATGTAATCCAAATCATTGTATCCAAATCACGTCATCCAAGTCATGGTTCGATAATGGCCTAGCATTATTCTACGGTATGTGAGTCACAGTTGAAAAGTAGAGAATAATTCTAAGATATCCAAGTGACGTGATTGAGAAGCCCAAAGAAGAACCCATAAAGAAAAAAAAGCAAACAACAAGTTAGTGAGCAACTATGCTTTGCACTGCAACAACCTAGAGGGGCACCACAATAGTCTGTGACATGGAGATCTCGGCGGGAAGTTCAAAAAAAGGCATCGACGCTTACGGTGGTAATTGTAGGTGACGCACTTCAATAGTTAGTGGACTATGGCAGGCGAAGACTTGTAAAGAAGACATGGTAGCGCTGAATATTGCGGTGTTAGCCCGTAAGCTTAAATCACGCATTGTTTTGCAAGGTTTATGTGTGGGGGAGATTGTCCAAAGAGTTTGTGCATTTACTTTCCTATTTATCATCCTGCTAAGTTACCCTACAAGGTTTATTGCCATGGCAAAATTTTGTTTCAAAAATCAAATGCCATAAAAATGCATAACTTAAAAAATGTCAAAAAGAAATATTAGAATTCCAATAAAAGCACCTGTTTCTCAATACCATAGAGACATTGTTTGTTTCAATCATGTTTTGAATAAACACAGGTAAAAGAACAAGTGTGAGGGTCTCTCAAGCTCTCTGACGTGCACAAGTTCGGAACCACTCACAGACAGGCTGCACAATATTGCACGGGCCAACATAAGAAAGATCAATGCAAACAAGGCCCAGAAAAGGTCGGTCGATCCCCCTGCTCGGCGGGAGGCCCTCTGGCACCTCTCGGCCATATCCTGTATGATTCCTGAGTTTAACAAGTCCTACTATCTTGAGATGATCATTGAAATTAAACTCAATATAAAATGAACCTCGATTACTCCTTCGGTTTACATGTTTGTTCTTGATTGTCTTGCATATTCTTTGTTCGGAGCACATACACCTGCTGCTTGTGAACATATATATTTAGCGCAACATGTTTATCTAATTGGTTGATGAATTCAATATGGTATGATGAGAGGAATCTTGCTCTTTAAAGTGCTTGAGATGTTTATTTTTGCAAAATTTAAAATCAATACCTTACAAAGCTTCTCAGTGATGCCTTGTTCATACCAAAGCCATACTTTGTTCACATTGCAGAATTTGTACACATATGATCCCTGTTATTGCTTTGAGCTTCGTCAAATTAATCTGACTGTGGGATATGGGTACCCTTGGGTCCACTACCGACCGGGTAGCCAGTCGTCCTGGTCCCACGTCTGACAAGGATGTGGGCTGACTCCGAGCCGGCCCACAAGGATCCCTAGCTTAACAGATAAAGATGGAGAAGACTTAACCCGCAAGGCATGAGGTGATACGCTTGGTCTTACCCGGGCATCACGGAGATTACATGACAACCGACTCAGATTAGTTTCCTAGTCAGAGCCAGATACAATTAGAGATAACCGACCTGTAAACCCTAGGCCGTCAGCCTATATAAGGCGGCCTAGGTCGACCCCCTTAGGTCATTTAATCCGCCCGCCATCTATTCTTCATTCGCCTATTGTAACCTCAAACTCGCCATTGTTCTCCGGATCATTGCCGAGCAAAGCAACACAGGACCCCCGAGCACAGGACGTAGAGTATTATACCTCCGGGTAGCCCGAACCTGTATAATCCCTGTGTCCATGTGTTACATCGAGCTCCTTAGTCCTGCGATTGCCCTTTGCCTACAAATCTACCATCTGGGTACCCCTGAGTGGACTGCCGGACGGTAAATCCGACAGTTGGCGCGCTAGGTAGGGGTGATCGCGGGGCAATACAACTAGCTCGATGGCAGATTGTCGCTCCGTCATCTTCCCCGACTCCGTCAAGGACCGCGCCACGCATCTTGAGGGCATCAGCTTCATCGCCAAAATCTACTCCGCTGCCTCTGACTCCACCGCGTCGCTCGACGCCACCACGCCGACCAGCTCCGTGCTGACTTCCTCGCTGATCCCATCATCGGTCATCGATCCGCTCCAGCAGCGGCTCGATGCGGTCACCCTCGACGATCAGGCCCCGGGCCTGACCGCTCGCTAGAGAATCCCGCCCCCGGATGAGCTCCTCACCGGGTTGGATCGTGTTCAGGACACCATTGCTGAGTGCATCGCCATGTCGGAGGAGGCTCTGCGCCGACCCCGCAAATCGCTCCCGTTAGGGTTCCGTAACGCTTCAGCGATCTACTCGGCCCAACTCCGAAAAGACATGTCTCAGATCCGATCAGGACAAGACGGCGTTCATCACCCCGCAAACACCCTGAGTGGCTTGCAAACCCTGTACTTGTAAAGAAGCAATTCAGTGAATGGAGAATGTACATTGACTACACGGATCTCAACCACTACTGTCCTAAAGACCCCTTCCCTCTTCTGCGAATTGATAAAGTCGTCGACTCTACGTCCGGCTGCGTGCTCCTATGCTTCGTAGATTGCTACTCGGAGTATCATCAGATAGCCCTGAAGACTTCCGACCAGGACAAGATGGCGTTCATCACCCCGCATGGCATCTACTGCTACAAGACGATGACTTTCGGGTTGAAGAATGCCGGTGCCACGTACCAGGAGGCCATCCAAGGTTGCCTGCAAAGCCAAATCGGCCACAACGTGGAGGCTTACGTGGATGATGTCGTCGTCAAGATGTACGACGCCGACTCCCTGATCGCCGACCTGCAGGAAACCTTCAACAACTTGCGCCGCTTCAGATGGAAGCTTAACCCTACGAAGTGCGTACTCGGGGTGCCGTCGGGAAAGCTCCTGGGCTTCCTGGTCAGCCAACGCGGCATCAAGGCGAACCCAGTCAAGCTGGACGCCATATGTAATCTCAAGGAACCCAAGTGCAAGAAAGACATCATGAAGCTCACAGGAATGATGGCGGCCCTGAGCCGGTTCATCAGCAAGCTCGATGAAAAGGGACTTTCGTTCTTTAAGGTCCTTAAGAAGGCAGATAAGTTCGAATGGACCCCTGAGGCAAGCAAGGCCCTGGCCGACCTCACGAAGCTCCTAGTTACCCCCCGGTACTTACGGGTCCGACCCCCGGGGAGGGGCTACTACTGTACATCTCGGCTACTACTCATGTAGTCAGCACGGCCCTGGTCGTCGAGCGACCAGAAGAAGGCCACCCGTACAAGGTCCAGCGCCCTGTATACTTCATCAGCGAGGTACTCAGCAAGTCCAAGGTCCAGTACCCCCATCCTCAGAAGCTGCTCTACGTGCTCCTGATCACTGCTAGGAAGCTACGTCACTACTTCCAGGCCCACATCATTCGAGTCATCTCGAACTTCCCCCTCAGAGCCATCCTCCACAACAGAGACGCCAACGGCCGCATAGTCAAGTGGTCCGTTGAACTCGGCGAGCACACCATCAACTTCGAGCCATGGGAGGCCATCAAGTCCTAGATACTAGCCGACTTCATGGCCGAGTGGACGGAGATCCAGACTCCGACCCCCGCAGAGCGGCCGGAGCACTGGAAGATGTACTTTGACAGCGCCCTCAACCTCGAAGGGGCCGGCGTAGGAGTGCTGTTCATCTCCCCAGTGGGACAGCACCTAAAATATGTTCTCCAGATACACTACCAGGCCACCAACAATGGGGCCGAGTACGAAGATCTCATCCATGGTCTCCGGATCGCGGAGTCTCTTGGCATCAAGCGGCTAATGTACTATGGTGACTCCAAGCTAGTCGTCAAACAAGTGAACAAGAATTGGGACACGACCAAGGAAACCATGAGCGCATACTGCGCAGAGGTACGCAAACTCGAGGCTCACTTCTATGGGCTTAAGCTCCACCATGTCCTCTGAGAGGACAACGTCGCCGCCGATGTCCTGTCCAAGTTAGGGTCCACCAGAGCCCAGGTGCCAGTCAGTGTTTTCGTCCAAGACCTGCACACCCCGTCCATCAAGATGCTTGAGGACGGCAGCCCCGTGCTCGATCCGGTGCCACCCCTGGGTGGCCCGCCAACCAACGAAGTTCTCCTGGTGGAAACAGACTGGCGCACCCCCTTCATCGCTTTCCTCACAGAGAGCTGGTCACTGGGTACAAAGGAAGAAATTGAGAAGCTGACTCGACGCGCGACAAACTACGTCGTCATCGGCGACGCCCTGTACAGAAAGGCCGCCTCCAGAGGCATACTCATGAAGTGTGTCCTGCAGCAACCATGCCGCTGCCGGAACCTTAGTCAGCAAAGCTTATAGAGTGGGGTTCTACTGGCCAACAGCCCTGTCCGACACAAAAGAGTTGGTGCGTTGCTGCACTGGCTGCCAGTTCTTCCAGAAGCAAAAGCACCTGCAGGCTCAAGCGCTACGAACCATTCCCCCATCTTGGCCATTCGCCATATGGGGACTCGACAACGTCGAGCCCTTCAAAACCGCTCCGGGCGGATTCAAGCATCTCTTGGTGGCGGTTGATAAATTCACCAAGTGGATCGAGTACAAGGTTGTGACTGACACCAAGTCGGCTACAGCCACCAAGTTCATTGCAGAGCTAACCCACCGGTTCGGCATCCCAAACCGCATCGTCACTGACCTCGGATCCGAGTTCACAGGACACGAGTTTTGGGACTTCTGCCATGACAACTGCATCGACGTCTACTACTCTTCCACGGCACACCCCAGGTGTAATGGCTTGGTTGAGCGGGCTAATGGCATGGTCTAGGACTCGCTCAAGAAAGCCATGTACGATGGACTCAACAAGCATGCCGGCTGGTGGGCCAAAGAAGTACCCCACGTCATATGGGGCCTACGGACACAGAAGAGTAGAGCAACGGGATACACTCCTTTCTTCCTGGTATACGGCTCCGAAGCCATCCTCCCAGCCGACGTCGCCCATGGTGCCCCGCGCATCCAGCACTACTAGGAAGGTGAAGCAGAAATCGGCCACCAGGTCGACATCGACTGCCTGGAAGAACACCGACTTGCTGCACTGGTCCGGCATGCCAGACACGAGCAGCAAGTGCGACGGTACCACGACAAAAACGTCCGGGAATGCTCCCTCAACGTCGGCGACTTGGCCCTGCACCGAGTTATGTCCTCCAAGGACAAACACAAGCTGTCGGCCCCCTGGAAGGGCCCTTTCATCGTCAAGGAAGTCATCTCGCCAGGAACATACAGCCTCCATTGGGCCAATGGCGACCCCGTTCCGAACAAGTGGAACATTCAGCACCTCGCCAAGTTCTATCCAAAGAAATTGCAAAAAGCTATGTATCCCTTCTCATAATAATGACAATATTTTTGCCCTGCTATATGGCTTGTTGATTTCTCACCCGACATCCATGCTGATGCTCGGGGACTGGGTCTGACCCAGGCAATGTTTTTCATCATGATTAGAGGGGGAGTACCCGCTTACTCTGACTTTCGAGTCCTTGCCCAACCCCATGTTCCCCCCGGCGACATCTAAGCTAACCCGGCAGGTCCGAGTCCCCAACCGTGAAACCCTGAGCTCTGTGCTCAACCCATGCACCCCCTACACCTAAGCCTCCCTGTTGAGCAGTGTAGTCTGGGGTAAGCCGTTCTCTCCGTGAGCAGTGGTAAGCGGGCAAAAAGGGTGCTTAAACGGCACAAGGCAGCGGCTGGTCGGATGAGGCAAAGCCCTAGTCAGCAGGGAAAAGGGTCTAATAACACATCATTGCACATCAATGCTTCAATTCAACTCAGAACTTTATACATTCAAGTGCAATACAGAGTTTACATTTACAGCTACTTTTACAGGCCGAGCTCCTTTGTTACAGCCTCCGCCAGGGGCGCGCACTCATCCACCAGCTCATCAAACTGGTCGTCGGAGACACCCTCCGGAAGGCCATCAGTGATTGGCGCAAGCTCTTGCATCGGGAGCCCTCAAAAAAAAAAGCTCTTGCGTCGGGAAGTGCACCCAGAGGAGCGCCAGGATCCGACTACCAAAGCCGACTGCAGTCTCCTGCACCAACTGGGCGACGCGAGTAGGACCGGCCCGGAGCCACTGGACCAGCATCAACATTGTTGGGCCCAACTCGGCAGGCACCAACGAGTTGGCGTTAAACTCGGCCGCTTGCCGCAGCTCCAGCAGCTCGGTCCGAAGCCCTGCAAAGGCACCTGCATAAGCACTCCGACTTGATCAAAGCTACAGAAGACTCGCCAAAAGACACTCACCATGCATGGCCTGGTCATGCGTGTCCTTCAAGAGCTTATTGGCCTCCACCAGGTGCTGGGATTCGACCTTCAGGCGAAGGTTAGCCACCTTGAGCGTCTGCGTCTCCTCCTCAAGCTTTCGCGTGGCCCCGGCCAACTTGTCCAACTTTCCCTGGAGCATGTCCTCCTTCTTCTTCGCCTCTGCAAAGAAAGCCTCATGAGCACAGGCTGCTCAGACACAAGCACATTCAAGTGGAGCACAAGAACTTACCCTCCGACAAGACCTTCATGTCATTAAGCAGCTCCCCGTTGGTCTTGACGACGTCGGCGAGCTCCTTATCCTTCTTCATGAGGAACTCCTTGGTGGCGTTCGCCTCCTGGACCCTCTCCTCATGTATCCGCACCAAAGTCTGGCGGTCCTCCAAGGCTCGCCGTTTGAACTCAAGATCTTTCGTGGCCCGGGCCGTAAAACTCTGCTAGACAAGGCATTGGGCACACTGTCAGTCCATGCCCCACAACGATGACAAAGTACCAGGAAGACATAACTGAACAACGCGGTCCAAGATGCCGGCTACATTCTGTAGCTTTTGAAGCTCGCTCTCTTGATCCGCGATATCAAGCTCCATCCGCTGCTCCAGAGTCAACTCTGGCGCCTCAAGCCCGGCCCCGTGCTCGGCTGCAATCACCTCCACCCGGGGCGGCACAACAGTGCCAGCCCCGGCGTCCACCTGCTCCTCGAGCCGCTGGACGTCGTCATCTTCCAGTGGCGGAGGGCCGCCAGTTGGCCCCTCCACCCCACAGGGTTGTCCGGGCCCCTCTCCGCGATGTTGGCCTCAGGCACTTCGGCCTGCTGGTCACCCACGGGGTGACTTGTCCCCAGGGTAAGGCGTGGAGGGCTCGGCGGACGCGGCTACTCCGGCACACTTGCGGGCACCTGTTCTGGCAGGCTCGACACAGTGCCGGACTCCACCCTTGCCTCCGTGGTGGTTGGCTGACTTAGCGGCGTCTTGCCACCAGCCCCAGGGTGCGGCGAGACGCTGGCACCACCACTTTGGCTCCCGAGCCTACAGCAATGCACCAGCAGTCAGAACTCTACAAGCTCAAAGCACGAGTTAAGGAACATCAAGATGACTTACCCGCTCTTGCGTGGGCGCTTGAACTCCACCCGCTTCAGCAGCAGTGGAGGGCACATGGCTCGACAGCAGAGTCGAGTCCGACCGTAGCTCTGGCTAGGCGAAGATGCTCCTCTGGACGCCCGCAGTCTCCTGGGAGGGACGCTCGGGATCAGGGCCTGAATGAGAGCCATCCGCATCATCCTCCGCCTCGCTCGTCGAGGATGACAACTTCCTCTTCCTCCTAGCCTCGGCCTTGGCCCGTGCAACCTGCCCGACCTTGGGCACCTGTTTCGGCGACGAACCATCGTCGGCCGCTCTCACCGGCCTCAACACCTTGCGCACGGCCACGCGCCTTGGCTTCCTCGCCCCAAGTACATACGCCAAGTCGCCTAATCATCCTCCGATGATTCCACGGTAGCCGGAATCACATCGCCGGCCTCCCAGTCAGCCGCCACCTCATCCACCACTTGGGGCACTTGGGCTGCCTCCTCCGCCGACATCAGCTTTTCCACCCGGACGCTGCCCTCGGGTAGCGGGGCCGGGCAGAAGTACTTCATTGCGCGTTCCTGCAAGCAACCAACACAATAATTTAGATCCGCCTACACAACGTCGTGCATCAGAAATCAAGCTGCAGAAATGAAATAATAGGCAGACACTAACCGGCGGTGGAGGATTATGCAACGAAAAAGGCACCGGGGCACCCTGGTTATAAATTGAACCCCACATGAAGCTCGAGATCCTCTCCATCGTCTCTGGGATGGATATCGTCTGGACCTGCTCCTGAGCAGGTCATTGCCACCTGAGAATTCATACCCGGGGTGCACCCGGTCCTTGATGGGCTGCGTTAACCGCCGGACAAAGGAAATCATCACGGCCGCGGTGGTCAGCTTCTTCTTCTTTGCCTCGGCT
Organism: Alloteropsis semialata; assembly: GCA_004135705.1. NCBI lineage: Eukaryota > Viridiplantae > Streptophyta > Magnoliopsida > Poales > Poaceae > Alloteropsis > Alloteropsis semialata. The sequence continues at coordinate 11,201,661 of CM014277.1, forward strand.
ATCAGCTGCAGCAACTCTTCAGCCTCCTGCAGGTCCTGGCCCTCAAGTAGTGCGTCCCAAGCGTCCCTCTTCTCTGGCCGGTGCCCAGTCCGAGTTGGCAGAGCAGGGGGATAGTTTGCAACATAGAACCACTCAGACCGCCAATTCTTTTTGGAGTCATTCATGTCCAAGACAAAGTATTTCTTGGATATGCCGACCCTCAAAGAGAACCCGGCTCCTCCGGTGATCCTAGCAGGGCCCTTGCTGCACCTTCACCAACTGGCTTCATCCGATAAAGATGCCGCCACAGACCAAAATATGGCGGAATTCCGAGAATGGCCTCGCAAAGATGGATAAAGACAGAAATCGAGAGAATGGATGTGGGGTTAAGATGAGTCAACTCCACACCATAGAAATGCAGCAGACCTCAAAAGAAGTCCCCCGTGGGCAGTCCGAATCCGCGCGAAGACGGCCATCTCGGTCTGTGAGCGCTCCCACGGCCGGGCGTCTCCCAGCAGCACTTCCTGCGGTTCGAGCACACGGCGCCGCATCATGTCCTCGAGCCTCTCCTCGGTCATGGACGATTGACCCCAAGCCGGTTCTTGGGGCGGCACTCCTCCAGGCATGGAGGTTAGCTCTACAACCTCATCAGACGGCGCCACCGCCTTCCCCTTGGCGTCCGCCCCGGCGGCGGCCGCCGGCATTGCAGTACCGCCGCTCCCTCTGGCGGCGGTGTCACCCGCGGTCCCGGACTGGCCCGTGGAGGACGCTACTCCCTTCCCCGCGTCAACATCGCCATGGCCCGCAGAGATACCTGCGTCCGCCATTCTCGTCGGCGGCGGAACCTCCTCTCCCGACGCCAGTGCGCCCAGCGATACCCTTGGGTCCGCCATCTCCGCCAAGTGCTCAGGCGCGACACAGATGTGCAGCGGCAACGGCGGCGCCCGAACTCCGGCGGTGGTGAGGGCACAGAGGATGAATCGTAATCGCGGCGGCGCTAAGCTGTGGTGGAGGCGGGGATGGCTTTCGATTCGGAAATGACTGTAGTAAAAACCGTCGGTGAACAGATCCGATTTATCCCCTTTCCGCCGATCCAAATTACCCTAACGGCGCCATAACTTACGGACGGAATCCGCGAAAGTCCCGTTAACTGCGGGACAACGGGTCTCCACGACTCGGCCAGCCCCGACCCACGGGGACTCGGTGCTTTGACTCCGGTCAACGGGTCTCCGCGACTCAGCTAGTCCCGACCTTCGGGGACTTGGCGCTTTGACTCCGGTCAATGGGTCTCTGCGACTCGGCCAGCCCTGACGCTCGGAGACTCGGCGCTTTGACTCCAGTCAATGGGTCTCCGCGACTCGGCCAGCCCCGACCTTCGGGGACTCGGCGCTTTGACTCCGATCAACGGGTCTCCACGACTCGGCCAGCCCCGACTCTCGGGGACTCAGCGCTCTGACTCCAATCAACGAGTCCTCAGACTCGGCCAGCCCCGACGCTCGGGGACTCGGTGCTCTAACTCCGGTCATCGGGTCTCCAAACTCGGCTAGCCCCGATGCTCAGGGACTCGGCGCTCTGACTCCAGTCAACGGGTCTCCGCGACTTGGCTAGCCCCGACCCTCAGGGACTCAGCGCTTTGACTCCGGTCGATGGGTCTCCGCGACTCGGCCAGCCCCCGACGCTTGGGGACTTGGCGCTTTGACTCCTGTCAACGGGTCTCCGCAACTTGGCCAGCCCCAACCCTCGGGAACTTGGCGCTTTGACTCCGGTCAACGGGTCTCCACGACTCGGCCAGCCCCGACCCTCGGGGACTCGGCGCTCTGACTCCGGTCAACGAGTCTCCGGACTCGGCCAGCCCCGACGCTCGGGGACTCGGCGCTCTGACTCCGGTCAATGGGTTTCCGGACTTGTCTAGCCCCTACGCTCGGGGACTCGGCGCTCTGACTCTGGTCAATAGATCTCTGGAGTCGGCCAGCCCCAACGCTCGAGGACTCGACGCTCTGACACCGGTCAACGGGTCTCCGGACTCGGCCAGCCCCGACGTTCAGGGACTGGGTGCTCCTACTATGGCCAACGAGTCTCTGTGACTCGGCGCCAAAAAGCTAATCGGGAACCTATGTCGCCAAGCTGGCTTCCGGGTCAGGAAAAAAAGAAGTTTCATTTGCTGCCAAGACATGACGAAAGATTCATCAGAAAACTATACAATTACATGAAGAGCCGGTCAAAGGGCCGGTTACAAAGAGCAAACACATCAACCGTCAAATCGACAGCTTGGGGCACTCGTCGCTGCCCGAAATGCTACATCAGCAGTAGCTTGGTCCACATGAGCTCATCGCAAGCTCTCTTGTAGCACCATGGCAACCAACGACGGGTGAACCCCACTTGAGGGTTGTGTGCGAATGCCTTTGGTTTCCCTTGGCTCTACAAGCATTTCACCCTACAAAGCCCTTGGCTCAAGGCAAAGCCGGGGGACAACGGGAAAGCATCCAGATGCTAATCAATACCTCAAGATCTTCACAAGCACTCTTCTAGCACCAAGCTCTCAAGTCCCCATGATTCCTCCCCGGAGGATGAACCCAGTAACAAGTCCCCAACATGTTCAAATTTGGTGGGTGATATGCCTATCTTCTGATGAGCGCATGGCTCCAAGCCTTGGCGCATATTTATAGCCTTGTGCTAGATGTTCACATGTGACCCTGGTTGCATTATTCAGTGCGTGAGTTCTGTGCCATGCAGCAGCTCCTCCCTTCGAGGTGTTCAGTCTGCCCTTATCACTTTCGGCTTCATCCAACCACGGGTATGCCCTGTGTGTTCACGTGGGTATTGGGTATTGTTCTTGTCACGACGTATCCTTCGGGCGGCCTGACTGCCTCGAAGCTTGGAGATTCTTCTTTTTTGACCATTAGCCCAACTTTTCTAGTCAGCCTAATGCTCGGGGACTACTCCATATGGAGAGCTCCTCGCGTCGTTCTCCATATGCCCCATCAGGATGTGTCACTTTTCCCAAGTGGTGCAGCTCCTCGACGCCCGATTCGGCCATGACTTGGCGCTACGCCACTCGGGGCTTCGCCCCGGGTCTATCCAGGCTCATCCCCGATGACCTACGGTTTTCTTTTTTGAGCACCGCCTACCCTTATGTCGGCCTGTTGACCAAGATGCTTCAGCCAACTGCGGAGGCTTCGCTTCTTCATCAGCACTTCGACACACGCCTGCACGTTGCTCGGGGACTTGTGGGATATGGGTACCCTTGGGCCCACTACCGACCGGGTAGCCAGTCGGCCTGGTCCCACGTCTGACAAGGATGTGGGCCAACTCCGGGCCGGCCCACAAGGATCCCTGGCTTAACGGATAAAGATGGAGAAGACTTAACCCGCAAGGCATGAGGCGATACGCTCGGATCTTACCCAGGCATCACGGAGATTACATGACAACCGACTCAGATTAGTTTCCTAGTCAGAGCCGGATACAATTAGAGATAATCGACTTGTAAACCCTAGGCCGTCAGCCTATATAAGGCGGCCTAGGTCGACCCCATTAGGTCATTCAATTCTCCCGCCATCTATTCTTCATTCGCCTATTGTAACCTCAAACTCGCCATTGTTCTCCGGAGCATTGCCGAGCAAAGCAACACAAGACCCCCGAGCACAGTACGTAGGGTATTATACCTCCGGGTATCCCAAACATGTATAATCCCTGTGTCCCTGTGTTACCTCAAGCTCCCTAGTCCTGCGATTGCCCTTTGCCTACAAATCTACCATCTGGGTACCCCTAGGTGGACTGCCGGACGGTAAATCCGACACTGACTCGTGTAAGATGCTCTTCATACTTTCATGATAAAGATCACATACACGCCACTTTCATATGCTTAACTTCTACACTAGAAGTTAGGAACATGCACTTCATCCATCCACAAATAAATTCTCCATATAGGAGTTGATTTCTCTCTATCTTCAAATATTTTTTTTGCAAAAGAGACATGGGATATAGAAGAGAGAAAAAAGAATGTCACATGAAGGTCCAAGCATAGATAAAAAGTATAAAAAATGGGCACATGAAGGCCCAAGTATTATGATAAAAACTATATATAGCCATATTCTCAAAATAAATTCAAAAGATAAGAGAGATCATAAAAAGGGAGTCACCATATTTTTATACATCGTCTATTGTTCCACACACGTGCATATCTTGATTATATTATATGAATAGTTCTCTTTGTGGATCCACTCTTTGACTTTGCAATATATGTGATGCAAGTATGTCTTATCTTAACTCCTACCCTGAACTGCACATAAGCCTTTCTAAAAGTAGGGCGAAAGAAGGCAAAGAAATGCCTTGGTGAGGAACCATCATACACATTGAGCAATCTAAGAGAAACATTTAAGGAGCTAAGCCAGGTTATGTTTTTGAAAACTTATCAAAAACTCAAGTTACTTAACAGAAGAGTGGAGATGACTTAAATCAATGCCTTTCTATTTTTGAACCATTTAAGATGGCATGATAGACACTTTAAAATCCACAAGTGCAGGTATGATATGAAATAACTTATATGTTAGCATCATATCAAATGAAGTCATGTTGTCCCACCTTAGACCTTAATCTTTCCTCTAGTATGAGTAAAGGCTAAGTGTGGGGAGCTTGTTGATGAGCACTAATTTTACTTTCAACTGTCAACATAATGATAAAGAGTACCTATTACATAGACATTGGGCTTGATTCTAATGAGTTCCACTAGTTTAACATAACGAGCCACCTATGAAATATGAGACGAAACATGCTCAATGACCCGTCGCCCTACCCCCTAGTTTGGTTGACTCTCAGCTGAGGCCAAACAAGCCCATACATGCAAGAAAATACACTTTAGAACAATCCTAGCCGGTGCTCCAAGGTCGGTTCAATCCGAGAGACAAGAAAGACCTCAAGAGAAGCACATGAATCAAAGGGCCCATATCCATATATAAACATACTCAATACGAGGGATGCCCACTAGAGCAGGACTCCAGCACCCACAAGACAGTGGCTGGCAGAAGATGAGCATGATCGGGCACTATAGCCGGTTGCCCGACCACCCGACAACCCTTTCCATTCATTACTTCTACACGAGTAATATTATATGTATAATTTGACCACCAAAACATGTTCAAATCAAAAAGTGTCCAATATGAAATTTGCTCAAAAATTCAAAATCTACAACTTTATTACAGAGCACATTTTCAAATTCAAAACGCTTTTGTAACTCATTCGCACAAATATTTACATGCATTCCGTTGTAACTACGATTCGGACACCGAAACGTCTTCGAATTAAAAAGTGTTCAATAAAGCTTTGCTACACAACAAAATTCAAATTCAAAGCATTTTCAAAATTTGTTCGCATAAATGTTTATATGTGATTCTGTTGTACCTATGATTTGGACACCAAAACATGTTCAAATTAAAAAGTGTTGATTTTGAAAGTTGCTCAAAATTTCAAAAGCAACAAATTTGCTACAGAGCAGATTTAAAAATTGAAAGCTCTTTTCCAATTCGCCCGTTAAACCTAACATCCGAACACTGAAACACCTTCAAATTTAAAACTTTTCAACATAAGTTGCTCTAAATTCTAAAACCTATAACTTTTATCATAGAAAATTTTAAAATTCAAAGCTCCTTTGTAATCCCCTTGCACAAATTTTCACATTTCAATAGAAGATACACTTCAAAAGAAAAGGTACTCAACATTCCAAAATTTAAAGCCTTTCGACAGAGCGAACTTTTAAATTCAATGTGCTTTTGCAATTCATTTATAAAAAACATTTATACGATCACATGCAAAAAAAAAAACACCGTACCACGGGCACATCCACTAGCCACCCATGGCAACACCGTGAGCTTTTCTAGTAGATCAACGAGAATGTTGTGAAAATGCGCCTATTGTACAATGCTGCAGTGAGAAACATGTATCATCATCTATGAACTTTAAGAATTCATAGCTATTGTGCAACAAGTTTTGCTGTTTCCTTTATTCCTTTCACATCCATGCGATACTGTTTTGAGTACAAATGTACAATAGAAAGAGGCTGCACTTTTTTATTGTTACTTCAGTTAAAAAAAGCTCGACCTATGGGAGTAAGACAGCCCCCGGGCATTTTGCTAAGACGAAGACCTTCTCACGCAGGTCGAGAAAACCCTTGAACCCCTGCCCCACCCTTACACAGCGGCACCGTAGCCCATCTTATATCTAAGACATGACCAGAGACTTCTATGCAAAATGGCACTGCACACGGAATAAAGTGAGATGGAAACCTGGCTTTTTATGACACCATGCTTACATAGGTTGTAGACAAGGCTAGCAGTTGACTTGGTTGACTTGATTCATCAGAAAAATCTGGTCCGTTGGCTTAAGATTGGACGGCTAGCTAGGGTGAACTGGAGGCTTCTGGTCGTCAGCCGTCCATCGAACGGCGGCGCTGGGTTCGACCGATGAGGAACCCTCGGTGTGCGCAATCTCGATTTGATGAGGCATCTTGGCCATCGGCTCACGAAGGAAAAGGAGGCGGAAGCGCCAGCGGGGTAGCTGGGTAAAGACTATGATTAATTAGCATTAATTTAGAATTTTTTTCATTAGAAAGGCTACAGAGGGGCTTCTTGGTGCCAGCCCTGGGATCGAGCCTAGGCTGCCGGTGTGGGGGTGGCTCAAGGAGCCACTCGGGACTCACCACCCCCCACATTAATTTAGAAAATAATTTGTTCCCTAGCCACAATTAAATGTTTGATATATTTTTAAATGGCTGGAAAGTTTAGAAATGTGGTAAAATACATAAATTAGTAGTGCTATTTATTCTCATCCTAAAATTACTTTTTTTGATGCGACATATCCGAATAATTCAAGAGTAGCACATAGCAAGGTGGGTCCTTTTAGAAGTTGAGTCGTCGCGCGGCATGCAGAACTTCTTTGGTAAAAGGAACTTGGGTAACCTTTTTTTGAACGATTTATCTGTTTTTGAAACCATGACGCTTTGCTCAACAGTGAAAAGTTTTAGCCATTCTCAAGACAAGAGATTATTGTCATCCAATTTATGATCCCATTTGAATCCAGGTAACTATTAGCTACTACAACTTAGCTGAGGTCATGTTTGGGTCTACATGATAGACCAGCTAGTAGTCATAGGTAACACAGCTAATAAAACGTACAGCTAATAAATCCAAACATATCTTATCTACAAAGTCTGGTTTTTATCCTATAGTAATTTATAAAGAGGCCATCTCATGACACTATAGTACGTACATCCATTTAGCAATCCGAATTTCTCCTTCCTCACTATGGCCCTCGTTGGATCCATAGGCTAAAATTTAGTTATGCACTTTTAGCCCTTTTTTTTTTGTCAATGGGATCCAAACATGTAGGGCAAATGGCTAAAGAATGTACTAAAAACTTTAGCCCCTCATAAAGGCCAAAACCAGGGTAAAATTACCTTGGGGCGAAGTAACTTGGGGCGGGTGTTGGACATTTTTTACCTCTAGTCCCCCACTACATGCCCTCATTAAGAGGGGCAAATTAGTCATTGTGTCATTAAAGTCTGCACTTTTAGCCCCTGGATCCAAACAGCCGAGCAGAGCTAAATTTTAGCCCCTAAACTTTTGTCCATGGCAAATGGATCCAAACACAATATTCTCCTCACAAACACAATCGACTGGCCTCGTTTTCTGGGCGGGAACTTAAGACACTATATTCTCCTCACAAACATAATCGACGAAACAAAACAAAGGATCTCACTTCCTTTGGTTAATTATTTTGAACTACTAATACTCAGTCATTGTGTTCTAATCTGTTGTGTTCTATAGTAAATAGATGAGTTAGCAAGAAAGCTAAGCACCAAAGATGCTGCACCTTTTTTTGCCTTAAAAGAAACGGCTGATTTTGTTGATGCTTGCAGCACGTACGCATATCCTCTCACCGCTCGTTGCTTGTGTCCACTCTCACCCCAGCCTCCATGCATGACTCCATCTCTCTCTCAAATCAAATGATCACACAAGTTGGGGTGCCGGATTCGATTGCCAACGCCAAGCAGGGGAGAGCCAGCAAATGGAATCCTTATCATTTCTGTAACGGCAACATCGATATCAGGAGCCTGCCTTACCGGCCCTTTAATCTGCAGTGGCCTGTTTGTTCCTATGTGGGCCAAGGAACCCCGCTAGATGCCGCTACTGTTGCGCGGAAAAGCTTCGAGTATCCGCTACCCCGCGGCTGGTATTGTGATCGCGAGCGAAATTTAAGCATATCCAAAAGCCTTTCTATCCGACAAAAAAGAAAAAAAGGAAAAATTCATTCAATAAAATTGGCAACAGGGTCGTCATCTGTAACTATCCTTCCCTTTCCCTCGACATTTTTGCCGAGCAACGCATGTCGCCGCTCGAGCGTGCCCCTCGTTGTCGCGCCCTCGCCCCTCGTCCCCACGCCGAGGGCAGGACCACCACCGGCAAGCAGAAGGCGGAGCTGCTCCCCAGCGGCCCCTTCCACCCGATCTCTGCTCGAGCCGAGCTCGCCGTCGTCTTCTTAGTGACTGTTGGTTTGGAAAGTCTGTTTGGACAAGTTGTTGGTTTTCATCACTTTTTTGCTAACCATTTTATTTTACATAATAGCTAAATCAGAATTTTAGCTATTCATTTTTAAGAAATACTATTGAAGATGCTCTCTAACTGGTCAAAGACCTCGCAATTATTGCGCCGGGTTCTGCTGGACACCGGGTTATTCGGAACCGCACGTTGGTCTCTCTGAATTCGACAGTGCGCAGCTTTCTGTCGATCGGCAGGTTATTAGGTTATGAATTCGACCTCCACGGAATGAGAATTCAAGCTGCGACAGCAAGAACGAGCTTGGGGAGGAATCTTGGATTAATCCATGCTGCAGTTGTGTGAGTTGCAGTTTCGTTCTGCTGATGATCAGAAGTAATTCCTCCTCTGGCTCTGGGGAATCTTCAATCCTGACGAGCCGATCGATGTCTCAGCTCCCCAGCGATAAGATATCATCGTCGGCTTTTGGAGATACCAGATGATGAAAACAACCGGGGATCTGAGCATATCATGGCACATATTCTGCAGGAAAGCTATTGTTCTACGCCCTCTTTCCCGTGCCTTTGATTCTGCATGGGTTGTGCGTAGGAGTAAGATTGGGGATGATTGCTAAATTGGGTTAGCGATGGATAGGCAAGGGTCCTTTTCAGTAAATGGTACTCAGCCATGGAAGGCCTTAACCATTCCCAAAGGAAAGTGAAAAAAACATTATCATCCCATTTTTTTAACCCAAATGCTACATCGAGAACCCTCTCGATTTAAGCATAACTCGACACCCCTCTTGTTACTTCTGCTAGCACTCTCACACAATGTAACTTCGATACAGAAGAAGTAACCGAAGAGGGAAGAATAAGGTGGTCGTGGGCAGTAGGTGGGCGGAGTGGCCGGCGGCGGGTCGCCGCCGGCTGTGGGCGGCGTTGGAGGTGGCGGAGTTAGGGTTTTGGGTTTTAGTGGCCGTGCTTACCGGAGTTGGAGAATATCACCGACCGTAGAGGGATGGCTGGGGCGATGGCCGGCCCGGCGGTGGCGACGGGTTGTGGGCGGTGAGGGTGGGCGGCGATGGCGCTGGCGGCCGGGTGGCAGAGGAGCCCCGGTGGGCAGGGTCGGTGGCGGGGGCGATGGGCCGACGATGTTAGTGGAGGGCGGGGTAGAAGAGGGAGGGTGGTTGGTGGGTGGCCGGCGAGGCGGTGATAGCTGGCGAGCGGGGTGGCGGCCGGAGGGGGCTGCGGCGGGGGTGGCGACTTCTATCTCAGATCGGCATGGAAGGGGATGGGGAGGGGGAGGCGGTGGGGACGGGGCGGATAGAGTAGGGCGGTCCTCGCCAGCGTCGGAGACGACGATGGTGAGGCGGAGGTCGGGCGCAGGGGTGGCGTTAGAGGGGCGGCGCGGGGGCGATGCGAGGAAGAAGAAAGCGCTTCGATGTCCTGTCGCGAGGAGGAAGAAAGCCGAAGAAGGAAAAAAAGGATAAGGTCGCGGTGAAGGATAAGAGTGGACGTGAGGCATGGGTGGGGCCACGTGGGGCGGTGGGCTGGAGGGGGGCTCTCCGCGTAAGCTAAAGGCGAGAACACCCTCTGTGTAGCCTGGTCCTTTTTTTAATCTCTGAAGCCCGGCCCATTTGAACCGGCCCTTAGAGCTAGTAATTATTAGCTACTAAAAGTGAGTTATCTTGTCTGAATCCAGCTAATAGGCTAGCTAGTAACTTTAATAAATATCAAGCTAACAAGTACTTCTCCGTCTTAGAAATAGTGTTCATATATGAGCTGGACATGGAAATTACTGAGAAGGAATATAAAAAAGTAAAGAGTGCACATGAAACGATGGATGGAGAAGGAGAGAAATAGAGAGAGTTGTATTGAAAAACGTGATAGACACATTATGTGGGACAAAATATAAGGTCTAAAAGAACACTTTTTATGGGATGAAAGGAGTAGAAGTTATTTGGTTCCGCGTTAATAGATCCAAACAGGGCATATTGATAAGAGTCTGGATCACCGAACAATGTACAGTCTCATCAACCTGACTTCGAACACGGTCATTGCAGAAGTGCTCTATAAAGAGGATGTAGCAATCAGAATTTAGCAGATTGTGGCGTGAACGTAAGAAGATTGTGGCGTGAACGTAAGATACTATATTCTCCTCATAACACACAGTCAACCAAAGAAAGGATCTTATTACCTCCTTTCATTATTACTGCAAACATAACAAACACAAACGGCATGATCGATCAGCATTACACCCGTGATAGCCTGATAGGTATCCATTCTTCTTCTTATTATATAACGGCGGCAGTCTTCTGGGTGGATAATCTGAGCTTCGGATGAGCTCAGGCGAACACGCCGGCAGTAGTCTTTCTGGGTGGATAATCCGAGCTTCGTATGAGCTCAGGCGGCGAACACGCTGGCGAGCCTGACGATGTTCTCCTCCGTCTTCTTGATGATGCCGACGTAGCCCTTCATGAGCTTGGCCTGGTCCGCCGGCGGCAGCGGCGTGCCGTCGAAGCGCTCGTACTCCACGGCGATCTTCAGCACGCAGCCGCCCGCGCCGGCCGGCTCCACCTTAGCCCGGAGCACCTGCGACTTGAACTGCGACGCCGCCACCTCGCCGCCCTCTATCGCCAGCTCGTCCCAGGTAACCACGCGCGCCGCGCTGTCGCGTGCCACCAGCCGGCACTTGAGTACCATCCCGCCCAAGGCTGGGTATATACACAGAGGTTACAGGCCGATCGATCACTCCTGGCCGCCGGCGACATGCCGGCGTAATTGAAGCTCCTTGCCACGGTGATATAAGTTAGTTACTGTACCTGGGTTGAACTTAATGGTGTAGAGGCTCCCGGGCCCGCCGTCGCCCTCGACCTTCACGTCGTCGACCATGCCGGCCAACACCTTGCACATGGTGGACTCGTCGCCGGACGCCAAGGCCGTCTTCCACAGCTGCTCGGCCGGCACGGGCATGGCCACCTCCTGGGTGATGCTGCTGGCGACCATCGTGTCAGTCAGTTTCGGGGTGCAAATAATCTTTACAAGTTAGTTGCCACGAAGATGGTTGCATGTATGGTGAGGGATCGAGGGGTATTTATAGGTGTAGTGTGCCCAGCTAGCAGGCTGCCATGGGATAGGAGGACCAAGACTTGTGACGAGCATGCTGACGGGCGAGGTTGAGATTGAGTGGCTGAGAAATGGGCATTCAGGAACCTCTTTTGCTCTTTTTATCGATGATTTTAGTAGAATAAGATCATCATTATACAAGTAGAAATTAGGTAGAAGTATTTAACACAAACACCCGAAGATAGACCATGTAAAACTACTACCTCCGTTTTTGTATATTTGACGTTAAGACAATCTGATTAGTTCTTTTTTGAACTAACCTTGATGTCCTAACGTCAAATATATAAAACCAGAGGTAGTACACATTTATCAATAAATATCTCAGTAAATAATATATAAAAGTATAAATAAATATTTCAATTCTATATAAATATTTCATAAGTGATGAACAACTTAGCATATATAAGTAATAATTTCATCAATAGATAAATAAAACTATCATATTTAAATTATTATGATTCACCATATGAAAATTAAACTAAACTTAATCTTTTAATATAATAAGTATTATTCAAATTAGTTATCCATAGAGATAACACTTAAATAGTTCAAATGGATACATTATTTGTAATATTAAGTTAGTATCATCACTCATTTATCAAATAGATAACTTTTAAATAGTCCAAATCACTACCAGAAAACTTGCTATCCGTCACCCCCCAACCCACATTGGTACCTGTTTTTTAAGACCTGGTGCCAAAGGGGGTCATTGGTACCGGATCTAAACTTGGTAGGCCCCGAGGACCCTTTGGTATCGGTTGGTAACACCAACACGTACCAAAGGGTACCCTTTGGTAATGGTTGGTAACACCAACCCGTACCAAAGGGTCCTCCACAGGTTAACTCAAAAGGAAAGCATCTGGGACTTGGTTAGTTGTGATGTGTAGGTGAGATGGTAAGGAAGCAACGCGCGAAGCAGGAGGTCGTGGGTTCAAACCCCACGCGCCGCACGCGCGTATTCTCGCATAAAAAATCGTGTGACTTGCGACGTGCGCGTGTGTAGGAGCATCCCTGGGATTTAATATATTTTTTTGCTTCAAAACCTTTGGTACCGGGTCCCACTGACCCCTTTTGGTACCTATGGCCCTTACCAACTGGTACCGATGGAGCGTTTTTCAATAGTGAATGGTGTACATCATTAGTAATGTCAAAATTGATATCATTTTTATCAGTAACTAATCATGGAGATACGTTTAGATCATTTATTCTTCACAGATATGGATGGCATCGAATATTCCATAATTTTTTAATACGAATATGGAATCGGATAAGCATGTGGTCCCTCATATACCATATTTGGTGTTGTAAGTTTGCACAAAATACCCCTAACATGCCAATGATTAGCCCGCTGTCCCTCTGCCACACATATTATGCACCACTTAACGTTACTATTGTCGACACAAAAAAATTTGCACAGGACACCTCTGCGTCATGCCTACACTCAAAGGCCTGGTATCTTTGCTTAACTCTAGATGCATGATGTCCAAATGTTCACTCTCCTTTTTGTGTGAGGATGTTGCCATGGGGCACTCACTACTCAAAATTCTCACGAAACCCGTGACAGGGCACCAGAGTGTGGAGTTCATGCATGCCAGAGTCCATCTCTTCATTTATTAGCAGTTGGCATAATTGGCAAGGGTCTTAAGGAACACAGGGGATCAACCATTGCCAACCCACTGCTCAAAATCAAAGATTCGAATGAAGATGGACATGACTCCATTTATTTTTGTGTTCAAACTAAAAGGTGTTTCTGTTGACAATTTTAGCTCACAACGATCTACATAGGTATATGTATATGTAAGAGGAAAATTCAAGTTAAAATTTCTGTAAAGACCAACTCTTGGGTTTAAACATCCCTAAATTTTCATTTCAGTTCGACTTGCAGTCAAAACTCAAAGCTTATGGTGGTGTGCTTTCTGGAACATCAAAAAGAAAAAAGAAAGTTCATTGTGATAACCAGAAATTATTTGCAAACTCAACAGCCAAATTATTGTTCCTTGGAACATTTTGTAGGGAACATAATTTTCTATTGTTCCTTAAGAAAGGAGAGGAAATTGACAGGGAATACGAATCCTGGAGGCGAGAGTGGCACATTGTCAGTGTTAGTGTCCCTCCAGCACGCTGATGTGGACAGCTGTCATTGAGACAGATGAATCGATTCACCATAGGGCCCCACCACTTGGCGCCAAGCAGAAAGAGAGGAGGAATATTACATGTTGTCACACTCGATTTTAAGGACAAAATCGAATGCATCGCTTATGTGTGCTAGGATCCGTTCATCACAAATACGTTGACGTCATCAGTGAATATATCAAAAGATAATACTCAAAAGCGTACAAAGAGAGTATGTAACTTTATTACACTCATCGATATTTAGACACGAAGGTCTTAAATGTTCACCGACAACCTAATACGATAAAACAGCTCCTTGACTTCATCCACAGGCACTTGACTGGTTGACGCGCCTAGAACTCATCAAAGTCACTGAAGTATTCCACTTCATTGTTATTTTCTGAACAGCGGTTGTTTAGCAAGGGTGAGTATACTTATGGTTAGTACTCAGCAAGTGGGGGAAATATGCAAGGCCATCAAAAGGGGTTCAGGCTCATGCAGTTAGCACTTTTAGTTGATCAAGTTTTATTAGCAAGCACCTATTTACTAGATGTAAGTTTATACCAACCCAAAATTAAGCAGGATAACCCAAAATTATTCCACAAAGGGACAAGAACCACAAGTTTCAGCAGCGGTGAGGTCCACAGCCCTCCTAAGAGAGGACATACCTTAGCAAAGACTACTCCTACAAAAGGACCGAGCTATGACCCCTCACCGGCCCCCTCCTTGCCCTTACGGTAAGACCACTAGCCAACCCCAAGTCTAATTAATTAGCTAAGTCAGAGCCATGTGAAACTGTGGTTGCACTATTTTCTTGGGTGGTTCTCCATGTTCTAATTAATCATGATGATCTTGTAATTAAGCAAGTATATAACAACATAAGTAAATCATGATTAACATTTGCATGAAAGGTAACAGAACCATCCCAAGTTTAAGCAAGCCAAGCATTTCTACCTATGATATAACCAGGTAATTCAAGGTTCAAGGCAAAAAGTCTAGTCATGTCCTAATGGGTGACCCATCAAAATTAATGCATAAACAACAAAGTAAAGGTGAATTTCATGAATGTAAATGGGACAAAAAGAATGTTCATGTAGAAGGAGGCCACTTGCCTTCCTCAACAAATTGCTGTTGGTCTTCTTCAAACAGCTGCTGATCTTCTCCTTCCTCGAATGGCATGTTCTCTACACAATCACACAAGACATACAACAAAATAAATAAAAACAGTACACCAAACAGTACTAAAAACACAGAACAAACACCCTAAACTAAAGAGCATGCAGAGACGATCGCGTGGCCACGAGAATCTCCCAAAACAGATTTAAAACGACGAAGTTACACTAGATACAAGGTTTCAGGGACTAATATGCAATAAAAACTAAAGTCTGTGTACTAATTTGATAAAAAGATATAACCATGAAAAGGATTGCGGGTTTGAATATACAAAAGATCAGAGGCCTAAACATGAATTCTAAGGGCATATGTATGATTATTTTGAACTAACAGAGGACTGCGGTTAAATTGCAGAAAGTGCAGGGACTCTTAAACAAAATAACCAGGGGGCGCCCGGACATACCTAGGTTGACCGGTATCCAGGTTTTGATTTGAGCCGTCGGATCATGATTGAACGGTGGAAATCAAGGAGGGCGCCGGCGGTGGGAAAACACAGCGGCGCCATCGCGAGCGCAGCGAGAGCTCGCCGGCGCCAGCTCTGATAGGTGCTACGGTGTATAGGGTGATAAACAAATGGCACGAATGAAAAGAGGGAGGCATGGGGAAATCACCTAGGGGGTTGTGGACGTCGGAAGAAGGTCGGAGGTGAGTCGACGATGGGCGATGGCGGCGGCGGGCTCTGTCGGATGGCGAAGAGGGACATCCGGCGTCGGTCACGTCGCCCAGGTGCTGAGGATGTGCTCCTGATGATCCTGCGAACGAGCGAACGAGACAGATGGGGTCAAAGGAAGCCTGAACAGGAAGAACCCAGGCGGCGGCAGTGCTCTACCTCGTCGGTGGACGGCGATGGCAAGGTCTGGTGAGAAATTGGGTGCAGAGGAGCGGTGGATTTGGGGTGTGAAGTGTGTGTGCGCGAGGGTGAGAGGGAGAGGGGTTTTATAGACGAGCGGAGGGAGCAGAGAGGGCTCGGGGAGAGAGGGATCGAGAGCGGGTGCGGGAGGTCCGGCCATTGATGGCCTTGATGTCACGGTCGTTGCTGAGAGGGGAGGAAAGAGGGGAGAGCGTCGCGGGGGTTGGCGTGGGTGATGGCGCGGTGAAGAGAATTGAAGAGAGGGAGGAAGACGCGGGCGCGACGACGTGGGCGCGGTGGAGACGGGAGGCGGCGGCTCTCCGAGCGTCTAGAGGAAGAAGATGCGCCGACAGGTGGGGTCGGGCGGTAAGTGACTGAGTGGGAGAGGGGGAGCGGCGGGGTGGCCTGGGCCGGGAGTTGGGCCGACGGGGTGAAAACAGAGAAAAGGAAAGAGAGAGAGGGTTTCTGGGCCGGGCCAAAAAGGGAAAAGGGAAGGGAGGGAAAAGAGATTGGATTTGAACATAAGTTTGAATAGAATTTGGAGAATTTGAGAGATGTTTGAATAGGATTTGGGTTTGGAGAGGATTTAGGAATCACACAAGCAATCAAAACCAATGCAAGGGCATGAGATGCAACAAACAATTTTGTACTAAAATTAATTAATTATTGTTTAAGTAATTAAGGCCACAAATTAAATACAAAAATGCATTGAACAGATAAACCTATATAAAAACAAAGTTGCTATCATTTATTAAGTGATGGAATTCGGGTGTTACACATGTACACTTTACAGTGTGTGGAGTCAGACGAATGTTGAGGAAGAAAAAAAATCTCCTATCCCTACACAAACAAACAGATGAGATCTATTCACCCTCAGAATTCAGAAATAATCTCGTCGTTTTGGTCCTGAAAAACTAGTACGTAGATGCTAACCCCCTCTCCCCCCCCCCTCCTCTCTTTCGTGTGTGTTAATTAGGTTAGGAGCAAATGCTATAGCTACTACATTAGAGGGTCTATCTCATTCTCCTCTTTGATTACCTAATAATTTTCCCTGTCCAATAAATGATAAGATAGGGCAATAAATACTCAATCTCTTACCAAACTTACCAGTTCACTTAATAAAAATCTGAAATGTTGAGTTAATTATTTGTATGTTAAGTTTAAGTTCGGTATTAATGTATATTTTTTTAGATAAAGGAAAGAATCCGGCCTCTACAATTGTACACAGCCCAATTATTACAAGTTTTGACACCTCAGCTTTAATTGCTGATAACACGAGGGAACAAAAACCCGAAAGAGAAATTAAAATTGAGCCAATCTATTATTATGTTTCCATCCTCGATTGGCATGATCCAAGGCGATGACCTCTAGCATTAAGCTCGCCTTCCGGAACATCTCCTTCGTAAGATCATCACGCTGCAGCTGGGACCAGAAGCGCAGCCAATATGTTCCCCTAAAAAGAGCCTGCATAAATGATGAATACCTGGATTTGTTAAAAACAATATCATTCCGACATCTCCAAATAGCCCAACATAGCACAGATGCTCCCACCAAAATCAGCGATTTTAATTTTTTTATCTTGATTCGTTAACCAATTCCCGCATATGGGAGACCGAAATGGGTGGGGTTAATCCGGTTGCATAGAAAACTAATCGCCATATCTCCTTAGCATAGTGGCAATCAAAAAAGAGGTGTTGTATTGTTTCATTATCATTACAAAAACAACACTTTTGGCTCCCCTTCCAATTCTTCCTCGCTAAATTATCTTTCGTTAATGTGACTCCTCTATTCAAGAGCCACAGGAAGATTTTTATCTTTAGAGGAATTTTCAATCTCCAAATGTCCTTGTTACGATAAGGAGTTACATGGTCTAACATATGTACGTACATAGACCTTACGGAGAAGGTCCCATCTCTACGCAGATTCCATTTGAACATATCAGACCCTCCTTGTAGATGACAGTTGGAGATTATAGCAACCAGGTTGTGCCATTCTCTGAGTTTTTCCTGTATTAATGCCCTTCTAAAAGAAATATTGATTGGCACGGTTGACATCACACTAGCAACTGTGGCATGAGGCTGGTGTGCAATATTGTATAATGCAGAAAAAACATCTTTGAATGGCCTCGAACCTACCCACGTTTCTTCCCAAAATCTCGTCTGATTCCCATCATTAACTTTGAAGGATCCACAAGATAAAACATCATCCTTAAACTTCATTAATCCCCTCCAAAAATGAGAATCAGTCGGTTTCGCTTTAACTTGTGTAAGAGATTTGGAGCTTAGGTATTTATTTCTAAGCATGGTTTTCCACATACCTTGTGTGTTATGTAAATTAACAATCCATTTACTTAACAAGCATTTATTTTGGAGTTCTAGATTAATAATCCCTAGTCATATACCATAGAATATATATTCCAAAATTTTCAATATATATTAGAAGGGAATTTAGTTCAATTTGCACACCAATCCATATGTGTTTAGAGGGAATTGTTGTATTCAAACAAGGCCCTGCAATTTTTGCACACTCAAATAGTATGCAGGATGTTGACTCTGGCTATAGTAGCCATGTTTGGGCACTACTTGGACAAAATTTGAAGTTTTCACCCAAGCCCGCCCCACAAACCCTCCGGTAGGACACTTTGGGTCAATCCTTTGGTTGTCACAAGCAAAGGAGACCAAAAAAAAAAAACAAGACTTGTGGGGGGTCTGTTACTAAAGATCCAGGTTGAGTCAGGCCCAAGCATCTTTCAGATGGAAGGCATATAGGAGTAGTCATTATTGATTAGCTGATGAGGTGTTCCTGAATAAGGATTGAGTTGCCTTGGTTAGCTTTCAGAATTCATATGGAAGTGCTATTTGTAGGCTGTATACTGTATACTGTGACGTACTAATGTGATGCCAAAACATCATTACTCATATGTCGGAGGCTTATGGGCTCGGGTCGAAGGGTTTTGCCATATGGGCTTGGGTTGTTGGGCCTTTGGTCTTTATGGCCCAACCAAGTCCATCAACTGTCTCTTTTTTTTATCTACATCTATACAGAAAATTATCTATCTATTATACTATAAAGAACGAGAACAATTGAAAACGTTTTTCATCCAATTTAGGCCCACCCCCCTCACGCTAGACCCATCTATCAGGTCCGAAAAAGGTGGGAGAGGGCCGAGACCCATAAAAATCGATACATAGAAAATGATTCTGCCAAGATTAAAATTATTAAATTATTTTCTCAACGCTTGGTTCATTTACCTGCATGTGTTTGTCCACCCTTTTGACGTCTACTCCCTCCGTCCCAAAAAGAATGCAACCCTCTCTTCTTGAGAAGTCAAACAATTTTAAGTTTAACGAAATTTATACAAAAAATTATTAACATTTATGCTTTTGAATAGATTTAGTATGAAAGAATATTTCATGATTAATCTAATTATACTTATTTTATACCATAAATGTTAGTATTACTTTATATAAATATAATCAAACTTAAAATTATTTGACTCCTCGTAAAATGAGAGTTGCATTATTTCACGTATTGACCTTGCAGGAGTCCTGAGCAAACGTGCACAGTAGTCAAGGCAATCGTAAACTATCCCATCTTAGAGTACAAAAAGGCCGAAGGCCTGTTTGAGCTCGAGTTGCATATGCATGCTCATCGTCGAGTGTGGTTGTGGAGCATGAAAGGCCCAAGGCCTGGTCAAGGTGTGTTTGTCCGTTAGGCCTTCGATTGGTATTTTTAATGGGCATTATATTCGGTTGGTATTTTACTTGGCCTTGTAGAGGCCAGGGTCAAGGTGTGTTTGTCCGTTAGGCCTTCGATTGGTATTTTTAATGGGCATTATATTCGGTTGGTATTTTACTTGGCCTTGTAGAGGCCAGATACTTGCTTTTGTTTGAACAGAAATTTCATTTATGCCTATGTCGAAAGGATAGCATTTCTTGTATAGGATCGTGACCACATAAGTGGACGTGCTCGTAGCATTGCAGATACTCTCTCATTTTTTAATAGATGTCGTATTAGGTTTGTCCTAAGTCAAAGTTATATAACTTTGATCAAATTTATAGAAAAATATAATAATATTTATCATACCAATAATATGTCCTATCGAAATATAATCTATGGTGGATCTAAAGAGACAAATTTGGTATTGTATATGTTGTTATATTTTTCTAGAAACTTGGTCAAAGTTGAACAACTTTGACTTAGGACAAAGCTAATACGATATGTAAAAAAATCAGAGGTAGTATTTGTGTACAACATCAAAGGTATTAGAACACCAGCTATATACAATAGGCTGTCTAGGAGTATACATCAAAGGGATTAGAACAATAGCTCTATAGAACGAGCTGTCTAGAAGGCCAACTTTTTTTACATTGGAATGCTCACTGAGCTACTTAGCTAGCGCTACAAGGCCTGACATCTCTTTTGCAGTGAGCAAGCTGAGCCGGTTCGTATCAAATTTGGGAGATGATCATTGGAATGCTCTGGATAGAGTAATGCGCTACCTAGTGGGTGCAATGAGCTATTAAATTCACTATACCTGGTACCCGAAGGTACTGGAGGGTTTTAGTGATTCAAATTGGATATCTAATGCCGATGAGATAAAGGCCACGAGTGGATATATGTTCACTCTTGGAGGTGGAGTGCTGTCTCCTGGAAGTCTTGCAAGCAGACCATCTTAACGAGGTCTACCATGGAAGCAGAACTCACGGCATTAGACACCGCCACTGTGGAAGCCGAGTGGCTTCGTGATCTCCTTATGGACTTGCCAGTGGTTGAAAATCGATACAAGCAATTCTAATGAACTGTGATAACCAAACAGTGATAGTCATCAAAGTGAACAGTTCTAAGGACAACATGAAGTCATCAAGGCATGCAAAGAGACATTTGATGTCTGTCAGGAAAATGAGAACCTCCGGAGTAATTGCCTTGAACTATGTCTAGACAGCTAAGAATCTGGCAGATCAGTTCACAAAGGGTCTTTAATGAAATGTGATAGATTACGTCTCCAATGAATTGGGCATGAGACCCATATGAGTCACTCCATAGTAGGAATCCCGTGAATCATGATGACGAAACAAGCTATTGTTTGACTGAGAGAACAGAACCTTTGAAACAAGCTAATTCCCAGGAAGGATGCATTTCTCTTCTAAATCTATATGGCAGGATGGTGTATACTAGAACATCTTTCGAGAATTACACCTATATGAGTTCGAATGCTAGTCACGGTCTATGAGAGTGGGTAATCTCTAGATACTCATGAAAGGCCTATAGTATGATTTATATGCTCCAAACTGCGGTGATGCATGAAGCAACCTAGTATCAGTAAAGGGGTATTGGTAAAACTTGTTCGCACAAGACTGCCAATTCAAGGCATAGTCTATTGGTTAGTTGTGGATGAGTGTAACCTTTGCTCCAGGTGGATGTTCAACTTAACAGTCTCTACCGAAACACTGGTATATCAAAACAGCAGTGGGGCTGAGAGCATTTCTCGTATGCCGCGAAATATTGATGGTGATTGTTGGATTTATTTGGGCCCGACCCTTTATATTTCCAATTAAATCTAAAATATTTAAGGCCCACGATTAATGCAAAAAGTTAAAAGTGGTTACTATATTGGTAGTTGAGAGGATCTCAACCAACTTATTAGGTGAACATGTGGCAACGGGTAACCGGTATGCCTCACGAGCGCGCCTCGCCGAGGCCATGGGCGTGACGAGACGTGCGGTGATGTGTTGCGGTGCTGTGATCGGTTTTGCCACCTTTCAACGGGATTGATTGCTGAATCAATTGCTTAACTTAAACGCTCATAAGACGTGTCTTATTTGCTCCACCGGATTTTTGCCTTTCATGCGTAGACGTCCAGGTGCACCCCTTCTCCACCAGACAGTGCGTATAAAAGGAGGCCCTTCCCTACTTGGAGAGACACACCAACACAACCTCTTAGGTATTTCTGTTTAGAAGATCTCTCCCTGCTCCCTCATTGTTTCTGCTGCAACGCTTGCCTCCCCATCGCTAGCACTGCGCGCATGGTTCTAGCGAGAGCAGAGCCTCCGAAATCTCGACTGGCGTGAGATCCTGCTCGGGATAGCCAAACGATAAGGTTTTTGAGGAGCGTCTTCACGCGACTGCTTGAGTTCGTCTACTTTCTGGTGTGGCATGTACGACTACTTCCACTACTTCCTGGTGCGGTTCAAGGGACTGCACTGCATCGAATCTGTATGGCTACATTGAACAAGGTCAACCGATTAGTATGACTAATCCAGTTCATAACGACGCAACCAATGGCTCCAGCAACGGCCCCATCTCAAGGTACATTGTGAACCTTGTCTGGTTCCTTACTTTGTTCAATCGACGAAACAAAACAAAGGATCTCAATTCCTTTGATTATTATGTACATATCTACTGAAAACACAACAAAACACAAACCGGATGATCGATCATGCTACCATGATATCGATTCTTCTTATATATAATGCCGGCAGTTTTCATGGGATGGATCATTTGAGCTTCTGTCAGCTCAGACGAACTCGCCGGGGTGAGCGACGATGTTCTCCTCCACCTTCTTCAGGAGGCCGACGTATCCCTTCATCAGCTTGGCCTCGTCCACCGGCGACAGCGGCGTGCCCTCGAGGCTCTCGTACTCCACGGCGACCTTGAGCCGCCCGCGCCGGCGGGCTCCACCTTATACTGGACCACGTGCGACTTCAACTGTGCCGCCGCCGCCTCGCCGCCCTCCACCACCACCTCGTCCCAGCTAATCACGCGCGCCGCGTTATCGCGCGCCGTCAGCCGGCTATTGATGAGCACCGGCGCTGCGCCGCCGCCTGTGTACACAGACATTACATGCCGATCACTCCCGGCGACACGCCGTCGTAATGAACGCGCCTTGCCGCGCTAAGTTATTAGTTACTGTACCAGGGTTAAACTACAGGGTGTAGCGGCTCCCGGGCCCGCCGTCGCCGTCGATCTTCACGGCGACGTCGCTCAAGCCGGTCAACACGTTGCGCATGGAGGACTCGTCGCCGGTCACAAAGGCCGCCTTCCACAGCAGCTCGGCCGGCACGGCCATCGCCAATTCCTCGGTGATGCTCCCGGCGACCATCTTGTCAGTCAGTCGGTGCAAATGTTTACGAGTTATATATTTGCCACGAAGATGGTTGCATGTGTGGTGAGCGATCAAGGAGTACTTACAGGTGTAGTGTGCCCAGCTAGCAGGCTGCCATGGAATTTGAGGACCAAGGCTTGTGCGGTGCATGCTGATGAGGTTGAGAGATCGAGTGCCTGAGAAATGGGCGTCCAGGAACCTCGTGGCTGAGGCGGTGGAATTGGATTCCCATAGCTCTGTTTATCAGATTTTAGCGCGAATATTGGTACGGTACCGATCTTCTCGAATACACAAAACGGATGGTTTGAATATGGATTCGCATTCGGGACAACTACTCGATTTAAAAGAGAATAGGTATCAATTTGCTATTTATTGATGCCTTTAGTAGAGTAAAATAATTATATAAGTAGAAATTAGGTAAAAGTATTTAACGCAAACACACAACACATTTAAGAATAAATATATCAACAATTAAATATATAAAAGTATAAATA
Source organism: Alloteropsis semialata (assembly GCA_004135705.1). NCBI lineage: Eukaryota > Viridiplantae > Streptophyta > Magnoliopsida > Poales > Poaceae > Alloteropsis > Alloteropsis semialata. Next base: position 11,225,024 of record CM014277.1, read on the forward strand.
AATATTTCAATAGTATGTAAATATTTAATAGGAGGTGAATATTAACATATATAAATAACAAGTTCATCAATAGATAAATAAAACTAACATATTTAAATTAGTATGATTCACCATATGAAAATTAAATAAAACTTAATCTTTAAATATAACTAGTATTATTAAAATTAATTATCCATAGAGATAACACTTAAATAGTTGAAATGGATACATTGTTACTAATATTGAAATTAATATCATTTTTATTAGTAAGTAGCATACAGATAAGTTAACGGGTATGGTATTTCACATTTTTTCCAATACGAATATGGTCTGTCATACGTTTTGCACAAAACTTCCTAACAAATTAGATAATCAACCTGCAATCCACACATCATTTGTTGTAAGTTTCCACAAAACACCCCTAACGTGTGAACGATTAACCCATAGTCCCTCAGCCGAACGTATCCCGTCACGCACGGGGGACACGGATGCACAACTTCATCCGTAATATTTGAGGCTACACATGCAACACATGTGAAACACTAAACCCAAATTATAGGAACCTTAATTTGTGACCACACATACCGTTTGAACCCGATTCTTTCCTCTCCATTCGCTATAAGCGTTAGAGTACAGATGCAACTTTGATTTTGTTGTATATGGATCCAATTAGATGCCGCACAAGTTGTTTACTTTTGTATCCTGCGAATCCGAATAAGAACATTTAAACACTTATTAGGGTTTATTAGAATCAATACTTCTAGCAACTATGCATCTCTACATCCTAATGCATCACTTAACGTTACTATGGTACAACTTGCAATTCACACGGGCTTCTTAGCATGCAAAAATGTAAAGATCTTTTGAGTAGAACTAGCAATTATGTTCGTGCGGGGTAAACCCACTGGTGGTAGATCCTATCACCGTGGTCATCGAGCCAGCACTCCTCTACATACTCATCTGGACGACGCTCGTCGTCACGCTGGCGATGCGGTCATAACCACATACCTCGAGATCCACGCACTGGCACTAGTAGAGAAATGGCCTTTAGTCCCGGTGCGGAATCGGTTTTAGTCCCGGTTCCGCAACCGGGACTACGGCGCTGGGACTACGGCGCAGGGCGGAGCCCCTCTAGTCCCGGTTGGTGTTACCCGCCGGGACTAAAGGGCTTTTTTTTTTCTTTTCTGTTTTTTTTCTTTTTCTTTTCTGGTTTCTTTTATATACAGATACGTATTATACCTGTATAATAATATACGTATATGTCTATATACGTATTAGTTATACGTCACTAATGTATTAAACTATTAATACTAATATTAATATATACGCTAATAATATTAAACTTACATATATATTTAATTACAATAAGTTTTGAAAGGCGAATATTAAAATTTACACCAAGATTTCAAAGGAGCATATATATGTATATTTACAAAATGCCTAATATTTGCTCCTTCTATCGACCTCGTGTCCATTCCACCAGAACGCCCCTATCTTGCTCACGACCTCATCGATTATAAATCCGCAAAGTGCCTCTTGAATCGCCGCGGCCCTTTGAATCGGTAAGATCTCATCTTTCATATGCATCATCTGAGGATGTGGTTAATAGAAAAATATATATAATATTATTATGACTCACATGCATACATACATACATATAGATATCCATGAAAATGGAACATACCGTCAGTTCCCAATTACTGCAGATCGTCCTATGCCCTACAAGAGTGTGCATGAACTCGCAGACATAATATCCACATAAATTGGTGCCTTTATTCTGCCTATAACACTTTATAGGAGAAATGGTCAAGTCATTACATGCATATTCATGATAATGAAACAAACAAAACGAGATGTATGTCTGTGTATAGTGGTATTTACCGGAAAGTCTCCCTTGATACCAAGTTGTTCCTTGAATGGACCTTTGTGCTCTGCACGAAACTTTTTCCAACACCTGCACACACCATATGAAATAAATGGAATTCTCGGCTGATCTAAAGAGGAATAATAGTGCGAGGACGGAATTTACTTTTGAAGGAGATCAATAATTGGTTGGTATACATCCGTGGTCCTCTCGATTAGTCCATGACGGTCAACAAGATTATGTCCGGTTGTATAATAAATAATATCCAATGGAACCTATTTACATGCATGTTTTGTACCAAGGATCACGTCAATTAAAATAAAAATTATGTTAGGAAGAAAATTGGAAGATGCATAAGACAGTAAAAGTATTGCCCAAAGTTGTAAGAAAATAGAATCATTGTCTTGTAATGTTGTACACGTAAGAATTTGTCAATGTTGTTCATTGTGTCTTCATAATGATTTTGTAACATATGTTGGTTTACAATTTTCGATGAAGCCCAAGTGGAAGTATGAGTTTTTCCTGCATACTTCAATCTCCATTCTACAAGATACAATTTAAAAGAAAGAAATGTTTAATAATACAATTGACAATATATAGGAGACGTTAAATATAGAAATAAATGAAGCACTTACAACACCCAGCAGCTGAGGAGAGACACGTCAAGGGCATCCCTATGGTATATCTGGTATATTTCTGAGAATTCCAGATACATAACATTATCGCCACGAAAGTAGTCATCATCTCTAATCTTCAATCCCACCATTCTCTGGCCTTCGGCCAACGCATTAAGGTACCATTCATGTAAGCTGTACATTTTTGTTGACAGCGTGTCATACGTATCGGGATCAACTAGAGGTAAGCCAAGCTAAAATGGCCACCTTGGTATAGCTTTTGGGGTCTCTTTCTCATTCAGCATTTGCGAGGGCGACAATCCTGCCACTTTGCAAAACTCAAGCACGTCGACCGGTCCAAGTCCATCATTCACTATGAGTGGATCAATTGTTTGCTTCTCCTGCTCACCAAGCTGAGCAACAACCTTTCCCTTCCTTTGTTGCTTGACGCTCTTTTGGCTCTCAGTAGTCTCTTGGCTCTGTTGCCTCCGTTGCTCCTTCTCCTCCCTTTTATTCTTCTCCTGACAATACTTTCTTCTTAGTTTCTTTAGACATGCCAATAAAAAAAGCAGACTTAGCAAAATCAACTACTTCTTTTTTCTTGGGCTCCTTCTTTTTGAAGAACTCTTTAACCTTAGCTAGACTATGCTGCTTGCACTCCACATCATATTTTTCCTATGGTAGCTTGGTAGGTTCCTTGGCTTGCTTTGGATGCTTTGCTGGCTTCTTTGTAGGTGGCTTTGTTGGTGCCTTGGCTTTCTGTTGCTTAGCTTTCTTTGCCGGCGGAGGTGCAGGCGGCGGAGATTGCTTAGCTGGAGGCGACGGAGATTTCTGAGTTGTAGGCGACGGAGACCTTTGTTTAGGGAGAACAGGCGAATATTGTTGCAGCGAGGACTGCGGAGCTGGAGGCGGCGGAGATGGCCTTGAGCTTTGGGGTGACGACGAAGGCCCCTCAGGAGTTAAGACGATGTAACGCTTCTCCTATAGGATAACACCATGAACTGCCTCTTCTAGTGTCGTCTCCCCGCCACCTCCAGGAATGTCAAGCTTGAGTGATTCGTACCCGGCCAAGACCTGCTGCACCCCAACTCCAGCATAGCCAGCAGGTATTTGCCCTCCATGGTAGAGATCTCCTTCTTGACTCGGCAAAGCACTACCGTACGCCACCTTGAACGTTAAGTTCCTGAATGGACTGTGCAGCTCATAGGTCGTCCCCCTGGTTATATCGTCCACGGGGTAGCGTTGGACTTGAGCATCATTTGAGACGTCAGTGGACACGCAACTGCTTTGATGATGCTGGGTAGGGCTAATTGCGTCTATTGGAGAGCCGGCGGATCCACGGCTTTGCTGCTGAGCGCTAAGTGCTATCTCCAATTACCACTGAACCTCCCCTGTTCTTTGTTCATTCTATAGTATCCTTTCTTCAAGTCGTCGCATCTTCTCTAACTCCTCGTTTTTTCTTCTCTACGACTTCTGTAAGACTCAATGCAGTTGGCAAACCCGTACTTCCACGGAAACCCTCCTTTGCCTCATGTTCGCCCAGGATGCTCGAGATTCTGCAGAGCAAATGTGAGCTCATCCTTTTCTCTGTCTGAGTGGAACTCTCCCTGCTCAACTGCATAAGTCTCTGTGCTGCTTGTTGTATCTGCTGTCCAAAGATGCATTCCCTGGTATTCGCGGCCAATGTTCAGCCATGGGCATAATACCAATTTCATGCATGCTCAGACCAAGTTGACGTCTGTGGTGTGATACCTCTATCACGTAGATCTTGTTCCATCTTTTCCCATTTTGAAATTGTTGCAGCTTAGCCACCTTGGCCAAGACGGTGGTGGTATTCTTTCTGGGCGTCATTGGATTTGTTCGTCTCCATACACTTCTTTCCAAGATTCGAACGCTTGTATTGCACAAATGCATCCCAGTGGGGTCTTAGCTTCTCATATGCTCCTGTGAAAGTTGGCGTTCGAGTTTTTTCAACAAAATTTTTGTAGAGTTTCTTTTAAAGCTCTGAAATTGTTCTGCCATCTTCGAAAGAGCCCAAGCTTTCACTCTATCCTTTGTTCCTGCTGGCACTATGAAATGTTCTTGTAGCTGCTGCCAGACACATCTTTCTCTCTTTGAGGGGCAATGTTTGTATCCCCACGTTTCAGGCGTTTCCATCTTGGAATGCTGATTGGGATGTAATCTCTGACAAGAACCCCACATTGATTTGTCATCTTCCTTGCAACGTCAGCTGGGGCAATTGGTTTGCCTGTATCGTCCACTTGTGTGACAATATAATGACCCTCTAGCTTTTTTATTGGTCCTCTTTTCCCCGAATTCGACATCGTTGCAGAGGGCTAAAAGTTAAGAAATGATACTTAATTATTAATTTATGTACCTCTTAAATCATCGTGATATTATTACTAAATGTGCTAATGTATATATACCTCGTCACCATCGGTGCCTTGGTCATCGTCACCATCGGTGCCTCGGCCATCATCACCATCTGACTGCTCAATTCCCTCACTGGACATGTTGAGGTATTGTTCGGTGTTGCTGCCATCATTGGCTTCAGGGACGGGGCCGACACCACTGCCTTGAGCAATCATTTCCCTTAGGAGGTTGTCGGTTTCCTCTTCGTTAAGTCCCGGATCCATCTAATATGTAAAAATTGATATAATTGAGATAATTGATATAAACTAATATAAACAAATTGAGATAATTGAGATAATTGATATAAACTACTATCAGAATAATATACAACTATTATAAAAAAAATGAGATAATTCATCTCACAATTGATATAAACTAAGTTTAATTGACAGCTTCGATAGACTAAACTACATACATAGCGTACTACGATACTAAATTGATATATCCAAAAATTGATCTCACAATTATAGTATATAATCTAAACTAAGTTTAATTTGATCTCCCATTTAGAAAATGACATATAATTGACATTTCGAATCTTATGACCCTAAAAGATATATAAAACAACGATATAACCAAATTAAGTTTAATTTAATCTCGCAACATATATTCAAGATAATATTAATTTAATCCCAGCTCCTTTAGTCCTGGCGCGTAACACGACCTGGGACTAAAGGGTAATTTTGCGCGGGAGATGAAACGCAGCGTTTTCGCTTCCCGCGCAAATCCAGCCTCCTTTAGTTTTAGTTCAATTTCTTTTACTAATACACTAATATTCATTCTTATATATCATTATCACCAAAAAAATTGCCAAAAAATTAACAAATAACAGTTGCTTATATTAGAGCTTACAAAATTTAATAAACATGATAATATGAGTTATATAATGTATATTTGTCAAATATTAAAAATTTATAATTAAACTAGTTGATGTGATGTACACATATTTTCTTAATATTCGACACAATGCTCACAAGTATTCTCCAATACCTATTATGCATATATATATGATGTTCATACATTGGCAAGGTTAACCTCCAACTGGGTAATGACAGACTGTAGCCGTGAAACTTATGTCTTCCATAACCATGTTAAATAATTATTGATGGAGTTTTTACTTCTCGATGGTTTTAGTGTGAGCTTGAAAGATTTGAATGTCCCAAGGATCACATTAAAACCATCGAGAGAAGTAAAAACTCCATCAACTATTGTTTAATACATGGTTATGGAAGACATAAGTTTCATGGCTACAGACTGTCACTACCTAGCTGCAGATACACATTGCCACTGTATGATCATCATGTACACACGCAAAAAAAGCATGGAGACAATGCTTGTGAGTATAAAGTGGTCTATTAAGAAAATAAATAAAATAATACCGCTCACATTATCATATTTAATAAATTATGAAGGCACCAATATATGCAAATGTTATTTATTAAAGTTTTGCATTTTTGTTGGTAATAATGCTATATATGAGTAGATATTGGTCTATTTAGTAATAGAACTAAACCTAAACCAAAAGAGGGCTGGATTTGTATGGGAAACAAAAATGCACTTAATAAAAATTAGTGTATACATGCATGTATCCACAGTACAAGTCGTCCTATAAAAAAACAAAACCACGTTATTTCATAACATTCATAATGGAATTCAAAAAAATCATAGTTAATTTACATAGATGGATTTGTATTCAGGGGTAATAAATTTAGACATTTGTGTCACGGGGAGGCCACCCGCCTCAAGAGCTTTTATCTTGAAGTAGCTATAGTCTGGTAAAACGTGTCCACCTAGTAATTGGATTTGGTAGAGTGCTTGCCTTACAGCGTCACAAGCCGCAACTTGCTCCTGCTGCCAGGCACCCAATTCGACGTTGATATGCACAACTTGGCCCCGGCTGGGGTCACATAAGGCATTTTGCCTAATCTCGACAGAAATGAGAACCCTCTGGGTGTTCTCATTCACCTCTCTCTAAATCAATGTGCATTGCTGCATCTTTAAACCATTTGATTGGCAAAATAATCTGATATATTGGTAAGTCACATTAATAAATTGCATGAAATAATCAATACATTGACATGTAACTATTGAAGCACGAGATAATTAATTAACCCAATTGAAACGAGCTTCGATAGGCGCTGGCACTTCAATGTTGTTTTCGGTAAAAACGAGGCCAGGAGCGTGTGCTTCTCGTGGCGGATTTATTTGTGGCATCCACACAGGTTCATCCCACCCTCCACCATGACGAGGTACCTGACGTTGTCTCCTCGGCATTGTTCTAACTAATTAAGAGCTGAAAGCGACTTTCTTTAATTATTATGAATAAATCACTAAAATCTATATATTACTCACAAAAAAAACTATATACTGAATAGAAAAACAAAACTAAAAATTAAATAACTAAATTCTAAGCAACATCTTCAGCTCAGCAATATCAATCAATGCAAACTACAAACAAATTCATAACTCAATATTGTGCTAAAATTCATCAATTTCATCAATACGGTAAAACTCAAATTTCTCTACATACAAAGAAATAAACAAAAAAACTAACTGGGGAAGACTAGAGAATGAACAAGAAATACTAACCGTAAAAAACTTTGGCGCACTGAAATCTTAAAAAAATTCAGGAGCACACTCACTCCCACGGCCGAAGAATCAACAACAAAGATAGAGTTGCTTTGCTCGCCTGAGTGTCGATCGCGGCCGGCCGGCCATTTTATAAAGGAGGGAGGCTTTTAGTCCCGGTTGAAGGTTCCAACCGGGACTAAAAGAACGTTTCAGTCCCGGTTCGTGGCCTTAACCAGGACTAAAACATGCTTTTAGTCCTGGTTGTAGTCTCCAACCGGACTAAAAGCCCAGCTATTTTTCAATTTGTTTTTTGTTGTAATTTGTTTCTTATTTCATTTACTAAAAAATATTCTCAGCCAAAAAAATATATATTTCAATTAGTTTTTAGTTAATTTACTAGCTAGATGTGCTAATATATATGAACATGTGGGTTGAGAACAATTTGAATACAACTCCATCACATAAGCATAAATTAATAATAGAAGAGTGCACACTTAATATCTTACATAATGGTTATAACAATATATTAAACATCATGATCTAGAACGGCAATAGTCTTATTTTTCACGAATGTGCCTTGCTTATGATCACTACGTGCGTAAGGAGCATCCTCTTTAGCTAATAGAATGCTTGGGTCAACATTCACGGCGAATGGTGGAATCTCGTCAAACTTATCATAATCTTCTGACATGTCTGTTTTGCCCTCGATGCCGACAATGTTTCTTTTTCTGGAAAGGACTATGTGTGGCCTGGGCTCATCATTTGATTTGTCTGTTTGCTTCTTCGGTTTACTAAACATGTCCTTCACAAAGAAAACCTGAGCCACATCCTTGGCTAGGACGAATGGTTCGTCTCTATAACCAACATTATTGAGGTCCACTGTTGTTATTCCATAATTGTCTTTTAACACCCCTCCTCCACTGAGCTTCACCCATTTGCATCGAAATAGCGGCACTTTCAATAACGGGCCATAGTCCAGTTCCCATATCTCCTCTATGTAACCATAATATGTGTCCTTGTTACCATCGCTGTCTAGGGCATCTACACGGATGCCACTATTTTGGTTGTGCTCTTTTTATCTTGGGATACTATGTAGTATGTATACCCATTAATCTCATACCCTTGGAATGTCAAGATTGTAAAGGAGGGACCCCTGGACAACCATGCTAGCTGTTCATGTATGTCCATATTGTGCATTAGATGTTTTCGCAACCAACCGGTGAAAGTATCAATGTGTTTACGTGTAATCCAGGCCTCAGACTTCCCCGAGAATTCAGTGTGTAAAAGCTCCTTGTGTTCATCTATATAATGACTAACCAAGGATGATTATTGTAGAATAGTGTAGTGTGCTCTGTTGAAAGAATCATCATCCCAAGTAGCAACAACCTTCTTTCCTATTGTTCCCTTTCCACCGAGTCCCCCCTCATGCCGTGATTTAGGGACACCAATCGGTTTGAGATCGTCGATGAAGTCAACACAAAATTCGATGACCTTCTCTATTCCATGGCCCTCTGATATGCATCCTTCTGGTCTAACACAGCTACGGACATATTTCTTTAGTACTCCCATCAGCCTCTCAAAAGGGAACATATTGTGCAAGAAGACAGGACCTAGAATTTCAATCTCTTTGACAAGATGAACTAGTAGATGTGTCATAATGTTGAAGGATGATGGTGGAAATACCAACTCGAAGCTCACCAGGCATTGGGCCACATCAACCTGCAACTTCAGTAGATTGTCTGGATCGATTACCTTCTGAGAAATTGCATTGACGAATGCACATAGCTTTTATGATAGCTAATCGTAGATTCTCTGGCAGAACTTCCCTTAATGCCACTGGAAGCAGCTGTGTCATGAGCACGTGGCAGTCGTGAGACTTCAGGTTTGTAAATTTCTTCTCTGTCATATTTATTATTTCCTTAATGTTCAAAGAGTATCCAGAGGGCACCTTGATACTATTGAGGCATTCGAACATACTTTTCTTTTCTTCTTTGCTAAGGGTGAAGCTGGCAGGACTCAAGTAATTTCGCCCATTGTCCCTCTCTTCTGGATGTAGTACATGTCATTCTTCCATATGTTGCAGATCCTAGCGTGATTCCAATGTATCTTTTGTCTTACCATAGGTGCCTAGAAAGGCTATCAAGTTGATGCAAAGATTCTTCGTCAGGTGCATGACGTCAATTGCGTTGCGGACCTCCAAGACTTCCCAATATAGTAGCTCCCAAAATATACTCATCTTCTTAAACATGGGTGTCATCCCATTACTATCATTTGGAATAGCAACACTACCTATCCCCTTTCCAAAACCAACTTTTAGATCTTTTACCATAGCGAATACATACTTTCCATCATGATGCATTGGCTTGGGACGACGATCTGCCTCCCCTTTGAAATGCTTGCCTTTCTTTCTTAGCGGATGATTGAGAGGAAGCCATCGATGATGGCCCATGTACACAACCTTGTGACAATGTTTCAAATAAATGCTTTTAGTATTATCTAAACAATGCGTGCATGCCCTATATCCCTTGTTTGTCTGTCCTGATAGGTTACTAAGAGCCGGCCAGTCATTGATGGTTACAAACAGCAATGCTCGTAGGTCAAATTCCTCTTGTTTGTGCTCATCCCACATACGTACACCATTTTTGCCCCACAGCTGTAAAAGTTCCTCAACCAATGTCCTGAGATACACGTCAATGTCGTTGTCCGGTTGCTTTGGTCCTTGTATAAGAACAGGCATCATCATGAATTTTCTCTTCATGCAGAGCCATGGAGGAAGATAGTACATACACAAAGTCATGGGCCAAGTGCTATGGCTACTGCTCATTTCACCAAAAGGATTCATGCCATCCGTACTCAAAGCAGACCTTATGTTCCTTGGATCTTCTGTGAAGTATTTGAATGTTCGGTTGATTTTTCTCCACTAGGACCCATCGGCAGGGTGCCTCAACTTTAAGTCTCGCTTGCACTCTTCTTTGTGCCATCACATCATTCGAGCATGCTCTTTGTTTCTAAGAAAACGCCTCAAGCATGGTATTATAGGGGAATACCACATGACCTTGGCAGGAACTCTCTTTTTGATAGGCTCTCCCTCTACATCACCAGGGTCATCTTTCCTGATCTTTTACCACAAGGTGCCGCAAACAGGACACGTGTCCATTTTCTCGTACTTGGGACCACGATACAGGGTGCAATCATTCGGACATACATGTATTTTTTGCACCTCCAACCCCAGCGGGCAAACGAGCTTTTTTGCTTCGTATGTTGTTGAGGGCAATTTGTTATCCCTAGGAAGCATCTTCTTCACGATTTTTAGTAACTCACCAAAGCCCTTGTTTGATACACCATTTTTGGCCTTCCATTGCAGCAAATCCAGTGTGCTCCGGAGTTTTTTTGAGTCCCTCTTTGCAACCCGGGTACAAAGGTTTGCGATAGTCCTCTAACATGCGTTGGAACTTCAACCTCTCCTTCTTAGTTTCGCTTGTGTCCTTTGCATCTTCCAACATCTGACCGAGATCATCTGCAGGCGCGTCTTCTCCATCCTCTTTGTCAGCATCACCCATTGTAGTATCAGCAAAGACACGGTATTCAACAAATCCAAGAATGTTGTCATCAATCTCATCTTCACCGTCTTCTATTATAACACATCTTTCTCCGTGACTGTCCAACAACTGTAGCCAGGCATGAAACCATGTCTAATCAAGTGGCTGTGAATGACCTTTCTTGAACTGTGCTCCTTCTGGTTCTTGCAGACCCCGCAGGGGCAACTCATGAAACCGTTTTTCTTGTTTTGCTCTGCCACATCTAGAAAATGATGCATGCCTTGAAAGAAGTCACATGAACGTTTGTCGGCGTTATACATCCATTGCCGGTCCATCTGCAAGTTTAGGTAATTTTTTATAAGTAATACAAATAGTAAGTTTATTTTTGAAATAAATAAAAATTACCATCCTAATTCACTAATCACTAAAGTAGAAATATAAATTGACTAAAGTATAAATATGAACTACCTAATTAAATAAAGTATAAATAACTAAAGTATAAATATGAATTAGGATAAATAACTAAAGTATAAATATGAATTAACTAAAGTATAACTATGAATTAGGATAAATAACTAAAGTATATATCAATATGAATCAACTAAAGTATAAATATGAACTAACTAATTAACTTAAGTATAATTATAAATTACCTAAATTATAAATAACTAAAGTATAAATATGAACTAACTAATTAACTAAAGTATAAATAACTAAAGTATAAATATGAATTAGGATAAATAACTAAAGTATAAATATGAATTAAAAACTAAGTCTGCATTTACTAAAACATACTAGTGCAAACTACTAACAAATCAATATCTCAATTGTGCTAAAAAACAAAACTCACCCATCTCTCCATTCCACTAAAACTCAAATTTCTCTATGTATAAAGGATGAAACAAGAAATACTAACCATGAAAGATGAGAGGATGAAGATATGCTCCATTTAGACCACTTGGAGGAGCTAAATCTTCAATATTCGAGGAAAAAATGGGCATGACCTCCCCCCTAGCTCCGGCCGGCGCCATGAACGAGCTCTGTTCATGGCTCGGCCGGGCTGGGGGAGGAAGACGATATTTGTAGGGACCTTTTAGTCCTGGCTGGAGCCACCAGCTGGGACTAGAGGGCGCGCCCCCCTTTAGTCCCGGCTCGAGCCAAAAGCCCCCCTTTAGTCCCGGCTGGAGCCACCAACCGGGACTAAAGCCCCCCCCAATTGGACCCGGGACTAATGCTCCCTTTAGTCCCGGGCCCAATTGGTACCGGGACTAAAGGCCCCGAACCAAAGGTGATTTCTCTACTAGTATGGCATTCAGCCGCACGGAGCGGCTTCCCAGTCACCATCACCGCCATGTTCATATACCTCGACCTCTACCTTGTCATCGTTGATTTCTTTGAGATATCCTCTATGAACTCTTTGGGCATTGTTGCCCATGTCCTCTGCTGCTATGCGACAACATGTGCACCGTACTCCATGATACCATGTGACTTGAAACCTTAGCCGCCACTGACACTCATGTTGAATCGCCACGACCGTACACGAACTCACACATCCCGGTCATGGCCATGCTCCACCTTGCGCTGTATCTGCTTCGCACCAACTGCATGTTGCATGACGTCTTGCAGATGCATAAGCCGCGTGTCTCCATTTGATCTTCACACAACTTCCAGATCTAATCTAATCTAACCTGAGCTCTTACTTATGGGGGTTTATACTATATACCACTCATTGGTAGTATGGAGTACTGTAAAAGAGCTCTTGTCAGAAAATTAGCCCTTTCAGTGGCATGCCGCTAGCTAATCTCTACCTGCAGGAGCGACGATTAGATCCACCAAGACAAACTTGCAAGATCACAAACGACAGCAGAGATACAATCTTTGTTAATGAGGTTCAGCCGAAGCCTACATCGAGGGCATGACTAAAGGTGCTCCTCCCCAAACCGCAACACCAGCCGCTTTGAGATCCTGGCAACGTGCCGCCTTCCCCTTGCGAGCCTGTAGCTATATCGTCATGGTTACACAACAGCAACCCCCCCCCCTCATATTTATGAGGAGATCCGGGTTATAGAGTTTTACACGGATTCCACCCTAACCTTCTAAGTACAAACTCATGTCCCGTCGTAACTGGACTTGTACAAATATTCTACACATATTCTAACAAAATTGTTAGGTTTAGTCCCACATCTGAAATTGAAGGTGTGGGAGCACAACATATAAGAGAGTGCAATCCTTACCAAGCAGGCTATTATTTTGGGTTGAGTTACGACTGAGACCTTGGTTTTTGTGGGCTCCAGCGGACCTAGAACTGATGGACATTGGCTCGTGGGTATAGCGGGTCGGGCTGGATTCCGCAACACACTCTAACCATCTGTGAAAGATGTTTTAAATATTATTTTACTGCTATTTTCAATAAATTTTCATAGATGTTCTTGGGACTATGAATGTGGCAACGTGTTGCGCGCTCCAACGACGAGGAATGTGAAATCATTCCATGATCCTGTCAGCTTCCAAAGAACCCAGCGGTGATTTTCCAAAGAAGTGGTGCTTGCATTGTCAGGGTTGCTCTAAGCGGTGCATGTGGAATTTACCTCAGATTCGATGACGTTTAACTCCAGATCCTGGCTTGTGATTTTCCTACAAGATCTTCGCTTCTTGAATGGTCCTTCTCTCTAGTCTTGACTAGATAAGTTCATCCCCATCTCATCCACCTCATGTCGCTCTCCATGATCAAGTCGCCTATCCTCATTACCAAGCTATTGTGGTCTGTCATTGGTTGCTGTCTGGGAGGAAACTTGTGAGCCTCTCATTGTCTTCTTGGTAGGGACTTATACAGTTGTACTACCATTTGCCACAAGTGGCCGGGCAAGTGCTCTGAAAGTCTGCATCTTCTAGAAGTCCATGGGTACTCCACATGTGCGTGCACCAGTACACAGACTTTGTTCTATAGTTGTTCCATTTGGGTACGGTTGCACTGCTATGTAAGTGTAACGGTGTAGTGAAAAGGAAAAGGAGATGTGTTTTGTTTTAGGAAGCTAGCTAGGACTAGGATGATCTGAATATGTAAAAGAATAACTTCAAGAATTTATATTTGTTTTGTGTCATGTCAAGGCGTATCTATATGAATATAACCTATCTTGACTTAATTAATGAAATTTAATTACTCACTTAACTATAACTGGAGATTTGTTAAAATTTTGAGGTGCTAACAGGAATTGGTCTGGAAGTTAGAAATAATGTTTTTTTGTGATTATATCGAAACAATTAAACATGTCTTCTATAATTGTCAACATTCTAAGATAATTTGGAGAGTTGTAAATATAACAAAATCAATAGCTCATATCCTAAAGATACCACTGCCCAGAGCCAGTACTACACTGACGTTTCCAAACTGTCAATAGCGACCTCGATCAAGCATACCGGAAAAGCTTTCTCCCTGCGTCCACGACGCACGCCGTCAGGGCAGCGTACTCCTGCAGCAGCATCTCCTCCGCCCCACCCCGGTAGAGCGGAGGGAAGAAGAGCCAGAACGTCGTGCCCACCACGAGCGCCGCGACGAGCGCAGTCGCCACGGGCCGCGGCGGCGGCGGCCACCCCGTCCCCACCCACCGCCGCGCGAGCCAGTCCTCCGCCACGCAGCACACGCCGTGGATGAGGAAGAAGGCTGCCGTCTCCCCGGTGGGCGGCAGCAGGGTGAGGTACCACGCCATGGCCTCGTGCATCGCGCCCGACACGGCGAACGTGGCCAGGACGGCCGGCGCCTTCCCCGACACGGCGCGCACGGGGTCGTACACCGACGGCCGGAGGATGGCCGACGCCATGAGGTTCCACCGCCTGCCCCAGAAGTCCCGCAGCGACGACTCCAGGTACGGCTTGTCGAACTGCGGCTCCAGCTCCATGCCGAGCGCGCCGCCGGCGGCCGCCATGCAGGGGAGGACGAGGTCCAGGAAGCAGTACAGGTGGAGACCGAAGAGGACGAGGCGCACGTAGAGGTGGAGCTGATCCTTGGACTGGAGGAGATGGATGACCGCCGCGATGACGGCGACCTTGACCGCGCAAGAAACGAGCCAAACCGATCTGGCTCTGCGCGTGGGCGACATTGCTGCTGCCCTTGCGGCGTCGGGACGACGACGGTCATGGCGGCGGGGGCATTTGAGCTTGACCGGGAGTGCCGCGGTGAAGACGAAAGGGAGGACGGGAAGGGCGGGGTCGCCGAGCGGCCCGCTGCCGGCGGCGAGGAGGGCGACCTTGAACAAGCCGAGCCACGCGAGGATGAAGGCCGAGGTGCCCCGGACCATGGCGGACGAGAACGACCAGGGAGCCGCGGCGAGGAACGCCATCACCGGGAGGAGCGCGGCGAGGCGGGGCAGGCCGGGGCGGAGGAGCGAGGACGCCGCGCGAGCGTACAGGGCGGCGGCCGTCACTTCCAGGGAGACCACGGTGATGCTGTCCTGCCGCACAAAGTCCATGGCTGGCTGTGGGATGGATGGCTGTGGCTCTTAATGGTTTGGAATTGTGTGGGTCGCTGCGGAGGTTGCAATGCAAAATGATTTCAAGTCTTGAAGATGCGACAAAGATTAGAAGCCACAAGTGTTGAGAGCATGGTCGTCGTGAGTGTGACGTTAATAATGTGATCGCGTCCCAATGAACCACGCTATTGCGAGTGTCGGTGGTAGGCAGAGATCTGTGGTGTCATTAGTGCAGTTAGCTACAGACAGTGGTGGACCGGTTGGATTTTCACATCTAGGGCCACTTCTCGAGGTGTTTAGACCACTAAAACTATACCGCATGTTCAAATAACGGTAGTAACAATAGTGATAGACTGATAGCGCACACAACCGTTTAAAAAACATGACTTATAGTATATCTCAATTCAAAGTTTGAACGTTCAACAAACTCCATAAAAACTTGCAGAAAAATAAAGAAATAGCTAGCTAGTGCCAATTTAGTTAATCCTTGTCATCTTGTACCATATCTTCATCAACAGTAGAAAGCGAAATCGAGCCTACACAATTGGATTGGAGATTTCAAAGGAATTAGGCAATCAAGATAAAAAGTACAATTAGTTAGTAAGAAAATGATAATTGGTGATGGAACATACCACTTGCATTATTTCATGACAGTGGAAACAACTTTTTGCCATGACTCCTCGGGAATATTGCTACGGTTCTCCTCTAGCTATTCATTCTCTCAATCCCTTTCTGGTTATGTTGCACTGATTAGGCTTGAGCAAAGGTTGGCTTGATGAAATTACAGGAGTAGAAGCTGGAGAGAGGAATGATTTCATTGTCATGCACCACTCACTACGGGAAACCTGAAATTTGCCGAGTGCCTAGGGCACTCGGCGAAGCCCATTAAACACTCGGCTAAGGCATTGCCGAGTGTAACACTCGGCGAAGCGCACTCGGCAAAAAAAGACTCGGCAAAGACATCTTTGCCGAGTGTTTTCTATCGCGCACTCGGCGAACGCTTTACCGAGTGCTGTATCTGACACTCGGCGAAGATTTTTGAAAAATATAAAAAAAACACAGACGCTCTGGGCCGGCACCACCACGTCACGCCCGCCGCCACCACGTCACCGCCGCTG
>CM014277.1:11246639-11259955 GCA_004135705.1 Alloteropsis semialata
ACAGATACTCAGATGGGCAATGAGGACGAAGCTGTTGATTTTGAGCCTTCACTCAGTAGAACTGACATGGATATCAATGTCATCTACTTGAACGCCGACTATTGCTTTGTCGGAGATGATGAACGAGTGGCTCAAGTTGACTTTGCTCCCAAGAACGCTGTGTTTCAGAGGCCATTAGAATCGGATAATTATCTGAAAGCTCTTTATGTGAAGGGTCACATTAAAGGAAAGCAGATTTCTAGGATGCTTGTTGATGGTGGCGCTATTGTGAACCTCATGCCATACACCTTGTACAAGAAATTGGGAGGTTTGGACAGCGAGCTTATCAAGACGAGCATGACGATCAGCGGCGTTTGAGGAGGAGAACCGATGAGTGCCAAGGGAGTTGCATCCTTGGAGCTAACCATTGGGAGCAAGACGCTGGCAACTGCTTTCTTCGTCACGGAGGTGCAAGGTAACTTCAGTGTTATTTTGGGGCGCGATTGGATTCATGCGAATCAATATGTGCCTTCTACCTTGCATCAATGCTTGATTCAATGGGTTGGTGACGAAGTTGAGGTTGTTCATGCGGATACTTCGGCATGTGTTGCTATGGCCGATGCATCTATTTTGGGAACTCATGATAATGTCAAATGCTTGACCGGGATTGATATTTTGGACTTTGAGTTCCTTGCTTGTACTAAGGATGGCTTCGTGTCTGCTGCTCTAAGGCCGGTGTCAAAATCGGTTGATTCAGATGATGAAGAGTAGATGGATGCAAGCGAGAAGTGGTTGAAGGAAAGGGTGGAGCATTATCGGTCCAATATGAACGATGCATGTGAAGCCATTAATGATTTTGAAGAAGTAGAGAAGTTAGGACAAGGATTTACGTCGGCTGATCCTTTAGAAAAGATAGACATAGGTGATGGTTCTATTCCAAGGCCGACTTTTGTAAATCAAATTTGAAAGCCGATTATAAGCTTGAATTAATCGAGTTATTGAAAGAATATTCTGATTGCTTTGCTTGGGAGTATCATGAGATGCCTGGTTTAAGTCGTGATTTAGTTGAACATCGTTTACCGATTAAACCTGGTTTTAGGCCATATAAACAAGGCAATAGACGATGCAATCCTTTGTTTTATGATCGCATAAAAGAAGAGGTTAATCATTTGCTTGAAGCTAAGTTTATTCGGCCATGTCGCTATGCTGAATGGATCTCTAATATTGTGCCTGTTGAGAAGAAAGGTTCTAATAAAATTAGAGTGTGCATTGATTTTAGAGATCTTAATAGAGCGACTCCCAAAGATGAATATCCTATGCCTATAGCCGATATGCTTATTAATGATGCTTCTGGACACAAAGTTATTAGCTTTCTTGATGGCAATGCGGGATATAATCAAATCTTTATGGCCGAGGAAGACGTATACAAAACGGCCTTTAAATGTCCCGGCTTTGTTGGTTTGTTTGAATGGGTTGTGATGACTTTTGGTTTAAAGAATGCCGGCGCTACTTATCAAAGGGCAATGAATTTGATTTTTCATGACTTACTTGGTGTTATCCTAGAAGTCTATATTGATGATATTGTTGTCAAATCGGCTGGATTAAACTCTCACTTGGCTGATTTGCGTCTTGCATTTGAAAGAATGCGTCGGTATGGTCTGAAGATGAACCCATTGAAATGCGCGTTTGGTGTATCGGCTGGAAGATTCTTAGGCTTCATGGTGCACGAAAGGGGCATAGAGATAGATCCTAAGAAAATTGATGTTATTGAAAAGATCAAAGCGCCTACTTGCAAGCATGATTTACAAAAATTCTTGGGCAAGGTTAATTACTTGAGAAGGTTTATTTCTAACTTGTCTGGGAAAGTTAGTGCTTTTACTCCTATACTTCGGTTAAAGAATGAAGCCGATTTTACTTGGGGGGCAAAGCAGCAAGAGGCCTTAGATGAAATCAAGAAATATTTATCTTCGCCGCCTGTTCTCAAGGCGTCTAAGAATGGGGTGCCATTTAGGCTTTATCTTTCGGCCGAAGATAATGTTATTGGAGCTGTTTTGACTCAAGAAACAGATGGCAAGGAGCACATTATTACTTACTTGAGTCGACGGCTTTTGGATGCAGAAACAAGGTACAAACCTATTGAAAAATTATGCTTATCTTTATATTATGCTTGTACAAAGTTGAGACATTATTTGTTATCTAGTACTTGCATAGTTGCGTGTCAAGCCGATGTTATCAAGTATATGTTGCATAGGCCGATTTTGAGTGGAAGAATCGGAAAGTGGGCATATGCGCTTATTGAGTATGATTTGGCTTGTGAACCTTTGAAATCTATGAAAGGCCAAATTATAGCTGATTTTATTGTTGAACATCTGATTAAGGATGAGCATGATTTAGAAATTGATTACATGACTTTTACTCCATGGAAATTGCATTTTGATGGATCGGTTTGCAAGAACGGATGTGGAATTGGAATTGTTCTTGTTTCTCCTAATGGAGCTGTTTTTGAAGCTCTTAGCCGATTAGAAATTGAATGCACAAATAATCAAGCCGAATATGAAGCTCTATTATTCGGATTAGAAATTTTGCATGACATGGGAGTAAAGCATGTTGAAGCTTTTGGTGATTCATTACTGGTTGTGCAGCAAGTATCTAAGGTGTGTCAATGTTTTGAAAGTTCGTTGAATATCTACCTTGACAAGTGCCTTGATATTATACCATGTTTTGATGAATTCACCATTTATCATGTACCAAGATGTGATAATCCTAGAGCTAATACTTTGGCGCAGCAAGCATCAGGCTATAATGTCCAGAAGAGACACTTTCATAAGAAAAAGCCGTTGATTGCAATTGCCAATGGAGAAGCTCTAACGCTCGCAGCAGAACAGAACCGCACCGGTCAGACCGATGCCCGGACCGGTCAGACCGGTCACGAGTCCTCAGCGACCGGTCAGACCGGTCAGGCGTCTGCAGATTCAAATTCGGCTGCTGAAAATTCTCAAAATCAAAAGGCCGAAGTTGATGATTGGAGAGCGCCCATTATCAAGTATTTAAGAAATCCTAGTTCTGGAACAGACAGGAAAACTCGACGTTTGGCTTTCAAATATATTTTAGTTGACGATGAGTTGCATCGTCGCACCGCCGATGATTTATTGCTTAAATGCTTGGGTGCTGATCAAGCTAGAGTGGCCATGGGTGAAGTTCATGAAGGAATTTGTGGAACGCATCAATCGGCTCCTAAGATGAAGTGGTTGCTTAGGCGAGCTTCATTTTATTGGCCTACAATGATGGCCGATTGTTTTCGTTACTACAAAGGATGTGAGGAATGTCAGAAGTTTGGTAATATTCAGATGGTACCTGCTGCATTACTTCATCCTATCATTAATCCTTGGCCTTTTCGTGGATGGGGATTGAATTTCATTGGAGAAATACATCCTTCTTCTTCAAAGGGACATCGCTTCGTGTTAGTTGCTACAGATTACTTCACTAAATGGACCGAAGCAGTTCCTCTCAAGAATATGACCCACAAGGAGGTAATTGAGTTTATTACTGAGCATATTATTCACAGATTCGGCATTCCACAAACTTTGACTACGGATCAAGGCACATCTTTTATGTCTAAGGAAGTGCGATCTTTTGCCGATATGTATAAGATCAAATTGCTCAATTCATCTCCATACTATGCTCAGGCCAATGGACAGGCCGAGTCTAGTAACAAGACTTTGATAAAGTTGATCAAGAAGAAGATAGAGGAGAATCCCCGAAGATGGCATGAAGTCTTGTCTGAAGCTTTATGGGCTCACCGTATATCAAGACATGGCGCTACAAAAATCACTCCTTTTGAGCTTGTTTATGGTCAAGAGGCCGTTTTGCCCGTAGAGGTAAATCTGGACGCTTATAGACTTGCTAGACAAAATAAGCTTTCGGTTGGTGAGTATTATGATTTGATGATGGACAACATTGATGAAGTGACCGATAAGCGTTTACAAGCTCTTAAGGAAATTGAGAAAGACAAGATCCGAGTTGCTAGAGCATACAACAAGAAGGTTAAAGAGAAGACTTTTCAAGTTGGTGATCTAGTGTGGAAAACAATTTTGCCACTTGGTACTAAAGACAATAAGTTCGGCAAGTGGTCTCCAAGTTGGGAAGGTCCATATAGAATATTCAAGATCAATGGTGGGAATTCCTATATGGTGGAGACATTGCAAGGAGGACGTTTGCCCAAGGCGTTGAACGGGAGGTACTTGAAGAAGTACTATCCTAGTGTTTGGCAAGAGGCATGAAGTGGCGTATGGCCGATATTTGAATATCGCCCTTAGAAAAAATATAATGGCCGATGAATTATGTTAAAACATCGTCCTTAGATGACAATTTTGGTACTAGCGTGTTTTATGGTACGCAAGCTTTACCAAAAACAGGGGGGCATATGTTGACAACCAAAATTGGCATGAAGACCAGGAGGATTGCAAGGCAAAAGACGGCGCATGGAGCAAGACAAGAAGCAAGACAGAAGACGGCGCGAGGTGCTGGCACGCCCGGACCGGTCTGACCGGTGCGGGGGACCGGTCAGACCGGTCACCTGAGTTGTAATCCGACTAGGACTCTAAAAATTGGATTCCGAGATTGTAACGAGTTGTAACTTGGTTTCCTTGTGGGACAAGACCTACCCTCCCTATAAATATAAGGGGATTCGGCCGATTGAAGACACAACAATCGAATCAATCAAATTTACTACTTTTATCCTTTACTTTTTGCATCTCCAAACCCTAACTTTTCCAACCCTACTTGCTGTTCTTCCTGCGTCTCCGTGACGTTTGAAGGCATCCTAGGTGGCCTGCCGACCCTAGGGCACCCTTGACAGCGTTCTCCCTGACGGATCCTTCCGGGAGGCGTTTTTAGGGTTTTACCCCGTAGCTCGCCGCCGTAACCGGTCTGACCGGTGCAGGTGACCGGTCTGACCGGTCAGCGCGAAGGCAGCTGCAATCTGGTCCTTTGTGACCCGCGCGAACTAGCGCATTCGTGTGTTGACCGATTTTTGCGTCAACAGATACTGACCTGCTGCAGTCCCGGGCTGTGCGCATTGTGCCCGTGTCCAAGAGGGGGCAATGCGCACAGCCGCTGAGCTTTGAGGGGGAGGGATCGGTGTGCAGTGTGTAGACCCATCGACAGTCACCGAAGGCACGGCGGCGGCGTAGGGATTTGGAGTCTGGAGTGAAGGAAAGGAAGGGGAATGATTGGGCGACGCCGCGAGGGGAAGCGTCTCGCTCAGGGGCCTCGCGTGCTCTGCCTGCCGCGGTTTGGTGGGCTGCAATTAGCAATGAGAGCTGGGGCTGTGCGGTGCTGCTGGGCCGCCTAGGGCCACTCTACATAAGAGTATCTTGGGCTATGAATAATTGCATGCGGTATAAGAAAGATTTTGGTCTATGTCTAGGGCCACCGTGGCCCTAGGCCCGTATCTGCCCCTGGTTACAGATGGCGCCGTGGTCATACGAGGGGCGGCGGTTTAGAACGGGGAATCCTATGTATCTTCCGCAAGAAAAACTAGCAATTCATTTTCCAATGTTCAAGATCTATGCAACGGCTATGATTGCAGGTAGGAAACAGGTTTGCTTGCGCACGGGGAGGAAGACGTGGCAGATAGAGGACATGTGTCGGCTGCTGGTTGGCGTATGTGGAAGGGAATCTTGATTGAGTTTCAATTTCAAATGCTATTTTCTCTTAAACCATTTATCCTTTTTCAAATCCATTTGAACCATCCATTCAGCTAGAATTAACACCACAAAATAAGATCCAATATGAGTATATCTTTCATTATTAGTAGTTTTTAAAAAAACAATATTTAGAATATAAGGTACCAACATTTTCACATAATTGTTGAACTATTTTATCTAACAGGTTGAAGTGGTACTAAAAAAATGTTGGATCTACTTTTTCAAAATGTTGTATATACTAGTCCAACATTTGCTGATGTTTTTATGAAAAAAGAGAAGTTTGCTGCATAGGTTGAACTATTGTTTTCGAAATGTTGAAACTAGCTTTCTAGGAAGGTTGGATATAGCCATTTAGAATGTTGAACATACTAATTATACGTTAATCAAAGATTAAAAGAATAAAAGATAAGCATACGTGCTATCTAATACTTTGTTGTTGGCTGCACTGCCCACGTCCGTAGGAGCAATTCCTGCTGTTCTCTAGCCTCCTCTGCAGTCCACGTTTATTGTTTGGTGTGTGCAGAGAGGTGGTGGGCTGTAGTGGGCCGTGCGATGAGTTTGATTCGCATCTTCCGGAATAAGGATCCCCCGTTAGGACCCAGGCTCGGGTGGCTGCAGCCCAGGTCCAGTCCAGGTGCTCCCTTTATAAGTTTATATATGTACTAGCAAATATATCTATGTATTGCAACGGAAAAAGCCCTGCTTGCCTTTTGCCCAGTAACAAGCCTCAAAACTCAGGCGATAACTTGACTTATGACTATTGTACAAAAACAAAACTTGATTTATATCTCACATCAGTTATATTTTTAAAATAGAATTTAAACTTATCCGCAAACCGGGTTTATCAACTTTATATAGACAAAAGCAAAGACACAAAATGGATTCCAAGATTGTCACCATCGGAATCCTATGTTCTATTATTTCTTTAAGCAATATTGGATCATACCATACCATAGAATCACAAGTCATCACTTGTGTAAAACATAATAGATAAAACAAAACAATGAAAACCGGCCTATTCTCTATATCACATCACACGCTTTAGAGTGTTCAAAATAACATATCCTCTAGAAATGCCTTTCAATCTGAATCCGATGAATTATATAAAGGATTCTCCGTGGCGATGGAATTCTTACTTAGAGTATTACGTCGCATCGCACTACTTGCTTTTTCACGATCTCTTTTTGCTTGTTTCTGCTCAGGTGTCATGTTTGCATAGAGCCACCTCTAACGATCACGTATTGCTTGTCTCCACTCGGGTGTTAAATTTGCATAACGTGCTCTAGTGTTTACACATCTTACTACAATTTCTTCGGATATGCATTCACATCATTAAGGTTGGCTTTATCTTTCTTTTGCTATTGAGCTTCTTGTTGGCGCTTTTTTTAGTACATTGGTATTGTCTAATAGACGATCTCATGCAGTGTCACGTAATCTTGAGACGATTAAATAGACAACTTGTACAATAGGTTATTTTATAAGTTGTCTCATAGTAATTAATAATTCCTTAATTTGTAAATATAAAATAATTATTTTTGAGTTGCATGGCAACAACAACTCGTACAATGGCGATTGAGTGGTCTTGTAGTCCTAAATTTTAGCTATGAGGTGATTGCTTTCAGAAACAACTATCTTATTATTCTCTCAGCTCTCTCTCTTTCTTCCACATCATCAAAAACTTATGTGGAACTGCATAAGACAACATATGAGACCGCCTATATGTAGCAATGCACTTACCCTAAGTCTGGCATGATTCCATTGTAGTAGGCCGTTTTGGTTTTCCTTATCAATTTTTTCGTTTCCATTTTAATTTAATTATTTTTTAAAAAAATTGTCTCCAAGTAGTTAATTTTTTACCATTTTTGTTTCAATTTTCTGTTTTGGATTTTGTTTCCCTAGGTTTTTTGAAATTATGAGTGTTGCAAACTAGTTGGGTGTAACTTACTAATCCAAATCGATGTTTGTATTTTCTAGATTCATTTCTTAAAATAACGGCACAACTTTTTAGTGGTAAGTGGCCAAGAGGGCGCTTATGGTGACTTTACTAATCCAAAATCTGTTAGTCCCAGGTCTTTTTAGATAAAAGTGACGATGATATTTGGATGAAAGTAAGGAGATACACATTCCAATTCAGAGTAAAATCTGAGATTCATGATATTCGAGTCCAAGTCAAACATATAGCTCGGGCGTAGCCACGTAAAAACCGGACAAGCGCCTTGCGCCGCCAGAGCCTCTCGCGCCCTTGCCGTCCTGCCGCCGCCGGAGCATGCCCCCCGGAAGTCCGGGTGGCCGCGAGGATGGTGGCAGCGGGGCACGTCTCTCCTGGCCATGGTGACCAGCGGACTTCAGATCTGCCACCATGGAGGTCAGATCAGGCGCCTCCCCCAACTGATTCGCACATGCCCGGTCCTAGCGGGTGGCGCGGTGGCCGGCGGCTTCCGCGCAAGGCCGGCCTACTGCTCGCTGCTGCGGGTGGATCCGCCCAGGGGTGAACTGCCCCCGCTGTGGGGGCAGATCTGCTCGAAGGTGGCATGATCCTCATTGATGGGCAGTTCCGCTCGGAGGTGGCCGGATCCGCGTAGGCCAGCCTGCTGCAGGAGCCGTCCAGGGGCAGCTGCTCCTTGCCGTGGTGGCGGATCCGCTCGGAGGAGGCCGACGCCTCATCAATGGGCAGCTCCGCTCGGTGGCGTCACCTTGAGGCTACAAGGACAGATCCAGGTGAAAACCTAAGAACCGATTCGCTGGTACGGGCGGCGGCAGCATCTGGATGTTGCTTTCCTCTTGAGGAGTCGTCTTGGAGTCCTTGATGGCGACACCATGATTAGCTTGGAGCAATGGTGGTGGGTGGCAGATCGACACCATCTACGTCCAACAGATTTCTTTCGAGATCACTAAGATGCTTAGATAGCAGCCGATGCATGATCCATGAGGTGGCGGCCTGTGTTGGCCGGATTTGCTCTTGCTTGGCAAATCAAAGCAGAGGTGACCACATTCTTGGTTGCCGATCCGCTGGAGAAGACTGCCGGGGAGCGACGATAAGATTTGCATGTCTCATTCCTTACTCAACGATGACCGGAGATAGGAGATCAGCGTTCATGATGGCTACAAGTGACCTTAATAGATTTTGGACTAGGCGGTCTTTAGTACTGATTTTCATGTACTAAAGTTTTTTAAGATATTTTCTTAGATGTTTGTAATAAACAAGGCTGTGTGCCGTCATGCAGAGGCCAGAAGGCTGTGTGCGTTACTGCAGAGACCGGAATGTAATTCTATTTTCTAAAAAAAAAGTCAAACATATGGATCGTACAAACTAATAAATAAACAAATAGTACAACTCTATACCTAGTCCAACGCGTACGGAAAGTTAATTTCGGTTTGCATTCGAAACGGATACAGCGTTTGTTAGGGAAGAGATCTCCGAATCTGGAACCGACCGCATGCAAGGATCGACCGTCCCAATTGGCGGAGTAGGGAAGCTCAACGTCCAGCAGTGGCGGCGCGATGAAGCTCATGGAGGTCCAAGCGGCGCAACTGTCCCCCGGTTCGTCGGCCGCCGCCTACCCGCGGTGGGTGATGCTCCAAGAGTTCTGCATGATCAACGTCACGGCTGATGCCGATTTCGATGACGAGGAGGAGGCCACATCTTGCTCCGGATCCACGGCCGATGTCGATGACGACGAGGAGGCATCTTGTTCCATGACGGCCGATGCCAACACACTGGCGGCCGCCCTCACAACCGCCGGCGACCCGATCCCAAGTGTACCTCCACCTTGCTGAGCCCCCGGCATTGTCGGCCGTATGCGCCAAATTTCCTGACGGCGGCTATCTTCAGTATTCTGTCGTCATGGCTGCACACGGTGACTCCTTGCTCATCCAGGCTTCATTCGGACAAGCAAGCTATGGGCACAGCACGTTTGACCACTTCGTCTACAACGTGGGCGCCGCCGCCGCCGACCCTCCACGGCCGCCGTCGTTGTCGCTGCTCCCGCCTTGCTATCTCAGTGACGAGGAAGAGTCCCAATGTTTCTCCAGCTGGCACGAAGGTCGCATGAATAGATACCTAGCTCCTCAGGCCACCGGCATGCTGCGCGGCGGCGAGGACGAGATCGTGGTGGCGGAGCTCCAGATGGTGGCTGTGAGCAAGGACACGCCGTGGACGATGACGGCAGAGCTCGTCCTGTTCCGATCTGGTCAGTGGCGGAGGCAGCCAATGAGCCAAGGGGGGGCTCATTCTTCCTCCTCTTCCTTCTTTCTCCTTCTCTTCTTCTTTCTCTCCCTTTCTCTTCCTTCTTCTTCCTTCTTCCTCCTCAAAAATGGTGGGGGGGCTCAAGGGGGGGCTCCATTGCCTAGAAGACAGTAGGGGGGCTGGAGCCCCCCTAGCCCCCCCTTTAGCTCCGCCCCTGGATCTGGTGAGTGGAGTGTCAAGCGTCCGCATCTGATTAGCTATGGCGGCGACCATGACGTTGGGGAACTTCCTTTTACGTGGGGCACCGACACCGTCGTCAATGTCGGCGACCGGCAACTATGTTGGGTTGACTTGAGCACCGGACTCCTGTTATGCGACATGTTCGAGGAGATCCCCGTGCTGCAGTACCTACCGCTCCCTATGGATCCGTGCTTTGGCCAGGCATCAAACCGCAACGTGTGTGTCACCAATGGTGGCGGCGCGCTAAAGTTCGTTAACATCTTCCCTCGCTGTTGCTGCGGTGCCGATGGCGCCACCGGGTGCCGGCGGTCTCTCCACACCTACACCATCAACACATGGACAATGAGGATGAGTGACATGGAGTGGGTGAAGGACGGCATGGTTGATGCCACCGAGCTCTGGAGCCTCGACGCTCACATGAACCTCCCACGGATACAGCCGGACTACCCCATTGTGAACATGGATGAACCACATACCATCTTTTTCCAGTTGAGCCAAGCATCCCATGAACACGATAGCGACACGAGGCTGTGGCTAATCATGGTCGACATGAAGAGGAAGACGCTAAGATTGGTTACTGAATACCCTAGAGGATACTGGGCTTTCCCTGGAAAAACTCTAATCACCAGTAATGTATCTTGCTACTTGAATTCTTATCGGAGTTGCTGTAGCAATGTTACATGGACTGGCCAAAGCCACGTTGAGAGCCCACAGAGATGCTCATCGTTGATGAGGAGCTAAGAGACAATGATGATAACACTTCGACGATGCCATCTTCTTGTCAGTCAACCGCAGAGCTTGCTGTGCAAGCATCAGAGATCTTGGAGGCACTTCAAGAAATATCTAGCTATGGCTTGGACCACTATGATATGGTAAAAGCCTATAGAATTTTATGCCACGGCAATGGTCACCGGTGCAGATCTCTTTTAAGGCTACCAAAGAATTTAAGGAAGGATTGGGTGTTGATGGAGATTAAGGCTACCGAAGAAGCTTGATCTGTTGGCTGATGCAAAGAGATTGCAGTACACTTCCTATGACCTAATGATGTGTGTGTTGACAATTATATACCTAATTGAATGTCATGCTATTTTCTTATTGTGGGAACAACATTTTGTAGGCTTGCTGGTTATCATTTTTGATTGTGCTGCTTTAATTGCTATTGTTTTCTTGATTACTTTTAATTCAAATATATTTCAATCAACTTGGAACATAGTGTTCTAATGCATAAGCATTGTAATAATACAATTTTACAATGGCCTCAACAGTGAAACAAGCTAGTAGCTATGTTTCCCATGCAAACGGAAAGCGAGTTATTTTACGGTCACTACTGGAGAACTCGCCATCCATCCACCGTAATCGGTCACGGATGGAAAGGACCCGGTACCAATGCACGCATTGGTACCGGGTCCAACGGTCAATAATTCTGCGAGCTCATTGGTACCGGGTGGTGGCACCACCCGGTACCTATGAGTCAACAACCGGTACCAATGAGCCTCGAGGCCTTTGGTACCGGTTGGTGACACCAACCGGTACCAAAGTGGCCCCCTTTGGTACCGGATGGTGCCACCAACCGGTACCAAAGGGGCTCTGCGTATAAATCCCCTTCTTCCTCCCCCAGCCCGAGCCATGGCTCATTTCTTTATCCTCCATTGAGCTCGGGTTGGGGGAGCTCATGCCCAATTTTTCCAGAACTTTTGTAGATTTTGCAAACCAAGTCCGCTAGAAGGTTAGCAACTTCATCCTCTCTCTTTTGATGTTTAGTATGGTCTATTTCATGCTCTATGTTTTGAGTAATTTGTGTTTTGTGGAATGGATTGAAATAAGAGATTTTAGATTGAATCTTCATTTTATTATGAATTTGTAATAGAGAATCAATATATAGTTAGTTGTTGCATGTGTTGAGATGATGCACAAATTTTTAGACATTGTTTAGATTTTTGGATTATTTGTAGAAACTTTAAATGATTTTCATATTTATGCTTATTATGATTTTTAGATATTATAAATGATATTCATATTTAGGGTTATTAGGATTTTTAGAGATTATAAGTGAAATTCATATTTAGGCTTATTACGAAATTTAGAATTACATCTTTTTAGAGGCTTCAAATGACGTTGATATTTAGGGTTATTAGGATTTTTTGAGATTATAAATGATATTCTTATTTAGTTAGATTTTAAATTCAATTTTACTTCTCATGGTTGACAATATCTTGAACTAAAACAATCCAACTCTTGGCATGCCTATAATGATATCAAATTTTACCTAGTTTTCTAGCTGGGTAACATATGATGACCTTGAGCTTGAGCTTGTATTGTATAGTTATGCTTCTCATGGTTGTCATCAAACCATGGGACGCATCCATGCCCAAGCAACGGATCGGTTGTGATGGTTGGGCTGGGTGTGTCTCATGGTTCCATGCCTACCATGAACCAATTTTGTTACCACCTGTAATGTTTCTTATGCTCCAAGTTCAAGGTCAAATGAAAGACAACGTATCTGAGGCAAATCACTCCTTGATTTTTTTTTGAGATGAGCAAAAGTAACACGTTGATGATTTTGGAATGTGGTTGTGTAACATCTTTGTGGTGGCATCAAATGATGTTGATGTTTACGGTTATTAAGATTTTTAGAGATTATATATGATATTCTTATTTAGGTTTATTACGAACTTTAGAAATTGGGGATGAATTTTTCATTGTATTTTGTGAATAGATGAATCGGCAATGGATGTACAACGCGGATAGATGCTCATCTGACTTCATTAATGGCGTTCATCAATTCCTCGACGCAGCAGAGGCTAACTCGACCTCGGGTTTTATATGTTGTCCATGCAAGGTCTGTGAGAATAAGAAGGATTATCACATCTCGAAAAAGGTGGTCCACACACACTTGCTTATGAGTGGTTTCATGCCTAACTATATCTGTTGGACCAAACACGGCGAAGTGGGGATATTCTTTGAAGAAGGTGATGAAGAAGGTGACGACAACATCGGACTTTGCACAATACGGTGCCTTTGCAGATGATACAGCAATGGGCGAGGGTGAAGCAGTTGCAGAAGATGAGGATGATGACGCCTTAGGTGGCATGATCCGTGATGAAGAGAAAGACTGCGAAAGTGCGAAAGAGCGGAAAAAGATGAAGCGTTTGTTGGAGGACCACAAAACATTGTTGTACCCAGATTGCAAAGAGGACCAGAAA
>CM014277.1:11280524-11296060 GCA_004135705.1 Alloteropsis semialata
CAGGGAATTTGTTGAACAATCCTGGCGTCAATCGAGGCAACCTAGACCGGACGAAGTAGATACCCTTCTTAGAGAGGCCAATTTTATTTCTTGGTTCAAACGGAAGGTTCATTCTAATTTCCCTCCTATTAGTTTCACATTATAACTTGGTCGTCCAATAACATAACGGACAATCATGCTCGAACTTGCAGGCCCAAACCGATGCGTCTATGAGTGCCGAGTTGAGACAAGTTGCCGATGGTTGTGCCTATAGGGTCAAGTCCTTTGGCTGTTATGATGTGAATGGTTATCGTTTTCGCACAAAGAGCCATGAGCAGAAGATGCCCAATCGAAGGACCACAAATACCGGAGTTTGTACGCCAAGTCTTGATGGGGTTGAGTATTATGGAATAATTGAAGAAATATACGAACTCAATTTTGGTGGATGCAAACCTCTTCATCCTGTCATATTCAAATGCCATTGGTTTGATCCCTCAGCTGTGAGACAGACCCCTAACGTTGGGCTAGTTGAAATTCAACCATCATCCGTCTATGCCGGAGAAGATGTATATATTGTGGCTCAACAGGCCACACAGGTTTATTACCTCTCGTATCCGTGCACAACCGACAAGCGTCTTCAGGGTTGGGATGTTGTGTACAAGGTATCACCACACGGAAAACTACCAGTCCCAAACAATGACGATTACAACTTCGATCCAAACACGTATGCCAGAGAGTTCTTCCAAGAAGATGGGCTAGAAGGGAGTTTTGTGATAGACTTAACCGAAGCGGACGAAATGGAAGTAGAGCAAATGAATGAACAAGTGGACGATGGAGATGTGGTTCTTAACTTGAAGGACGTGCAGTTACTTGAAAACATGCTTTTAGGCGTTGGGAGTGATGATGAGATGGAAGAACCTGAGGAGCACGGGCATGAGGATCTCAAAATGCGTGATAGTGATGATGAGAACCAAGAAGAAAATCTCGATCACGATGATTATTTCTAATACATGTATGATCCTAGCTATTTTTGTATTTGTAATACCATGCATGTTAATTACTTTATATATTTTGCTCAGTTTGCTTCTATTTCTCATTATATTTTGCATATCTTTCTAATTATGTTTATTTTGCCTTTTTCAATGCAGATGGTGGGCGGAGTTAGGAACGTGAAGTCCCTTTACCGGAGGGGTCACGTGAGGAGGAGGCACCTTCAGGGTCTGGGAGCGGTGGAGCCAGGGGGCGAGGGAAGGGTGGACGCAGGGGTCGACGGAAGGGCACGGTACCGACCCCTGTACCTTCGTCCTCGTCTTCGTCTGAGGAGGAGGTTCCTCCCGCGGTGGTGGAGGGCGAGGTGGAGTCGTCGGAGGAGGAGGGGGGATGCGGGGGAGGGGTCCGGGGAGGGTTCCGCTTCTAACGCCCGATTATGGGCGCGCGGTCCCTCCCAACTCCCGAGGCGGCCGATACCCCCAGCACACCGTCCGATGATCCGACCTAGCGGTGCAAGGTAATAAACTTTATATGTTATCATTCTATTTTTATTTAATATGTTGAATATCACTATAGAAACTAACAATCTATCTTGATCACTTTGCAGGGGTTGGGACGTGGTAGAGCGGGGTGCTTCTCACAGCCGGAAGGTCAACGGCATTCTGGGTCTTCTGTGCAGGGCAAACTTCCCTGGCATAGTTACGCACCAAGGAGTCCAGGAGCCGGCGGAGTCGTTCGCCCACTACTACGACGCCACGGACGACCAAGAGGACCGGGAGGGCAGGAGCTTCCCCAACAAGGCCCAGCGGGTGCTTGCCGAGCTGTGGGTAAGTGTTTCCCGCAATACATATTTCAACACATCTATATATATATGCATGCTTTCTACATTTGTCACCACTATATCGCATATATATGTAGGATTTTTACAGATGCGCCCCGGGCCACGAGGTGGAGGCGGGTGAGCAGGCAAAGAGGCGGCTCACAAACTGGTCAAGGACATGTACTACGAGGCGCGGATCCAGGCCGTCATTGACTACTGGAAGGACAGAGGCACAAAGTACTCCAAAGAGCAAGCCAGAACCATTTACCTGACCCACGATCAATACATCTCGGTAAATATAAAACTTTAATTACGATTCCTTATATGATTAAGCACGTATAATCTAATCTTCTTCTACATCATCCTGCGTAGGTGATTCCCTGGTGGTGTGCCTCGCATCCCCAGGCTTGGGAGAAGTGGGTGGCCTACTGGTGCTCCCCTGAGTGGATGGAGACACACCTGGCTGCCCGGGAGCGCCGTTTGCAGATGCCAGGTCCAGCACACCACCAGGGCAGCCTTACCCTCCCCGAGTACAAACAAAGATGGGTATGACATCTCATTTTATAATTGAAACGCTCAATTCTGCAATATTTGTAATCATATTGTTTTTTTTGTGTTTTGTAGTCGGCGGCACATGGAGGCGAGGAGCTGACTGACTTCCAGGCTATTGCCGTGTCCCACATGGGCAGGGCCACGTCCGAAGTCCGCTACAACCCCGAAGCCGGGCCGGAGGCGTACAGCAATCCCATGGTCCACGCCCGCCTCACCGCCTACTCGGATATGGGAAGGCAAAAGCATGGGCCTGAGTGGGATCCGGCCGCCGCGCCGCTTGATGGAGAAGTCATCATGAGGATGGCAGGAGGCAAGAGGCATGGGAGGTACACTGTCGGCGACAGCACGATCGACACGGCCAGTACCCCCACTCTCTCCCAGATCCGAGCCGGTAGCGCTAACCCCGACATACGCCAGCCGCAGACCACTAGCCACTTCAACATGCAACTAATCCAGGTTATTTCTGCTTTATTACACTTTAGTTCATTTTTCCTTACCGTTGAATTCTAACGTTTTGATGGAATATTGCAGGCCCAGCTAGAGGAGGAGAGGAGGAGAACCACCATGCTGGAGGCCCGGCTGGATGAAGAGCGGCAGTGGCGGGAGGAAGAGCGAAGGCGGCGGGACGAGGAGCAAAGGCAGCGGGACGAGGCCGAGCGGCTCCGCATGCAGCAGATGAACGAGTGGTACAACTGGTTCAACGGCATGGCAAGGGACATGGGCCGATCTCCGCCTCCGCCTCCGATGACTTTCGCCCCGCCAGTGATGCCACCTCCGACATATTCTCCTGTGAGTCACCGCTGAAACTTTATAATTTCATTTCGATCAATGACAACCTTAGAAAACTTAGATTCACAACCGTAGCTTAGAAAACTTAGCTCTACTTTGTTTCTGTCCTAAAACTTGTGCAGAACTTTGCTGGATCGGCGGCGGCGTCGAACGAGGCTCCTGCGGTGGAAGAAGACCTGCCGACACGCCTCAGCCGCAGTCTGTTCGGCCCACCGCCTGGGCCTACTCAGTGATGCTTTGTGAACTTTGTGATTATGAACGTATTGAGCTTGTGAACTTTAAACTTTACTGTGCTTGTTACTTGTGAACTTATGGATGCGATACTAGTTGTGGATGAGATACTACTTTGTTATGGTTATTGTGGATTTATGCTTGTGGATTTTATCTATATCAACTGCCTGTAATGTGTACATATATCTATTTGAACTGCCTGTGATGTGTATTGAGTGGGGGCACTTTATACCTGACGAAACAAATAAAACAGGGCAGAAATGGCATCTTTGCCGAGTGTACACTCGGCAAAAAGGGTCTTTGCCGAGTGTACACTCGGCAAAGGTGCCATTTCTGTTATTTTATGGTCACCTTTGCCGAGTGCCGTGTCTTTGCCGAGTGTTTTTTTTCGGGCACTCGGCAAAGGGTGACACAGGAGCACCTAATGGTCAAGCTTTGCCGAGTGCCACGTGGAGGCACTCGGCAAAGCCTGGCCCTTTGCCGAGTGTCCCGCGGCAACACTCGGCAAAGCTGCCATGCATGCCACGTCACTCGGTGTGTGCGACTTTGCCGAGTGCTGACACGTGGCACTCGGCAAAGGACACGGCTTTGCTGCCACCTGGCACTCGGCAAAGCTCGGCCGTCAGCCGTCAGCCGCCGTCGCCGCCACGTCGGCGTGACGTCAGCAGACGGCGGTGAGCCGTCCGCGGGGCGTTAGGCCCAGCTTTTGCCGAGTGTGACCCTGGGCACTCGGCAAAGACTTTGCCGAGTGCCCGTAATACTACACTCGGCAAAGAGCCCCTTTGCCGTCCCTAGAGGTGCCGAGTGCTCTTTGCCGAGTGTAGCACTCGGCAAAGTCTTTGCCGAGTGTATATCGTCCTTTGCCGAGTGTTTGGGACACTCGGCAAACCCCTGGTTTCCCGTAGTGAACTGATACTGCAAAACACTACCTAACTAGTTACCTAGGTGCCCTCAGCCAGGTCTTGTTCATGATGGCTGCAACAATGTGTTAGTCTCACTATAGGATTCAAGTGCTGCAAAGGAGAACACCTCTTGAGACTAAACAAATTATAGTCCTGTAAGAATGGTAGACATGACAGGCAATTTCCTAGATCAATTGAAAAAATACAACTATAATTTCCTATAGGGACAAATATGGACCTGATGCTAACACAATTAATTTCACACAGTATAGTCAAACAATCGACATATTCAGGCATATCAAAACTAGCAGGACAAATTGGCTACAGTTCAAATCAAGGAATCATCTCAATGGTGCCAGTGAGGATTTACCTCGATCTCTTGGGTAGTTGCAGCAGTTCGCTTGGTGCTGGATGAACTGAGCGGTGGTGGCGTCAGGGCTCGGCGAAGCAGAGTTGAGGGCTCAGAGATGGAATCAGGCCGGTGACAGAAGCAATGTTGGGGCTCGACGAGGCGGAGTTGGGGGGGCTCGGCGATGGAATCAGATCGAATCGGTGACGAAAACAGGAACTAGTGGAGGAGCGCTTCAGATCTGGGTGATTGCGGTGGCCAGGGCGGAATCGACTCTTTGGAGGTGGCTGCGTGGTGACGGCGACCGACGGGGGCTGCGAGTGGCGGCGATCGACAGTGTAGGAGCTTCACGGCGGCAAGGTCGCAATCCCTAGCGGCTGCGCTCAGGCCAACATGGCCCTCCGCATCTCTGAATTAGGAGAAATTTCAATATTTAACCCTCAATTCGCAAGCCTCACTTCTCTTAACACCCAATTCGCAAGCCTTTCAAAATATAACCCTCCTCCTGCGAATTGTTTCTATACGGGGGTTTTTCTTCCCTTTTCTCTATTTCTCTTCCTTTTCTTTTTCTTTTCGTTTTACTCACTGTTGAGGGACGTGCTGCCAAATTTTTGCAAAATTAATAAAGGACAGAACTGGAGGAGCAGGGAGGAGAGTGAGAGAGACGGACCGAGAAAGGGATGAGAACGAGATGTGGTCTGGCCTTCACCTAATCTAATCATGCGGAGGGACAAGGAGGGCAAAACTGTCTTTTCAGTAGGTCAGTAAAACGAAAAGAAAAAGAAAAGGAAGAGAAATAGAGAAAAGGGAAGAAAAACCCCCGTATAGAAACAATTCGCAGGAGGAGGGTTATATTTTGAAAGGCTTGCGAATTGGGTGTTAAAAGAAGTAAGGCCTGCGAATTGAGGGTTAAATATCGAAATTTCTCCTGAATAAGGGATCGATTGAATTAGAGGATAAGGCAACGTGGTGGAAGGGGGTTCTGCAGAAAATAGAAATTGATAGGGACTCTTATGCATATATGAGAATGATACGAAGGCATATCTGAATAAAATGCCTCTGTGGTTAGAAGGCATTTTTGCATAACGCCTCTAAATAATGTACGTATTTAGGCATTTTTCAGTTTTGCCTCCAAATGCTGAGCTTTCAGTGGCCATTTTAAGAAAACGCTTTAGTCAACAACTAATTAAGGCATTTTAAGGAAATGCCTTTAGAAAAATGCCTCCAAATCATGGTTGTGTTGTAGTGAAGTTTCCAATATTGTACAACTATTCTTAACCATACGATCTTTTTATACTAGTATAGAATAGTATGGAGTACCGTAAAAGAATTCAACGCGAATAACATGGACTGCTCCATTTTGTAGTTTGTGGAAAGAACAATAATCTTTGCGACATCAAAGGAGCATCATTAGATCCATCATAATATATATTTTCGTAGTTTACTTCTTTGATGTGGTACATGTTAATACCCTTCTCTTAAAGTTTGGTCAAACTTAGGATAGTTTGATTTCGGGCAAACTCAAAAAGACTTATATTTTGTGATGGAGGACATCAGAATTAAAGAAAAAGATAGCAAACGAGTTTTGTGCAATACATGAATTAAAGTGCTAGCACAACAGGAAACTAGGAATGCTAAGAATGGCATCACGAACAAACAGACATGATCGACACTCCTGAAATGATTCCATAACGTAGGATACAAACGAGTTGGATAGTCAAGAATAGAGCTCTTGTTATGGTTAGACGACAATCTCATTAATCAGATCAGGGGCCGCAGTGCCTTACATTTGGAGGCATGGACCAGTAGCATTTCTTTTTTCAGTTGGAATATTCGTGCCTTGATAAGTGGAAGTGCCTCCTCCTTCATAATATTGGG
Source organism: Alloteropsis semialata (assembly GCA_004135705.1). NCBI lineage: Eukaryota > Viridiplantae > Streptophyta > Magnoliopsida > Poales > Poaceae > Alloteropsis > Alloteropsis semialata. Next base: position 11,287,015 of record CM014277.1, read on the forward strand.
ACGACCATGGACCAGTGAAATTTCCTTCTTGTGTGGGAAGATTCATGCCTTGATAACTAGAAGTACCTCCATAATGGGACGACCATGGACCAGCGAAATTTCCTTGTTGTGTGGGAAAATTCATGCCTTGATAGGTGGTGACGCCTTCACCTTCAAGAGCCCATGGACTAGCAATATTTTTAGGGTTCATGTCTTGATGGATGGATGGAGCGGTGGCATCTTCTCCTTGGTTTTCAAGGTACTTCCTCTCCACCGTCCAGGGCCGAAGATTTTGTGTCGTCTGAAGTCTGTGTTGGAACGTCTCCATCCCAGTGATGTCTAACAAAATCCATATATAGGAGAGATACTCCCCGCCTGTGCCAATACTTTTAGCATGCAAGTATCCTCGGCATCTGCCGGCGGAAAAACAGAGCATCTCAACCCACACACCCTGTATCACCTCCCACGTCTTGTTCCGATCCTTAATATTTTGCAACCGCGTATAAAGCATCCATGCCTCATGAATAAAAGATGCATTTGGATCTTGTGCAGATGTCAATATACCAACCACCTTTTGGGCGAGTTTTCCCTCGTCCACTGGCGGTGTCTCCTGGCCCTTGAAGATGTCATTGAGTTGCTCACAGGCGACTTTGGAAAGAAGCTTTCTATTCCCTTGCAATAGCATCTCAGGATTAGAAGATAGCAAATGCATCATTTAGTTGGATATTTTTCTGCATTGCTTAGCACAGTCATCATGGTCCGGAGATGTTTTTGAGCTTTCTCGGTAAAAGCAAAAATCTGTGGCCAAGTGCCAGACTAGGACACTCTGATCGAATGGCCTAGGTTTCTACCACACCCCTTGCGCTCAAGTGCCCATTGGCCCCTGATATCATTGAACTCCTTGTAACTCTGAGCATTTGTTATGTACTCCTCCCACTCAACATGGATATGTTGACAAACTAACTTCACAATGCCCATTGACGAGTCGCAAGACTCCATGCGAAAAAATTTGTTAACAATGCCCTCACATGCCAAGCGCCTTGCGAAGCTCGTCAACTTGAGGTGCCTTTTATTGTAGGCAAACAATCCTAAAAGGCTATGTTGAGCAACTACGTCAGCCCACTTGCCGTCAAAATTTACTAGTCCGAAAAAGGAAATGAACTCTAATAGATAAGTCCCGTACAACAACACAAATGTAACATTGACATCGCTATTGTTATATGCTTCTTTGTGGCTTTTGTGGAAGAGAACAATGGCTGCAATTGGCAATGTGTTAGAGAATATGCACATTGCCCCAACAGCACTATTCTGGACTGCATTGAACTTTTTGTTGCTGTCATCTTGGGTATAGAGATGATCAAAGATAGTGGAGAGGGTATATTTTAGTGCCTCATGAGCTTGTTCGTCGCCAAGTGGACAGAAGCCTTTCAGTCTAGAAAGCTGGCTAGAATAAGAAGATACGATGTCTAAAAGTAGTGTGTGGGGAAAATACCCGCCAGTCTCATGATCAGCAAATTCTGGATCTTTTAGGAGCATGACGGCCCTTGCTCTTTTGACATACTCTTCGAGCTCTTTTTCTCTGTCATTAGATCTGGTGCAATCATGATCATCAATATAGGTATCAAGGTTACTGAAGCTAGATCTCATGAGAGCCAAAGGTTTTTCAAAGCATTTGACAACAGCAGGGATAAAAAGGCAAAGAGCCGCAGCCAATAACTTCTTGTCGGCTGATGATGGCCATGACTTGCAAAACACGTAGATGACTACCGTGACCTATAAGATCGATAATAGTGGAGTGGAGAATCAAAACAACAACGTCGAGGAATTATACGAGTAATAGTAAACAGCAAAAATATTGCATGCACCATCATCAACTAAAGCAAGGGTTACTAACTTACTTCTAGCAATCTTTCTAATTAAGCAAGCAGATTGAAGCAGAGGATTCATATGTATGGCAGCTTACCTGAGACAATGCGGTGACAATGTGCCTCTTCCATAGCTCGTTGTCTTCGATGTTATAGACGGTTATGATTACCTGCCCGCCAAGGTGCACCAGCAGGACAGGCGCCCATAAGACCTGAAGATCACGGCTATGGTACTGCATCTTCTTTTGGCGGTTGAAGAGCATGGCGAGGGCGTATTTCGCCAGAGCATCGCTAGAAAGATAGGAGAGCCAGATGAAAAATCTGTACCAGGGTGGGATGCGCACTACCAGAGAACCCGCCATCCATCCATCGTAATCGGTCACGGATGGAAAGGACCCGGTACCAATGGAAGCATTGGTACCGGGTCCAACGGCCAATAATTCTGCGAGCTCATTGGTACCGGGTGGTGGCACCACCTGGTACCTATATGGCCACATTGGTACCGGTTGGTGTCACCACCCGGTACCAATGAGCCTCGGGGCCTTTGGTACCGGTTGGTGACACCAACCGGTACCAATGTGAGCCCCTTTGGTACCGGGTGGTGCCACCACCCGGTACCAAAGGGGCTCTGCGTATAAGGCCCCTTCTTCCTCCCCCAGCCCGAGCCATGGCTCATTTCTTCATCCTCCATTGAGCTCGGGTTGGGGGAGCTCATGCCCGATTTTTCCATAACTTTTGGAGATTTTACAAACCAAGTCCGCTAGAAGGTTAGCAACTTCATCCTCTCTCTTTTGACGTTTAGTATGGTCTATTTCATGCTCTATGTTTTGAGTAATTTGTGTTTTGTGGAATGGATTGAAATAAGAGATTTTAGATTGAATCTTCATTTTTATTATGAATTTGTAATAGAGAATCAATATATAGTTAGTTGTTGCATGTGTGGAGATGATGCACAAATTTTTAGACATTGTTTAGATTTTTGGATTATTTGTAGAAACTTTAAATGATTTTTATATTTATGCTTATTATGATTTTTAGATATTAGAAATGATATTCATATTTAGGGTTATTAGGATTTTTAGAGATTATAAATGAAATTCATATTTAGGCTTATTACGAAATTTAGAATTACATCTTTTTAGAGGCTTCAAATGACGTTGATATTTAGGGTTATTAGGATTTTTGAGATTATAAATGATATTCTTATTTAGTTAGATTTTAAATTCAATTTTACTTCTCATGGTTGTCAATATCTTGAACTAAAACAATCCAACTCTTGGCATGCCTATGATGATATCAAATTTTACCTAGTTTTCTAGCTGGGTAACATATGATGACCTTGAGCTTTGAGCTTGTATTGTATAGTTATGCTTCTCATGGTTGTCATCAAACCATGGGATACATCCATGCCCAAGCAACGAATCGGTTGTGATGGTTGGGCTGGGTGTGTCCCATGGTTCCATGCCTACCATGAACCAATTGTTTTTACCACCTGTAATGTTTCTTATGCTCCAAGTTCAAGGTCAATTGAAAGACAACATATCTGAGGCAAATCACTCCTTCAAATTTTTTTTTGAGATGAGCAAAAGTAAGACGTTGATGATTTTGGAATGTGGTTGTCGGCCATCGTGCCCTTGGTTTGTCGCAGGTTTTGGAAACCTCCCGATGCAGGGGAGGTGCTGTCGAAATTTTTAGAGATTATAAAAGATATTCTTGTTAAGGCTTACTACGAACTTTAGAAATACATCTTTTTGGTGGCATCAAATGATGTTGATGTTTACGGTTATTAAGATTTTTAGAGATTATATATGATATTCTTATTTAGGTTTATTACGAACTTTAGAAATTGGGGATGAATTTTTCATTGTATTTTTGTGAATAGATGAATCGGCAATGGATGTACAACGCGGATAGACGCTCATCTGAGTTCATTAATGGCGTTCATCAATTCCTCGACGCGGCAGAGGCTAACTCGACCTCGGGTTTTATATGCTGTCCATGCAAGGTCTGTGAGAATAAGAAGGACTATCACATCTCGAAGAAGGTGGTCCACACACACTTGCTTATGAGTGGTTTCATGCCTAACTATATCTGTTGGACCAAACACGGCGAAGCGGGGATATTCTTTGAAGAAGGTGATGAAGAAGGTGACGACAACATCCCGGACTTTGCACAATACGGTGCCTTTGAAGATGATACAGCAATGGGCGAGGGTGAAGCAGTTGCAGAAGATGAGGATGATGACGCCTTAGGTGGCATGATCCGTGATGAAGAGAAAGACTGTGAAAGTGCGAAAGAGTGGGAGAAGATGAACCGTTTGTTGGAGGACCACAAAACATTGTTGTACCCAGATTGCAAAGAGGACCAGAAAAAATTGGGTACCACACTGGAACTGTTGCAATGGAAGGCAACTAATGGCTTGTCTGACAAAGGTTTTGGAGAGATATTGAAAATGATAAAGAAGATGCTTCCAGAGGGCAACACATTGCCCGAAACAACATACGAAGCAAGAAAATCGTTTGCCCTCTAGGACTGGAAGTACAAAAGATACACGCATGTCCCAATGATTGTATCCTTTATCGGGGCAAGTCGTACGAATCTTGGACGCCTGTCCGGTTTGCAATTGCTCGCGGTATAAAATCAGGCGAGACGACCCTGGTGATGTTGAGGGAGAGCCCCCAAGAAGAGTCCCTGCCAAGGTGATGTGGTATTTCCCTATAATACAACGTCTGAAGCGCTTGTTCAGAAACAAAGAGCATGCTAAATTGCTGCGGTGGCACAAAGAGGATCGGAGGGAAGACAATATGTTGAGACACCCCGCTGATGGGTCGCAATGGAGAAAAATCGACAGAGCGTTCCCAGACTTCGCAGAAGATGCAAGGAACATAAGATTTGGTTTGAGTACGGATGGCATGAATCCTTTCGGTGATATGAGTTGTAGCCACAGCACTTGGCCCGTGACTCTTTGTATGTACAACCTTCCTCCGTGGATGTGCATGAAGCGGAAGTTCATTATGATGCCAGTGCTAATCCAAGGGCCAAAGCAGTCTGGCAACGACATTGATGTGTATCTAAGGCCACTGATTGAGGAACTTTTGTTGTTGTGGGGCAAAGATGGTGTAAAGGCCTGGGATGAGCACAAGCAAGAGGAATTTAACCTACGAGCATTACTGTTTGTGACCATCAATGATTGGCCTGCACTTGGTAACCTGTCGGGACAGTCAAACAAGGGATACAAAGCATGCACACATTGCCTAGAACACACCGACTGCATTTATCTGAAACATTGTAGAAAGTGTGTGTATATGGGCCATCGTCGATTCCTTTCTGAGAAACATCCGCTGAGAAAGAAAGGAAAGCATTTTGAGGCGGAAGGTCATAGCAAACCAAGGCATCGGGATGGAAAATATGTATTTGCTATGGTAAAAGATGTGAAGGTGGTCTTTGGGAAGGGACCTGGCAGCCAGCCAGCGGCAAGTGAAAATAGAAAGGCGCCCATGTGGAAGAAAAGTCAATATTCTGGGACCTACCATATTGGGAGGTCTTAGATGTACGCCACGCAATTGATGTGATGCACCTGACGAAAAATCTTTGCGTAAACGTGCTAGGGTTCCTTGGTACTTAGGGAAAGTCAAAAGATACGCTTGAAGCACGACAGGACCTGAAACGTATGAAACAACGAGATCCCCTGCATCCTGAGAAAAGAGAGAAAGGGCGTTGGAACTTGCGTCCTGCTAGCTACACTCTAAGCAAGGAGGAGAAGACCAGCATGTTTGATTGCTTGAACAGTATTAAGGTCCGTCCGGCTACTCATCGAATGTAAAGAGTCTGATAAATATGAAAGAGAAGAAATTCGTACACCTCAAGTCCCATGACTGCCATGTGCTGCTCACACAATTGCTTCCGGTGGCGCTGAGGGGAATTCTACCCGTTAATGTCCGAAAAACTATTGTGAAGCTATGCGCCTTTCTCAATGCAATCGACCAGAAGGCAATCGATCCCACTAATCTAGCAAAGCTGTAGGATGATGTGGCCCAAAGCCTTGTCAGCCTTGAGATGATATTTCCTCCGTCTTTCTTTAATATTATGACGCATCTCCTGGTCCATGTTGTCAAAAAGATTGGTATTCTTGGTCCTGTATTCCTACACAATATGTATCCTTTTAAGAGGCTCATGGCTATTCTAAAGAAATATGTTCGTAACTGTTCTCTTCCAGAAGGATGCATCGCCAAGGGATACAGAACAGAGGAGGTCATTGAGTTCTGTGTTGACTATATCCCCGAACTGAAACCGATTGGGCTACCTGAGTCACGCCATGAGGGGAGACTACTTGGAAAGGGCACGTTAGGAAGGAAACAAACAAGGTGTAGCGACTACGATTTATTCATGAAGGCCCATTACACTGTATTGCAGTCGTCAACCATGGTGGCTCCTTACATCGAGGAGCACAAGACTATAATATGCTACCAAAATCCAAGAAAGTCTGAGAAGTGGATTACACGCCATCACATAGAAACTTTCGCTGGTTGGTTGCGACAAAAGCTCATGGGTAACGAGACAATACATACACAGCTGGCGTATTTGGCAAGGGGACCATCATCCTCATCTTGACGTTCCAAGGCTATGACATAAATGGGTATACATTTTACACGAGAGCCCAAGACGACAAAAGCACCAACCAAAATAGTGGCGTCTATATAGATGCCTATGACAACAAAGGGAACAGGGACTCATATTATGGCCAGGTAGAGGAGATCTGGGAACTAGATTATGGACCTTTGAAAATACCACTTTTTTCGGTGCAAATGGGTGAAACTTACAAGTGGAGGTGTTACTATAGACCGCTACGGCATGACAACTGTGGATCTCAACAAAATTGGGTATGTAGACGAACCATTCGTGCTCGCCAAGGATGTGCATCAAGTGTTTTATGTGAAGGACATGTCTACCAAACCCAAGACGGGGACTCTGCAAACAAACAACTCCGAACTTTATCCAAAACGGCACATAGTTCTCACGGGAAAAAGAAAAATCGTGGGTGTCGAGGACGTCACCGATGAAGATGATTATAATAGGTGTGACGAGGTGTCTCCGTTCAGTGTGAAGGATGACACAAGCATCCTGTTGGCCAATGAAGATGCTCCTTACGCTCGCAACGATCATAACGAAGGCACTCTTGTAAAGAAAACATTTATTGCTGTTCAAGCATAATGTTGTACTTATGTTAAAGCATGATGATGCTATGTAATTCTAATTATGTTGAAGCATTATGGTATGTAATGTTGGCCAAATTTGATTTTGTCTTATGCTTCTTGATAAGTATTTACTAGTTTTGTTAAATTGACTTGTAATATATTACGGTTTATTTTGGATAGTATCATGCCGAGACAGCGTCAGGCAGCTAGACGTGTGGCTATGTTACTAATATGCCACCTACCATCCCGATTCGAGAGGCTCACGAGCCTGGATGGTCGACAACTCAACAAGTTGATCATGTCCCAATTCCCACACCTCAGCAACTTCGCTACAATATGGTAGGGTTATGATATTCCTCTGCAAGTTGTATTTGAATGTAATCACTATGTCACTGAGAATAGAAATTATTAATAATGCAGATCATTAATCCAATTACATGGCTAAAAGATGCAAACATCGGTCAATCAAGTCCTTTGGTATTAAGAGAAAATGTGACCGAAAATACAGGCAGGGTTATGATCTCTGTTAGCATTCAACAAAATGCCACCCGTGACCCAAATCCTGGTGACATGGTTATTATCCACGTTCATTCTGGCGCGTGACAGCAAGACCATGTGGCCTCGTGTGATGCTGTGAGGCAAGCATTAGCCCAAATAGAAAGTCAAACTGGCCATGTTTTCCCGGACTACAGCTACTTCAAGTTGAAAGCTCTCGAGACGGGTGAGCCAGATGTGACACAGATGCCTAAAAGGATTAGTCCTTCATATGAATCGATTTATGTAAATTAGTTTTATTTTTAGTTGTGTAATTATATTATAATTTATCTATCTTTATCTGTAACAATATGTTTTATTAATCTTATTGTAGGATGACTACTACTGTGGATTCATGCATGCGTGTTCTGGTCTACGTGCAGTCCTTTATCAAGTCCTTGGAAACTTAGGGTATGCACACACGACGCCAGGGGCTTATCGAGTTAATGGTGGTTTCCAAGCTAATATAACCTTGAGTCATGCCAATGCTGCTGAGATCACAATTTATGGAGAGGTCTTGGATTCACGTTACAAGGCACAGGATAGTGCATACATATATGCACTTGATTATGTCGACAGGTTCCTAGGCATCGAGATTATCGATATAAACTATCCTTTCTATCTCATGAAGAAGCATGGCGTGCAGGGACCCTGATTATTGCTGTTCAAGCATAATGTTGTACTTATGTTGAACCATAATGTTGTACTTATGGCATGTAATGTAAAGGAGTTATTATATATTACTAAATAGTAATATGAATCTAGAATAGTAAAGGAGTTAATATATATTACTAAATACTAATATGAATCTAGAATAGTAAAAGAGTTATTATAAGAAATTAGTACTTGTTAGTTGATGTATATTTTGTTATTTCATGCAAAGGAAATTCATAGATTATTATAAGAAAATAATATACCAAAGATAAATAAAAAATAATTTAGGAACAATAAAAAACAATAATATACCAAAGAAAATAATATACCAAAGATAAATACAAAATACCAAATATTGAAAGAGTATATAATACCAAAGAATACCAAAGAATGTAATACAAAATACCAAATATTGAAAGAGTATATAATAAAAGGATAAAAAGAAGAGGTGGCGGGAAACTGAATCGGGGGCCCTTTGGTACCGGGTTGGGACACCACCCGGTACCTTAGGGTTTCAGATTGGCGCGCAAATTACCCTTTGGTACCGGGTGATGTCACCACCCGGTACCAAAGGGCCTTTGGTACCGGTACCGGGTGATGTCACCACCCGGTACCAAAGGGCCTTTGGTACCGGGTGGTGACATCACCCGGTACCGATGATGTAGGGGCTATATAATGCCGCGCGCCCGTTCCTTTCTCCACACTTAGTCATTTCGCGAAATCGCCGCCGCCGCCCTTCCCGGACGCCCGACGCCGCCGCGCCATTCCTCGACGCCCGACGCCGACGCCGCCGCGCCCGAGCCCTCCACGCCCGACGCC
>CM014277.1:11300888-11321171 GCA_004135705.1 Alloteropsis semialata
TCCCATATCCGAGTAGGCGGTGAGGCGGGGAGCAGGCGGCGGCGCGGGATTGTATCGACGACCATTTTTATGCCATGCCATCTGTTTTGCGGACTCCTCGGTCATGTAGAGCCGTTGGATCCTCGGTATGAAAGGAAGGTACCGTAGGATCTTCTCGGGAATCGTGGTCTGTCTCTTAGTGCCATCAGCTGATTCTACCTCCACGAACCTGGACGACTTGCACTGTGGACAGTACTTCGCATTCTCATATTCTTTCCTAAATAAGACGCATCCATTCGGACAAGCATGTATCTGTTCATACGGCATCTTAAGTGCGCGAAGAAGTTTCTGTGACTCATACATGCTCTTGGGCAGAATGTGACCATCCGGAAGCAAGCTGCCAAATACTGTCAACATGACATCGAAGGCTTCTCGACTGTGGCTAAACTGAGACTTTACGGCCATCAGACGGGCAATGGCATCCAGTTGCGAGACCATGGTATGCTGGTGAAGGGGTTTCTGTGCCGCAGCCAACATCTCATAATAAGCCTTCGCACTGGCCTCCGGCTCTTCCTCCGTAGAACCTTCATCTATCTGTGCTTCATCGAAGTCATTCAACATGTCTCCGACCCCGGCATCATCATCAAATTCCTCGATGCGTTGTCTCACGACTTCGTCTCTCACACGCTGGGCCTCACCATGGCAGGTCCACCGAGTATAGTCCGGCGTAAATCCATGCTTGATGAGATGTTTGCTCATGTCCGTCTTTGTTTGTCATTTACGGTTTGCACATTTGACACATGGACAAAAAGCCCGTGTACTCTTGGCAAATGCAAACGCTTTGTTCACAAAATCTTCAGTCTTGGTTAACCATTCAGCAGTCTTCTGAGCAAAGCCTGTGTACATCCACTCACGGTCCTCCATCCTCTAACAGATCATCGAGCGATATCAAACTAACTTTTACATCTACCGAAATGTCTATCATTCTCTACTAGGTATAGATAGGTCCTAATCCCACCCGAGGATGTGTAGATTGGGTTAGTTTTCATGCTCTACTCCTATCTGAGCCAGAATTTCGGCAGCACCTGCCCGCTGTTCTTCCAAATACACGTCCTAGAAAGGAGATTGTGTATCCGGAGAACAACGGGGAGGTGATGCCGAAATTCTGACTCAGATAAGAGTAGACCATGAAATCTAAACCCATCTACACATCCTCGGGCTGTCCAAAAAACGTGGACAATTCGAAACAGATACGGTCACACATATGCAAAAATCTGCATATGTCCAACCGTATCTCTTTCGAATGGGAGATGCCTATGGTTACGTGAACAATGAACAAGAAAGTAAAAGAGAGCATGTTTGTCTCACCGTGTAAAGTCGGCGGGGTGTAGGCCGGCCTCGATGGAGGGGACACTCGTCTGCCCAAAAAAAAAGAAGAAAAAGTGTTAAAAATTGAAAATTTCGGCAGCACCTCCCCTGCAAAGGGAGGTTTCGAAACCCTGCAATTCGAAAAGCGGCACGATGGCCGAGCACATTTAACAACCAACTGTCATTCCACATCCAACATTCCACATTCAACATCATTAACTAAGAAAGACTCTAAGAAATTCTAACTCTGGGAATTCTAACTCTAACAATTCTAACTAAAAATTTTATAACTCTAACATTTCTAACACAAACATTTCATACTCTAACATTTCTAACTCTAACAATTCAAAATCTATGAATTTTAACTCTAACAATTCAATCTACAAATGTAAATGATGGAAAACTTATAAATGATGGAAGACTTACACTAGAGTGGCGGGGTGCGGCGGCGGAGGTGCCGGCGACAGTGGGGGAGGGGCCGGCCGCGGCGTGGTGCGGGCGGGGGGCGCCGGCGTCAGGTGNGGCGCGGGGTTCGGCAGGCGGCGGCGCGGGTTTGAAGAAAGAAAGAAGTTGCTAAGTATGGATAATGGGGCTTTGCCGAGTGTCCCGGATCTGACACTCGGCAAATAGCTCCTTTGCCGAGTGTCAGATCTGAGACACTCGGCAAAGCATTTTTTTACAATTTTTTTAACCGCTGTGTGTGTGCCTACCAGGTGGACCACTGGGCCTTTGCCGAGTGCCAGGTGGTAGACACTCGGCAAACGGGCTCTTTGCCGAGTGCTACACCGCGGGCACTCGGCAAAGTTGTACTGCAAATTTGAAACACTATAAAATTTTGATTTTTTGTGCAACGAATTTTGAAAAAAACATGTTAAATCCATTGTACAATGCATATCTCATCATTTTACAACAAATGAACCATTATTTTATGTGTTTATTCAACAAAATCCATGTATATCATTTTAGTTTCAATATACATAACAAAAAAATTATAAAATCTGAAACGGATCCAAAAAATTACCAAAACTTAACATGATACATTTTAGGTAGTATATTGCCATTACAAAAAGTTTGGAAGTGAAACTCGAATTGTCATGTCACTCTGTGTCCAAATCATGAACGATCTATTAGAACTTAACGAAACTTCTTCGGAGATGTTCCGGTTGCAAGCATCGTATGTGAAAACTTTTGCAGAAGCTTCTATATTTTTTACCACAGCCTCCACATAAGATATCATGAGCTCTCGACAAATCTCAGGATTTTCGGAGTTCATTAGAATTTTTTATAATTAAAAAACAATCCTACCACACGTACATCGTCGTGTTTCGCAAATATCATTTGCCAAAATGACTTATTTCTCATTGATATTGTCTAAATAAGGAGTTAGTAACATGAATATCATTTTTTCAATCACTCTGTTCCAAGATTTCAAACACCTGTAGTTCAAATTTTGAATTAAACAAAAAATTCAATTTAATGAAACAAAATCATTGAATATAGTAAACGAGCCGCAAAAAAATCCTAAATTGCAACATAGAGTACACTGTATCATACTTGAATCAACAAAAAAGGTTTGGAAGCATTTACATGAAATATGGAGCCAAGGTTTGCCGAGTGCAAGCTAATACACTCGGCAAACAGGGCATTTTGCCGAGTGCTAGCCCTAGGGCACTCGGCAAACTCCCGACCGTTAGCCGCCGTCCATACCGTGTGACGGCGGCGGCCTGACAAGTGGGGCCGGGTCGATGTTTGCCGAGTGCCCTAGGGCCGGCACTCGGCAAACAAGTGGACCGTTAGCCGCCGTGCGGACAGCGCGACGGCGGTGGCCTGGCAGGTGGGGCCAGGTTGCGCTTTGCCGAGTGCCTAGTGGCGGGCACTCGGCAAAGTCGGCTTTGCCGTGTGCTCTGGGTTCGACACTCGGCAAAGCTTGGGTTTGCCGAGTGTCCGGTTTTCGCCGAGTGTATTGTTTCCTACACCCGGCATATCCCATTTTTGCCGAGTGCCCGAAATTTTGCACTCGGCGAAGCTTCAGGCACTCGGCAAATGCTGGGTTTCCCGTAGTGGTTTGAGTTGATAATAATGCAGCTAGCTGAATATCCATTGTTGCATCTTAGGTGGTCTGTTGAGTATGGTGAAGGCCTTAGTAACTTTATAGAACTTGCCTTTTCCACATCAGCAGAGCAGAATATGATACTTTGTCCTTGCAAGAACTGTGGAAATAATTACTGGTTAGGGGAAAAAGATGTTTGAGGTCATTTAGTGTCTTGGGGTTCATGGATGGATATACACAATGGATTCTCCATGGTAAGGGCATGCGGTCATCTGTGCCCGATGCTTCCTTGAGCTCACAATCTGAAGATGGCAATGCTGGGGGTGATGAGATGGACCAGATGCTAATGGAGGGGTTTGGGATGTATGATGCTGGTGCTTTAGGGGCAGACGAAGGAAAAGACGAACCAGATGTTGATGCTAAAGCATACTACAAGTTAGTTATTGATGGGAGCCAGCAGTTATATCCGTGCTGCAAGAGATTTTTGACGCTGCAATTTCTTGTTAGGCTCCTGCACCTGAAGAATCTATGGGGGATGAGCAATGGATGCTTCGATGACCTTTTGTCTTTGATTAAGGATGCACTCCCAGAGGGTGAGGTGTTGCCAAAGAACTTCCATAAGGCCAAAAAAATTGTGGAAGCTATTGGAATTGGCTATGAAATTGACGCTTGCATCAATGACTGCATATTGTTCAGGAAAAAATATGCTGATGCCAAGTCCTGTCCAGTGTGTAAGTCAAGTAGGTGGAAAAGCATGAAAGGTGGAGTTGATAGAAAATGTGTCCACAAAGCACCAAGAGTTTAGCTTAGATGTTCGCAATGTTAGACTTGGTTTGGCAACAGATGCTTTCAACTCTTTTGGGAATATGATTGTGTCTTATAGCATATGGCCTATCATTTTGATTCCATATAATGTTCCTCCATGGGTTTGCATGAAGCAAATCAAATTTTATTCTCTCTGTTCTTGTACCGGGTAAAAAGGGCCCTGGAAAGGACATAGATGCCTATATGCAGTTAATGATCGATGATCTCCTTGAGCTATGGAATGATGGAGTGATGACCTATGATGTTTTGTTATGGATGGAGGGGGCTAGTGAATTAGTGGAAGGAACACGACGTAGATTGTATTCAAAGGCAGTGGCCGGACGTGGCCCTGGACCTCAACGGCGCGGCGGTGAAGCTCACGACGCACCAGGGAGGCAGGGACAAGGGCCAAGATACAGATCAATCTAAGCCTGCCTTCTCTTCTCTAATCCTCGGTTTATATGACACCGGGAACTAACAACCTCCTAACAAATCTCTAAGCAACTTATCTCTCAAGCTAACAAACCAATCCTCTAAACAAATCTTATCTATCTCTAACTAACTCTTATTCTGGGCGCCTAACCCCTTTACTGCCTTCTTGCGCCGGCTGAATGTCAGGCCCCACATAACATCTCTCCCTCCCTGGACAAGCAGCTCGTCCGCGAGCTGGAACTGAGGGAACTGCTGGCGAAACTCATCAAGCTCCACCCATGAAGTCTCTGCTGCCGGCGCATTCTTGCAACGAACAAGGAGCTCACGCCGGCCACGAGCGAGACGGCCCCGAAGCACCTCTGCTGGCTCCATTACCACCCTGCCGTGCTGAACCAGAGGCAACGCCGGCGTCTGACTGGGCGGTTCACCATAGAATTGCTTGAGCAAACCCACATGGAACACATCATGAATCCGTGCACCCGTTGGCAGCTCCAGCCTGTAGGCGACATCCCCAATGCGCTCCAGTACGCGGAATGGACCAAAGAACTTAGGTCCCAACTTCCCTCTTCCCTTCACCTGAAGCGACGCCACCGGCGTTGACGGCGATCATAGGTGGCCTTGTAGTGTTGCTGCGCCTGCTCAAGACGGTCACGTACCTCAGCCAGAAACTTGTCCCTGTCCTTCATGGCCTTATCAACTACTGGCAGTCGAGCATCCCCAGTTGCATACGTGCGGACAGAAGGCGGAGGCCGGCCATACACCAGCTCAAAAGGTGACGTCTTGATGGACTGCTGGTAGGAGGAATTGTAGCAGAACTCCGCCCAAGGCAGCCACTGGAGCCACTGACGGGGACGGTCGCCGATGAGACACCTTAGGTACATGACGATGATCTTGTTCGTTGCCTCAGACTGTCCATCGGACTGAGGATGGAACGCAGATGTCATCTGGAGCTTGACGCCCGCCAAGCGGAAGAGTTCGCGCCAGAACTCGCTAGTGAACACCGAATCGCGATCGCTCACAATGGAAGAGGGAATCCCATGTAAGTGCACAATCTCGGTGAAGAATGCATGTGCCACCGACGTCGCCGTGTAAGGGTGCCCCAGAGGGATGAAGTGCGCCGCCTTGGAGAGCCGATCCACCACCGTCAGAATGACAGACTTTCCGTTGACCTTGGGCAGCGCCTCGATGAAGTCCATGGCCACATCTTCCCAGATCGAGGTTGGCACGCCGAGCGATTGGAGGAGGCCACCCGGCTGGAGGTGTTCGCCCTTGTTCCACTGGCACACCGGGCACGCACGCACAAAATCCTGCACCACCACTCGATCGCCGGGAAGGTGGAAGTCCGCGCGCAGCCGGTGGAGCGTCTTGTGAACCCCTTCGTGACCCGTCCCGTGGGCGAGCTCCAGGATGGCCTGGCGCACGCCGGACGATGCCGCGATGTAGACACGCCCCTTGAACAGAATGAGCCCGTCCACCACCGACCAAGGGGCCGACTTGGCACCGCCCCGGATGGCGTCACGCAGCTGTGACAGGGCGACGTCCGCGTTGATCTCCTAGCGAATGTCATCGAAGAGCGCGAATTAGGGCGCTGAGAGCGCCAGCAGCTCCCCTGGCGATTCGTCACGGCGGGACAGCGCGTCCGCCACCACATTCTGTGTGCCGGGCTTGTACTCGACGACGAAATCGAACCCCAGGAGCTTGCTCGCCCACTGATGTTGGGGAATGGTCGTCAGCCGCTGGTCGAGGATGAAGCGCAAGCTCCGGTGATCCGTGCGAACCACGAAGCGACGACCCCAGAGGTAAGGCCGCCAATGCCGCACCGCCTGTACTAGCCCGATCAGTTCGCGTTCATACGTGGCGAGCTTGGTGTGGCACGGCGCAATCGGCTTGCTGAAGAAGGCGACCGGCCCGGCACCCTGGTGAAGAACCGCGCCAAAGCCGGAGCCCGACACGTCGCACTCGATGATGAAGTCGCGGTCAAATGCCGGCAGCTGCAGCACGGGCGCCGTCGTCAAGGCGTGCTGAAGGGCACGGAAGGCGCAACCCGCCTCATCATTCCACCGGAAGCCCTCCTTCCGCAGTAGGGCTGTGAGCGGCGCGGTGATGGTGCCAAAGTCACGGATGAACCGGCGGTAGTACCCCACCAGCCCGAGGAAGCCACGCACCGCCCGTGCAGACTTGGGAACCGGCCACTCCAGCACGGCTTGGACCTTCTGCTTGTCCATGGTGATGCCTTCCGACGAGATGACATGACCAAGATAGGCCACGGATGACTGCCCGAACGCGCACTTGGATTTCTTAAGGAAGAGCTGGTGATCCTGCAGCGTACGGAAGACCGTGCGAATGTGACGGAGGTGTTCCAACCACGATGAGCTGTAAATGAGGATGTCATCGAAGAACACGAGGACAAACCAGCGGAGGAAGGGCAGCAGGATGTCGTTCATCATCGCCTGGAACGTGGCGGGGACATTGGTGAGGCCGAAGGGCATCACCACGAACTCGAACAAGCCCTGGTGTGTGCGGAACGCCGTCTTCTCCATGTCGTCGGGGTGCATCAGCACCTGATGGTAGCCCGAGCACATGTCGAGCTTGGTGAAGAACTTGGCGCCGCGCAGCTCGTCCAACAGCTCCTCCACCACTGGGATGGGGAACTTGTCCTTGATCGTGGCATCGTTGAGGGCGCGGTAATCGACGCAGAAGCGCCACGTGCCGTCTTGCTTGCGGATGAGGAGCGCCGAAGAGGAGAACGCCGAAGAACTCGGTCGGATGACGCCCATCCGCAGCATCTCATCGCACTGGCGTTCCAGCTCGTCCTTCTACGTGTGGGCGTAGCGGTAGGGGCACACTGCCACGGCTCCGGCGCTCGGCTTGAGGTGGATGCGGTGGCTGAGGTGGCGGCGAGGCGGAAGACCCTATGGCTCCACAAATAAGCCGGCAAATTCATCCAGGAGTGCCTCCAAGAGCTCGCCACCAGAGCCGGTCAAGCGCCGCCGAGGAAGGCCCTGGTGTGGCGTCCGCGCCGCGCCACAGGACTCGACGGCCTTCGCGCATGAACGCCATGGTGTGCTTGGCGAAGTCCCAGAGTATGGGGCCTAGCGTGCCGAGCCACTGGACGCCTAGCACCATGTCGTACTCGCTGAGGGGGAGGGTGTAAAGGTTGAGGTCGAACGCCTCCCTCCCCCAATGTGCACAGTCTGTGCCGTGGTCTTGCCCGGCGACGGCACACGATCCCCGTTCGCCACAGCCACCGAGAGTCCCGCGCCGGCCGGAGCGTGATCCCCGCGCGCCGTGACATGTCGGTGTCGATGAAGTTGTGGGACGACCCAGAGTCGAGCAGGGCGACAGCCACCGTATCACCGACGGAGACATAGACCTTCATGGTCTGGCAGCCCCGCGCGCGGATGCCGGTGAGGGCGTGGAGGGAGATTCTCGGCGCGTCGAGAGCGCCGGTGATTGCCACGCACTCGATCGTCTCGTCCACGTCGTCGTCGTCGTCATCGAATCCCACGACCTCGATGATGAACAGCTTCTTGCAACGATGGCCGAGGACGAACTTCTCGTCGCAATTGTAGCACAGTCCCTCGGCGCGGCGCTGCGCCATCTCCCCAGGCAAGAGGCGGCGGCGTGGCAGAGACGACACCAGCGGCGTAGTTTTGCCCGAGCCGGCGGCGGCAGAAGAGGCCGACGCTGGGGCAGGGACCGCTGGAGCAGACTTGGGCGTGGTGGAGCTAGCAGGGAACTGGGACATCGAGCGGCCGCCGCGACCGTGGCCCAGATCAGACGGTGCGAGCTGAAGGCGTTGCTCGTAGGCGCGGGCGAACATGATGGTGTCGTCGAGGGACTGCGGCCGTCGGAGCGCGACGTCGGTCTTCAGGGGGTTCACCAATCCCACCGTGTATATCTGGACCAACTGCATCTCTGTGAGATCCGCGTCACGGCAGGCCAGGGCGAGGAATTGGTCGATGTAGTCCTCGACTGAGCCGGTGCGGCGGAGAAGCATGATCTCGCCGATGGGCCCGTCTGTCATCGCCGGCCCGAAACGCTGCTGCACCGGCTGGGCGAAGCGGCGCCAGGAGGGAGTGCCTGCCGTGAGCTCCAGCCTGTAGTACCACAACTGGGCGGAACCGGAGAGGTGCATGGACGCATACCAAACGCTGCGGCGCTCCGGTGTGTTCTGGCCCTGGAAGAAGGTCTCGCAGCGATTGAGCCATGGAAGGAGGTCCTCCTTGCCGTCGAATTTTGGAAATTCGAGGCGGGCGCGCGGGTGGAAGCGAGTGTCGGTGTAGTCGTCTTCTTCCTCGCGGAAGGGATCCTGCGGCGGCGGCTCCGAGGCGGAACGGCGGCCGTTCCGTGCGCGGTGGAGGCTTGGGCCCGCGTTTCAGAGGGCCGTTGACGGAGTCGAGCGCATCGTCGCCGTCGTCATCGGCGTGGGCCTTGCCGTCACGCTGCGACGACTCGACGCGGATGAGGGCGAGGTTGAGCGCACGGACTTGCTCCGTGTTCTCGTAGGCAGTGGACTGGAGGGTGACGACTTTCTCCAGCAAGGTGGCGAGCTTTGACGCCACGGCGCGAGCGGCGAGAGGCGATCGACCTTGACGGCCAGATCGTCGAACTTCTTCGCCAGATCTTTGAGGCTGGTGGAGATCATCGTCATCTCCTTCTTGAAGTCGTCGTGGTCACCCATGGGCACGCAACAAGGCTCAGCTGATACCAAGTTGTTATGGATGGAGGGGGCTAGTGAATTAGTGGAAGGAACACGGCGTAGATTGTATTCAAAGGCAGTGGCCGGACGTGGCCCTGGACCTCGATGGCACGGCGGAGCAATGGTGAAGCTCACGACGCACAAGGGAGGCAGGGACAAGGGCCAAGATACAGATCAATCTAAGCCTGCCTTCTCTTCTCTAATCCTCGGTTTATATGACACCGGGAACTAACAACCTCCTAACAAATCTCTAAGCAACTTATCTCTCAAGCTAACAAACCAATCCTCTAAACAAATCTTATCTATCTCTAACTAACTCTTATTCTGGGCGCCTAACCCCTTTCCTGCCTTCTTGCGCCAGCTGAATGTCAGGCCCCACATAACAGTTTCTTGTTCTGAGAAGTTTCGCTTACGTGCTGCACTGCTGTGGGCAATAAGTGATTGGCTTGGATGGGGAATGATATCCGGAGAAAGTATAGCAGCATGTTCCCACTGTCTCACAGACACAAATTCGCTTCATTTGCAACACGGGCACAAGACCTGCTGTATGGGCCACCGTAGATTCTTAGATGCTGATCACAAGTTCAGATTTCAAGCTAGGTTATTTGATGGCACTCAGGACTTCCGTGCTGTTCCACTTTCAGCGAAAGACATATCCCAAATGACAAAGGACATTGTGACTAACTCTGGGAAACTACAGAAGACTAACGATGATAAGAACAATAGGAGGAGGAAAAGAAATGATGAGGCTGAAGATATGAATGAGAGCAGGGTGTCAAAAGTATTCAAAAAGAGGTGCTGCCTGTTTCAATTACCATATTGGGAGACACTTCTTGTGCGCCACAACCTAGATGCCATGCATACAGAGAAAAATGTCTATGGCAATGTAGCCAATACTTTGCTTGCTGTTGATAAAAAATCAAAGGATAAAAGTGCCACTGCACGTTGTATAGCATGGCCCCGGAAAAATGTATGGTTTCTGCACTTATGTCTTTCCTTTGATTAGTTCTAATTCATGAAACTCAGTCTAATTTACTTTGTTCTAACCAAACTACAGATCAGGAATCTCAAGTTAGATACTTTCAAGAGTTCTTCACAATCTGTGGCTACAAACAAGCAAGCACCAAAGATGTCTAAAGAAAAAACAAAGCCAGATATGACTAAAAAGGTTTTGTCTCCATTCTAGGACGGCTAAATGTTCAAATATACAATGCTATTTTTTTGCACTTTTATTACAGTAACAGATGCCAATTTGAGTTGTTGAGTTTGCAAATATATGTCCCTCATAGAACTATTATTTCTCACATATACAATGCATGGTACAATTTTGGTTGGTCTGGACATTAGGCACTTCCTTTCTGTCAAGGTGTATTTGCCCATTCCTGTACTCATAGAAGTATGTTTTCAAACAGGAAGCTTCAGCTAAGTGAGGTTGATCGGAAGGGAAGTGACAAGTCAACATGCATCCATTGAGTACAGACTTATAGTGGGATGTTTATATGTGATAGAACAAGCTATGTTTGTGTCTCTTCAAGTGAGCAAACAACTTCTCTCGTTCAGGAATCAGGATATAAACATTAGAACTAGAACAATTATTTGGAGATGGATATTTGCTATTCTCTAACACTGTGGAGTGTGGACTGTGTTTAGTCACATATATGGATACTAAACCATGCATATCTTAAATATTATATGTTTGGATGTATATCTGGTGTTCATTCTAAATAGAACATGTTGCTTTGTACTGCCAGCGAGCTTTCCTTGGGTGACACTATTTTGGAGGCATTCTAGAAAATGCCCTAAGATGCCCTATAAATGCCTTTATGATTGATCTTTGGAGGCATTTAAAAAATGCCACAAAAGGCCTTTTGCGTCCAGGTTTTCCCCAGCATTTTATAAATGCCTTGCAAGGTATTTATAGGCGTTTTTTGAAACTTTTGAAGGCATTTCAAAGTGTCTGGTATGTACAGTCATGTTGGGGACTTTAACATTAGTATGCTAGTATACAACTAGAAACCTGGGGCGCGGCGTTGCCGCGCCATCTTTGTGCTAGCCCAGTGGTGATTCTAGGTGGGAACGGCTAGCTTTATAATTTGATGGAGTATACATCGAGATCCAGTATTCTGTAAAGGAAAGATGAGGAAGAAAGAAATGCAGCTGTCTTCCCATTTGTTTAGTCGGAAAGTGGTCTCTACTACCATCAAAATTACATTTTCTTCTTTAAATGACATGGTCGGAGCTGCAACATTTCACCAAATATTCTGAATCAGCCGTGCTATGATTGATGTTCTTTTCTATCTTGTCAAATTACTATACGAACAAAGAGAACTGATTGGTACTTTACTGTTAGGTGGTATCTCAAATGTTGAGATTGCTAGATATTTACTATGAGAGCATCCAGCTGTCCATCAAGCTAAAGGCTTAGACGCTAGCTTGTGTGAACCTCCAGAGTCTGCAATAGAAAAGGAGATGTATCGAGCTGTTTCAACAGGTCATGCCAGGTAGCTTCAGACATGATCCTACCAGCAGAGAAAGATCAGCATGAACCTCTTTGAATCATTGCATGGAAGTACACGAATGCTATAATACCTCATCTGCTGCAATACTTGCCTATCTCACCTGTGATAGAATTTTGCTTCCTCTATGAAAATGAAACTGCACGGTAAATATGAATAAGCAGATAATGTGTTATGTGCTAGTTAGTTTACTTTTAATTTTCTATGTGCATCTGCCTAGCTCACATCCATTTAGTATTTGTAGTTTAACAACACAATTATTAAATTAATCTCATAATGAAGTCTTTAGCCAAATAGATCGATAATGTGATGCGATTACCTTTGGAAAATAAATGACGGATGCTAAGCAATTCAAATCAGGGTATCTTTTCAGAAAGTTATATTGTATTGTATGAATAAAATGAGCATACATGAGAGGACTTCTAATGTCATACTTGCACTCATTACTAACCATAAGCAAAGACTATGTCTGGGAATTTCTCAAGCATAGCAGTGGCACAAGCATTTATCAATCTCAGAGTGTTCTCATCATTTGGTTTCACAAAGGCATGAATCTTCAAGAACCTACAAAACAGAATCTGAAATTAGCGAATAGAAACGACTCCAAATTCTGGGGAATGACGATTGTCATGTATCAAGCAAAGCTAGATGCTTGGGATGACCACATGGCCAATGCAGTTGTTTAACTACAAGTGCATGGATTCTAGGGATCGAACTTAAACCAAAGCAAATTATCAACAGAAACGACAACACAGCAGAAGCAAAAGTGCTGGGTTAATTTGGTTGCTGCAGAAACTGTGGATACAAAAGGAATTTGATAGGAACCAGTTTTTGTGGTTCTTTCAGGGAAGAGAGGTGTACCTGTTGTCTATGAAAGTGACATTTCATCGAACACATGTGGACATCCGTCGAGCAACTGCAGAAGTGGCGACGGCGGCCTCGGAGTTCTGCCTGTGCCTGGCAGCGGTGAGCTCGACACGCGCTCACAGCGTAGGCATCCCTCGCAGCCTCCTCGTCCTCCTAGAGCCGTGCCGCTGCTAGAGGGAAGGACGTGTCTGGCGTGAGGAGGACGACATAGCAGTGAGGGAGATGCACTACTGCCGTGGGCGCTTCACATCTCACCTCGCCGGCATGTCGCGATATATGGAGACATGGGGAGAGACAGCCGCATCTCATGCTCACCGCGTCCGGGCGCCACGCTCGCCGGTGGTTGAGTCAAAGCCGGTCCGGCTGCGAGGCAGTGGCTATCGCAGAATGCCAGCCGGAGCAGGCGCAGGCAGGCAGAGCGTCGAGGAGCAGAGAGAAGCGGAACAGGCTCTCCTGGAGCCCTAACAGGGCACAAAGGGCAGCTAGAGCACCATGCGCACCAGGAAGACGAGCTCACCATCGTGTCACCGATGCTTGTCGTTGCGGGCAACGCGCTCGTCTCCGTGGCCGTGACTGCGAGTAGGGAGGAAAGCACACTTTTTTCTGTTTATGACCATCTGAGTTTCGACGGAGGCTTCTGGAGGAAACCAGCGACATCACGCTAAGTCTGGAGGAATCTTTGCCGTCCATACAAGATCAGACGGTGGAGAAACAATTTGAGATCAAAACCGACGATTCCCGACGTCACAGTGACGTGGATCAAGGACGTAATGTTTTTTCTGCCGGGTTTCGTTCTTTGAAGATGAGTAGTATGGTACTATATGTTTATTTTGGAAAAAAAGTAAATTATGTAATTGAAGTATTTATATTTTGAAAATCACTTTGAACCTTGATATATTTTTTTTGCATCTCCAATCTTCAATTTCATTATCCAAGTGAAATTACAAAACCGCCCCTTACTCATGGGGTTTATACTCTATACTACTCCTTTTAGTATGGAGTACCATAAAATAACTTGCTTTCCGTTTGCATGGGAAACATAGCTACTAGCTTGTTTCACTGTTGAGGCCATTGTAAAATTGTATTATTACAATGCTTATGCATTAGGACACTATGTTCCAAGTTGATTGAAATATATCTGAATTAAAAGTAATCAAGAAAACAATAGCAATTAAAGCATCACAATCCAAAATGATAACCAGCAAGCCTACAAAATGTTGTTCCCACAATAAGAAAATAGCATGACATTCAATTAGGTATATAATTGTCAACACACACATCATTAGGTCATAGGAAGTGTACTGCAAACTCTTTGCATCAGCCAACAGATCAAGCTTCTTCGGTAGCCTTAATCTCCATCAACACCCAATCCTTCCTTAAATTGTTTGGTAGCCTTAAAAGAGATCTGCACCGGTGACCATTGCCGTGGCATAAAATTCTATAGGCTTTTACCATATCATAGTGGTCCAAGCCATAGCTAGATATTTCTTGAAGTGCCTCCAAGATCTCTGACGCTTGCACAGCAAGCTCTCTGCGGTTGACTGACAAGAAGATGGCATCGTCGAAGTGTTATCATCATTGTCTCTTAGCTCCTCATCAACGATGAGCATCTGTGGGCTCTCAACGTGGCTTTGGCCAGTCCATGTAACATTGCTACAGCAACTCCGATAAGAATTCAAGTAGCAAGATACATTACTGGTGATTAGAGTTTTTCCAGGGAAAGCCCAGTATCCCTCTAGGGTATTCAGTAACCAAACTTAGCGTCTTCCTCTTCATGTCGACCATGATTAGCCACAGCCTCGTGTCGCTATCGTGTTCATGGGATGCTTGGCTCAACTGGAAAAAGATGGTATGTGGTTCATCCATGTTCACAATGGGGTAGTCCGGCTGTATCCGTGGGAGGTTCATGTGAGCGTCGAGGCTCCAGAGCTCGGTGGCATCGACCATGCCGTCCTTCACCCACTCCATGTCACTCATCCTCATTGTCCATGTGTTGATGGTGTAGGTGTGGAGAGACCGCCGGCACCCGGTGGCGCCATCGGCACCGCAGCAACAGCGAGGGAAGATGTTAACGAACTTCAGCGCGCCGCCACCATTGGTGACACACACGTTGCGGTTTGATGCCCGGCCGTAGCACGGATCCATAGGGAGCGGTAGGTACTGCAGCACGGGGATCTCCTCGAACATGTCGCATAACAGGAGTCCGGTGCTCAAGTCCACCCAACATAGTTGCCGGTCGCCGACATTGACGACGGTGTCGGTGCCCCACGTAGAAGGAAGTTCCCCAACGTCATGGTCGCCGCCATAGCTAATCAGATGCGGACGCTTGACACTCCACTCACCAGATCGGAACAGGACGAGCTCTGCCGTCATCGTCCACGGCGTGTCCTTGCTCACAGCCACCATCTGGAGCTCCGCCACCACGATCTCGTCCTCGCCGCCGCGCAGCATGCCGGTGGCCTGAGGAGCTAGGTATCTATTCATGCGACCTTCGTGCCAGCTGGAGAAACATTGGGACTCTTCCTCGTCCCTGAGATAGCAAGGCGGGAGCAGCGACAACGACGGCGGCCGTGGAGGGTCGGCGGCGGCGGCGCCCACGTTGTAGACGAAGTGGTCAAACGTGCTGTGCCCATAGCTTGCTTGTCCGAATGAAGCCTGGATGAGCAAGGAGTCACCGTGTGCAGCCATGACGACAGAATACTGAGGATAGCCGCCGTCAGGAAATTTGGCGCAAACGGCCGACATCGCCCTGTTCGGCTGGCTTTCGGCTGGCTTGTTCATAACTAGCCAGCAGTACTTCAGTCTCACATAAAATCAGTATCAGCCACCAGCCACCAGTACTTTTCTCTCACAGAAAATCAGCACCAACCACCAGCCAGAATCAGCACCAGCCAGCCGAACGGGGTGAGTGCCGGGGGCTCTGCAAGGTGGAGGTGCACTTGGATCGAGTCGCCGGCGGTTGTGAGGGCGGCCGCCAGTGTGTTGGCATCGGCCGTCATGGAACAAGATGCCTCCTCGTCGTCATCGACATCGGCCGTGGATCCGGAGCAAGATGTGGCCTCCTCCTCGTCATCGACATCGGCATCGGCCGTGACGTTGATCATGCAGAACTCTTGGAGCATCACCCACCGCGGGTAGGCGGCGGCCGACGAACCGGGGGACGGTTGCGCCGCTTGGACCTCCATGAGCTTCATCGCGCCGCTGCTGCTGGACGTTGAGTTTCCCTACTCCGCCAATTGGGGACGGTCGATCCTTGCATGCGGTCGGTTCCAGATTCGGAGATCTCTTCCCTAACAAACGCTGTATCCGTTTCGAATGCAAACCAAAATTAACTTTCCGTACGCGTTGGACTAGGTATAGAGTTGTACTATTTGTTTATTTATTAGTTTGTATGATCCATATGTTCCACTTGGACTCGAATATCATGAATCTCAGATTTTACTCTGATTTGGAATGTGTATCTCCTTACTTTCATCCAAATATCATCGTCACTTTATCTAAAAAGACCTGGGACTAACAGATTTTGGATTAATGAAGTCACCATAAGCGCCTTCTTGGCCACTTACC
The DNA here is from genome assembly GCA_004135705.1 of Alloteropsis semialata. NCBI lineage: Eukaryota > Viridiplantae > Streptophyta > Magnoliopsida > Poales > Poaceae > Alloteropsis > Alloteropsis semialata. The sequence continues at coordinate 11,317,174 of CM014277.1, forward strand.
ACTAAAAAGTTGTGCCGTTATTTTAAGAAATGAATCTAGAAAATACAAACATCGATTTGGATTAGTAAGTTACACCCAACTAGTTTGCAACACTCATAATTTCAAAAAACCTATGGAAACAAAATTCAAAACAGAAAATTGAAACAAAAATGGTAAAAAATTAACTACTTGGAGACATTTTTTTAAAAAATAATTAAATTAAAATGGAAACTAAAAAATTGATAAGAAAAACCGAAACGGCCTACTACAACGGAATCATGCCAGACTTAGGGTAAGTGCATTGCTACATGTAGGCGGTCTCATATGTTGTCTCATGCAGTTCCACATAAGTTTTTGATGATGTGGAAGAAAGAGAGAGAGCTGAGAGAATAATAAGATACTTGTTTCAGAAAGCAATCACCTCATAGCTAAAATTTAGGACTACAAGACCACTCAATCACCATTGTATGAGTTGTTGTTGCCATGCAACTCAAAAATAATATTTTATATTTATAAATTAAGAAATTATTAATTACTATGAGACAACTTATAAAATAACCTATTGTACAAGTTGTCTATTTAATCGTCTCAAGATTACGTGACACTGCATGAGATCGTCTATTAGACAATACCAATGTACTAAAAAAAAAGCGTCAACGAGAAGCTCAATAGCAAAAGAAAGATAAAGCCAACCTTAATGACGCGGAATGCATATCCGAAGAAATTGTAGTAAGATGTGTAAACGCTAGAGCACGTTATGCAAATTTAACACCCGAGCAGAGACAAGCAATACGTGATCGTTAGAGGTTGCTCTATGCAAACATGACACCTGAGCAGAAACAAGCAAAAAGAGATCGTGAAAAAGCAAGTAGTGCGATGCGACGTAATACTCTAAGTAAAAATTCCATCGCCACGGAGAATCCTTTATATAATTCATCGGATTCAGTTTGAAAGGCATTTCTAGAGGATATGTTATTTTGAACACTCTAAAGCGTGTGATGTGATATAGAGAATAGGCCGGTTTTCATTGTTTTGTTTTATCTATTATGTTTTACACAAGTGATGAACTTGTGATTCTATGGTATGGTATGATCCAATATTGCTTAAAGAAATAATAGAACATAGGATTCCGATGGTGACAATCTTGGATTCCGTTTTGTGTCTTTGCTTTTGTCTATATAAAGTTGATAAACCCGGTTTGCGGATAAGTTTAAATTCTATTTTAAAAATATAACTGATGTGAGATATAAATCAAGTTTTGTTTTTGTACAATAGTCATAAGTCAAGTTATCGCCTGAGTTTTGAGGCTTGTTACTGGGTAATAGGCAAGCAGGGCTTTTTTTCGGTACAATACATAGGTATATTTGTGTCGGGGTTCTCTACCGCCAGCAAGTAAATTTCTACGATCGCGCGTCGGGGCCCGGATGGTGACTCAAGAGACAGGGGGTTTAGACTGGTTCGGGCCTCCGGAGAGTAATACCCTACGTCCAGTGTGTGCCGATGTTCTTAAGTCCAAGTCTGTAGTAGGGGGTACAAACTGGTCGGGAGAGGGAGGGGGTCCCAAGTCCTTGTGCTGTGCGAGTGGGCGTGCTGTTTGTGCTGTGCCCGAATGTTCGACTGATGTCCGTCTGTCCCCCCACTGGTGTCCCCTTGTCCCCTTTTATAGCCTTAAGGAGAGAAGGGAGCGGGGGGTAAGAAAGAAGAAAATTACATGGGGAGTTACTGCCCCCGAGGCCTTTAGCTGGCGTCGCGCGCCGAGCCATACAGGGAGCAGGTGTTGACGGAGTGGGCGTCCCGCCGGACCCGGGATCGTACATCCCGGGTGGTTGGTGTAGATGTCTTCTCGGGTAAGCTCCCGGGTAGTTCCCGGGTCGTGGTTGACTCGCTCGAGGCCTTCGGGTACTCCAGGTGTCCTCTTCGGGTTCCAGGTGTCGTCCATGGGCGCCTGGGGTCGTCCTTGGGCGCCCGGTGTTGCGCATGCGTTCCTCTCAGGACTGTAGCGTTCCTGTTCGGACGAGACGGGTGCCACTGTGGCTGCCGTGGCGAAGGACGGACGCCCATCATGCTCTGACGCGGCGGGTACCAAGTGGGTACGGCGCCGGATGGGCCGGGACGTGGCCGGGTAGTTTTACCCGGAGAGCCTGAGACTCCTCGGAGGCGGAGAACTCCCCGGGCGAATCGGAGAGCTCTTCGGGGGCGGAGAACTCCTCGGGCGAGCCGCGAAGCCACTCGGAGGCGGAGAACTCCTCGGGCGAATCGGAGAACCACTCGGAGGCGGAGATCTCCTCGGGCGAATCAGAGACCCGTCGGACGGCCTCCGAGTCGTCGGGGTATGGGGAGTTCGCTTTGCATTGGATCTTCGGCTTTTGCTTTTGAGGGGTGGATTATTGTGAGGACCCGGATTAAGGACTTGATTGGGTACCCCTAATTCAGACCCTCGTCAGTAGCCCCCGAGCCTGGGGGGGAGATGGAGGCTCGCGCCCAGGCTGAGTGGCAGCGTAGATATGGTAAGTCACGATTCTTCCGGTGGGGGCACGCGAGCGCACCCGCCGGGTGTAGCCCCCGAGCCTTGAGAAGAGCTGGTGCTCTTGTTAAGGTTTTGTGCCCGGGTGGTTTGCCTTGGATGTTGTCGGGATCGAAAAACTTGTCGGGAACGGGAAGCTTGTCGGGGACGCTTCTTTGGTGGGCCGGGCAGCTGCCCAACCGTTGACGGGCCGGGCACGGAAGCGTCGGCCCGTTCCTCCGCCGCGTGGGAGGTGGATGCGCCTTTTGAGGAGGTCAGGCGAAGCGACGTGCGCACGTCGCCGCTGCGCCAGTGGTGGGCCCGTGCAATTAATGTCGCGGCCGTTCCGTCCCGCCCCTATTTATAGCCGTGTGCTGCAGCGGCCTAGGGTTTTACCCTAGCCCGAGCCTTCCAACTTCCATCGCGCGTTTCGTCTCCTCTGCGCTCGTTCCCTTGCGTCCTCCGCCGCCGTCGCTTCGCCGTTCCGGAGAGCGAGTGACCGAGCCCCCCGTCCCGCCAGCGCTTCCTTCTTCTCACAGCTTCACGATGTCGACCTGGGAGCGCTCGCGCGTCTCGCTCCGGCAGCTGGAGGGCCTCGTGGTGGAAGGGCTGCTTCCGCCATTGACGGAGGCCGAGGAGTGGAAGGTCCCGGGCGTGGAGGACTACCCCCAACCGCCGCAGGGGTACATCGTCTCGTTTGTTGCCTTCCACGAGCGCGGGTTCTCCGTCCCCGCTGGAAGGTTCATCCGCGCCGTGCTCAACGAGTACGGGCTGGAGCTTCACCACATCAACCCCAACGGGGTACAACAGATGGCGGTGTTCGTGGCGCTCTGCGAGGGGTACCTGGGGATGGAGGCCCACTGGGACCTCTTCAGGTACTTCTTCAAGTTCTCGCTGCACTCCGCAGAGGGCGGAGCCCCCGCGACGATCGGTTGCGCCATGCTGAAGGCGAAGCAGGGGCGGTCGAAGGGCTACATCTCGGGGACCCTGATCAGCTCGAACAAGGGCTGGCACCCGATGTGGTTCTACCTGAAGAACGACAGCAAGAACCCCCTTCCGGAGTACACCGGAAAGACCTTCGAGAAGGCGCCCGACGAGTGGGCGTACGGGCCCGAGAAGAAGCTGCAGGAGAAGCTCCTCGGGAACATCTGGGAGGCCCTCACGCGACTCCGCGATGCGAGGGTGTCCACGGCGGAAGTCCTCGGCGGGTACCTCTCGAGAGGTATCGTGCCGCTGAGGCGACGCGCCCTCCCCATTTGGCAGATGACTCCGGAGAAGGCCCCCTTCGTGGGGACCGTGACGATGAACCCCTTGCCTTCGGAGGCCGAGGTGGAGCGCCGGGTCACGGCGGCGATGGGGAAGGGCCACGACGCATATCCTCCCCCGGGCCTTCTCCCCATGCTTCCGAACACCCGCACCCGGGCTCTGGTAAGGTTTCCTTCATCCACCTTGAATCCCCGAGTGGTTTTTAGTTGGCTGATCCCGAGTTCTTTCAGATGAAGGGCCTTAACTGCTC
>CM014277.1:11322171-11345141 GCA_004135705.1 Alloteropsis semialata
GGGAAGAAAGAGATCCAAAAGTTGACTGGTTGCATGGCGGCCTTGAGCAGGTTTATCTCCCGGCTGGGGGATAAGGGCTTGCCGTTCTTCAAGATCCTCAAGAAGACCGACAGGTTTGAATGGACCCAGGAGGCGCAGCAGGCTTTCACCGACCTCAAAAACTACCTCTCCAATCCACCGGTACTCGTCGCCCCGCACAACGATGAACCACTACTCCTATACATTGCAGCCACGACTAATGTGGTGAGCACTGTGATCGTCGTGGAGAGAGAAGAGGAGGGAAAGGTGCAACGCGTGCAACGACCAGTCTACTATGTGAGCGAAGTACTCAGCGAATCCAAGGCACGCTATCCCCAGGTGCAGAAACTACTCTACGCACTGCTGATTACGTCAAGGAAACTCCGCCATTACTTTCAGGCGCATCGCATCAAGGTGGTCACGCAATTTTCACTCAGCGAAATCCTCCATAATAGGGACGTCACCGGGCGAATCATCAAATGGTCCGTCGAGCTCGCCTCCTTCGTCATAGATTTCATCCCACACACCGCGATCAGATCACAGATCCTCGCCGACTTCATCGCTGAATGGACCGAGAGCCAGGACGCGAAGGAAGACACTAGCGGAGAACACTGGAAGATGTACTTTGACGGCTCCTTAATGATCGATGGCGGGGGCGCGGGTGTACTTTTTATCTCGCCGAAAGGGGAGCTGCTCCGATATGTCCTTCAAATACGCTTCCCCATCACCAACAACGCCGCCAAGTACGAAGCAATCCTCCACGGGCTCCGCATCGCCACCTCACTCGGAATAAAGAGTCTGTTGGTTTATGGCGACTCTGCCGTCGTTATAAACCAAGTCAACAAAGAGTGGGATCGCCACAGCAAGCGGATGAACGCTTACTTTGAGGCAGTACACAAGCAGGAGGGAAAATTCTACGGAATAGAGTACCATCATGTTCCACGAGAGAACAACCTCGCGGCTGACGCACTCGCCAAATTGGGGTCAACCCGCGCGGAAGTACCAAGGGGGGTGTTCGTGCAAGGCCTCCTTAAACCCTCTGTCAAAGAGTTGGAAGACGAACCAGAGCCAGCCCCTGAACTCTGCGAGGTGATGACCATCGACGCCGAAGAAGATTGGATGGCCGAGTTCATAGATTACCTCGCCCACAACAAGGTACCAAAGGACCCCATGGAACGAAGGGTCCTGGAGCGCCGAAGCAAGAACTATGTGGTAGTCGGCAACGCCCTATGCCGACGAGCTGCCACAAGCCAAGTGTTCATCAAATGCGTGACGAAAGAAGTCGGCCTCCAGATCCTCGACGACATCCACTCGGGAGTCTGTGGAAGCCACGCCGCCGCAGGGTCACTAGTCGGAAAAGCATACCGGGTCGGGTTCTTTTGGCCGACTGCCGTCTCCGATGCCAAGGAACTCGTTCGCCGGTGCCAAGGATGCCAGTTTTTCGCCAAGCAGAAGCACCTCCCGGCCCAAGCTCTACGCACGATCCCGCCCTCATGGCCTTTCGCCTGTTGGGGATTGGACATGGTGGGACCATTTCGAGCAGCCCCAGGAGGTTACACGCACATACTCGTCGCCATCGACAAATTCTCCAAGTGGATAGAGTATAAAGCCATCATCGGAACTCCAACGTCAAAGCAAGCCGCCGCCTTCATCGAAGAAATCACGCACCGCTTCGGGGTCCCAAACAGAATCATAACCGACCTGGGAATGCAGTTCACCGCTTCCGCCTTCTGGGATTTCTGCGAGAGCAGATGCATCGACGTATACTACGCCTCGGTCGCTCACCCCCGGTGCAACGGACAGGTGGAACGAGCAAACGCCATGATACTCCAAGGCCTAAAGGCGAGGATCTTCGACCCGTTGAAGAAGTTCGCCAGACGATGGGGACTCAGGACTCAGGACATTTGGGGACTCAGGACTCGTTGAAGAGCTACCACAGGTCATTTGGGGACTCAGGACTCAGCCGAGTCGTGCCACGGGCCACACTCCCTTCTTCCTGGTCTACGGCTCCGAGGCAATCCTCCCGACCGACATCGCCTTTGGATCACCGCACATCGACAATTACGAGGAAGGCGAAGCAGAAGCAGCTCACGAGGTGGATCTCGACTCCATTGAGGAACATAGAGTTAATGCGCTCATACAGCATGCACGTTACCAGCAACAACTCCGACGCTACCATGACAAGAACGTCCAGCAATGGGACTTCAACATTAGCGACCTCGTCTTACGCCGAGTGCAATCGACAGCAGGAGCTCATAAACTCTCTGCCCCGTGGGAAGGACCATTCATAGTGACCCAGATCATATGTCCGGGTACTTTCCGACTCCAATACGAGGATGGCACCGAAGTCCCACACCCGTGGAATATAGAGCACTTACGCCGATTCTACCCATAACAAAGCTATGTATCACCAAGTTCAATAAAGATATCTCTTTTTCTTTACTTGTCCTCTTAACAAAACCACTCAGCATTACTCCGTCCCGAGTAGTTCCTAACTAGATGCTGCGTAACCGGGCCTGGAACGACGCCTAAGCCTTTCTACACGTGCACGGGACCCGCTCTCGACGTTATGAACTTAGGATAAGTGAAGCAAAGGGAAAAGCACATTTAAGCAAAAGAACTACTCGGGCAACCTTAAAACATAAGATGAAATCAACAAAATTTTCTCATTTTACTGGTTTCATAATATCTGTACATGCAAAAGTCTACTCTACTCTACTCCACAACGCAGGATCCTACTCCAGCTTGAGGGCCTCGCCGACCTTCTCCGCGATAGGACGAGTCTGAGCCAGGGCCTCCTCCACTTGCTCGCTTGAAGCATCCGCTGCCACCCCATCACCAACTGGAGCAAGGTCGATCCGCGGATAGAGCGTTCGAACACGCGCGAGAGCGCCGTTCGCGCACACAACCGCCGACTCCTTGACTAGCTCGGCGATCCGGGTTGGCGCAGCTTGCAGTCGGGCGACAAGGGCTGTCGGCTCACCCTCTTCAGGAGCAACAACGTCCATCAACTCCTTCGCCGCGTCGTGGATGTCCGCCAAAGCCAAGTGTGATGAAGCCAGCTCTTGCTCCAAGCCTGTTATGATTTGAGCATCATTCTGGATAGTATACATAGCTTGAAGCATCATCATGTCCGCACCTTTTCAGAACTCCTGTTCCCTCTTCAGCTTGCCCGCCATGACCTCCTCGGTCTTCTGCAGATTCACGTTCGCAAAACGCAAGTCCTTCAGTTCCTCGAGGTGACGGGCCCTCTCCATCTCTTTCTCTGAAAAAGCAGGGGAGCACTCGGTCAGGACGGAAAAGTATACGGCAAAACTTGACGGCAAAGAAAAAGCACTCAGAAAATACAAGGACAAGACCGTACCGTGAAGACTCGAGCGATGCTACACTATGGCATCGTTCAAGCTCTTCTGGGCGGCGTCACGCTGACGCTTGACCTGTTTGAGCTCCGCCTTCAGCTCCGCCTCGCGCTCTCGCACCGACTGCATGTCACGGAGCTGCTCCAGGCGCGACTGCCGGAGCACAGTCAACCTCTGCACCAATCAGCGGAAAGCAAAGAAGTCAGGCAAGGTACAACTAAGCATGGAAAATAAACAAAGCAGATGAGGAGACTAACCTCCACGCAGCGCCGAGATTGGTCAACTGCGAGCTGCAGCTCGGCAAGCACCGCCTCCTCTTCCGCCGCGTTGGCATCAGTCGCGGGGACCGTCATAGTCCCCGGGTCATCCGACTGCTTTTGGAGGACCTCTCCTTGAGCAGCGGCATCCCTGTCCGTGTGCAAGGCTGGTACCGAGGGATCCACTACAGGATTCCCAGCGCCACCACTCGGGGAGGCCGCCGCCCTTCCGGCCCCGCCCTGCACGTCCTCCGTCACGGGCGCCACCACGTTCTCCTCCGGTGCAGGCCCGGCTGGCACCTGCTCCGATCGCGGCGCCATCGACTCCTGGGCCGAGCCCGTCGCACCAGGCACCATGCCTGAAGGTGGCGTGCCAGCAGGTGTAGCCAGAGGAGAACTCGGCTTTGGCGGGGTAGCAGTTGATGATCTCGTCCCGCCGGCCGCCGCACCATCAACATCGGAGGATTTGCTGAAAAAAGTAGTCAGAAGTTAAAATAGGAACTCGGAAATAATGACATACAAGAGAAAGACGAGAGTCGAAGACTTACTGCGTACTTTTCACCACAACAACCCGGGGCCGCAAGATTGGGAGCTTGGGCCGCAGCTGCGCCGTAGCTGTCGTCAGGATCGGCCTGGTCCCCAGATTGGAGACCGGCCTGGCATCCGCGGCAGCCTGGACAAAGGCTTCCGCCACCATCCGCCGCTTCTCCTCCACTGACACGCCCATGGCCCGGGCGTGCTCCTGCTCTTGGAACAAGGAGTCGGACATTGCTTCGTCCTTTTCCTCTTCCTCCCTCTCCACGATGGCCGGGGAAGCTTGTCCCGGCTTGTCAACATCGGCGTCCGAACCTGCAACCGGTTGCTTGGCCGGCTGCGCAGCCGGCTTCTTCGCGGTCATCTTCCTCGAGCGCTTCCGCTTGGGAGGCGGCGCCGCATTCACCACCACTTCCTGGACGGAGGGCGCCTCGTCGGAGAGCGTGGCCGAGTCGTCGTCAGCCGCCTCGCCGGCCCCAGGCGCCACTGGCTAGGAAACACGGGCACTGCGAGCCCCAACCTTTGCAACAGCCACCCGTCGCTTCCGTGGGCGGGTCTCCTCCACGTCTTCGTCCGAAGGGCTCAGGGAGCCCTCCGTGTCACTGGCCGCCCACTCCACGGGAGCAGGCGGGTCAACTGGACCTTCCGCCGGGACGTCGCCTTGATCACCCGGAGCTGCTACCCCCAGGTACGCCTTCCTAGGCGAGTCCTCTGGAAGCGGAGAAGACCCGATCCTGTGAGGGCCGCAAATTCAGATGGCCAACAGACGATTAGATCAAAATCAAAAAATCAGTATCAACACCAAGATGAACACGCTAAAGCACTCGGAACTAAAACTTACCGGCGGAGCAGGCCTCTTCAAGGAGAATGGAAGCGGTTGATGCTTCTCCGTCACATGGCCGAGGAAGAACCCACCTACGCGCGCCTTCATCTCCTCCTTGCTCACCGTCCGGCGGGTCCCCCGGGTAGGATCCTCCCGGCCCGAGTACTCGAAGCCCGGGTGCTACCTCTCCTGGATCGGCTGCACCAGCCGCCGACTGAAATTGCAGGCGACGCCGACCACTGTCAAACCCCGATCTTTGAGCTCCTTGATCATCGCGAGGAGCTCCTCCACCTCGTGCATCTGGTGACCGTTGGGAAGTTCATTCCAACAGATCTTGATCACCGGCCGCGCTCCGCGATGGCAAGGGATCGTTGGCGCATGGTTCCCGATGTAGAACCACTCCGCCTTCCAGCCCTTGTTGGAGGTGTTGAGGGCGATGTCGAAGTACTGGTCCTTCCGGCCTTGGCGCAGCATGAATTCGGCGCCCCCTACCATGACCATCTTCTCCTCACTTGGCTGAGGCTTCAACCAGTAGAGATACCTCCATAGGTCAAAATGGGGAGTGATCCCCAGGTAGGCCTCGCACAGGTGGATGAAGACGGAGATGGCCATGATCGAGTTGGGGTTGAGGTGGACGGCCTCGATCCCGTAGAAGTGGAGGAGGCCCCGGAAGAAGGCCCCCGCCGGCAAACCAAACCCCGCCTCGAAGAATGGCTTGAAGAGCACCAGTTCGCCGGAGTTCTCTGACGGGAAGGCCTCCTTGGCGCTTGGGCGCCATTCCGCCACTGCTTGAGGTGGAAGAATACTCCGCTCCACCATCTCCTCCAGCATCTCCACGGTTACCTTCCTCCGTGCCCATGCGGCTGCGGAGGAGGGGATCTTGTCTGACTTGGGGAGGTCGGAGAGCTTCCTCTTCGGCGCCATGGCTTTGGGCACGGAACGCCTTGTTCGCATCCGCGGGGCTGCGCTCCTCGTGGTGGCTAAATCCGCGGGGCGGATCTAGAAGCGAAGAAAGGCTCTGGTGGCGGCTGAATGAGGAACGGAGGGAAGGGGGAATGGATCTCGAAACAGTGGGATTTCCCCGTCAGACCTAACCCTAGCCTTTTGTGGCACTCTACAACGCCCAAAATTACCGCAAGACGGCATGATTAACGGAAGAGACCGCAACGGAAAAAAGAGCCGTTGAACACCCACGCGAACCGTTACGTCCGGAGAGTCAATGGTAAAAAACGACTCCATGCACTCGGACAAGACAAAGAAGTCGGCGTGCCACTAAGGCTCGACCAGCACTCGGACTCAGGGGTTAGCACCGCATTAAAGACAGTGTGCCTCTCGGGCTCATTTGTCCCCGGACCACTCGGGAGCCAACACTGCAAAACAAATGGCGTGCCGCAAAGGCTCGACCAGCACTCGGACTCGGGGGCTGGCGCCGCATTAAAGACAGTGTGCCTCTTGGGCTCGTTTGGCCCCGGACCACTCAGGAGCCAACACTGCAAAACGAATGGCGTGCCGCTAAGGCTCGACCAGCACTCGGACTAGGGGGCTGGCGCCGCATTAAAGACAGTGTGCCTCTCGGGCTCGATTGGCCCCGAACCACTCGGGAGCCAACACTGCAAAACAAGTGGCGTGCCGCTAAGGCTCGACCAGCACTCGGACTCGGGGGCTGGCGCCGCATCAAAGACAGCGTGCCTCTTGGGCTCGATCAGCCCCGAAACGCTCGGGGGCTGACACTGCAAACATGCCACGGCGGTTCAACGAGCGCGCCCGAGCCTCTACAGCTTGGGGGCTCGCGCTGTCGACAAAGAAAACGTAGAAGCTCCATTCTCAAAACAATCCACGAGAGAAATTCTTTTACAAAAAAGAAAAGCTTACAAGGTACAAAGCGAGCCGGCCACAAGCTGGTTGCAAAGATCAAACACATCAACCGTCAAGGTGACGGTCTCGGGCACTCATCCCTGCACCTAGTGCTGCATCCGAAGCAAGCTTGGCCCACATGAGCTCGTCGCAAGCTCTCTTGTAGCACCACTGCAGCCGTCGACGAGGCAGCCCCTTTTGAGGGTTGAGAGCGAATGCCCTTGGGTACCCTTGGTTGGCCAGAGCCTTACGCCCTGACGGTCCTAAAACCAAAGGCAAGGCAAGGAGCCAACGGAGCAGCATCCAGACGCTGATCAACACCTCAAGTGCATCGCAAGCACTCTTCTAGCACCGCGCTCTTATAACTCCATGAACTTTCCCCGGTGGATGAATCCAGCCGCGGGCCCCCAGCACATTCGCTACAAGGATCTTATGCATACTCTCGCCTCTGGATAGCAGCTCCGTCTCCCCGACGAGTACTTATAGCCTCGGGCTACCAGGGAGCGAGGGATTCCCCTAGCATTGTGAAACGTGTGGCTCCAAGCCACGCGTCCTCTCTCCTATCGAGGCGCACAGGTCATCCTTATCACCTTGGGTTTTGCTCGACCACGGGTAAGCCCTGTGCATTCATGGGGGAGATTGTTCTTGTCGCCGCATGCCAGGAAAGACGTTCTTCCTTGTGGCATTCAAGAAAGAGGGAATCTTCAAGAAACTTGGACACGGACCAAAGCTAAGTATTACTTTCGATAAAATATCTTATGATTTCGTGCCTTTTGGCTCTTCTATGTCTTTGTGACTTTCGCCGACCACCTTGGTCACACTCCGACTGCTTTTACAACCTGGTCTGTCCAGACTACAGCTCCGTAGGCTTTTATACAAGTCGCTAAAGTACTCGGGCAGCACGCGCCTTAATCCGTGAAGCCTCGACTCTTCCATACGCCTACGCTCCTACGCGTGCATGCGGCCCAGCTCCCTGCGCTACGGACTATGGCTATCAGAGATCAGGTGCATAAACGTAACAGGCTAACTACCCGGAGAAATTAATTGACTTAAAAAGCTGGAAGCAGGAATCATTTTTCATGCATTGCCGAATACTTTTCTTCTCGGATTCACGTTTTATTGCATCATATACTGCCGTAGCACCGTGTTTTTGCTGCAGGATATGGACGACCACTCGGCGCGCTTCAGCCCTCACGCTCGGGGGCTGGCGCCGGGACGACCGCTCGCCGCGCTTGCCTGCTGAGTCCTCACTCTTGGGGGCTGACGTGGGGACAACTGCTCGGCGTACCTCGGATGGTTCGACTCGGCCCTCACGCCCGGGGGCTGGGCGCCGCGACGACTACTCGGCGTGTCTCGCAGGACTCCGCTGGACCTCACGCTCGGGGGCTGGCCGCCGAAATTAACGCCGGATGATTTAGTCAGATGCTTCTCGATTATGCCTTGAGCCGATTCCCACGGAATCGCTTTAAGGCTCGGGGGCTACGGCCAACGGACGCACCTCGCGGCGCATCCGTTGATTGTCTGGCGACCACGACGAAGATGATCAGAACAAGGCTACAAACCCTTGGACCGATTCCTCCGGAATCGCTTCAAGGCTCGGGGGCTACGGCCAACGGACGCACCTCGCGGCGCATCCGTTGCAGACGGCTCTCTTTTCTCTCCAGTATCACGCGGTTTTGCTTCCAACCGCAGCAAGCTCGAAGCTCTGCCGATAGCACGACCTCGCCGAGTTGTCACTCAACCACGTACTACTCGGGGGCTTGTCGGGGATAGACCCCCAGGGGTACCCAGAAGGCGGATTGGCCCAACCAGCAAGGGGCGGCCCAATCCGAGTGCTATCGGGCCGGTTTGTCAGACTGGGTGGCCCACCACTCGGGAGGCCCACCAGTCGGGCGAACCGGATGACTACGACGGCGCGCGCGGCAAGGAAGCAGACGGCGTATCACGCAAGAAGATCAGAGATCAAGATAAACTAGCCGAAATTCTAGGGAAAGATATCTGTAATCGTTATAGGATCGAATCCTTGTATTTCGGGTAGGTTATGATCTCTAGCCGACTTGTAACTCAAGGCAACCGGACTATATAAGGTGCCTTGGGACCCCCCTCCAAAACGAGCAATCATTCAACCTAGGACAGAACCCAACTACGAAGATCCTTCAGGAACTTCATACACAGCAATCCATACACCCAACACAGGACGTAGGGTATTACATCATCCTGACGGCCCGAACCTGTTCAATCCTTGCGTCTTGTGTTACCATCGACTTCTGATCCTCGATCTGTCCCTCAACAAATCAACCACGTAGGCTACCCTGTGTGGACTGCCGGGTCCATAAATCCGAGAGGCGGCGCTGCGGTGCAGGCCTAGGAGGGTCGCAGCATGGGTCAGGCAGGGACCAAGGAGAGGAGGAGGGTCGAGCCTACATGCGCAACAATCATATGTTTGTCTTGGTATCTGGTGCAGCAAATCTCGCGCCTAAGACACTGTTTGGATCCACACCAGTAAAAGTTGAGCTAGCTAAACTTTTTTGGGGACCTATTTGGATCCCTAGCTAGATTTTATTTTGTGTCTTACCCACCACCCATGTAAATTTTAGTTATTAGCTGGTTGCTCCTAGCTAACCAGCTAAACAGTAGAAGGTGGGATCCAAACAAGGTCTAAAAATCTAACCAGAGGGAGTACATAATTGACTTATTTAGGAAAAGTCCAAATTACTCTCCTCAACTATAGAGAAAGTATGTATAATCTTCTAAATATTTTTTTGGTTCAGTTTAGCCCCATAAACTATGTCAACTTGTCTATTTTTTCTCTTTATCACAAGTGGTGTCTTAAGTTAAATTTTGCATGATGATAGCGGGCATCATAACTTATGTTAAAAATACATCATAAACTTTTGAATCATTATTTTGGTAGGCTAAGATTTTTAGTAGTAAAATAATCTTTATGGTACCGAATTGTTTTGGAAAAAATGATGAAAATATTAATACATATATTTTTTTCACTTGTGTATGGAGAAAAAAAGATAAAATATTTGAAGGGGTAAGCTGAACTAAATGACATAGTTCCAGGAGAGTTATGTGGACTTTTGTCATAACTGGAGAAAGTAATTTGGATTTTTTCTGTTTTATTTATTGGCACCTGCGGCAACGGCTGGGTAACTATAAAATTGCTTTGCCTAGACAGTGAAGCGTCATCCACGGAGGCACGCGCGTACAGAGATGACACTTTTAATGGCACGCGCGTTCCAAGGTCCCATTTTATTTGCACCTGTCCCACAGCTGCCTGTCCCAAGGTCCCACGGGCGGCGGGGCCATATTCTAAATCTTGGTCATCAATAGTACGTACGTAAGGTGAAATACAAGGTTTTTTATTTTTTCTAAGTCAAACTAGATAAACTTTGATCAACTTTAACAAAAATAATATTTATGACATCCAATGATCATCAATAGACTCATTATGAAATATACTTTAATATTTTACTTATTTGATTTACTAAATATTAATTTTTTTCTTAAAAACTTGATCAAACGTTTAAATGTTTCGACTTAGGACACACATAGAATGTCCTTTATTCCAGGACGGAGGATAAACTTTCTTGGCATTCATATTATATTAGGCAGTAACTTTATGCAAAAAATTAACAAAGCCCAGCCTGCCAGTGGGCTGGGTAGGTTAGGTTTGCCTCGAGATGTACAATATTCAGCCCAACTCAAAGAAAGACATCAGGGGTAGACTTCCCGCCTGTGGCTTATTCAAGAAAGGACTCAAGTAAGAGAAGATTTTTTATTTTTTTCAAAAAAAAGAAGAAGAAGAGAGAGAAGATAACGGTGCCAAGTCATGTGTACAAACCTGCACACACAAGTAAGAGAGAGAAGAGAAGGAGAGAGAGAAGAATACGGTTGTACAAACCTGCCCACCCAAGTAAGGCATTGGCAGAGATAGATGATGGTCATTCACTCATTATCGACTGGAACAGAGGTAGAGGATGGGCCTCTCAATTGTCATCCAGTGGTGGGAGCAGCAGCAACTGCATTCCCTCGTGTTGGGCAGCCTTGCCGTTCAGTACTTCCTCTGCTTCTTTGCTGGCAAGCGCAAGTCCCGTATCCCGCCCTGGTTCAGATTTTTCATCTGTCTCTCCTATCTTGCCAGTGATGCTCTGGCGATATACGCCCTCTCCACGCACTTCAACCGCCAAAAGAAGATGCAGTACCATAGCCATGATCTTCAGGTCTTATGGGCGCCTGTCCTGCTGGTGCACCTTGGAGGGCAGATAATCACAACTGCCTATAATATCGAAGACAACGAGCTATGGAAGAGGCACATTGTCACCGCCTTGTCTCAGGTAAGGTGCCAATACATATGAATCCTCTGGTTCAATCTGCTTGCTTAATTAGAAAGATTGCTAGCAGTAAGTCAGTAACCCTTGCTTTAGTTGATGATGGTGCATGCAATATTTTTGCTGTTTACTATTACTCGTATAATTCCTCGACGTTGTTATTTTGATTCTCCACTCCACTGTTATCGATCTTATAGGTCACGGTAGCCATCTACGTGTTTCGCAAGTCATGGCCATCATCAGCCGACAAGAAGTTATTGGCTGCGGCTGTTTGCCTTTTTATCCCTGCTGTTGTCAAATGCTTTGAAAAACCTTTGGCTCTCAGGAGATCTAGCTTCGGTAACCTTGATATCTATATTGATGATGATGGTTGCGCCAGATCTAATTGTGGGATATGGGTACCCCTGGGCCCACTACCGACTGGGTAGACAGTCGGCCTGGGCCCACGTCTGACAGTGATGTGGGCCGACCCCAGGCCTGCCCATGAGGATCCCTAGCTTAATGGACAAGAATGGAGAAGACTTAGCCCACAAGGCACACGGCGGGACACTAGATCTTGCCCGAGGATCACAGAGATTATGTTACAACCAATTCAGATTACTTTCCTAGATTGTAGCCGGATAACAAACCGACTTGTAAACCCTAGGCCGTCAGCCTATATAAGGCGGCCTAGGTCGACCCCTCGAGGCATCTCATTCTTTCGCTCATTGTAACCCCGAACACGCCGTTATTCTCCGGAATCACGCCGAGTAGAGCAATACAACACCCCCGAGCACAGGACGTAGGGTATTATACCTCCGGGTAGCCCGAACCTGTATAATCCCTGTGTCTCTGTGTTACCTCGAGCTCCCTAGTCTCGCGATTGCCCTTTGCCTACAAATCTACCATCTGGGTACCCCTCGGTGGACTGCCGGACGATAACTCCGACAGTTGGCCCACGCATCTTGAGGGCATCAGCTTCTTCGCCGAGATCCACTCCACCGCCTCCGACTCTACCACATCGCTCGACGTCGCCATGCCAACCAGCCCCGTGCTGACTTCTTCGCCAACCTCATCGTCAACCATCACACCGCTCCAGCAGCGGCTTGCTTCGGTCGCCCTCGACGATCAGGCTCCTGGCCTGACCGCTCGCCAGAGAATCCTACCCTTGGACGAGCTCCTCGCCGGCCTAGATCGCGTCCAGGGCACCATTGCCGAGTGCATCGCCATGTCAGAGGAAGCTCTGCGCCGACCTCGCGACCAGCTCCCGCTAGGGTTGCGCAACGCCTCAGCGGTCTACTCGGCCTAACTCTGGGAAGACATGTCTCAGATCCGATCTGAGATCCCGCCCAAGCCCACCCAGTCCCCGGACTGTGGGGAGTTTCAAGTTGCCACAAACGTGCTCCTGCCGGCTCCGGCCGACACGAGCAACGACACAAGCTACGCCACGCCTCTGGGCCATGAAGTCTTCGTCTCTGAGGACTCAGCGACTCAGGATGGAGAAACCAACCTGGCCAGGGACCGCCGCCTGGAGCGGATTCGCTGCCCGCGCTCGACGTCGCAACGAAGAAGCCGCGCCGCCTCAGGCAGTGGCCGGAGACGCTGCAGCCGCCGTAGCCGCCGAAGAAATTCCCCCTGGGGCTCCGGCACAGCAACAACCTACCCCCCGGGGCCCTCACGGAGTTCAGCCCACGAACCTTGATGGCGCTTTCGCCCGAGTACCTTTTCGCACGCCCCAAGCCAACATCGCGGCAGCTTTCGCCGAGCTGAGACACATGCCCGACACCCCTGAGGTGCAACGTGCCTGAGCTCGCTTGGAAGCCGCCCAGGGACAAGTCGAGCGATCGTATCGCACCAGATCCCGATCTGGGCGAACCAACTTGGCTCGCTCTTCAAGCCACCGCTCTGCTCATAGCAGATCGGATAGGGTTTAACCTCGCTAGAGGAACCCCCCCATTGTCTATCATTGAAGAAGAGGTGGCTCAGAACCACCACGAAGAGGAAGAAGATGAACGGCGCAACCCGCGCAACGCATCACCGTCGTGATTGCTACCAGGAGCAGCGCGACAGGCACGCACGACATCACTACCCAGCTAACCCCCAAGAAGTTGATCTCCGCGATCATCTGAGGGACAACATCCAGGACATCCGCGCCGACCTCAACGCTCGGCATCGAGAATGCAACGCGGCCGAACTCGAGCGCCGTGAGCACTATAACCGAGACCGGTGATGACTTAGCTTGCAAGGCACGTCGACTTAGATTAGTTTCCTTGTTATAGCCAAACAAGATTAGGAAACTGACTTGTAAACTCTAGTTCATCGGCCTATATAAGGCGGCCTAGAGCGGCCCCCAGAGGGCATCTCATTCAAACCCCTCATCGAATACTCTCCCCCTCATTGTAACCAAGAACTCGTCGTTGTTCTCTGGAACTTCGCCGAACGGAGCAATACGACACCACCGAGTGTCGAGGATAGACCCCCGGGGGTACCCAGAAAGCGGATTGGCCCAACCAGCAGGGGGCGGCCCAATCCGAGTGCTATTGGGCCGGTTTGTCAGACTGGGTGGCCCACCACTCGAAAGGCCCACCAGTCGGGCGAACCGGATGACTACGACGGCGTGCGCGGCAAGGAAGCAGGCGGCGTATCACGCAAGAAGATCGGAGGTCAAGATAAACTAGCCAGAATTCTAGGGAAAGATATCTGTAATCGTTATAGGATCGAATCCTTGTATTTCCGGTAGGTTATGATCTCTAGCCGACTTGTAATCAAGGCAACCGGACTATAAGGTGCCTTGGGACCCCCCTCCAAAACACGATCAACAACCACAACATCCAATCATTCAACCTAGGACAGAACCCAACTACGGAGATCCTTCAGGAACTTCATACACAGCAATCCATACACCCAACACAGGACGTAGGGTATTACGTCATCTTGACGGCCCGAACCTGTTCAATCCTTGCGTCTTGTGTTACCATCGACTTGTGATCCTCGATCTGTCCCTCGACAAATCAACCACGTAGGCTACCCTGTATGGACTGCCGGATCCATAAATCCGACAGTTGGCGCGCCAGGTAGGGGAAGATCGACGAGATCAATCTACGACAAGCTCGATGGCAGATCTACGGAAGAATTCCCACGGCGGCGGCAGATTAAAAAAAATTCCCCCAGTGGCGGCACTGCTGGGCCTGCCCTCCGTCTCCCCGCTGTGTGACGTCGCGGCTGACCCCCACTACAATTCGTCAGATCAATCTGCTACGGAGACAACACCAGCTCCTGAACCAAGGCGGCGGGACCGAGTCCTCGGTGGAGTAGGTGCCTTGTTGCCCGACAGTGAAGCAGTCAAGAAGCCTCCTGCGAGCCTGGCCCACCGCCCGTGTCAACGACGTCACCATCGGCCTTCGCCCTACACGACACGCGGGAGGCAAAAAACCCAGATCGCCGGCACTATGCGAGCATAACGGATTAGCGTCAACTGCAGCATACAGGGAAGTTTCCTTCCTATATTTTTTTCTTCTATATCGTCGATCCAATCTAAGCCCTGCTTTCTACCTTTAGCTTATAAGATTTACTCTAATCTATGATTCTTCTAATCATGTTTGCAAGTTCCATGGCGTGTGTAACGCATGCATGGTCTTGCACGGGTGGACTTCCATCGGCAACTCATGCCCTATCCTGCCGAGTCAACGACATGAGTACTCGTGTGCGTCCTGTCGCCGCTTAAGACGCAAGCAGATCAAGCTATCGGAGGTCTACAGCACACACACACCAAACAGACTGGCTTACGATGCGCCGACATACTCCACCATGCCGAGTGCCGATTTGTCGACAACCTCATCCACTCGGCCGCGACTACAAGCAAGGACAACATGCCGATTCTTCGACTCGGCACAAATCAAGCTAAGTCATATTTAAATACTTTTTACGATATTTCTCGGTCACTGCATAACTCCATACTTCACCATATTTCTCCATAATCATCGCCGACTACCTTTGGTCTGTTCCCGACTGCTTATACAGCCCGAGCGCTACATAGTCGGGATGGCCAACGGACGCACATTGCATTTTTCTCCATCGTTCATTTCTTTTTCCACTCTTATACAAGTCGCTAAAGTACTCGGGGAGCACACGCCTTAATCCGTGAAGCCTCGACTCTTCCGTACGCCTACGCTCCTACGCGTGCATGCGGCCCAGCTCCCTGCGCTACGGACTATGGCTATCGGGGATCAGGTGCATAAACGTAACAAGATAACTACCCGAGGAAATTAATAGATTTAAAGAGTTGGAAGTAGAAATTTTGTTACATACAACGCCAAATGTTTTTCTCCAGAATTAGTATTTGCTACACCATATACTACCTATCCTTCACATCTTCATTGCAGGGCACAGGTTTGGATCCCGAGCTTGCCTGTTACGCTCGGGGGCTGGACCACTCCGGCATCGCTGCCAGCTGAGTACTCGAGTCAGTCAGAACTTGGGCTGGTACTACACTCCACGACGGTCGCTAGCCGAGTGCTTTGCAGCACTCGGGCTGGCGCTACACTCCCCAAGGATCGCTAGCTGAGTGCTTTTGAGTACTGGGCTGGCGCTACCGCATGACGAGGAAGACAAAAACTTGACGGACCCTCGACTCGGCCCTCGCACTCGGGAGCTGGGCGCCGGGGCGACTACTCGGCGTGCCTCGGACGGCTCGACTTGGCCCTCGCGCTCGGGGGCTGGGCGCCGGGGCGACTACTCGGCGTGCCTCGGACGGCTCGACTCGGCCCTCACGCTCGGGGGCTGGGCGCCGGGACGACTACTCGGCGTGCTCGGCCCTCACGCTCGGGGGCTGGCGCCGGGACGACTACTCGGCGTGCTCGGCCCTCACGCTCGGGGGCTGGCGCCGGGACGACTACTCGGCGTGCCTCGGCCCTCACGCTCGGGGGCTGGCGCCGGGATGACCACTCGGCGTGCTTCGGCCCTCACGCTCGGGGGCTGGCGCCGGGACGACCTCTCGCCGCGCTTGCCTGCTGAGTCCTCACGCTCGGGGGCTGGCGCGGGGACAACTACTCGGCGTACCCCAGATGGTTCGACTCGGCCCTCACGCCAGGGGGCTGGGCGCCGCGACGACTGCTCGGCGTGTCTCGCAGGACTTCGCTGGCCCTCACGCTCGGGGGCTGGCCGCCGAAATTAACACCGGATGATTCAGTCAGACGCTCCTCGATTAAAGCCTTGAGCCGATTCCTACGAAATCGCCTTAAGGCTCGGGGGCTACGACCAACGGACGCACCTCGCGGCGCATCCGTTGATTGTCTGGTGACCTCAGAACAAGGCTACAAACCCTTGGACCGATTCCTTCGGAATCGCTTGAAGGCTCGGGGGCTACGGCCAACGGACACACCTCGCGGCGCATCTGTTGCAGACAACTCTCTTTTTTCTCTCCAGTATCACGCGGTTTTGCTTCCAACCGCAGCAAGCTCGAAGCTCTGCCGATAGCACGACCTCGCCGAGTTCTCGCTCAACCACGTACTACTCGGGGGCTTGTCGGGGATAGACCCCCGGGGGTACCCAGAAGGCGGATTGGCCCAACCAGCAGGGGGCGGCCCAATCCGAGTGCTATTGGGCCGGTTTGTCAGACTGGGTGGCCCACCACTCGGAAGGCCCACCAGTCGGGCGAACCGGATGACTACGACGGCGCGCGCGGCAAGGAAGCAGGCGGTATCATGCAAGAAGATCGGAGGTCAAGATAAACTAGCCGGAATTCTAGGGAAAGATATCTGTAATCGTTATAGGATCGAATCCTTGTATTTTGGGTAGGTTATGATCTCTAGCCGACTTGTAACTCAAGGCAACCGGACTATATAAGGTGCTTGGGACCCCCTCCAAAACACGATCAACAACCACAACATCCAATCATTCAACCTAGGACAGAACCCAACTACGGAGATCCTTCAGGAACTTCATACACAGCAATCCATACACCAAACACAGGACGTAGGGTATTACGTCATCTTGACGGCCCGAACCTGTTAAATCCTTGCGTCTTGTGTTACCATCGACTTGTGATCCTCAATCTGTCCCTCGACAAATCAACCACGTAGGCTACCCTGTGTGGACTGCCGGGTCCATAAATCCGACACAGAGCACAGGGCGTAGGGTATTATATCTCCGGGTAGCTCGAACCTGTATAATCCCTGAGTCCCTGTGTTACCTCGAGCTCCCTAGCCTCGCAATTGCCCTTTGCCTACAAATCAACTATCTGGGTACCCTTGGGTGGACTGCCGGACGATAACTCCGACAGTTGGTGCGCCACGTAGGGGTGATTGCGGGGCATTACACACTACTGGAGAACTCGCCATCGGTCACGGTTCGTAACCCTCATAGGTGCCGCGACACCGTGACTAAAGGGGGCCGGCCTTTGGTACCGGGTCCAGAACCGGTACCAAAGGGAGCCTTTGGTACCTGTTGGTAACACCAACCGGTACCAAAGGACCCCTCCGCGTAGGCACGTGGGGGAGGGCCTTTGGTACCGGTTGGTGTTACCAACCGGTACCAAAGGCTGTTTTGGTTATTTTTTTTAAATGTTTGATATTTGGGTTAGTTATATACAAATCTACGCGTCTACGTGTCTGCTGGTCATATGTCATATGTCGTACACGATCTTTCACGCAATAAGATTGAAGTCGTCGCAATTGTCAATTGATTTTGACCTGACTTTGATTGCATTTTTTTCGAACATTCACATATAAACATTTGAGATCGGCCAATACAAAAGTTAGAGCATTTAAAAGTTATTTACAATTAACGAGCAGAACTGGAAGAAGGAGCGGAAAGGGAGTCCAATTGAGCGATAGCGCTTCCGTCATGGTGGTACTCTCCCAGTGGACTTATAACTTGGTCCATAATGAATCCAAATAGTTGGTCCACAATAGCTTTTGATTTTTGTTTCATTGGGAGCACTTGATGGTAAAACATCCTCTGCATTAATCACAAATGACAACATTCATTCATATAATAAATAAATTTTGCATGTAATCATTTCTAAACAAGTAACTAATAATCATTCATTCATATAATAAATAAATTTTGCATGTAATTATAAAATTTCCTAACACATTCATTTCTAAACAATAACTAATAATCATTTCAAAACAATAACTAATAATCATTTCTAAACAATAATCAATAACTAATAATCATTTCTAACCAATAACAAAGTTTACATGAAATAACAAAGTTTACATGAATTAACAAAGTATACATGAAATAACAAGTATAATAAATATATTCATAATAAATATACACTAATAATCATATTTCCATATACACTAATAATCTAATGTCCATATACACTAATAATCTAATTTCCATATACACTAATAATCTTATTTCCATATAAACTAATAATCTAATTTCCATATACACTAATAACCTAATTTCCATATACACTAATAATCTTATTTCAATATACACTAATAATCTAATTTTCATATACACTAATAATCTAATTTCCATATACACTAATATTTCCATACTAATAATCTAATTTCATATACACTAATAATCTATTTTCCATATACACTAATAATCTAATTTCTATATACACTAATAATCTAATTCATACCATGAGTTCTTCTTGAGTCGCTTTTTTGGGAGAAACAAAGGTATGGATCCACTGGCAGACGTAGTATCCGCATAGATTCGTCCCTGCTTCCTGTCTGGCACACTGAAAGTGGAGAAGAATAAAGTTAGACGTAACAACTATATATTAGTGTGATTTTACGAGATATGCGGATACACCAGCCACGTACCGGAAAGTCCGTCTTCACATCCAGTTTTTGTTTGAAATTTCCTTTTTGTTTCGCACGGAAACGTGTCCATGCCATGTCAATCAAGTCTAAAACTGCTTGGTAATCCTCTTTTTCTTTCCGCAGTGAGTCCATGACAATAATTTGACCGGTGTTTATGATTATCACAAGCAGTATCCAGTGGAAGCTGTATATATATATATATAAATACATGCACAAGTATTGACAACAAAGTCTTAAAGTTATACATACATAGAGAGAAGTACTCACTGTGAAATTGTATGGCAAAAGAATGTAAGTCTTGCTTCTTTGTCTCTCCAGGTACAAGTATATGTTGTCCACCGTCTCTAGTGGCTTACTGGCTACAGTTACGGCATTTATCATGCATGGATCCATGAAGCCGACATCATCATACGATTTTTTGCGGCATGTATGGATCTCCATCCTACATGACAAGAATAGATTGTTATTGTTGAAAATTATAATTAAGAAAGCAAGTATTGCGAGAATAGATCAGTGAAAGAAACTTACACAACCCAGCAGCTCATCAATGAGAGGTCTATGGCATCTTGACGGTACAACTCATACACATCCTTGAAATCCAAAATCAAGAGACTATGCCCACGGAAGTAATCACGGTCTTTTATCAAAACATTGAGCATCTGTCTACCCTTTTTGGACACCTTCATGTACCACTCATGAAATCGGAATGCTTGAGTGGTTAGGGACTTCAAAGAATCTGGGGGCACCAATGGTTTGCCATATTCAAATTCCCAAATTTTCACTGGTGTTGCCTTAGGAATTTCGCCCGTGCCCGATAAAAGTTCTGCCGGTGAGAGGCCTGTTTGCGCGCACAACAACGCAAGCTGTTCTTTGTCATATTCCTGTTGCCCTTGTGTCCTCCTAGCCGAGCTCTGACCGACTTGTTTCTTCTTAGGAGTGGCCGCCTTCTTCACCGAGGATCCACTGCTGGCTTGTTGTTTCTGCTTATCATAAGACTTTGCAAGCTGGCGGTCGTAGTCAGAGGGCAAAAATCTCTTCTGATTCGCCGCGCTCATTGTTTTGAAAAATGTCTTCGCTGTCGGATCTATGGGCACCGGCTTCTCTGGCTCATCTGGTTTGAAATGCTCTTTGACCTGGGCTGCCACCACCAAAGCAGTTTCCTCGTCAGTTTGGTCGTAAGGTAACTTCTTCCTTATGGCGGCCAACTTTTCTTCTTCGGTCGTAGGCTCTTTCTCCACCGTTTGGCGCTTCTGGCGAGTAGTCCGCCGTGGGGGCGGAGCTTGGCGCTTTGGGGGATGCCGTGGTGGTGGAGGAGGAGACCTGTGTGAGCCGGCATCATTCTGACCTGGAGGTGGCAGCTCTGGGTCATCCTTGGCCCTTCTTGAAGGTGACGGTGGCTGCGGGGGATCCCTGGGTGGAGTAGCTGACGGCCCTTGACTGCCAAATTTGACGTAACGCTTCTTCCATAGAATGATACTGCCGTGGGCAGCATCCGCTAACGTCTTTTCTTCGTCGCCACCTGGGATGTCGAGCTCCAAGTCATCATATCCTTCACAAATCTGCTCGACCCCCACCTTGCAGTAGCCACTTGGAATCTGTGCCCCATGAATGGTCTGCCCTTGCTCCACCGGATAAGCCATACCGTAAGCCACCTTAGTGGATAAGTTCCGGCTTGGTATATGATGCTCACATGGCGTACGCAGAGTGATTTCGTCCACTGGATAGCGAGCACTCTCGTCCCCGGCATCGGCAGGTGGGAGCTCTGTGGAAGCAACACTGCTGCGACGTTGGGAGGGCGGGCTAACACCATCAGCTGATCCACCAGCTGGTACATGTACTATTCCCGGCACCATCTGCCCTTGGCTCAGCAATGTCTGTAGCTGTCTAGACACCATGTCTGGGATGCCGGCCTTTTTCTCCCGAAGCTCTCTTTCCAAGTTCTCCACTCTTCTCTCTTGTGCGGCCTTAGAGCAGCTTCGACTCTTGTATGTGTCACTGTCCGCAGGGAATGCAGCCTTCCACGGGACTACGCCGACACCTCTAGCTCGTCCGGGATGTTCGGGGTTCCCCAGAGCCCTTGTTAGCTCGTCGTTTTCTCTGTCGGGAATGAATGTCCCATCGGCTGTCTCTTGAAGGACCTTAAGGATAGCAGCGGCCGCCTTTTTTACCTCATCGCTGTATATAAGCGACCCATCGGAAAGATCCAGAGTGCCACCATGAGCGTAGTACCAATGCCTTGATCGCTCGGGCCAATTCATTGTCGCCGGCGTGATTCCCCTGGCAACCAAATCTTCTTCCATCTTGTCCCAGATAGGAATTTTCTTCTTATAGCCAGTTGGTCCAAGAGAGTGGAAGTATCGTTTCTTCGCGGCAATGATCCTATTCTGTCGCGAGTTCTTTTCACCTAACTCCGACCGCCTGTACTGCACGAAGGAATCCCAATGACCCCTCAGCTTTGGGTAATCATCAAAGTTGGGTGTCAGGTTCTTCTCCGCATATTTCTTGTACATGTTTTTCTTCCATGTTTGAAATGCAGTACACATCGTCTTTAGAGCCCAATTTTTGACTCTTGCCTCTGAACCTTGAGGCACCGCGAAATGTTCTTGCAGACTGGCCCATAGCATTTCTTTCTCTGATTGCGGCACGTATGTAGCATCATCGCAGGGTTTTCACCTCTGCAGGCTGATGGGCACGTGGTCTCTCACTAGAACACCACACTGATTGGCCATCTTTATAGCAGCTTTCTATGGCGCAACTGGCCGACCATCTTCTGCCACATCAGTGATTACAAGTCTGCCCTCTAACTTCTTGGTCGGGCCACGTTTCGTCCTCTTCGATGATGAGGACCCAGAAGGCTGTGAGCCTGAGGGCTACACGTACGAGAAAGAAATGTATATATTAAGATTTCATGCTTGAACATATATATATTCGATATTGACAATATGTATACATATGTACCTCCTCGGCCCGAACACTTCCAGCGGCAGGTTCTTCCATGCCATCACCTGACATATTCAGGTATTGGCTGCCATCGTCACCACCTGCCTCCTCGTCGACGTCGAGAAGGTTTCTGGCACGAGCACTGCCTTTTGCGATTTCTTCCATCATATACACGTTCATTTCCTCTTCTGTCATATTCATTTCGTCTTCCGTCTATCAAATATACATGAAATAACAATTATATCAAATTCGATCAAATTCTATCAAATTCTACCAAATTCGATCAAATCCTATCAAATTCTATCAAATCCTATCAAATTTGATCAAATTCTATCAAATTCTATCAAATCATATCAAATTCTATCAAATTCTATCAAATCCTATCAAATCCTATCAAATTCTATCAAATTCAACCAAATTCTATCAAATTCTACCAAATTCGATCAAATTCTATCAAATTCTATCAAATTCTACCAAATTCGATCAAATTCGATCAAATTCTATCAAATTCGATCAAATTGTATGAAATTCTATGAAATTATATCTTATTCGATGAATTTCAATCAAATTCGATGAATTTCCATCAAATTATATCAAATTATATCAAATTCAACCAATTACAAAGTAATTTCTAAAATTGTATGAAGTTCTATGAAATTATATCTTATTCGATGAATTTCAATCAAATTCGATGAATTTCCATCAAATTATATCAAATTATATCAAATTCAACCAATTACAAAGTAATTTCTAAAATTGTATGAAATTCTATCAAATTATATCTTATTCGATCAAATTATATCTTATTCGATCAAATTATATCTAAAGTGACAATAACTAAAAATCTTATAATTACACACACACATGAAATAATGTAAATTCTAGATTCATATTTCAATAAATTACATGAAAATCCTATAATTACATAAAAAAACTTATAATTACAAAATCCTATAATTACATAAAAAACTTATAATTACATAAAAAATCCTATAATTTCCAATAATTACATGAAAAATCTTATAATTACATAAAATACATAATTTGGGCAGCATTTCCCCTAAAAATTGAGCATTATG
>CM014277.1:11345790-11403117 GCA_004135705.1 Alloteropsis semialata
TTTTATCTTTTTAGTAAATACTATTTAGTATTTATAATTTATCTTTTTAGTATATTTTATTTAGTATTTCAAATTTAACTTGTTAGTGGATTACACGCCATCTTTTTAGTACGTATTATATGACATATATATTATTTAGTATTTTCAATTAATTCCTTTATTATATTTAATATTTGAAATTTAAATCTTTTGTATGTATTGTTTGACATATCTACATGAAATAACAAAGTATACATCAACTATAATGATATATGAAATAATGTAAATCTAGATTCATATTTCTATATATATTTTATTTGGTATTTGTAATATATATTAACTCCTTTGATATTAGTAATATATATTAACTCTTTTACTATTCTAGATTCATATTACTATTTAGTAATATATATTAACTCCTTTACATTACATATCATAACGCTTCAACATAATTAGAATTACATAGCATCATCATGCTTCAATATAAGTACAACATTATGCTTGAACAGCAATAATCAGGGTCCCTGCACGCCATGCTTCTTCATGAGATAGAAAGGATAGTTTATATCGATAATCTCGATGCCTAGGAACCTGTCGACATAATCAAGTGCATATATGTATGCACTATCCTGTGCCTTGTAACGTGAATCCAAGACCTCTCCATAAATTGTGATCTCAGCAGCATTGGCATGACTCAAGGTTATATTAGCTTGGAAACCACCATTAACTCGATAAGCCCTGGCGTCGTGTGTGCATACCCTAAGTTTCCAAGGACTTGATAAAGGACTGCACGTAGACCAGAACACGCATGCATGAATCCACAGTAGTAGTCATCCTACAATAAGATTAATAAAATATATTGTTACAGATAAAGATAGTTAAACTTTAATATAATTACACAACTAAAAATAAATAATTTCTATTCTCAGTGACATAGTGATTACATTCAAATGCAACTTGCAGAGGATTATCTATATTACCATATTGTAGCGAAGTTGCTGAGGTGTGGGAATTGGGACATGATCAACTTGTTGTGTTGTCGACCATCCAGGCTCGTGAGCCTCTCGAATCGGGACGGTAGGTGGCATATTAGTAACATAGCCACCACGTCTAGCTGCCTGACGCTGTCTCGGCATGATACTAACCAAAATAAACCGCAATATATTACAAGTCAATTTAACAAAACTAGTAAATACTTATCAAGAAGCATAAGACAAAATCAAATTTGGTTAATCAAGAAGCATAAGAAACTTTTCTAGAATCATATTACTATTTAGTAATATATATTAACTCCTTTACATTACATACCATAACGCTTCAACATAAGTACAACATTATGCTTGAACAGCAATAAATGTTTTCTTTACAAGAGTGCCTTCGTTATGATCGTTGCGAGCATAAGGAGCATCTTCATTGGCCAACAGGATGCTTGTGTCAACCTCCACACTGAACGGAGACACCTCGTCACACCTATTATAATCATCTTCATCGGTGACGTCCTCGACACCCACAATTTTTCTTTTCCCCGTGAGAACTATGTGCCGTTTTGGATAAAGTTCGGAGTTGTTTGTTTGCAGAGTCCCCGTCTTGGGTTTGGTAGACATGTCCTTCACATAAAACACTTGATGCACATCCTTGACGAGCACGAATGGTTCGTCTACATACCCAATTTTGTTGAGATCCACAGTTGTCATGCCGTAGCGGTCTATAGTAACACCTCCACTTGTAAGTTTCACCCATTTGCACCGAAAAAGTGGTATTTTTAAAGGTCCATAATCTAGTTCCCAGATCTCCTCTACCTGGCCATAATATGAGTCCCTGTTCCCTTTGTTGTCATAGGCATCTATACAGACACCACTATTTTGGTTGGTGCTTTTGTCGTCTTGGGCTCTCGTGTAAAATGTATACCCATTTATGTCATAGCCTTGGAACGTCAAGAATGAGAATGATGGTCCCCTTGCCAAATACGCCAGCTGTGTATGTATTGTCTCGTTACCCATGAGCTTTTGTCGCAACCAACCAGCGAAAGTTTCTATGTGATGGCGTGTAATCCACTTGTCAGAATTTCTTGGATTTTGGTAGCATATTATAGTCTCGTGCTCCTCGATGTAAGGAGCCACCATGGTTGACGACTGCAAAACAGTGTAATGGGCTTTTATGAATAAATCGTAGTCGCTACACCTTGTTTGTTTCCTTCCTAACGTGCCCTTTCCAAGTAGTCTCCCCTCATGGCGTGACTCAGGTAGCCCAATCGGTTTCAGTTTGGGGATATAGTCAACACAGAACTCAATGACCTCCTCTGTTCTGTATCCCTTGGCGATGCATCCTTCTGGAAGAGAACGGTTACGAACATATTTCTTTAGAATAGCCATGAGCCTCTCAAAAGGATACATATTGTGTAGAAATACAGGACCAAGAATACCAATCTCTTTGACAACATGGACCAGGAGATGCGTCATAATATTAAAAAAAGACGGAGGAAATATTATCTTAAGGCTGACAAGGCTTTGGGCCACATCATCCTGCAGCTTTGCTAGATTAGTGGGATCGATTGCCTTCTGGTCGATTGCATTGAGAAAGGCGCATAGCTTCACAATAGTTGTTCGGACATTAACGGGTAGAATTCCCCTCAGCGCCACCGGAAGCAATTGTGTGAGCAGCACATGGCAGTCATGGGACTTGAGGTGTATGAATTTCTTCTCTTTCATATTTATCAGACTCTTTACATTCGATGAGTAGCCGAACGGGACCTTAATACTGTTCAAGCAATCAAACATGCTGGTCTTCTCCTCCTTGCTTAGAGTGTAGCTAGCAAGACGCAAGTTCCAACGCCCTTTCTCTCTTTTCTCAGGATGCAGGGGATCTCGTTGTTTCATACGTTTCAGGTCCTGTCGTGCTTCAAGCGTATCTTTTGACTTTCCGTAAGTACCAAGGAACCCTAGCACGTTTACGCAAAGATTTTTCGTCAGGTGCATCACATCAATTGCGTGGCGGACATCTAAGACCTCCCAATATGGTAGGTCCCAGAATATTGACTTTTTCTTCCACATGGGCGCCTTTCCATTTTCACTTGCCGCTGGCTGGCTGCCAGGTCCCTTCCCAAAGACCACCTTCACATCTTTTACCATAGCAAATACATATTTTCCATCCTGATGCCTTGGTTTGCTACGACCTTCCGCCTCAAAATGCTTTCCTTTCTTTCTTAGCGGATGTTTCTCAGAAAGGAATCGACGATGGCCAAGATACACACACTTTCTACAATGTTTCAGGTAAATGCAGTCGGTGTGTTCTAGGCAATGTGTGCATGCTTTGTATCCCTTGTTTAACTGTCCCGACAGGTTACCAAGTGCAGGCCAATCATTGATGGTCACAAACAGTAATGCTCGTAGGTTAAATTCCTCTTGCTTGTGCTCATCCCACGCCTTTACACCATCTTTGCCCCACAACAACAAAAGTTCCTCAATCAGTGGCCTTAGATACACATCAATGTCGTTGCCAGGCTGCTTTGGCCCTTGGATTAGCACTGGCATCATAATGAACTTCCGCTTCATGCACATCCACGGAGGAAGGTTGTACATACAAAGAGTCACGGGCCAAGTGCTGTGGCTACTGCTCATATCACCGAAAGGATTCATGCCATCCGTACTCAAACCAAATCTTATGTTCCTTGCATCTTCTGCGAAGTCTGGGAACGCTCTGTCGATTTTTCTCCATTGCGACCCATCAGCGGGGTGTCTCAACATATTGTCTTCCCTCCGATCCTTTTTGTGCCACCGCAGCAATTTAGCATGCTCTTTGTTTCTGAACAAGCGCTTCAGATGTTGTATTATAGGGAAATACCACATCACCTTGGCAGGGACTCTCTTCTTGGGGGCTCTCCCTCAACATCACCAGGGTCGTCTCGCCTGATTTTATACCGCGAACAATTGCAAACCGGACAGGCGTCCAAAGATTCGTACGACTTGCCCCGATAAAGGATACAATCATTGGGACATGCGTGTATCTTTTGTACTTCTAGTCCTAGAGGGCAAACGATTTTTCTTGCTTCGTATGTTGTTTCGGGCAATGTGTTGCCCTCTGAAAGCATCTTCTTTATCATTTTCAGTATCTCTCCAAAACCTTTGTCAGACAAGCCATTAGTTGCCTTCCATTGCAACAGTTCCAGTGTGGTACCCAATTTTTTCTGGTCCTCTTTGCAATCTGGGTACAACAATGTTTTGTGGTCCTCCAACAAACGCTTCATCTTCTCCCGCTCTTTCGCTCTTTCGCAGTCTTTCTCTTCATCACGGATCATGCCACCTAAGGCGTCATCATCCTCATCTTCTGCAACTGCTTCACCCTTGAACTTGGAGCATAAGAAACATTACAGGTGGTAAAAAAAATTGGTTCATGGTAGGCATGGAACCGTGGGACACACCCAGCCCAACCATCACAACCGATTCGTTGCTTGGGCATGGATGTATCCCACGGTTTGATGACAACCATGAGAAGCATAACTATACAATACAAGCTCAAGCTCAAGGTCATCATATGTTACCCAGCTAGAAAACTATGTAAAATTTGATATCATCATAGGCATGCCAAGAGTTGGATTGTTTTAGTTCAAGATATTGACAACCATAAGAAGTAAAATTGAATTTAAAATCTAACTAAATAAGAATATCATTTATAATCTCAAAAAATCCTAATAACCCTAAATATCAACGTCATTTGAAGCCTCTAAAAGATGTAATTCTAAATTTCGTAATAAGCCTAAATATGAATTTCATTTATAATCTCTAAAAATCCTAATAACCTAAATATGAATATCATTTATAATATCTAAAATCATAATAAGCATAAATATGAAAATCATTTAAAGTTTCTACAAATAATCCAAAAATCTAAACAATGTCTAAAAATTTGTGCATCATCTCTACACATGCAACAACTAACTATATAGTGATTCTCTATTACAAATTCATAATAAAAATGAAGATTCAATCTAAAATCTCTTATTTCAATCCATTCCACAAAACACAAATTACTCAAAACATAGAGCATGAAATATACCATACTAAACGTCAAAAGAGAGAGGATGAAGTTGCTAACCTTCTAGCGGACTTGGTTTGCAAAATCTCCAAAAGTTATGGAAAAATCGGGCATGAGCTCCTCCAACCCGAGCTCAATGGAGGATGAAGAAATGAGCCATGGCTCGGGCTGGGGGAGGAAGAAGGGGACTTATACGCAGAGCCCCTTTGGTACCGGTTGGTGGCACCATCCGGTACCAAAGGGGGTCACATTGGTACCGGTTGGTGTCACCAACCGGTACCAAAGGCCCCGTGGCTCATTGGTACCGGGTGGTGACACCAACCGGTACCAATGTGGCCATATAGGTACCGGGTGGTGCCACCACCCGGTACCAATGAGCTCGCAGAATTATTGGCCGTTGGACCCGGTACCAATGCTTCCATTGGTACCGGGTCCTTTCCATCCGTGACCGATTACGGTGGATGGATGGCGGGTTCTCTGGTAGTGACAGCTAGCTCGATGGCAGATCGTCGGAGCGGTGGCGCGCCTTTGAGTTCGTCGCCGACTACATCATCGACTGCTGGTACAGTCAAGCGGGCCTCACCTCTGTGCAGACCGATCAGCCGTAGGTGGACAGAGTTCGCCGTGCCAGCCCAGGCTGGGTCGCCGACCACGCGGTAGACGATGACGTGCGGAATCCGTTTTCCAGCAATCTGTCACCGAGAAGAAAAATCGATCTACTCGATTGATCCAGCTACGAAGGCCAGCGCCAAACCACAGCTACGCTCTACGCGTGGTTGTTTTGTCAGGCATCTCAGATGCATTGTGCATGTGCACGGACGCATTCATGTCATGAATACAACTCTGCGTGGCTTTCGGTGGCTATTCCATCGATAGCATGCCTTGATTATCGCCGCATTGCTCGCAAACCAGGGGTTTTCCTTCCTTCTTAATTTGTTCCTATTTTATTCAATCTATTACCTTATCAAGTTAACAAGGTTGTTCAATTTTTTCTCTCGCATGTGCCGAGCATACAAAACATGGAGTTCTCATACAGTCCAAAGCCCAAGCTGCAGGACCCGACTAGCCAAATTCGACATGCGCCCATCGCCAAATACATATTTGGTCAGCTTTGTAATACACTGAATGGATCGACCGACTGGCCGACTTTATGCCTCAACGACTCGGCCACGATGGACACACAAGGACGACACGATAATCTTTGATTCAGCACAAATAAAGCTAAGTATTATTTTCAATTAAATATTTTACGGCTTTCGTATACTTTCACATGCCTTGGCTCTCCGATGTCTCTGTGACTTTCGCCGACCACCTTGATCACGCTCCAACTGCTTATATAGCCTGGCCTGTCAAGACTGCACCTCACGAGTGTCCAGCTCATGCTGTTGTTTTGGTATAATTTCTTAACACGGCGTGCTGCTCTAGCGTTCGGGAGAGTCCCTGCCGACTCTGACTTTCAGGTCCCTGCCCGACCCTATGCCCCTCTAGGTAAATCCCATGTTAACCCGTGCGGTTCAAGTCCCCAATCGTGAAACCTTGAGTTCCGTACTCACCCCGCATGCCGCCTACATCTAAGTCTCCCTGCTGAGCGTTGTAGCCTATGTAAGCCGTCCTCTCCGTGAGCTGTGGTCAACGGGAAAAGGTGCTTAGCGACACAAGGCAATGGCCGCACGGCGTCCTACTTGGTGTTTTTGCTAGAGGGAAGGGGTTTTACACATATGCACAATGCATTCACAGACCTATTTCTGTTACGACCTTACGACAAACATTGTTTATCATTCAGATTATTGAATATTATGCTACATAATATTTGCTCTGTCTTCATACAGCTCAGGCATTATTTGGTATACTTCGACCTACTCGGCTAGCTCCCAGGTTAGGTGTTGGCGTGGGCCGACCACTCGGCGCGTCTCCTACCAACTGGCTGACCTCCTAGCTCAGGGGCTGGGTGCGGGAGGAAACTCGGGGGGCTAGGCGCCACAGACGATGACTCAGCGTACTTATCGTCGTCTAGCCGACCTCTCTGGCTCGAGGCAAGAAGCGACCTGGTGGCTTGTCCGGCTCTCACACTCGGGGACTGGGCACTACAACTTTGGACGGCGGGACTCTGTGACTCGGCCAGCCCCCACGTTCGGGGACTGGGCACTATGACTTTGGACGACAGGTTTTCATGACTCGGCCAGCCCCCACGCTCGGGGACTGGGTGCTACACTTCGGATGGTGGGTCTCCCTGACTCGGCCAGCCCCCACGCTCGGGGACTTGGCCCTACGACTTCGAACGGCAGGTCTCTATGACTCAGCCAAGCCCCATGCTCGGGGACTGTGCACTATGACTTCGGATGGCGGGTCTCCGTGACTCGGCCAGCCCCCACGCTCAGGGACTAGGCACTACAACTCTTGTCGGTGGGTCTCCATGAATCGGCCAGCCCTCACGCTCGGGGACTAGACGCCACAATTTTGGGACAAGCTCCTCTCTTCGGGGTGCCAGACCGCCCTGTATGCTTTTAGTACCATGGGTTTGCCATGCACACCCACGGGCGTACTGTTCTTGTCTTGATCTGCCTTGGCAGATGTGGCGATCTTATCTTCTAGGCGGCCTGTCTGCCCCGTAACTCGGATGATTCCTCTTTGACCATTGGCCCGATTATACTAATCGACCCAATGCTCGGGGAATACTCCATATGGAGAGCTCCTTGCGTCGCTCTCCATATGCCCCATCAGGATGTGTCACTTTTCAAAGTGGCGCAGCTCCTCGGTACCCGAGTTGGCCACAACTTGGCGCTACACCACTCGGGGTTCTACCCCCGGATCTGCCCAGGGCCATCTTCGAAGACCTGCGGTTTTCTTTTTGAGCACCGCCCACCCTTGTGTTGGCCTGCCGACCAAGATACTTCAGCCGACCATGGTGGCTTCACTTCTTCATCAGCACTCCGACATACTCCTGCACGTTGCTCGGGGACTTGTGGGATATGGGTACCCCTGGACCCACTACCGACCTGGTAGACAGTCAGCCTGGGCCCACGTCTGACAGCGATATGGGCCGACCCTGGGCCGGTCCACAAGGATCTCTGAACTTGATGGACAAGACCGGTATGACTTAGCTTGCAAGGCATGCCGGCTTAGATTAATTTCCTTGTTATAGCCGAACAGGATTAGGAAACTGACTTGTAAACCCTAGGTCGTCGGCCTATATAAGGCAGCCTAGGGTGACTTCCAGAGGGCATCTCATTCAAACCCCCCATCGAATACTCTCCCCCTCATTTTAACCAAGAACTCATCGTTGTTCTCCGGAACTTCGCCGAGCGGAGCAATACAACACCATCGAGCACAAGACGTAGGGTATTATACCTCCGGGTAGCCCGAACCTGTATAATCCCTATGTCCCTGTGTTACTTCGAGCTGCCTAGCCTCGCAATTGTCCTTTGCCTACAAATCAACCATCTAGGTACCCAGGGTGGACTGCCGGATGATAACTCCGACACCTGGTGCAAAACAAAACATGTTGTAGTATTGTACATTCATAATATTTTTGACCAAATGTACTGACTACATGTATCTAATATTATGATGAAGCATATGAGGTGGCAATTAACATACCTTTATAGCTGTAGCGATATCCTCCTCGACTTCATCCTTTACATTGCTCCAAGTTTTAACTCCAATTAGTGGAGCTAGTTGCCTTGTGATCATAACAATTTTGTCCACAAAGGAACGTCGATTATCAACACAGGGACCACCCAGATGAGAAAACTGGACTTTTAGTTTGTCGGAACCAGACTTCCTTCTCTTGGCAAGTGCGGCTATCCCTTTCAAGGATCCATGGCCAGATTTCTTGCCATCTACATACATTCACAAAGACAAGCTTAGCTTAACTGCTGAACAATAATAAGTGAACATTCAAATTATGTGATAGCTTTTACAACCTTTTGTCTCCTTCTGTACTTTCCTTGCATGACATGGCCATTGTGATGATGGTTCTGCTGGCGGTGTTGTGCTACTACCATTGCTCTCATCGAGTGGTTCTGTACACTGACCTCGAGGTCTACTATAAGCCGCTGCAAAAAGATTTAAAACTTACACTTAGTACATACACAAATTTGAGTACAAGTAAGATGTGCAAATCAAAAAGGATATACCAATTCGTCTCAGAAGGCCTTCCTGCCTGAGCTATTCTTTGTATGTGAGTACTGTTTGATGCCTGTTCACATTGCGTGGTTCTGCAAGTTACCAACAGCATTATGTGAGTTAAGAGTATAGTTATAGGTACATGTGGATAGTGTAGTACAAACATCATATATACCAGTTTTGCCTAGTGATTTAAGCCATATTTTGTATTCATCAATCTTTTCATTGTTGTCATCAGCATCATCATCATCGTCAGACTCCTCATTCTCCCGTGGACGCCGTCGTTTCAGGGGTGTAATGTTTGCACCAGAATTGACATGTTCTTTACACAATACCAACCTGAGTTTCCTCTCACCCCATGAATCCAATTCTGAAACCATGGTTTCTACATCTTTTCTTGTATCAATTGCCTCAAAAGTTGCTGTATCATTTTCGGTTCTCCTGAGGTAGTAGTAGTAGTCCCGGACACCATACCCAAGCTCATCTTTGATTTCTAATAGGACAGAAAAGATTATTCGAGCCTTGTCAAGATTCAAATAGACTCTGCGATTTGGTTCGTCTCCTTCTCGGGTGCAGCATAAGACCATAACCTTCCACATCTCACCTGTCAGCGCGATGCTGTATATATGTGCACATAAATACCAATAAGCCAGTAGCATGAGTAATTCAGATTTAACACGTAGTACGTGATAAAAGACGAAAATACCCTAACTATAATAGGTGCGCTTGTAATAAGCCAGTAGCATGAACCAATTAATGAACGAAACGGAGGCAACATGAAATCTTTGCGAATGGTTGTCGTCCTACTACTATCCCTATGTGCTGGAAGCATATATGACTATCGAAGGCACAATAGATGCGGATTGCGGCAATCCATCTGCACAAACCCTAGAAGCAGGTCTTACATGCAGAAACATATTGCACACCGTAGTGTTTGTGTAGAAACCCTAGATGTCGCTAGAGGCGGGATACGAACCTGAGGTGAAGGGCAAGCGCCGTTTCATCTAACTCCACCTTAGCATCTTCCTCTACGACCGGACGTCGTCATCCTGGGTGCCCTGTGCTGCATCGCCGAATCCGGAACTGGAAGGAGTCACTGGAGCCACCAGATCGTTCCCCTCGCCACCTCTCAATCTGGTTCTGGAGGAAAGTGGAAGGTGCAGGACACAGCAGCCGGTGGCTTTGGGGGGGAAGTGGGGCGAAGGACGCATCAGCCGCTGGTTCAGGAGGAATTTTGGGATGGAGGAATTCGGATTCTGGCAGGCTATGTCTGTTTTGGTTTAGGCGGCCAGTCCAAATTTTTCGTAGTGACTAATGGGTCCCATATGTCGACGACACAGGAGAAGCCGCGCAACACCACAGTAATAACTATTGGTTTTGGTGGCGAGTCCAAATTTTCGTATGTAATGACTAAAGCGGAGCCGAAAGCGTGTGCCAATCCCCGCACACCATAGTAAATATTGGCTGGGGGAAGACGCCTCATCGCCCGCGCGTCGCGCCGTCGTCGGCGGCGCCCAAATTATCTGTCATGACTAGAGGTTCCACATGTCTGCCACTCAGGATAATTCGTTTTTATGTAGAGACAACGAAATTGTGTGCCACCAGTGGGTCCCACGAGTCAAGGACATAGGATATTACACTTTCATAAAGAGAAAACGTGGATTGCTTATATTTTCGATTCATAAGTAAAACCTTTGATGCAATTCAATGTGTGTCCAGGCAAATGTTTTGAGTTTTGAACTTTATGGAATGTGATCATTGATCATTTCCAAACTCAAGTGACATACAACAAGGAGAGTGATTTGTCCATGTAAGATTACTACATGACATATGCCATATATATAGTCCTCTTCTAGTCATATCCAAGTAGAGTGGAAAGAGGTTGTACGATGAGTTGCTCCATTTAAACATTCCATCATATAATTCTATATGC
Organism: Alloteropsis semialata; assembly: GCA_004135705.1. Taxonomy (NCBI): domain Eukaryota; kingdom Viridiplantae; phylum Streptophyta; class Magnoliopsida; order Poales; family Poaceae; genus Alloteropsis; species Alloteropsis semialata. Next base: position 11,356,859 of record CM014277.1, read on the forward strand.
ACATGTGTTTGAGGATGGCCTAGTCACTAGATCTTGTTAGTGAATGCACCTTCATTGGATAGTAAGGTCTTAGTGTATGAAATGCTAAAAATTTCCAATAAGGTACAAAATCAAAGTGGAGACACTCTGTGCAGTGTACTTCGTGGAATGTGATCATTGATTATTTCCAAACTGAACCAACATACAACAAGGTTAGTGATTTGTCTATGTAAGATTACTACATAACATATGCCATATATATAGTCCTCTTCTACTCAAATCCAATTAGAGTGGTAGAGGTTGTATGATGAGTTTCTCCATTTAAACATTCCATCATATAATTCTATATGCACATGTGTATGAGGATGGCCTAGTCACTAAATCTCGTTAGCAAATGCACCTTCGTTGGATAGTAAGGTCTTAGTGTATGAAGGTACAAAATCAAAGTGGAGACACTCTGCGCAGTGTAACCCATGAGATATATATAGATGTTTTGCGACCTCAGCAAAAAAAATCAACTGAATATATATAGATGTTTTGCGACCTTAGCAAAAAAATCAACTGAATCGGACAACAAATGAGAAATCGATACATGTTTAAAGTTTTCATTATGAATTAAATTGTGAAATATGAGGACCCATGAAGATCAGATGAAGAACTGATGATGAACTGATGAAGATGCACGGCGCCGACAGGTTGGGCCCAAGTGTCAGTCGCACATACGATAGCGCACGCGACGAACTCTCGCGGCTCGCCAGCGCGCCACGTACCGACTCCCGTGCGGCCTGGGTTCGGTGAGTCCCACATGTCGGGGACTGTTGACACCAGATTTTGACTCGGCTAGGACTGTGCGTGGCGGAGTTGAGCAGGGGCCGAATCCGATTGTGAGTTAGCCTCCGATTCCGATCGGATTACGTCTGATAGAATCTCAATCGGACATGGGAGGGAGAAGGCCGGAGCACGCACGACTTCTGAGGGGAGGCGCGTCTGGAAGCTTCTTCAAGGCCTGATTGTGCGTCAAGATTAGATTGCTTTAGATAAATTAGAGATATTGTCGTAGCCAGCAAGTTTTAGCTAGATTTCCAGGGTATAAATATACACCCTGCGCCATTGTAAAAAATGTTCACACAACCAATCAATCAAACACAACTTTCGGCATTATGTGCCAACAACCCTTTTTCATCGAGTTCTTCAGCAAGCAGGGCTGCATCATCTTGACCTCCGGTTTGTCTGTAAGTCCGACACCCTATCGAATTAATCTAGGCTTTAGATTGAGGCGTATCGCCCTTCTTCGTTTAGTTAATTCACCAATTTATCGAGTTGTTCTAAGCTTTAGATTGAGGCGTATCGCCCTTCTTCGTTTAGATCTCTCACCCTTTACCGTATCTTGTTGTTTTTATCCTATCGGCTTACATCTATCAGAGAAGAACTATTCTATTTTATTGTTATTCAAGTTTCATAATAGATCTGTTTATATTGTCTATATAGCTGATTTTGATTTAATAAGCAAGTTACAAATAGATCTGATTTAAACGAGTTCTTTGATGTGTATTGATCTATCGGAGTAAGCAAGCTAATCGGTGCACTGCTAGCAACGCTGTCTCGAAATCGATCCGATTGTTAGTGACATGAGATTTAGTTTGTTTATTACCTTTGGAAAGATGATATTAAACAACGAGTTTAGATTAGATCTATCTCCGATTCGGTTTTTCATAGCTGATGGTTTATTTCAATGCATGTTATATTCTCACGAATCGGACTCAAGGCCGATGGTTCATGTTATCAAAATCGGACTTCCCTTTATGCTGATCCGATTTTTGGAACGAATCGGGGCTTTGGCCGATGAGTTCCTTGTTGCTTACTGATTAAACTCTACCTTGTCAATTTCAGGTCAAATTGACTGGCACGCCCTGAACCTCAAGGTTTTGGACCTGCACTGAAGTAAAGCAAATCTTTCAGGCCACAGTGTTAATTTCTGAGAGTCAACGCCTGACTTTTTGGACGTCAACACATTTTGGCACGCTCGGTGGGACAAGAAAGCTTTTGCGATGGCACCCCCTGAGATCCCTGTTGTCACAATGGAGGATCTTAGCGATGAGCAGAAGGAACTCGTAGAAGCACAACTTGAAGAATTCAAAAATCTGTGCCTCGACTCATTCAGCAAAACTCGCAATGCGGTGATCAAGAAAAATCAATTTTCTGTTCCTCAGGAAGCATTTGATCGAATCACAGCCGAGGAAAGAAAATTCTTCCAAGACTACGTAGATGTTGGTGTGAGTCATGCTTTGATTAACCAATCTGGGATATTGGTTAACACGGTGGTGGGATTGATCGCCAAGTTGCTGGATGGAGCTATACTAAAGGATGTCCACAAGGGGCCTACTTATTTTGATACTGGTGCTTCCTCGGCAATTAAAGACCTTAAGAAGAAGATGGTGCAGATCAATTCATCCACATCACCAGAGACACATCCTGAGTGCTATGAAACTCCCAAGGCAAAGAAGGCAAAAGCCAAGGCGGTGGAGGGAGGTGTAGAAAAGGAACAGGAAGAGGAATCGGAAGACAAAAGTTATGGCGGGACTCAACATATTGATCAGTTTGGCAGCCGAATTCCTGTAGTTGAGAGCAAGATGGTTTACCCAGCTTACTTCAACACCGAAGATCCACCAAAGAACAAGGGAGCTGACAATCGGGAGCCATCAATCGGACCTGCTGAGACACCAGTTATAATGACTCGTGCTCCGATCAGTCAAGGAAATTATACTCAGGAGGATTGGACAGATAAGATTGCTGATGTCATGAAAAATCAGTTTGGTTTAAAGCCTAAGGGACAATCATATCTGAATTGGAAACCGTATCCAGACTGGTTTGATACACTGCCTATGCCAGCCCGATTCAGGATTCCGGATTTTTACAAATTTTTTGGACAAGGAGATGTTACCAGTATTGAACATATTAGTCGCTACACAATTCAATGTGGTGAAGTAGCATCGATTGATCCGTTGAAAGTTAAGCTGTTTCCCATATCACTTTCTGGATCGGCCTTTTCGTGGTTTTCTTCATTGCCACCAAATTCCATCAGTAATTGGGCCGATTTAGAAAAGCAATTTCATGCCTATTTCTTCATGGGAGTACAAGAGACCAGACTGTCCGATTTGACTGCGCTCTGACAGAGAAACGGGGAATCGGTTAGCGAGTTTGTCCAAAGATTCAGAGATGTTCGTAGCCGATGCTACTCATTAAATTTATCGGAGGGGCAACTGGTTGATTTGGCTTTTCAAGGGTTATTGCCTCAGGTCAAGGACCGATATACAAGTCAAGATTTTGAAGGCTTGGGGCACATGATTCAAAAGCTCTCTCAACATGAAGGACACGGTAATGGTTATCGGAGAGAGAAGTTTCAGAGGAAGATTGCTAACATTGAGTACGACTCTGATGGAGATGAAGCTGAGATCGATTTGGCTGAATGGACCAAGAACAAAAATTCTGTCGCCTGTCCGTGGGTGAAGGTCGAGCCAGAGAGGTACAGTTTCGATATTACTAAAGCCGATAAAATATTTGATTTATTGTTAGCAGAAAAACAAATCAGGCTTTCCCCAAACCATACAATTCCTTCTGTCGAAGAATTAAAGAAAAAGAAATATTGCAAGTGGCATAATTCAGTTTCTCATAATACCAATGATTGCAAAGTTTTCCGCAATGAGATTCAATCGGCAATTGAAAAAGGGATTATCAAAGTTGAAACTGGTAAGAAGCCAATGAAGCTCGATGGACACCCATTCCCTCAAAATATGGTGGAAATCGGAGCGCCCAACAAGAAGTTGAAAGCTAAGGTCCTCACGTCGAAAAATGTGAAGAAATCGGGAGCTGTTGATCCAGATTGCCAAGTAACGACCGATGATGTACAAAATCGGAATCATCAGCAATATCGGGAAGATCACCGACGCAGAGAGAAGCCTAGAGTTACATCGGGACAACTCATTGACAAATATATGCACCAGCAGGAAAAGGATCGGAGTCTTCCGACGAGAAGATTTGATAGTGAAGACCATTGGGGATGTCCGTTCTTTAGGTTCTGCTGGAATGAAAAGTTAAGGCTTCCATCGATCTACGATTGTCCAGAGTGCAGCGATCAGTATGAAAGTTACAGAGATTCAAAGAGGCAACGGCAATCTGTATATGACCGATTGGATTTTGGACGCCGATGCAGTTGGCATAATGAAGTAGCTTATCAACAAGAGTGCGAAGACTGGTGTGAATACCATAATCGGCGTGAGTATGAAAATCGGTGCTGACCGATGGGACGATGATCGCCGAAGGTATAATGATCGCCAAAAATATAAAGGGGACCGTCTTTCTGTGTATGATCGTCTGGTTTACAGGAAAAAGGAAATTGTTCAAGAGACAGAAGATGCGCAGGAATCGAAGGAGGAGGTCAAATCGAACCTGCGTCCAGAAGTCAATCCGCAATGGTGTCCTGAAGGTTTGACCAAGACACAGAAAAGGAGGGTTCAGTGTCTCCGATTCAAGGAATTGCTCAAGGAGAAGCGCCAAGGAGATGATAATTCCAAAGTTTGGAAAGCTAAGCCCAAACGTGATGATGATGGGCCATCGGCATCAGTGAACATGGTTTTTGTGCTGCCTGCTGAGTACAATGTAAGTTCGACCGATGATTAGGTCGATGAAGTTGAAGAAGCCATGGCACAGTTGATTTTGCAACCTCAACAAGCTGTTTTTGACAAGCCAGTTGATGAAAAGTATCGGCATCTGAGGCCTTTATATGTTAAAGGGTACGTTGATGGCAAGCCAATGACAAAGATGCTTGTTGATGGAGGAGCTGCTGTGGATCTGATGCCATGTACCACATATCGAAAGCTTGGCAAAGGGCCTGATGATTTGATCAAGACCGATATGATGCTTAAAGACTTTGGCGGGAATCCATCGCCGGCTCGGGGGGCATTAAACGTTGAACTGACGATCGGGAACAAGACTTTGCCTACTACGTTCTTCATCATTGACAGTAAAGGGTCTTACAGTTTGCTCTTGGGACGAGATTGGATTCATGCTAATTGTTGTGTGCCGTCTACCATGCATCAATGTCTTATCCAATGGCATGGAGATCACATTGAGACTGTCCAAGCCGATGAATCGGTCAGCATCGCTACCGCCAATTTGACAGTTTGGGAGTTTGAAGGAATTGAGTGCTTGTCGGGCAAGGTTTGGGAAGGTGATTTTATCCAAGTGTCCGATGATGGGTTAAAGCCGATCCAAGCAGTCGGCTTTGAGAGTTTGTATTAATGGATGATTTCATTGAAGATGAAAGAAAACTTGGTCAAGGGTTTATGTCGGCCGATGAGTTAGAGGAAATAGATATTGGTTTAGGAGATAGACCTCGGCCGACATATGTAAGTGCAAAGTTAGATCCTGAGTTTAAACAAGAATTAATAAAGTTATTAAAAGAGTATCGTGGTTGTTTTGCTTGGGAATATTATGAGATGCCAGGTTTAAGCCGATCTATTGTTGAACATCGGCTCCCGATCAAACCAGGGTATCGGCCTTTTAACAAGCGCCGAGACGATTCAAACCTGAGTTAGATAAAGAAATAAAAGCCAAAATAACTCGGTTGTATGAAGCTAAGTTTATTCAACCTTGCCGATATGCTGAATGGATATCTAATATCGTTCATGTTTTCAAGAAAAATGGGAAATTGCGAGTTTGTGTCGATTTCAGAAATCTTAACAAGGCGACTCCGATGGATGGGTATCCGATGCCGATTGCCGATATGTTGGTCGATGCAGCTTCAGGACATAAGGTGATTAGTTTTATGGATGGTAATGCAGGATATAATCAGATTTTTATGGCAGAAGAAGATATTCCTAAGACTGCATTCCGATGTCCTGGTGCACTTGGATTATATGAGTGGATCGTAATGACTTTTGGTTTAAAAAACGGTGGCGCCACATATCAAAGGGCAATGAATTATATATTTCACAAGTTGATCGGCAGGATTGTTGAAATTTATATTGATGATGTAGTGGTGAAGTCCGATGGATACAAACAGCATCTGGCCGATTTGCGAGAAACTCTTGAATGCACAAGAAAGCATGGCTTGAAGATGAATCCTAACAAGTGTGTGTTTGGAGTATCGGCCGGACAGTTTTTGGGTTTCATGGTTCATGAAGAAGGGATTGAAGTCGGACAGAAAAGCATGAAAGCTATAAGAGATGCTAAACCACCTACGATAAGACGAGTCTCCAGTCGTTAATCGGTAAGATTAATTTTGTCAGAAGATTTATTTCAAATTTATCTAGAAGAATTTGTCCTTTTTCCCCGCTGCTAAAATTAAAAGCCGATGAGGAATTCATCTAGGGAGAAGATCAACAAAAGGCGTTCGATGAAATAAAACAATATATGATGACACCGCCGGTTTTGATTCCACCTCAAAGAGATAAACCATTCCGATTATATTTGTCGACCGATGAGTTGTCAATCGGATCTGTTCTTATACAAGAATTTGAAGGAAAGGAAAGAGTGGTTTATTATTTGAGTCGGAAGTTGATTGATGCGGAAACAAGATATTTACCGGTTGAAAAATTATGCTTATGCCTGTATTTTTCATGCACCAAGTTGAGACATTATTTATTGTCTTCTGAGTGCACTATTGTTTGTAAAAACGATGTGGTCAAATATATGTTGTCTATGCCGATGCTGAAAGGGAGAATCGAGAAGTGAATATTGGCATTATCGGAGTTTGACTTGAAGTATGAATCGGCTAAAGCAGTAAAAAGACAAGTAATGGCTGATTTCATAACGCAACACATCCGAGATGAAATTAAAATGGTTGAGCCGATGCCTTGGACATTATTCTTTGATGGATCTTCATGTGGCTAGGGATGTGGCATCGGAATCGTTATTGTTTCACCTCGGGGGGAAAATTTTAAATTCAGTTATCCGATGGATCCAAGTTTTACCAATAATCTGGTTGAGTATGAAGCATTGCTTAAAGGGTTAAAGTTATTGTTAGAAATTGGACATGAAGCTGTTTTGCCTTGGGAGATCAAAATTGGATCGAGACAGATATCGAAACAAGGAAACTTGACTGCCGATGATTATAAAAGTTTGATGAATTTTGAGTTGGATGATTTGACTGAAACCCGATTGAGAGCGTTGGAGAATATTGAAAATAATAAAGCGCATGTTGCTAAGTATTATGATAAAAAGGTTAAGCCAAAAGAGTTCATTGAAGGAGAATTGGTTTGGAAACTGATATTGCCGATAGGGACTAAAAGTTCTAAGTTTGGAAAATGGTCGTCTAATTGGGAGGGTCCTTATTGTGTAAATCGATGCGTTCCAGGAAATGCGTATATTTTGGAAACATTGGAAGGAGAAGAGTTTCGAAAGCGTTTAACGGAAAGTATTTAAAAAAATATTATCCAAGTATTTGGATCGATTCCTGAAAGCCGATATTCTGAGCAATAGCGTCTAAGATAGCCGACACGATACGTATCGCCTTAAGGGCAAAAATATCTACAAAGTAAATGTTCATCGACGATCAGCATCGTCGGGTCCAACAGAGTTCATCGATGATCGACGTCATCAGAGCATTGCAGCTAAAGAGTTTAACTATTACAAGAATTTGCGGATCATCTCGATCGCACCCAATCGGGTGTTATCTATTTTCTGGATCTCTTCCAGATCTTCCACATCGGAGCCGGGAATGTTCTTGATGCTTCTGTGGATTTGGCGAACTTCCTCCAGGCGTTTGTTCAAATTTTCCTGTGCCGATTTGATGGAAGCTGGGATCTGGTTGAGCTCGTCTTGGGTCTCCGTCATTTCTTTGCGGACTTCTTCGAGCCGTTTGAGTAGTTCAGCTTCAACACCTTGGAGATGTTTCATCCGATTCTCTAGCTGTGTTGGTTTAGCTTCTAGGGTCTTGATCTGGGCCTGTATAGCTTTCAACTCATATCGGCCGTCGTTGCGTTTCTTGGTCAAGTCTTGCTGGGCCAGCCGCTCCGATATCCTATGGCGAGCAGCAAAGACTTGGGGTTGATGACCCTCAATAAAGGCGGCGGGGATGATTGTGTTTTCCAGCTCTGATGGCAGCCGACCCTTCAGTTCCTTGAAGATTTGGCGAATTGGCTCGGCGTCTTCTACAAGGATGGTAATGCTCTTATTCAGATGATTCAGCATTTCTTGAAGCTTTGCCTTGGTCTCATCGGAGATGGTAGAAGACGATTGCGTGGATCTGACTTCTTCTCCGATGGCGACATCTAGATCGAACAATGTGAAGCTCATTGCCGAAGAATCGTGTGCCTGAAAAAGAGTGTCAATAAAAATATGTTATTAAGATAATAAGTATTGACACAAGGAGATGAATCGGTACCAGTTTAAATTGACCCTCCTGGACGTAATCGGGGATTACTTGAGGCAAGGCAATGTTTGCGCTGGGAGCTGCTATTTGAGGAGTCTGGGCTGGTTCAATCGGAGGAGGCACCGGTGGGGTTGTTACCGTTGGTTGCTTAGGAATGGTCTCCGATTGAATATTTGCAGCCGGCTCTCCGATTTGCTCAGGGATAGCCTCCGATTGGACGGTTGTACTTGGCTCTTCGATGATGGGTTGCAGAGTAGCAGGAGTCTATGATTGGATCGGTCAGTTCGAGCATATATATATGAAGATAATGTGGATCGGATTAAATTTACCTGTTGGGCCAATTCTGCCTATAAGTCTTGGGCTGGAGCTGGTTGAAGATCGGGCAATGTGATATTTGTTTGCTGAAAAAGAAATTGTTATTGCCGATTTATTTTTTATATAAAGAAATATGAGATAAGTGAAATCGGATTGTTACCGATACTGCATCAAGAAGCATCCTTGCACCTTCAGCAGCTTTCTGTGCAGTTTCTTCGACGGCCCTAGAAGTCGATTGGCCAAGAATCTTTCCGGGAGGCTGTCTAGAAAGTTATTTGTTTAAGATATGAATCGGAAAGAAGGATCAGAAGAATAAGAAAATCGTACCACTTGGCTTTTCTTCAGTTTCTTTGGTGTGCTTACTTGTGGGGGCAGTCTTCCTTTTGCCTTTACCATCCATGATGTCCTTGAGGGATGGCGCAGAAGAGCCGATTCTTGGATATGGGGTCCTGATGGCATACTAAATCGGTTTTCCACTATTGCTTACCAATGGCGCATTCTCTTCAAGTGGATGTTAAAAGGGTGGAGTTTAAATTATGGAGAGATTATTTGAGTGGAAGATGAATAAAAAAATTCAAAAGGAAAAACTTACAGGATTTTCCATGGCCTCAAAATCGGAGTCTATAAGGGTGCAGTAAGTGATGGCTGGAAGTCTGAATACGTGAAGACGTAATTCTCTCCACCAATTCCTGAAGAGTCTGGATGAAAAGCTAGTGCACAGCCATTCTGATATTTCAAAATCGGCTTGAGGGGCAAGAGATAAAATTATGTCCATCTCTAGGTCTGTTGAGACCAATTCCCTGTGCTTGATTTTATCGGAGAAATATAGGCCAATCATAAGTTGACCAAATCCTAGTTGACGAGCCACTGCCGATGGATTGTAAAATTCGTAAGATGAAGTCTTACGGCCATAAGCAATGTTGCTGCCGAGGATAGCCGGTGTGATGAAAGACTTAAGAATCGGCATGATCGTTGCGAGCTCATTTTGAATGTTGAACAAGGGCAGTTTATATTCACGATTGGGATCAGCATAAGCGAAATAGCTGAAGTGCTCCGATGCAATCCCATGATAAAAACTTTCAAAATAAGTGGCCATATTTTTTGCATCAAGCCTTGATCCGAAGCACGCTGATGCTGCCTCTCCGAATGATGTGCACCGACGAAAGGTTGCCTCTTCTTCTGTGTGATAATTTGGGAATTGATGATCCTTGAAGTTGAGCTGAAGAGCAGATCGGAATTGGGTATGTAGCCAAAGCTGGATAAACCACCAAGGGCCTCCGATGTGTCCAACTGCTTGGCCTTCCAAAAGTTTTGCCGATACTTGCTGAAGCAGATGGTAAACTGCACCAAGGAGGAGACGTCCAAGTGGCACCGATCCGCCGCGAGCTAAAACTTCTGCAATCGATTGCATGTTGGTTGTGGCGTCGAGAGTCGGTCCGCAGAATACAAATCTTTCTAGCCACATGATTAGGAAAGCTGCGTGTTCTCTGTCTCCGATTGTGCCAGTTTTGCAGTGGTCGGCAATATATTTCTTCCAACTTTTAGAGCCCATGCCGACTAATCTGTGCTCCAAATCACGTGTAAATTTTCTTGGGTTGGAGTTTTCTACGGTGTTGAGACCAGTCAGCATGTGTACATCCATTAGAGTCGGTGACATCGAACCATGGCCAAACAAGTAAGCATTAAGGGCATCGGACCAAAAGAGGGAGCTGGAGGCCAGTAGATTTTCATTTTTGGCCATGTCAGCAAGAGATAACGTGAGGCATTGGCTTATGTTCTTCTCATCCTAGAAGACCGATTTAGAAGCTTGGATTTTGAGAAACCAATTCCTCCATCCTATGACCATTCCGGGCCATGATCGGAACGAGCCTACCCAAATTGGAGGTCCGATCCTTTGAATGGAATTCTCTCCGATTCCATGTTTATCAGGTTCATCGGATCGGGGTCACCAATTGGACCAAGGTAATACCCGGCTTCAGGTCAAACTTGTTGCTTACTAATTAAACTCTACCTTGTCAATTTCAGGTCAAATTGACTGGCACGCCCTGAACCTCATGATTTTGGACCTGCACTGAAGTAAAGCAAATCTTCCAGGCCACAGTGTTAATTTTTGAGAGTCAACGCCTGACTTTTTGGACGTCAACAGGGACAAAAGGGATTCCACTTTTGGGTGGAAACAACTGCTGGTCCCCCACCATTTATCTTCCTCAAGAAGCCGAACCGGTTACCCCGCCTCTCTTTCCTTCTCCCCTTCCTCCAGTTCTCCCCCAAAACGTCCCAACAAAGACTGTGGTTCTCTTCTTCTTCCTCCCATCCCCGGCCGCCGCATCGCCTTCCTCCCCTCCAATAGCCCTTCCATTCCCTTAATCCCCTCCAACCACCCTCCAATCGCACGTCGAGGATGCCCCGGCGCAACAACTACATCTCCCGGAGCCAGCCCATGATAAATGGTCACTTCGAGCGATTCCCTGCTTCGTCCAGGCCTTCATCGTTGAGGCGCCCCCTCCCCTCCCCCGCCGACCGCGGTGGACTTCGACGAGGATGTCAAGCCCGACATCGGCGACGTGCCAGTGGGCTCTCAATCAAGCCCCGTCGGCCCTCCAGGAGCCAGGGGATCAATCTAGGCGCCTCTGCAACTCCCAAAACTCCTGTGAGCAAAACCCTTCCAACATCTCCATTGTCTTAGATGATTTTGACTATAGCACATGAGGATTAATGTCGCCACAACCGGGCCGGGAGTAGGGAGGAGTGTTCTGTTTTTATGTTCACCTGTGATGTCTTAACTAAGATATAGTGAGATGTTTGCATTAGTTCATCATTGTGATGTTTTGTTTCAATGGTGTCTCACTATCATATGTGATGCATGCAGTAATAATTAGATAATGATTTACATATGCTCTAAGTACTTGAGGAGTAATGTCACCAGAAGGTAGCATGTATTTTGTACTTGGCTTGTTAATTAGTAGCATGTTTTTTTAATATAAATCAATCTCTTAATTTTTTTATGCAGTCACAATCTAAATATAGAAGGATACATTAATCATGGTAGCCCGATTTAATCATTTCGGCCTATCAACAGATGACAGCTGCAAAGACGTGTCACATCCAGATTTACGAAGGAAATCCGAATGCTACTATATGTGTAAACACATATATAGCTCCAGAATAAGGTAAATCAAAGTAAACCAGTGCTTGAATTACAAAGAAAACTAATACAAAAGATAAGAGTCTTAAAACAAACCACAACGAAAGTCTATTTACTATCTCTCACGATGAAGTCTCCATTCCACAGGGACGCCGACTGGTGAACCACAACCTAGAACTCTTCTGGAAAATCTTCGACTGCTGCCTCATCTCAGTACCCATCCGGGATTTTGTTGAATAGTGCAAGTTTAAGTAAACCATCTTACTTAATGAGGATAACACGAGGTATGAAGGCTCAAAAGGCTAGACACGGTTTAACTGCGGTAAGCACTTTTAGTTGTTCAATTTTAACATTAGCCAAATTACTATAGTGAAATAGGAAAAACCCAGTTGTAACCCAAATTAAGAGTATAGAATAATATCATTATATCATCATCATATCATTACAAATTTTAATTAAATATCACCAGGGTAAAAGTCACCATTCAAAAAGGATCCAGGCCACTCGTAACCGTGAGTACGGCTGATATATCAGTTTTCACTCTGCAGAGGTTATACACTTTCCCAACTGGTCGTGATTCCCATGATGCCCGGGTTTGCAAGGCCCATTTCACACTTCCTTAGGTGTGCGGCTGGGTTTCACTACGAGACATTTCAAAAGTCTCTCTAAAAAGCTAAGGGTCGCTGAGGTTTCAACATGGGCGCATGAACCCAACTCCCGGGATCAACAAAACACCCAGGGCGCAACGTGAGTGGGTTGATGGCGTTGAGGGTGCAACGTGAACAAAATGCCTATGGACATCAGGGCGCAACGTGAGTCCGTCCCCGAGCAGATCAGGCTCATACTTAAACCGTGGTTCCCCCCCTAACGCCTTTCGGTAACCCCCGCTAGTTAGAGTTGTGCATTCTACTTAGCCAAGACCAGAGCCCATTTGATTCCCGTGGTTGCACCATTTTCCTGGGTTGCCACTTAAAGATAGAACCATAACAAGTGATGCCCAGAACAAAGCACACAGCATATGTTCCAGTTTAAAGGTTGTCCAGAACAAAGCACACAGCACATGTTCCAGATCGTGAGTTGCCTAGAACAAAGCACACAGCACATGTTCCAGATTAAGAGTTGCCTAGGACAAAGCACACAGCACATGTTCCAGATTAAGAGTTGCCTAGAACAAAGCACACAGCACATGTTCTAGAACAAGGGTTGCCGAGAACAAAGCACACAGCACATGTTCCAGCTTCCTAACCATGTTGCTAAAAAGCAAGTTTTAATCGTTCACATTTAAGCATCATTAACAAGTATAAAGTATCATTGGTCCAGCGATATCAAGTTGCATAGCCTAGCACATTGTTACCCAAAGATGCATAACCCAGGTTGAACAAGGAAGTAAGGTTTAAGAATACTAGGGATAACCTAGAATAGATTAACTCATGCATGAATGTAAGTGAATATTAATGGTGTATAGGTATCAAGGAATTTCTCGTGTTATACTTGCCTTCCTCAATATATTGCCGGTAATTCTCTTCTTCAGATCCTTGCTCTCCTTCAATGTCGAACAGCTCACCGATTGGCACGATCAACACCAGCACACAAGGTACATCTAATAAAGCAATACATCAATCAATACAACAATTTTGAAAAGTGCACCACTAGAAAGCACTAACTGCTACGAACTTGGAAGCGCAAGTGCAAGAAACGCTAACGACAGAGCTACGATTGAAAAGGCATAGGCAATTGAAGGGTCAAGGGCATACTGATACAAAGAACATAAGCTAAAGTTATTTTGGCTAAGGATAAATAGATTGTGACATCATCAAGGCATAAACATGATGTCATCATGGAATATTGGAATAAAGCTTCAATGGAATTTTGTATAAATGGATCAACAAACTTTAGTATATGCACATACAATTCAACATACTATTTTAATATCTAGATTTCACATATGCAGCCGCAATATATGAATTCAGTATTAAAATAATACATTGGGATTATAGCGGTTCATATACTAAACATTTATTAAGCCAGACAACAAATTACCATAAGATAGAAACAAAGGTATAGGCTAATTATGTGGCAACAAAAGGGATGAAATTTGGGTAGGTTATGATTGTCATGAAAGGTGGGGCTCTACTACACCTATGGGCAGGACACAAGGCTGGTGTAAAAGCCTAGTCATCTTCTATTTAGAAAAGCTAGTTTAAATTGACAATTAATAAAATTAATTACTAAATAAATTTCAAAAACAATTTTTATGGAAGACAGCACCACTAACATGTAGCTTAGGTTACTACGAAGCTAATGTAACTTGAATGGATCGAATCGGACCTAAAACGTGAAATATATGGGCTTCACAAGGTTATAGGGACCTAAACGTAATTAACTATAGACTTCAAGGGCTAGCAGATAAGTTTCTCGGGTTATATCTGGACGGCGGGTTTAATTCCAAAAACTCCGGGGACTCTTAAACAAAACAGCCGAAGGGGTATGGAGCTTCAGATCTGGGCTGTTGATCTTGAGATGGAGGGCTGTGGCTTCTCCTGCTCGGTCATGAACGCCGGCGAACAGGGACGCGGCGGCGCTTGGCGGCCGGCGGCGGCGTCTCGCCGGAGCAGGGCAGTTTAGGGGCTACAGGGCTCCGATTCGCGTGATTTTTGGCTTGGGAGAGAAAGGAGGACGGCGCACATCTTACCATGGAGTTGCTGTCGTCGATTGTGTAGCGGAGGGGGCGGGCGTCGGCGAGGAGCGGGCGGTGGTGGCAGCGCTCGGTGTCGAGGTAGCTGCGGGCAACACGGACGGCAGGAGGATGCGCAGCTCGGCGTCAGGGAGCTCATGGGGACATCGGCTTCCTCCAAACGGCCTCCATGCTCAGCGAATTCGGCAAGCAGGGCCCACGGCAGTTTCGTCCAGCGGCGGCGTTGAGCGATGGGAAGGGAGCGGCGGCGGCAGCAGGTACGCGGGTCTCGGGGCGTGCGCTATATAGGGGGGAGGGGCGAAGGGGATAGGCTCGGGGCGGCCCTGAATCTCGCGCGGGCGTTGCGGGACGAGACCGGTTGCAGCACGGCGTGCTCGAGAAGGGGATGGGGCCATGGGCAGGCGGGGAAGGAAGGGAGGAAGGGGATGACGGCTGGGGCCCGCATGGCAGAGAGAGGGGGAGGCTGATGGGTAGGCCGGGTGGTCAGCGGCAAGGGAGAAAATGCCCTGGCGCAGGGCGCCTTCCGCAGGGGGCAGACGGGAGTGGCGACTGGGCCGGTCTGGGCCCGAACCGTTCTTTGGGAAAGTTTAGGGAGGTAAACAGGACTTCGCTGACTAGGTTTAGATGGGCTCGGCCCATTAGGGCTGATAGGGTTTTCTCCTTCTTCTTATTTTGGGAAAACATTTTTCAGGTTAAAAGAAAATCTAGAAAAATCTAGATAATTCCATTTAAACCGTGAAAAATATCCCAAAGTGTCCAAAAATTCCAGAAAAAATCCCAAAGATAGAGTTGGACACGATGAACCCAAATAAAATATTTAGAGCTCATGAAAAAGGTTCTAGTAGCTTCCAAAAATTGGATTTAGCTCTAGAAAAATAGGAATAAATTCCAAAAAATTCCCAAAGGAACCTATTCAAGAACGTAATCGGGTTTTTAAAACAAACTCACACAACTACCACTATGCAGCTTAGCACGAAAGCGACACTCACTTTCTATTTAATTCTAACCAGATTTTAGGATTTATTGGAAACTCTGAGAAGGCCAAAAACCAGGGTGTGACAAGACGCTAGTGCCGCAGTATTTTGTAGATAGGTACCACGCAGAGAAGGCCAAGACGAAGGTAACCGGAGCATCATCCACGCCTATCTTTGAGGTGAGTCAGATGTAGTTGACAGGAGATTCGGATTATATTTTTGCATACATTTGTCTGTAGTTAACATATGTCTTGTGCATGCATGTAAAATTAAAGGATGGAAAGGAGTATATGTTTGACTTCGATAAAACAACCTTCAAACTGCATTTCTCTGAGGACAGCGATGATGAGGGCCATGGACCGGCTCCGAGCACCAAGCAGGTGATGGTCCTCCTTTAAGCTTAGCATCGTCTTTCATTTGCATATGCTAATATAACTGATTCCCTTGTAAAATGTCAGATCGAAGCTATGGTAGAGAAGCTCTGGCTAGCTGTCAAGGCCAAGATGAGGCAAGGACGGTTCAACTTTACGCCCAATGATGACTGAAGATTGGTGCATCTAGGTTTAGGTGGCTGGCTGTTGCTCGTCGTCTTAAGTTAGTTCAAACTATTAGTCATTGATGTATCAAACTGGAGGCACATGTTATGGATGTTTGAAACTATGATAAGCACTTGTAATGGATGCTTATTTGTGAATCATCATGGCTGCCTTTAATTATTAATTGTTGCCCTGGTATATGCATGCTTGTTAATTTTTTAACATGGTTCATGACGTCTTTTACATGTTTTCGAAACATATGCATGGTATGAGTTTGAAGTTGACTGAACAGGCAAGCTGTATATGTTTTCGATTGATATATTTTGGCATGGTAGGAGTTTGAACTTGACCAAACAGTCTGTATGCTTTCGAATCAATAATTAAATGAAAGAGGCAATATGTTTTTCATTAATACTTAACAGTGAAACTGCTGCTAACAGAAGCAACTTTATATATACAACAAAAGATCAAGAGTCTACCACATTTGCCTAATGAACGTCGTACACTCGGCACGAATCCTACACTCCTCACTACAGAACCTAGCCCATCGGTCCCATCTTTCCAATTTCCATTCATCGCTCTTGCCGCAAGTACCGCCTGCGCACTGATGATCGCTGTCATGGCGCTGCACCGGTTTCGCCATGGCTTGCAGTTCACCAATCGGCACATCTAGTAGCAACTCCTGCAACACCAGATGTACTCGTTGGAGGAACCGGACACATCTCTGGTTCGGGAACGTCGCCGGCGCCAGTGCACCCTCTTGTTCCCCCTTGGCATTCCTCAGCAGCCGCTTTGCCATGTCGTCGTCGCTGGCGCTACTATTGCACCCGTACAGCAACATGTCATGCACATAAGCTGCCAAATCATGTCCCGCCGCGATGGCGCGATGGAGCATGTCAAGGGATGATGATAGCGCGGTGCAGTTCTCCCAAAAGACGACGCGCATCCCGGTGAGGAAGCAGGCCTCCGGGTTGCCGATGCTGGCTAGGCTGGCAGTGAGGATACCGTGAAATTCCACGCTGTAGAAGGGTTCTTGGTGCCAGTAAGAAGCTCACTGCAGCACACGCCGCAGTGCTAGTGCCGGCCGACGTGCACGGCGCAGCAAGCACTGCACATGGGCAAGAAGCCGCAGGCTGCCGAGGTCGTCCAGGGGGTGCGGTGACTGTGCCGCAACAATGCCGGCGATCCACCTCTGTCAGAAGCGACTCCATTCTCGTCGAATTGAAGCACGAGATGGCCGGGGACCTGGATGCTGGATGAGGCGCTAGTGGATGGCGAGGACGGGGGTGGTGGCGGCACACGAGGACGGAGGAGGAGCAGAGCAGCACACTGGTGGAAGGCAAGGTTTTATTGGGGGCGAATCAGCGCGCTGGTGGAGTCGATCGGGTGGAGGACGCGAGGTAGTTCCTGTGGGATGTGATGCGTCGTCCTCTCCTTCCGCGTGAATCTCTTCCACGCGAAGGAATCCCATAACTACTCGTTTGGGGGAAGACACATCATCACCCGAGCGTCGCGTCATCGGCGGCGCCCAAATTTTCCAATTTTCCACTATTCAGTAGTGGGTCCACATGTCAGCGACCCCGGAGAATTCGTTTTCAAAATGCATGGTTGTTCGATTTGGAGAAACTGCATGCACAACAAAAAATAATTACAAAATGCTCACAACATTCTCTAGGCACTCCAAAACATTCTGCCAAAAAATTTTACAAAATGCTCACAACATTATAGAATGCCACCTATCTACCAAGCAGATAGCAAAATGCTGACAACACAACATGCACCACAAAATTTAACAAAAAAGATGACAAAGTAAAATTTAGCAAAGCTAATATATAATCATTACTGTAGCACCACAGTAAGACATCAACATGTTTTCACGGTAGCACATGTCTGGCAACTTCCATTCAACTTCACATTAAATTACAACAAAAGCAAATTGCAGAATCTAAAGAAGTAGACATCCTAGACATCTCTACTTCTTCTGGCCTTATAGATTGAGCCTCCACCTTCATTCCTCTTCTGAGTCGATGGTGTAGTACTCATTCCTCTGCAGCTTCCGCTTGATCTCAATGCGAAGATTCTCTGCCATCGCTCGAAACTAACATTTTAAATCAGGGTTAGTAA
Organism: Alloteropsis semialata; assembly: GCA_004135705.1. Taxonomy (NCBI): domain Eukaryota; kingdom Viridiplantae; phylum Streptophyta; class Magnoliopsida; order Poales; family Poaceae; genus Alloteropsis; species Alloteropsis semialata. Next base: position 11,374,998 of record CM014277.1, read on the forward strand.
GCATTTGGACAATCATGGCAATTGCAAAATAAAATTTTAGAAAATATAATCAGCTAAGATTAAACTAACACTGAATTCAATTAGCTACTCATGCTTAACTTAAAGGGCAGGAACATTGTACCTCTCTACCAGACTTGGTAGGTCCATCGTACTCGTCCTCGTCACTCCCCTCATCTAGCATCATCTTGCATTGCATCTTGGGGAAGCAGATTTCATACTTCTTTCCTTTTCTCTGCATTACAAGGAAAACATGGGTCAAAAAATATAAATCATCAAGTAGAAGTTCATAAGATGCAATTTTGTTGCCAAATCCGCCTATCCTTCAGTAAAAACTGTCTATTTCACTGCGCCTATCACATTTTCTTAAAAACACAGATTTGAGAATGCAAAATAATGCTAAACATTTTACTCACATGCCACTAGTAAAGCTCACAAATTTGATTAAGCATAATGCTAGCAGTATCCTGATAGACTACCAATCATCAGAATGCAAAATATAAGTTAATTACCTCATTCAAGGTTGCAGGGCAATCCGGCCAGTCTGTAAACATCACGTCCAGCTGAACCTCGAACCAAGCTTTGATGAAAATGTGCTATTGACGGTCCTTAGGTACCACTTTTGGCCGTCAATTCCTGCAGAAAATATATCAAATATAATCACCAAATATAGTGATAAGGTTTATATCTAATCAATTCCACGAGTTTTGGTGAATATGTGATTGCAGAAAATAATTGGCAAAAGAGGAGGACAATTGGGCTCAGGGCCAGGTCACCCGACCCACCTAGGTCGGCCGACCTGGGCCCAAGCCCAATAAAGCCCATCTTTGTCCACAGCAAAGAAGCACACTCCAGGACCATCCTAGACACTGATTCCATGTCGGTTGGATCTAAGAGATGGGAATGGTCCAAAGGGAGGTCACATGGATAGAAGGGCCCACCTTCCAAACTAAACGTACTCAAATGCACCTATACCACCTGGAACCGCCATGAGGACCCACTAAACAGTCACTCAGCCGAAGATGGGCCCGATCGGTGCCGATAGACGGTCGCCCGACCGAGGCTGGTCGCCCGACCTGGTCCGGAGGCCAAACCACCTCATCCTTCTGGTACGGGTTCCCACCGCCTCCAGAAGTCTATCTGTGTGGTGCATCACTCAAGGCGGTGGATCGAACGTCGGCCGATCTCCCAGAATCGCCCGACCTGTGACTGAGTCCGTTCGTCCTCATCTTCCACGTGTCCACTCCCAACCGCCTCTACAAGCTATAAATAGATGCATACCGGTCATTGAGGAGACACACAAGATTGAGAAGCCACAAGCTCCACTCCAAGGCGAAGCTCTACTCTAGTGTAGTATCTAGAGGATAGGGAGAGAGTGAGGGGTAGTCCGGGGGAAGTGCCGGGTCTGTCGGCACTCTTCCCCGATCTTGTACCTCGACGGATGCTTCCTTCTTCTAGTAAGTGTTCGTGATCTCTTATGGTATTAAGTTCCTCTTGATTAAATAAGTTCCCTGCTATAGTTGCTTGCGGGTTCATCGTTCATTAATCATTTGTGAATGCTTAGTGAATACTTTGGTCTAGGAACAAGACTAAAGTAGTAATTGATAGCATAGACGTGGTGTCTGGGCTAGAAGTTACCTTTGTTTGCCTCGTAGCCCCACGGATTAGAAGAGGTAGGCGGCAGGTGGTGACAGCCCTGTCCGTCCTTTGTAATCCTCCACGTACGGGTATGGCATAGAGCTGTTGGCCGGCAATTTCCTAGAGGCCTAGGATACCCCGGTGCCCAAAGTAAGTAAACTATAGACGCTGAGCTTATCCTTCATCAAGGTCTTTATCCATAGGAATCCTCTCTACCCTCGCCATCATTTCTCTTGTTGTCCTTGGATGATCTAGTTAGAAGATTAGTACACACGTTCCCTGTGGATTCGATACCCTGAATACTTCCGGGTGAAAGCTACAACGGTATCCGTGCGCTTGCGGATTTATCTGCGACCGTAAGAAATACCAACATGTGCCTCTAGCGAAAATCAATCTATCATTACTGAATCTACCAAAAGTGAATCTAGTGAAAGTGAATCTAGCGAAACTGAATCTAAGATTAGTGAATCTTAATCTAATGCATGCCTCCGATTTGAAAAAGCCCCACACAATACTACTCCCTCAAACTCAATTCTGCCGCCATGACCAAAATCCCAAAGTGTTCACATCGAAAGAACTATGAATATAGAGATATAGGGAAGTGTCTGGCTAACTGTCTTTTGGCGCCACGATGAGGCTTCTGCTCCTCCCTTGTTCCGGCGGGCGGCGGCGGCGGCACTTGACTGCAGTTGCAGTCCCAGTCCGACGTCGGGGACTTCCGCCTTGTCGTTGGAGGCCAATGCCTCCATGACACGCCGAGTGGATGAAACGCGGCGGCGCCTGGCCGGAGGCAACGAGGTTCTTGCCGCTGGCGCCGGACTGCGGAACAAGCACGAACCANGGGTGAAAGCTACAACGGTATCCGTGCGCTTGCGGATTTATCTGCGACCGTAAGAAATACCAACATGTGCCTCTAGCGAAAATCAATCTATCATTACTGAATCTACCAAAAGTGAATCTAGTGAAAGTGAATCTAGCGAAACTGAATCTAAGATTAGTGAATCTTAATCTAATGCATGCCTCCGATTTGAAAAAGCCCCACACAATACTACTCCCTCAAACTCAATTCTGCCGCCATGACCAAAATCCCAAAGTGTTCACATCGAAAGAACTATGAATATAGAGATATAGGGAAGTGTCTGGCTAACTGTCTTTTGGCGCCACGATGAGGCTTCTGCTCCTCCCTTGTTCCGGCGGGCGGCGGCGGCGGCACTTGACTGCAGTTGCAGTCCCAGTCCGACGTCGGGGACTTCCACCTTGTCGTTGGAGGCCAATGCCTCCATGACACGCCGAGTGGATGAAACGCGGCGGCGCCTGGCCGGAGGCAACGAGGTTCTTGCCGCTGGCGCCGGACTGCGGAACAAGCACGAACCAGCGTTGCCCGGCTGCCTGCGGGGGCTCTCATTGCTGCGCGCCATTGGGGAGGGGTGGAAGCTAGGCGTGGCGTCCGGCGAGCAGTGAGGGAGAGCGGTGCAAGGAAGGCGATGCGGGCGGCGAGCGGCGAGGAAGGCAAGAAAACCCCAATAGTGATGGGACATATTGGGGGAGAAGGCAAAAAGGCAACTGGCGGATGGGTGGGCGGTTGGGCTTCTATTAATGGAATCTGGGGATACGACATTTTTTTCATCCTAGTCACTGACAATACGGGCAACAACCTGAGGCCCACAAGCAAGGGACGCATGCGCTGTTGATGACACACCGCTTAGGTCGCGACGACGCGCTAACCATGAGGCTTCCTCGCGTGCGGTTGCCCTGTGGGTTCCACCTGTCGGTGCCAGGATCTTGGCCACTTGTTCATCAGTTGTTCATATTTTTATGTATTTTGATTCTTAATCAAAACCTTAAACATGTTTATATTACACAATTGCTGTCCAAATCAGGTGATTTTTTTCTACGTTTTAGAACAACATAAGCAACCTAATGGATTCCATTGCGTTGAGTTTCACAAGTTTATTTGGTACTTCATTACAAAAACCAACTTAGCATGTCATAAACTAATGTTAAAGTCTCCAATGAAGTTGCATTTGGCAATGCAATTAATGTGCTTTTGTGGGTATGCACACCTCACAGACATTTGGTCATAGAAATATATGATGGAATGTTTAGAAGGACAAAACACTTTGACACATCCCACTCACCTTACTTTGAAGTGTTTAGTACCATATGGTCACTTTTGATATTATGTACCCAATTCTTGTAACTCTCAATTGATTATGTATGTGGGGAAGTGATATAATATACTTTTTCTAATAATTTTGGGAAAAAACCCACTTTATTTGGCCCAAATTCATGTCATACACTAATGTCAGAGTCACCAATGAAGTTGCATTTGGCAATTAATGTGCTTTTGTGGGTATGCACACCTCACAGACATTTGGTCATAGAAATATATGACGGAATTTTTAGAAGGACAAAACACTTTGACACATCCCACTCACTTTCACTTTGAAGTGTTTAGTACCATATGGTCACTTTTGATATTATGTACCCAATTCTTGAGACTCTCAATTGATTATGTACATGGGGATGACATTTCCTTTCAAGTGATATAATATAGTTTTTCTAAGAATTTTGGGAAAAAAACCTCATTATTTGGCCCAAATTTGTGAATTCTATAGATGTTAAAAGTTTCAAAATAAATCCAAATAGATCTAGATTTGGCCAAGAGACAAATGAGACAAAAGATTGGAGGGGGAGAGACCCATTTACTGTTTGCTCCAAAGCTGGGAGGAGTGAGAGACCTATTTATTACTGTCACCACTTTCACTGGTGGGTGAGCGTATGACAGATGGGCCCCAATGCCTAGGGGTCCCGGCCATCAGTGTGTCTGCGATGGAGGGTGTACACTATGAACTGAAGGTCAAAACTCTCTGACCCCCACGTCCCATCATCTCTGCCTCACGCTCGTCGGTTCCCAACGTCCCGTCCCGTCGGCTCCCCATGCTCATCCCTGAGTTTGCCTGCATTAGTCCATGACGGATGGGTCCCAATGCCAAGAGGGCCCAACCGTCAGTGAGTTTGGGATGGACGAGAGTCCTTTGGTCTTCAGTTTGTATGAGGCTATAACAAGAACGCAGTGCGCATTCATCCTTCCGCACGCCTTCTCCTCGCTAGCCGCGCTCCGCCCTTCTAGCCTTCTCGCCGCGCTCCGCCTTCTCGCCGCGCCTCTCTCGACATCGATGGCTCCCACCGGCGTGACACCATCTTCAGTAAGTTCGTACATCTCAGGGGCAAGGTGCTGCTGCTGGCAGGATCGTCGGGTTCATTAGTGTTTTTTGTATTGTTCATTAGGGTTTTTTGTACTGAGTTCATCGCTTGCAGGGTGCTGCTGCTGGCGGGTCATCGGGGACACGCCACCGTGGCCAGTCTCCCGCCTTGCGGTCGCCACCGCCGTCTCCCGCCTCGCGCTCCCTGTCTCCCAAGAGGGCTCGGGGTGCTGCCGACCCGACGGAGGAGTAGGGCTCGGAGTTGGCGCCGTCGCAGGCGGCACTCCCGAAGTTGGCGCCGTCGCAGGCTGCACGCCTGGAGTTGCCGCCGTCGTCGTCCAAGGCTCCGCAGGAGGACCACGACTACGACGAGCATCCGCCGGAGCTCGTCGAGGCGGAGCCGGCTGCGGACGACGACGACGATGCTGACCGGATGCGCATCCGCGTTAGGAACACCCCCTCTGGCATGGACTGGTTTCGCTGCCCCGTCTGCCCGTTCGAGACTGACAGCTTGCACAAGGTGAAGATCCATGTCATGGACATCGCCATGAACGGAGGGCCGCCTGGCTTCGACGCCCAGGTGGAGATGCACCGCTAGTTTGCCCTTCAGGAGGGCTGGATTTAATTAGTTTGTTTAGTTTGTTTGTTTAATTTTCTTGTGCTTACTTTCTGTGTCTGTGAACAATGTGCTTAATTTTCATGTGTTTTGTTTCTGTGTTCGTCTGTTGTTGTATATCTGCTGGAATGGTTGCAAGGAAACGCGCCCACGAACGCGCGCGCGAACGGTTCCAACGCAAAAAGTGGAACCCATTAGGTAGATCAAAATGTTTTGTGAAGTTAGCAAAAAATCAACAGAATCAGACAACAAATGAGAAATCTATACATGTTTAAAGTTTTCATTATCAATCAAATTGCGAAATACGAAGATCCATGAAGAACTGATGATGAACTGATGAAGCCCGGCACTGATAGGTGTGGCCCGTTTGTCAGTCACACATATGATAGCGCACGCGAGGAATACGCCTCTTGCCAGTGCGTGCGGGCTGGGCTCGGTGGGCCCTTGCTTGCGGGCCCTATGCTTCTATGTCCCAAATGTCAGTGGCTTAGGGATGGAAACAACTGCCGTAACGAAGCGAAACAGTGCCTTGCCACCTATTCCCTTTTCGCCATTCCCTTCTTCACCCAAAATGTCCCATCAAATGCTGGGGTTTTCTTTTTACCTCTCACCACACCGGTCACATCGCCTTCTCCCCCACCCAAAGGCAACCACATCCTTGTCGCCCTAGCCGCCACCTCCCCCTCCCCCCCGGCAGTGCGACGATGGACCGCCGCAACAAGCCAGTGACGCGAGCGGCCGCCGCCGGGAAGAGCCCTCTCCGGGGCTCCGGCACCGGTGAGGACAAGACGCCGGACACTCTCGCCCCCTCAGCAAAGAGGGCCCGCGGCGGATCCGGCTCATCCAGTGATTGCACATCCAAGAGGCCCCGACACTCCAAGGTGGAGGCGGACGACTCCGGCGAGTACTCCGGCTCTGACGATTAGGCAAGTATCTGTGTGTAGAATCATTGAAATTGTAGTATCTGTGTACAATCATTGATTTTGTAGCATCTGTGTAGAATCTCTGTGTACAATCAATGAATGTTTTCTAATTTTAGTTTGTATACTCTGTGAAGGTGCACAAGTGATATCTCTGTGTAAAAGAAGTGTACGAATCTCTGTATACTAACTCATTGGATTAGTAGTATCTGTGTACAATCATTGATTTTAGTCTGTAGTATCTGTGAAGGTGCACAAGTGATATCTCTGTGTAGAAGAAGTGTAGCAATCTCTGCATACTAACTCACCAATTTCTGGATGTGGAAGGTACGGGAGCTGAATGATGATCTTGCACAGGTGATCTCCAAGGTGGGAGATATTGAAGAAATGTTGATGGGCTTTGAGTCAACTGAAGACAACAACAATGAAATGCAGAAATTGATGATGAAGAAGATGAAGGAGCTGGAAGAAGAACAGAAGATGTTCAGGAAGCAGATCAAGGATCTAGCTGCAGAACAGAAGAACAGCAGACAGCTGGCAGCGAACCTGGAGAAAAAGATGAAGGAGCTTGAAGAAAGGCAAAACAAGCTCTCCAAATGAACTCTGCAGCCTGCTATGTTCTGTTCTGTAATAGCTACGTCCTTTCTTCTTTTGGTACTCTGAAGTTGTGATGGCCATATGTGGCCTGAAAAAAACTTTTGTGTATGTGTGTACATATGCAATGTGTGGTATCTTTTTGTGGTGTGCAGTGAACCTTTGAATGCTACATATGATATGTACATATTTCTGGTGTCATGAAAGGATTATCACATTTCATCTTACATATTTCACAGATATTTCTATGTAAGAAATTGTATTTAAGTAGCCTGAGTCACAAAAGTGTTGCAGTAATCCTAAAAAGAGAATTTGAACCCAATTTACACAAAAAACACCATCGTCTTCAAGTGAATTGATGGGAGTAACGACTCCATCACCTATGTATGTTTCATCATCTTCATCGTCATCTTCTGGTATGTCCGCATGATCCAGTTCAGGCATGGGTTCAGCAAGCGCTTTTTCAAGTACAGAAGCATCACCACTTACCCCATCCACGTCTTTCCTACTCCAATTTGTCAATTCATGGTCTCCGTCGTCGACAGTAATATTTTCCACTCCAATGACAACCGAGTCCACATCAGCACCACCAACATTATTATCAGTGTCCTCTCATTTAGGCATGGCAAACAGGGTCCAGGGTTTCATTTTGAGGACACTATACCAATTAGCTTTCTTTCCACATTTCAAATAACACACTTGCTCTGCTTGAATCGCTAGTATGTATGGTTCATCTGAATAGCGAAATCGAGAGGTATCAATATCGATGATCCCAAATTTATCTTTGCTGTACCCTCTGGATTGGTTCGAAGTTGGTGCCAGAACATCATACCAGTCACACTGGAACAACGTTACTTCCTGCGCATTAGGAAAATCAAGGATGATGATTTTTTTTAACCACTTCGTACCATTCCATGTCATCGCCCTGGATAACAACGCCACTGTTCTGTGTTGTTAGATTTTTCTCTATATGCGATGTCCGGAAGAAAAATCCATTGATGGAGCACCTATTAATCACAGTAACTTGATGATCTGGACCACGAGATTGAGCATAGATCATATCATTTGCAGTTCCCTCAACATGTTCCTTCCTGATCTGCACTCATATATGTTCTCGACAAATTACAACAATATTCAACTGTGATGCATTAAACGGAATCACAAATATAAATGACTCACCTTACGCTCGAACCACTCAACAAATTCTTTCTTGTGCCTTGTTTCAACATTCTGCGGGTTCGTTTTCCTCAATTCATCCATATGCTCACTTCAATGAAACGAAAACGAAACAAAAACTTATCAGTTAGATAGTGAACACATTATTAGAGATAAACACATAAACATGTAGCTTACTTTATCCATGGAATGGCCTCATCGCAATTGGTTAATATGTAGTGCCTCATCCTCTGTAGATCATCATAAGATACTTACTAGAAGATTTCTTTCTATCAAAGTCCATGCTCGCAAACACACTTAGACCAGCAAATGGTTCATTAACAGTGCTCCTTTCTTGTCGCTCTGGCTGATTCAGCTTTGTAGCAATGCCTTCAAAGAATCAAGAACAGAACGTAAGGCACTCCTCCGAGATGTATCCCTCAGCTATTGAACCCTCCGGGGAAGCTTTGTTCCTCACATAGCCCTTGAGGGTACGTAGGTACCTCTCAACTGGATACATCCATCTATAGTTAATAGGGCCTCCAAGTTTAGCCTCCCGAGCAATATGAACTAGCAAGTGCACCATAATATCAAAAAATGCTGGAGGGAATACCATCTCAAGCCGACAAAGGGTCTCTCCAATCGAATTGTTAAGTTGTTCCATCTCAGTAGGGTCAATCTCCTTTGAACAAATGGAGTTAAAAAACCTGCTGAGCTGGATCAATGGGATCACAACATCATCAGGCAATATGTGGCACACCACCAAGGGCAAAAGTTTTTGTAATATAACATGATAGTCATGACTTTTCAGTCCTGCAACCATGCAACCACTGACATCAACACATCTTCTTAAATTTGAGGCATAACCATCTGGCATCTTAACACCTTGAAGAAATTCGAACAGAATTTTCATCTCAGGATCACCTAACGTGTACAACGCTGGTGGCAAAATGTATTTTTCTTTCTCAATGAACGAATGCTGATCCTTCCTTATACCCAGTTCTTGCATATCAATTCTAGCCTTCTCATTGTCCTTACATTTACCTACCAAACAAAGCAAAGTCCCTAGCAAGCTCTCACATATATTCTTCTCAATATGCATGACATCTAGATTATGGCGTATAAGCAAGGATTCCCAGTACGGAAGATCAAAGAAAATACTCTTCTTCCTCCAGTTGTGCCATCTATTATCTTCGTCACGCTGCTTCCTCTTCCGAGAAGTAGTCGCTCCAAAGGAGACCTGCTCGAAACTTTGGTACTGCACCAGTACATGTGCGCCACTGAGCAGCTCTGGAGCATCCCTCATTTCAACCTTGTTATTGAAGCTGACCTTGTTCCTTCGCCACCTGTGGTTTGTAGGCAAAAAACGACGATGCCCCATGTAGCAATGCTTGGAACCGAATCTTAGCCACAAGTAATCAGTATCCTTGTGACAATAAGGACAAGCAAACCTCCCTTTTGTGCTCCAACCAGACAACATCGCATATGCAGAAAAATCATTAATTGTCCAGAGTAGCATTGCACGTAGAGTAAAATTTTCTTCACCTTTGCATCCCAAGTATCAACTCCATTCTCCCATAGCTCTTTAAGCTCATCGATCAGAGACTGCAAATATATGTCAATGTTAATTCCTGGTGATTTAGGCCCAGGAATTAGCATTGACATCATCGAATACGATTGTTTCAAGCACAACTAAGGAGGCAGGTTATAAGGAATTAGGATCACTGGCCATGTAGTGTAAGTCTGTTGACGCTCGTTATACATACACTTTTAGTGCTATTTAGGTGGTGGTTTTAGACTAATTCATATACTAACCTGTCACTTGGCACTTGTAATAACCCCGTTTTCGTATGTTTGTTGTGTTTTGGAGCATATTATGTTTTTCAGGAAAATGGCCCAATTTGGGGCATTTATATTCAAGGCTCAAAACTAACTACGAGCCCAAAGGAATCGAGCCTAGCGGAGGGAGCCCAACCAATGGACCATATGGGCTTTCATAGCCAACTCATGGTCCTAGGTGTCCACATTTAATGAACCCTAGGTATGAGAGACTTAAGCATGAAGAAATTGAAGATTTGAAAAGTTATCCACGAGATCAAGGCAACCTCAGAGATATTCACGCAGCCCAGGACAGCATGATATTTTGGTCCAGATTCAGAGATCTAAATAACCTCTAATGACAAAATGTTGAATACCAAAGTTGTAGCCATCATCGAGATCTTCAATTTGGACATATAGAAAGCATAATTTGGAATATAGAGCTAGGAGATATGACGCCTGAAATGCATGCTGCGCAGAGAAGTCTGGAATCAGGCAGATTATATTCTGGTGCTATTTTGGGGATTTTATCTTCATTTCCAAGTAAATTCATGAATACCAGAGATAATTTCATGCTACACAATTTAGAATCTGAGTTTGCCCTATTCAGAGTCCGGATGAGGAAGATATGACGTCGGGAAGGCAGGGCTGTGAATTAGGAAAATCTGGGCGAGTCAAATCTTATGGAAACCAAGTTTGCTTAACTCCCAAGCAAGGATCTCATGGAAGGAAAGGTGGAGCATGCCCCAAGGCTCCCCTAGGGTATAAATACAGCCCCCTAGGCACCCTCAAGAGGGAAAGATTTAGATCTATCCACTACAAGTCGACGCGAAGAGGGACTCACACCGAAGGAAGCCGACGGCCGCCATAAGTGCTTGAGATTGCTTAGGAGATGGCTTAGGCTATGCCCTAGCCGCCTTGGTTGGCCCTGCGTGGTGAAGCCATGGTGGAGTTTCGGAGCCATGCCTTGAACTCATCAAGGCATATGTACATTCTATGGTGATACCAATCTACTTGTCTTGTTTACATTGATCTTCTAATCTCTCATATGTCTAGCTAGCATATGTTCTTAGTAGGAATAGATCTAATTGTGGTGATTAGTCTATGCCTTGCGAATACATCTTAGTAGTATGTAGGAAATCGGCATGATTATCCTCGTGTGGTGATAGCATGCAGGAGGGAAAAGGTTGAACGATTGCGTAATGTTGAGTAAGATCGACGGCGAGTACCATGGGAGTTGTTGCGCAGCCACCAAGGAGGAGGTGCTTCGAGTAAAGAGCACTTGGTGGGCGTTTGAGGTAAAGCTTTGGGAAACCTTAGGCGTTGACGCGCACCTCACAAAGGCGCCTATGGGAAAGTTCTTAGAGATGACTCTTTATCTTTGTACGAGATTAGATTGATTATTGCTTTGGTCGGAGTTGCAACTAGAAGACGGTAGGCTTGTGCTACCTTTGGTCGTGTTACTTCGTGTCGTGGGGTTGTGATCCATTCATTACATTCATCAACTTCACACACATGTTTAACCTCATATGCAATCTATGCTTCATGATAGGATTAGATCCGTTCGGCATGATAGAAAATCCTAGGTAGTTCTTTGTCGATCCACGGATTGATAAAACTTGGGGGAATACTCTAAGAGAAGAGCTATGATGATCCGTGCGCTTGCAGTTCACAATTGGCGCATCTATGGACCGTCAACAAGCTTTTCTGGCGCCGTTGCCGGGGATCGGTAACATGAACCCTAGAGAGATCTATCTAATATTTCGGACTAACCCAAATTTTATTATTGCATATATCCTGTGTTTCTTATTTGTGTCCATGAATGCAGGTAAAACCCTAGACACAAAGTGATCGAGAAGTTATCAACATTCGGGCTTTGACAAGTCAAAATCTCGCTCAAACAAAGTTGATGGCTAAGTGAAGATCCGCTCTTTAGTGGTAGGCGCTAACTTTTGTTAGTGGCCCATCATCCGCTATCGAGCCCACACACAAAACAAGTGAAGATGAACAAGGTGTGCTGTTGTGTCAATTAATTTTTAAGACTAATGTCTCTTGGAGATTTGTTTGTCTAAGCTACAGGTGATGAATCATGCCCCGACGAAGTCGTGAGATCCGATCATCAACATCTCTGGAAGGTTGTTGTTGAGACCAGTTTTTTGCCCATGATCAGAGGGCCATGGAGGAAAATTAGAAAATATGAAGCTCCATCAAGTCTTCTTTCCAACGCATCAAGAATCGTGAATTTGGGAGATCGGTGCAAGGAGTTATGGTAAACTCTTTCAACACTACACGTTCTAAAATCGCTTAGGACAGAACGTAGTGCCGGAGTAAAACAAGCATAATTGTTTCATCCAGAGTCCGTTTGGAGTGAATGAGTACTTGTTGGAAAGAGAATTTGATGCACACCGCAATGGAGTAGAAGTTTAGTATATGTTCTGTACTGGGTGAAGAGGAATTCAATGAACAAGAGGCAGCAGCAAACAACGGAGAAGGTGATGACTATGTCAAGGGATGATTGGAGGGTTTTATGCACAAAAGATGATGATTTGAAGTTGATCAAGACTGGAGACAACAAGATTAGAAGCACTATGACCCCATAAATCTTCTCCAGTAGGATGCTCAAGAAGTTTCTAATTGAGTGAGGCTACCAATGAAGGAAACCGCTCAAATCATCGACATAAAGAGCAAGAGCCCCTTATGATCCCGGCACTTTGGGTAAAGCAAGAACTATAGAGAAGACACATCATTGAAACCATGCTACTCGCTGGTGAATCAATGGTAATGACCTTGAAGCCTAGGGATGCACAACATGATGCTCCAAAGACCACAAGATCAAGATCATCAACATCTCAGGATCAATTCACAAGAAGGTACTATTCATATCAAAATTCTGCCCAACCTCTGAAGAAAACAACAGAATATTTTTGGACATTTAGAAGCCCCATGAAGTTCCAGTTCCAATGAATCAAGAATCAAGTCAATTGGAGATTCCTACAAGCAGTTATGATCAAAACATCGAAGGTCGTGCATTCTGAAATTTTCTGGACAGCACGCAGCGCTAAAAGTTAAATGGGCATAACTCTCTCATTCGAACTCCGTTTAAGATGAATGACCACTCATTGGAAAGGTAATTTCATTAACTAGTCAATAGAGATATATTTTGGTATATATTCTATTATGAAAACAGGAGAAAATCTACAAAGAAGAGGCAGGAGCAACATGATGAGAACAAGGTAGAGGAGATAATGATGATAACAATGAAGAGGAGCTTGGGCAATGCTTTCATTGAGCATACATGATCAATTTTAGAAGCTTAGAACAAAAAAAAGACCCTCAAGAAAATTTGCATATGAAGACATAAGCTAGCGACATTCAATACATGAAGATGTTTAAAGCAAACCACGATGGATTACAAAAGGCAACATCAAGTTGCATGGATACTTTGGATTCTCGCACAAAGGACCATGGCTTCATAACAATGAGAAGGTACGTGAGAAAGTCTAGCTCTACGACTTTAAATGAAGCGCTTTGCGGGAGGCAACCTGATCTTTTGTTTATTATCTATATAAGATGACGGTCTATATTGTGCTCTTTAATCGAATCATCAAGTAACATTGTACCATTGCTCTAATAAATGCCATAACTTTATGTTGTATGATGTAAATGTTATTGATAGAGCACTTTGTTATTTGATCTTGGAAAACTTATAGACCCTTTTTATGTGCCTATTGCTATTAGTGTTTAGAGTCTTTTTCTTTGAGTTTTTTTAGAGAGATTTATGAAGTATGGCACCACCTTTTGATTCTAAACTTGTGGCTAGTTAATCTAGGCTAACTTTATTTTTGTTTTTTAGACAACCTTATCATGTCATCCACCTCATGTTGCACTTCATGCCATGTTGTCTTCACCCTTGCATTGCATTGCATTCTTTGTTCTAATCTAATTTTTTGTTACACCTATTCATTCTATCATACCATTATGCATTTGTTAGCTTGGTTCTTTCATGAAACTCCATGATGAATGCTTTCATATCTATGATAATGCTTCACTAGTGGCATTTTTCATTTGCAATCTTATGTAAACATGGTGTTTAGACATAATTGCAGACCATCATCATTTAGTTTTGAGAGTCTTGTTAGCATTTACATTGCATTGGTTGGTTTATAAGCTTTATGATGCGCCTTATTTTTCTTGTGCTATAAAGGAATATTGACCTTGGGATAGACATGGTGTTTTAACCTTTGTTAATAGATCTTTATGACTATATTGAAAATCGGCAACTTAGTTGTAAACATGGTGTTTAGAACTAGGTGTAAACATTGTCTTTGTTTATATGCTTTCCTCTCATTTGCATACTCACTTTGCACACCCGCACACCCATTAGGTTTTTATTTTTTTCCTTTTACTAGGTTAATTATGCCACAAGTTAAGGTCTTAGGGATATCATTGGTTGTTGGCATTTACTATTACTCCCGACCGTCACCCCGGGGGTAGTTTGTGCGTTTCAATTGTTTTGCAAGCATGACGAAGGAATCCCATGAATTCGTGATCAAAGTTGCAACCAAGATCGTCATCATCTCCGAAGATTTAAAGGGACGCTGCTATTTTCATCAAAAATCTGCACATTTTCAGAGATGTACAAGGAATAAAAAGTTGATATTCAGAGGCTCCATCAAATTCTCATTCCAACGCATCCAAGATCAATGAATTTGAAGACCCATACAAGGAGATACGACAGAAATATTGGACGCTGCGCGTTCTGAAATCAGCTCAGGACAGATTGCAGCGCTGGAATAAAATAGGCATAACTCTTTTGTTCGAAATCTGTTTTGGGCAAATGTTGACTCGTTGAAAAGAGAAATTTGTGCACTTTGCAATGGAGCAATGGTTCAGTATATGTTCTGTTCTGGATGTAGAAGAAAAATTTGTGGAAGACGAAGCAGCAATGAAGACATCAAGCAAGGAGGTGATAACGATACGAGGAATGATTGGGACCAAGGCTTAGTGACAATGGGAAGGGTTTGAAGGAAAGTTAAGGCAAGAAAGATGAAGAAGCATAAAGATAACCTCCAAACACATGGCGGAAGAACTTTAAGAATTACATGACGGTTCGCCATGTTTTTTCACGCTTAGCAACATGCTAAGCATGGAGGAGGAATTGTTGGACGAAAAGAAAAAAAGGCCATATGGAGTACAATGATAACGGTTGCCACAAGATGCTCATGATTCTTCTTCCATGCTAAGCACAATGCTTAAGCATGGGGGAAGCTGCGCTACACTTCATTAGAAGCATCGAAAAGGATGGTAACTCTTCCTCAACCTTCTCTTTGCTCATTTCATTCAATATGCTTGTATATATATATCCAATCGACCATAGGTTAGAAACCTTTGTATATCTCTCTTGTTAGTAACATGGCTACTAGGAGGACAACCTAGTTTCGTTTTTGTTTTCAATAAATGATCACCATCACTTTGTGCTCACCACGATGCAATATTTTGAATACCTTTGCTTGTGGAAAAGTGATGAATGTTGCCGCTTTGTTCCACCTACATGATGTTGTATATGACTTGACTATTTGCTCTCTATAAAATGATCTTTAATTGATTAAATACCGGCTCTTTTATTTGTGGAGGGTAAATGACTAAATTCTATACCCACATATTTCCTATGTTGCTATTTGATTTAAGATTACTGATGACCTTATGCCTTGTATTGTTTTATTTAAAGCTTGATTTTTATGCTATCTACATTCATGAATCTCTTGCAAAGTTCTACCTACCAAAGCCTTTACATATATATGATCTATCATGATGAAACCTTTAGGATTGCAAACTTATATTTTAATGAGTTAGATTAAGATTGATTTCTATGGTTCGAGACTAAGAAGCTGGCCATTCCATTTTTGCGTACCCTCTTTTTGCTAGCCTTTCTATCCATGCATTGTGAGTTTCTACACCGAAAACTTCACAAACTTCGTTGGATATCCACCCTAAATCTAAATTATCTTTTTGTGATTACCTCCTTGACCACAACCTACAATTGAGTATGGATCATTATCTTGAGGAAAATCTAGAAGAATCAAGAGCCTAATTTAGAGAACATCAATTTGGGAGGCATTGAAGAAACTCCCTGAAGATTCAAGTGACTTTCCCGATGGTCAAGATGGATTTTGTGTACTTACTTCAACAATTATCGACCTTCACTTCTATGCTCGAGGACGAGCAATCGTTTAAGCATGAGATATAATGTTTTGCTAGGATTGTTTTTACCTACCAAGCTCCACATAAGCCTTCCACTTTCATATTGAAAATAATCTAGTATAGGCTTGAGCGACTTGATGAGATGAGTGTTCTCATGAGCTTTTGCAAGAGAATCTCACTTATGTTGGATATGCATCTCTTTGAAAACTCTTCATGATGGAACAAGGTAAAGGTCTAAAGTTCGCTTAAGTTCAAGAGCATTGCATTTATTATTGTGGCTTGTTCTTTATTGCTAGTCTATCTTCCATAATGAAAAGTAGCCGGTCACAACTTGAACTTTAAATACTAAACACTTGAGAGCAATGTCTCTTGTTGTGTATAAATAAGTGCAGGGAAGACATTGAAGGGCAATGCTGATTTTCTAGCTAAGCAAAGATCCTGGACTTACTCGAGGACGAGCAAGGTTTAAGCATGGGGGATTGTTGGCTATTTAGGTGGTGGTTTTGGACTAATTAATATACTAACCCACCACTTAGCACTTGAAATAACCCCATATTCGTATGTGTGTTGTGTTTTGGAGCATATTGTGTTTTTGCACGAAAATGGCCCAATTTGGGACATTTATATTCAAGGCCCAAAACTAACTACGAGCCCAAAGGAATCGAGACTAGCGGAGGGAGCCCAACCAATGGACCATATGGGCTTTCATAGCCCAACTCATGGTCCTAGGTGTCCACATTCAATGAGCCTTGGGTATGAGAGACTTAAGCATGAAGGAATTGAAGATTTGAAAAGTTATCCACGAGATCAAGGCAACCTCAGAGATATTCGCGCAGCCCAGGACAGCATGATCTTTTGATGCAGATTCAGAGATCTAAATGACCTCTAATGACAAAATGTTGAATACCAAAGTTGTAGTCATCATCGAGATCTTCAATTTGGATATATAGAAAGCATAATTTGGAATATGGAGCTAGGAGATATGACCCCCGAAATGCATGCTGCGCAAAGAAGTCCAGAATCAGGCAGATTATCTTCCGGCGCTGTTTTGGGGATTTTAACTTCATTTTCAAGGAAACTCATAAATACCAAAGTTAGAGATAATTTTGTGCTATAAAATTTAGAATTTGAGTTAGCCCTATTTGGAGTCCGGATGAGGAAGATATGACATTGGTAATGCAGGGCTGCGAATTAGGAAAATCTAGGCGAGTCAAATCATATGGAAACCAAGTTTGCTTAACTCCCAAGCAAGGATCTCATGGAAGGAAAGGTGGAGCACGCCCCAAGGCTCCCCTAGCTTATAAATACAACCCCTTAGGCACCCTCAAGAGGGAGAGATTCAGATCCATCCACCACAAGTCGACGCAAAGAGGGACACATACCGAATGAAGCCGACGGCCGCCGTAAGTCCTCGAGGTTGCTTAGGAGATGGCTTAGGCCATGCTCTAGCCGCCATGGTTGGCCCTGCATGGTGAAGCCATGGCGGAGTTCCGGAGCCATGCCTTGAACTCATCAAGGCATATGTACATTCGATGGTGATATCAATCTACTTGTCTTGTTTACTTTTATCTTCTAAGATGCATGCTTTCTCTCATATGTTTAGCTAGCATATGTTCTTAGTAGAAATAGATCTAATCGTGGTGATTAGTCTATGCCTTGCGGATACATCTTAGTAGTGCATAGGAAGTCGGCATGATTATTCTCGTGTGGTGACAGCATGCGGGAGGGAAAAGGTCGAATAATTGCGTAATGTTGAGTAAGATCCACGGCGAGTACCATTAGACTTGTTGCGCGGCCACCAAGGAGGAGGAGCTTCGAGTAAAGAGCGCTTAGTGGGCGTTTGAGGTAAAGCTTTGGGAAACGGAAACCTTAGGTGTTGACGCGCACCTCGCAAAGGCACCCATGGGAAAGTTCTTAGAGATGACTCTTTATCTTTGTACGAGATTAGATTGATTATCGCTTTGGCCAGAGTTGCAACTAGAAGACGGTAGGCTTGTGCTACCTTTGGTCGTGTTACCTTGTGTCGTGGGGTTGTGATCCATTCATTAAATTCATCAACTTCACACACATATTTAACCTTGTATGCAATCTATGCTTCATGATAGGATTAGATCCGTTCGGCTAGATAGAAAATCCTAGGTAGTTCTTTGTCAATCCACGAATTGATAAACCTTGGGGGAATACTCTAAGGGAAGAGCTATGATGATCCGTGGGCTTGCGGTTCGCAATTGGCGTGTTTATGGACCGTCAACAAAGTCACATTCAACATCCCAAATAGATTGAAGCTATCTGATGCAAGTCCCAGCCTGACATTACGTGGATCCGATGCAAATGTGTCCTTATACTTCTCATCCACGTGCTTCCATGCCGGTGAGTTAGCTGGGTGACGCATTTTCCTATCTTCAACCAATTCCTTCTTGTGCCAATGCATATACGATGATGTGGTCTTGTTCATGTATAATCTTTGCAGTCGAGGAATCAGTGGAAAATACCTCAGAATTTTTCGAGGAAAGCGCTTCTTCTTTATTGCACTAGTATCATCAGCACGATCCCCAAGGCCCTCCGAATCAGTATTTTTTCACCTACTCTCCCCACATGTTGGACATGAGTCCAGGTTCTCGTACTCTTCTCCATGGAATAGCACACAATAATTGACACAAGCATGAATCTTTTGGTAGTCCAACCCAAGGTCTCGAATTACCCTTCGAACTTTATCCATGGTATCTGGGACACAAAGTTCTTTGGGGAGCACAAGAGCGAATAAGTGAATTATGTGCTCCATTTTATTGTTCGTAATACCAAACATGCACTTAATCTGGAAAAGCCTGACAATGAAAGATACTTTGGAAGCCTCCTTGCAACCTGGGTACAATTCAATCTGGGCTTCTTCAATTAATTTGAAAAATTTCTTTGCTGCCTCATTATTTGGCTCCTCAATATTACCATGTATGGCACCACTGATTAGCGACGAAAGTAGATTATTGGTGGATGGCCCATCACCATAATCAGTACCTTCAACATCACCAAAGTCACAATCATCATCCACAGGGATAGATGTAGAAGCACGAGGTTGTCCTTTCATTATGAAAGCCTTGTCAAACCCGTTTGCAAGCAAGTGTACTTGGATCTCTTCTTTTTCTCTAAATGCCATGGCCCGACATCTACTACAAAGAAAAGGCGTAGTCTCTTCTTCAAAGGTGTCTTCAAAGGTTTCATCAATGAATTTCTCATATCCTTCTTGCCACGCATCATCTGTTTGAGGCAGTAGCATCCAACTAAGATCCTCACTTGCCATTGGAAAATCAACCGCAAATAGAGAGAGCGCAGGTTTAGATCTCTCCTGAGCCTCGAGAAAAAAGATTTCTCATAAAATCAACATTCAAACATGAATTTATATACTAATTAAAGAACTCAATAGTTTCATGTGCAAGATCGGAATCGATGATACCTAGAGGATGCAAGATGGATTCTTCGTGCAGGTCGGCGCGAAGGAGACGAGTCGTTGCATGAAGGGATTGAATAGGGTTCGGTCGTGAGAACAAAGGCCTGCCGTGTATATTTCTGTGGCCCACGGACTAAACGCGGCCTGGTGCTTGCACCCACATTTCGCAACGAGTCATGCAGCGTAGCAATATCTAAGACCAATTCGCAACATCTACAATTTTCGTTGCTATATCAAGACCTACTCGCAACGGTTTCGTGTTAGCGTTGCAATATCTAGGACACATTTGCAACACCATAGCTTTCCATTGCAATATCCAACATCTCAGTCGCAATGCACGCGTTTATGTTGCTATATCTACGACTCTATTGCAACAGACGATAGCACTAATACCAACGGGATATAATTGTTACAATATGGCCACCTATTGCAACCGTGACAAAATATCGTTGCAATAACTACAGCGAAATTGAAACAACATATTATGCTTTGCGATATATCCTATTTATCACAATGCACGACAGTTTATTCGCAACACTACACGTTTCGTTGCAGTAAGCCATTCTAACGCAACGAAAAGCAGAAACTGTCGCAATAACCCTATGTAATGCAATGAAAACAGGGTGTTACGTCAAGACGTTCGTGGCAATAGGGCCAAAACGTTGTAGTGATGGTTGTCCCATTATGGAGGTACTTCTAGTTATCAAGGCATGAATCTTCCCACACAAGTAGGAAATTTCGTTGGTCCATGGTCGTCCCAATATTATGAAGGAGGCACTTCCACTTATGAAGGCACGAATATTCCAACTGAAAAAAGAAATGCTACTAGTCCATGCCTCCAAATGTAAGGCACTGCCCCTGATCTGATTAATGAGATTGTCGTCTAACCATAAGAAGAGCTCTATTCTTGACTATCCAACTCGTTTGGATCCCACGTAAAGAATTCATTTCAAGAGTGTCGATCATGTCTGTTTGTTCGTGATGCCATTCTTAGCACTCCTAGTTTCCTGTTGTGCTAGCACTTTAATTCATGTATTGCACAAAACTCGTTTGATATCGTTTTCTTTAATTCTGATGTCCTCCATCACAAAATATAAGTCTTTTTGAGTTTGCCCTAAATCAAACTATCCTAAGTTTGACCAAAATTTAAGAGAAGGGTATTAACATGTACCACATCAAAGAAGTAAACTAAGAAAATATATATTATGATGGATCAATGATGCTCTTTGATGTCGCAAATATTATTGTTCTTTTCCACAAACTATTTCAAACTACAAAGTGGAGCAGTCCATGTTATTCGCGTTGAGTTCTTATACGGTACTCCATACTATTCTATATTAGTATAAAAAGATCATACGGTTGAGAATAATTGTATAATATTGGAAACTTCAATTATATTATGGTAGTGGAGACTTTACGTGTATAGTATGCTAGTATACAATGAGTAGTATGGTAGTATATGTTCATTTTGAAAAAAATTAAATAACATAATTGAAGTATTTATATTTTGAAAATCACTTTGAACCTTGATATATTTTTTTTTGCATCTCCAATCTTCAATTTCATATCCATCCAAGTGAAATTACTAAACTGTCCCTTACTCATGGGGTTTATACTCTATACCACTCATTTTAGTATGGAGTACCCTAAAATAACTCGCTTTCCATTTTCATGGGAAACATAGCTACTAGCTTGTTTCACCGTTGAGGCCATTGTAAAATTGTACTATTACAATGCTTAGACATTAGAACAGTACGTTCCAAGTTGATTGAATTATATCTGAATTAAAAGTAATCAAGAAAATAATACCAATTAAATCAGCACAATCCAAAATGATAACCAGCAAGCCTACAAAATGTTGTTCTTGCAATAAGAAAATTGCATGACATTCAATTAGGTATATGATTGTCAACACACACATCATTAATTAGGTCATAGGAAGTGTACTGCATACTCTTTGTATCAGACAACGGATCAAGCTTCTTCGGTACCCTTAATCTCCATCAACAACCAATCCTTCCTCAAATTCTTCGGTAGCCTTAAAAGAGATATGCACCGGTGACCATTGCCGTGGCATAAAATTCTATAGGCTTTTACCATATCATAGTGGCCATGCCATAGCTAGATATTTCTTGAAGTGCCTCCAAGATCTCTGACGCTTGCACAGCAAGCTCTGCGGTCGACTGACAAGAAGATGGCATCGTCGAAGTGTTATCATCATTGTCTCTTAGCTCCTCATCAATGATGAGCATCTGCGGGCTCTCAATGTGGCTTTGGCCGGTCCATGTAACATTGCTACAGCAACTCCGATAAGAATTCTAGTAGCAAGATACATTACTGGTGATTAGAGTTTTTCCAGGGAAAGCCCAGTATCCTCTAGGGTATTCGGTAACCAATCTTAGCGTCTTCCTCTTCATGTCGACCATGATTAGCCACAGCCTCGTGTCGCTATCATGTTCATGGGATGCTTGGCTCAACTGGAAAAAGATGGTATGTGGTTCATCCATGTTCACGACGGGGTAGTCCAGAGCTCGGTGGCATCGACCATGCCGTCCTTTATCCACCCCATGTCACTCATCCTCATTGTCCATGTGTTGATGGTGTAGGCGTGGAGAGACCGCCGGCACCCGGTGGTGATATCGCCACCGCAGCAGCAACGAGGGAAGATGTTAACGAACTTCAGCGCGCCGCCACCATTGGTGACACACACGTTGTGGTTCGATGCCCCGCCGTAGCACGGATCCATGGGGAGCGGTAGGTACTGCAGCCCGGGGATCTCCTCGAACATGTCGCAGAACAGGAGCCTGGTGCTCAAGTCCACCCAACATAGTTGCCAGTCACCAACATTGACGACGGTGTCGGTGCCCCAATAGAAGGAAGTTCCCCAACGTCATGGTCGCCGCCATAGCTAATCAAATGCGGACGCTTGACACTCCACTCACCAGATCGGAACAGGACGAGCTCTGCCGTCATCGTCCACGGCGTGTCCTTGCTCACAGCCACAATATGGAGCTCCGCCACCACGATCTCGTCCTCGCCGCCGCGGCCCAGCATGCCGGTGGCCTGAGGAGCCAGGTATCTATTCATGCGACCATCGTGCCAGCTGGAGAAACACTGGGACTCTTCCTCATCACTGAGATAGCAAGGCAGGAGCAGCGACAACGACGGTGGCCGTGGAGGGTCAGCGGCGGCGGTGCCCACGTTATACACGAAGTGGTCAAACGTGCTGCGCCCATAGCTTGCTTGTCCGAATGAAGCCTGGATGAGCAAGGAGTCACAATGTGCAGCCATGATGACAGAATACTGAGGATAGTCGCCGTCAGGAAATTTGGCGCATACGGCCGACAATGCCGGGGGCTCAGCAAGGTGGAGGTACACTTGGATGGGGTCGCCGGCGGTTGTGAGGGCGGCCGCCAGTCTCAGTGTGTTGGCATCGGCCGTCATGGAGCAAGATGAGTCCTCCTCGTCACCGACATCGGCCGATCCGGAGTAAGATGCCTCCTACTCGTCATCAACATCGGCATCGGCCGTGACGTTGATCGTGCAGAACTCTTGGAAGATCACCCACCGCGGGTAGGCGGCGGCCGACGAACCGGCGGACGGTTGTGCCGCTTGGACCTCCATGAGCTTCGTCGCGCCACCGCTGCTGGACGTTGAGTTTCCCTATTCCGTCGATTGGGACGGTCGATCCTTGCATGCGGTCGGTTCCAGATCCGGAGATCTCTTCCCTAAGAATCGCTGTACCCGTTTCGAATGCAAACTAAAATTAACTTTCTGTACGCGTTGGACTAGGTATCGTCGTTGTACTATTTATTTATTAGTTTGTACAATCCATATGTTGGACATGGACTCGAATATCGTGAATCTGAGATTTTACTCTGAATTCGAAAGTACACTTTCATCCAAATACCATCGTCACTTTTATCTAAAAAGACCTGGGACTAACAAATTTTGGATTAATGAAGTCACCATAAGCGCCTTCTTGGCCGCTTACCACTGAAAAGTTGTGCCGTTATTTTAAGAAATGAATCTAGAAAATACAAACATCCATTTGGATTATTAAGTTACACCCAACTACACTACCAGAAATCGGGCCACTGCCGTGTGCTGAAACCACTACCAGAGAACCCGCCATCCATCCACCGTAATCGGTCACGGATGGAAAGGACCCGGTACCAATGGAAGCATTGGTACCGGGTCCAATGGCCAATAATTCTGCGAGCTCATTGGTACCGGGTGGTGGCACCACCCGGTACCTATATGGCCACATTGGTACCGGTTGGTGTCACCACCCGGTACCAATGAGCCTCGGGGCCTTTGGTACCGGTTGGTGACACCAACCGGTACCAATGTGACCCCCTTTGGTACCGGATGGTGCCACCAACCGGTACCAAAGGGGCTCTGCGTATAAGACCCCTTCTTCCTCCCCCAGCCCGAGCCATGGCTCATTTCTTCATCCTCCATTGAGCTCGGGTTGGGGGAGCTCATGCCCGATTTTTCCATAACTTTTGGAGATTTTGCAAACCAAGTCCGCTAGAAGGTTAGCAACATCATCCTCTCTCTTTTGACGGTTAGTATGGTCTATTTCATGCTCTATGTTTTGAGTAATTTGTGTTTTGTGGAATGGATTGAAATAAGAGATTTTAGATTAAATCTTCATTTTTATTATGAATTTGTAATAGAGAATCACTATATAGTTAGTTGTTGCATGTGTAGAGATGATGCAAAAATTTTTAGACATTGTTTAGATTTTTGGATTATTTGTAGAAACTTTAAATAATTTTCATATTTATGCTTATTATGATTTTTAGATATTATAAATGATATTCATATTTAGGGTTATTAGGATTTTTAGAGATTATAAATGAAATTCATATTTAGGCTTATTACGAACTTTAGAATTACATCTTTTTAGAGGCTTCAAATGACGTTGATATTTAGGGTGTTTAGGAATTTTTGATATTATAAATGATATTCTTATTTAGTTAGATTTTAAATTCAATTTTACTTCTCATGGTTGTAAATATCTTGAACTAAAACAATCCAACTCTTGGCATGCCTATGATGATATCAAATTTTACCTAGTTTTCTAGCTGGGTAACAAATGATGACCTTGAGTTTGAGCTTGTATTGTATAGTTATGCTTCTCATGGTTGTCATCAAACCATGGGACACATCCATGCCCAAGCAACGGATCGGTTGTGATGGTTGGGCTGGGTGTGTCTCATGGTTCCATGCCTACCATGAACCAATTTTGTTACCACCTGTAATGTTTCTTATGCTCCAAGTTCAAGGTCAAATGAAAGAAAACGTATCTGAGGCAAATCACTCCTTGAATTTCTTTTTTGAGATGAGCAAAAGTAAAACGTTGATGATTTTGGAATGTGGTTGTCGGCCATCGTGCCCTTGGTTTGTCACAGGGTTTGGAAACCTCCCGATGCAGGGGAGGTGCTGTCGAAATTTTTAGAGATTATAAAAGATATTCTTGTTAAGGCTTACTACGAACTTTAGAAATACATCTTTTTGGTGGCATCAAATGATGTTGATGTTTACGGTTATTAAGATTTTTAGAGATTATATATGATATTCTTATTTAGGTTTATTAAGAACTTTAGAAATTGGGGATGAATTTTTCATTGTATTTTGTGAATAGATGAATCGGCAATGGATGTACAACGCGGATAGACGCTCATCTGACTTCATTAATGGCGTTCATCAATTCCTCGACGCGGCAGAGGCTAAGTCGACCTCGGGTTTTATATGCTGTCCATGCAAGGTCTGTGAGAATAAGAAGGATTATCACATCTCGAAGAAGGTGGTCCACACACACTTGCTTATGAGTGGTTTCATGCCTAACTATATCTGTTGGACCAAACACGGCGAAGCGGGGATATTCTTTGAAGAAGGTGATGAAGAAGGTGACGACAACATCCCGAACTTTGCACAATACGGTGCCTTTGCAGATGATACAGCAATGGGCGAGGGTGAAGCAGTTGCAGAAGATGAGGATGATGACGCCTTAGGTGGCATGATCCGTGATGAAGAGAAAGACTGCGAAAGTGCGAAAGAGCGGGAGAAGATGAACCGTTTGTTGGAGGACCACAAAACATTGTTGTACCCAGATTGCAAAGAGGACCAGAAAAATTGGGTACCACACTGGAACTGTTGCAATGGAAGGCAACTAATGGCTTGTCTGACAAAGGTTTTGGAGAGATATTGAAAATGATAAAGAAGATGCTTCCAGAGGGCAACACATTGCCCGAAACAACATACGAAGCAAGAAAAATCATTTGCCCTCTAGGACTGGAAGTACAAAAGATACACGCATGTCCCAATAATTGTATCCTTTATCGGGGTAAGTCGTACGAATCTTTGGACGCCTGTCCGGTTTGCAATTGCTCGCGGTATAAAATCAGGCGAGATGACCCTGGTGATGTTGAGGGAGAGGCCCCCAAGAAAAGAGTCCCTGCCAAGGTGATGTGGTATTTCCCTATAATACAACGTCTGAAGCGCTTGTTCAGAAACAAAGAGCATGCTAAATTGCTGCGGTGGCACAAAGAGGATCGGAGGGAAGATAATATGTTGAGACACCACGCTGATGGGTCGCAATGGAGAAAAATCGACAGAGCGTTCCCAGACTTCGCAGAAGATGCAAGGAACATAAGATTTGGTTTGAGTACGGATGGCATGAATCCTTTCGGTGATATGAGCAGTAGCCACAGCACTTGGCCCGTGACTCTTTGTATGTACAACCTTCCTCCGTGGATGTGCATGAAGCGGAAGTTCATTATGATGCCAGTGCTAATCCAAGGGCCAAAGCAGCCTGGCAACGACATTGATGTGTATCTAAGGCCACTGATTGAGGAACTTTTGTTGTTGTGGGGCAAAGATGGTGTAAAGGCGTGGGATGAGCACAAGCAAGAGGAATTTAACCTACGAGCATTACTGTTTGTGACCATCAATGATTGACCTGCACTTGGTAACCTGTCGGGACAGTCAAACAAGGGATACAAAGCATGCACACATTGCCTAGAACACACCGACTGCATTTATCTGAAACATTGTAGAAAGTGTGTGTATATGGGCCATCGTCGATTCCTTTCTGAGAAACATCCGCTGAGAAAGAAAGGAAAGCATTTTGAGGCAGAAGGTCGTAGCAAACCAAGGCATCGGGATAGAAAATATGTATTTGCTATGGTAAAAGATGTGAAGGTGGTCTTTGGAAAGGGACCTGGCAGCCAGCCAGCGGCAAGTGAAAATGGAAAGGCGCCCATGTGGAAGAAAAAGTCAATATTCTGGGACCTACCATATTGGGAGGTCTTAGATGTACACCACGCAATTGATGTG
The DNA here is from genome assembly GCA_004135705.1 of Alloteropsis semialata. Taxonomy (NCBI): domain Eukaryota; kingdom Viridiplantae; phylum Streptophyta; class Magnoliopsida; order Poales; family Poaceae; genus Alloteropsis; species Alloteropsis semialata. The sequence continues at coordinate 11,401,932 of CM014277.1, forward strand.
ATGCACCTGACAAAAATCTTTGCGTAAACGTGCTAGGGTTCCTTGGTACTTACGGAAAGTCAAAAGATACGCTTGAAGCACGACAGGACCTGAAACGTATGAAACAACGAGATCCCTGCATCCTGAGAAAAGAGAGAAAGGGCGTTGGAACTTGCGTCCTGCTAGCTACACTCTAAGCAAGGAGGAGAAGACCAGCATGTTTGATTGCTTGAACAGTATTAAGGTCCCGTCCGGCTACTCATCGAATGTAAAGAGTCTGATAAATATGAAAGAGAAGAAATTCGTACACCTCAAGTCCCATGACTGCCATGTGCTGCTCACACAATTGCTTCCGGTGGCGCTGAGGGGAATTCTACCCGTTATTGTCCGAACAACTATTGTGAAGCTATGCGCCTTTCTCAATGCAATCGACCAGAAGGCAATCGATCCCACTAATCTAGCAAAGCTGCAGGATGATGTGGCCCAAAGCCTTGTCAGCCTTGAGATGATATTTCCTCTGTCTTTCTTTAATATTATGACGCATCTCCTGGTCCATGTTGTCAAAGAGATTGGTATTCTTGGTCCTGTATTTCTACACAATATGTATCCTTTTGAGAGGCTCATGGCTATTCTAAAGAAATATGTTCATAACCGTTCTCTTCCAGAAGGATGCATCGCCAAGGGATACAGAACAGAGGAGGTCATTAAGTTCTGTGTTGACTATATCCCCGAACTGAAACCGATTGGGCTACCTGAGTCACGCCATGAGGGGAGACTACTTGGAAAGGGCACGTTAGGAAGGAAACAAACAAGGTGTAGCGACTACGATTTATTCATGAAAGCCCATTACACTGTATTGCTGTCGTCAACCATGGTGGCTCCTTACATCGAGGAGCACAAGACTATAATATGCTACCAAAATCCAAGAAAGTCTGAGAAGTGGATTACACGCCATCACATAGAAACTTTCGCTGGTTGGTTGCGACAAAAGCTCATGGGTAACGAGACAATGCATACACAGCTGGCGTATTTGGCAAGGGGACCATCATCCTCATTCTTGACGTTCCAAGGCTATGACATAAATGGGTATACATTTTACATGAGAGCCCAAGACGACAAAAGCACCAACCAAAATAGTGGTGTCTGTATAGATGCCTATGACAACAAAGGGAACAGGGACTCATATTATGGCCAGGTAGAGGAGATC
>CM014277.1:11404117-11447243 GCA_004135705.1 Alloteropsis semialata
AAATATTTCATGGAACAATTTAGTATAACACGCTACAAAATTTGGATTTTACTTATAATGGCATGAAATAACGCAAATTTAGCATCAAATCATGTTGTTGATTGACTTTTAGAAGCTATTTTTCGTTAAAAACATTAAATATGCAGTATTGAGTGAGTTTGAGTACATATTTTCAAATAAATATCGAACATAAATTTATTATAATACGTTACGGGAATTGAATTTGAGATAAAATCACATGAAATAACAGATTTTTTACTCACATTAATCTTCAATCATGTTGGCAACCTATTTCCAATAATCATGAATCAAAATATTTAAATAAAAACAAAAACAACAATATATAAAACCAAAAAAATAAAAACTCCTTTGTCGTGTGCCAAATCAAAGGGGCACACGGCAAAGAGCACAGTCGTACTGGCGGGTAACAATAAAACAAAAAAAATTCTTTGCCGTGGGCCGCTGATCTGGCCCACGGCAAAGGTCGTCTTTGCCGTGGGCCAGATCGGCGGCCCACGGCAAAGGCTGTCTTTGCCATGTGCCGCATCTCGGGCACATGCCAAAGAGCCGTTATATCGACCAGCCTACACACTCACTCCACACACACAGCACACACACTCACGCCACACACACGCAGCGCCGAGCGCCGGCCCGGCCGCCACACCCGGCCACCCGGCCCCTGCACCACCTCGTTTGAGCCCTGATGGGTAAGGCTCCCGTTCTCTTAGCTAGTAGTCTCTTAGTATGCATTGGTTAGTTAGATTTTTAAGGTAATTTTGTATATAGTTTATTAGAATATTTCTTACTTAGAATTGCTAGGTAATTTCGTATATAGGATAAATAGATTGTCTTAGAATATTTGTTAGTTTATTTCTTGGATAATTTGATAGCTAATGACTTAGAATAATTTTTTTATGTATGTGGTTTTGGTTGTCGGCCATCGTGCCGTGAGCTCTATGTGGTTGTCGGCCATCGCGCCATAATCTTATTGCAGGTTTTGGAAACCTCCGAGTGCAGGGGAGGTGCTGCCGAAATTTCCAATTATTGACACTTTTGTCTTTTTTTTTGCAGGTGAGGCTCTCCTCCGTCGAGGTCGTTGCCACGGAGGACCCGTCGGCTCCCGTATCGCCGTGCTCGACTCATCATTTTGCAGAACAGCAAGGTGTGACATAAAAAATTCTTCTTTCCATGTCATGCATGTTAGTGGTTTACCTAACTTAGGCATCTCCCGTTCGAAAGAGATACGGTTGGAAATATGCAGATCTTTGCATACCTATGACCGTATCTGTTTTGAATTGTCCACGTTTTTTGGACAGCCTGAGGATGCGTAGCTGAGGTTAGTTTGCATGCTCTACTCTGATTCAACAGAATTTCGGCAGAATCTCCCTGTTGTTCTCCGGATACACAATCTCCCTGTCCGGACGTGTATTTGGAGAACAGCGGGGAGATGGTGCCGAAAGTTTGTCGAATCGGGTGGGATTAGGACCTATCTTCACCTACTAGATATTATAGTCATCGTGTAGATGCAATTGATTTTTATATTACTCATTGATATGATAAAGGATGGATGACCGTGAGTGGATGTACATGGGCTGGTCACGTGGGGGTGACTTGACCTTGGATTGGATTAAGAAGACCGAGTCTTTCTCGGATCAAGCATTTGCAAAGGCTTGAGGAGTGTCTACCACTTGGTGTCCCTTACAGCAAATGTGGAAACACGCGTCGACAAACAAAGCATGGCATGGGCCAACATATTTGCAATATGGATATACGAGGGACCATACCAGGTGGACGTATCATGGGCCAGCCGATCACGCGAGAGACGAGGTCGTGTGAGAACGCATGATGGAGCACGATGCTGATGCCGGGGTAGCAGACATGTTAGATGACTATCATGAAGCACAAATTGATGAAGAACGCAGGAAAGAGGAGCCAGAGGCAACCGCAAAGGCGTATTATGACATGTTGGCTGTGGCACAAAAACCCCTACATGAACATACTACTGTTTCTCAGCTAGATGCTATTGCACGCCTAATGGCCGTAAAGTCTCCGTTTAACCTGGGTCGAGACACCTTCGATGTTATGGTTACTGTTTTTGGCAGCCTGCTTCCGGGTGGTCACATTCTGCCAAAGAACATGTATGAGGCACAGAAACTCCTTTGTGCACTGAAGATGCCATATGAGCAGATTCATGCTTGCCAGAAAGGATGCATCTTGTTTAGAAAAGAACATGCAGAAGCAAAGTACTGTCCAGAGTGTAAATCCTCTAGGTTCCTGGAAGTAGACTCAGGTGATGGTCATAAGAAACAGAGCACAGTCCCCATGAAAATCTTACGGTACCTTCCCTTCATACCAAGGCTCCAACGGCTTTACATGACCAAGGAATCCGCGAAACAGATGACATGGCACAAGAATGGACGTCGATACAATCCTGAGAAGCTGGTACATCCATCCGATGGTGAGTCATGGACGCACTTTGATTCGATTCATCATGATAAAGCTCTCGAGGCTCGTAATGTACGTGTTGCGCTGGCAACAGATGGTTTCAATCCTTATGGGATGATGGCTGCCCCATACACTTGTTGGCCCATGTTCGTTATCCCCCTCAATCTTCCGCCCGGCGTCCTCTTTCAACAACAGAACATTTTCCTGTCGTTGATAATTCCTGGATATCCGGGCCATAATATGAGTGTGTACATGGAGCCTTTGATAGATGATTTGGTTTGTGCTTGGTACGAAGGGGTATTGACATACGACCGAGCTACGAAGAAAAACTTCAAAATGCATGTTTCGTATGCATACTCACTGCATGACATGCCGACGTATGGGTTATTCTGTGGCTGGTATGTTCACGGGAACTTCCCATGCCCAGTATGCAAGACAGCTGTCATGTTCATTTGGTCAAAGGAAGGTGGCAAATATTCTTCATTTGACAAACATCGACAATTTCTCCCTCTTGAACATCCATTCAGACAAGACATCAAAAAATTTACGAAAGGGGTCGTAGTTAACGTTCCTCCACCACATATGATGACAAGTGCCGAGGTTCGTGCTCAGTTAGACGCTCTTGCGGTCAATGTAAAAGATGGAGGTTTTGTAGGATATGGTGTAGAACATGCGTGGACTCAGAAGTCGGGCTCGTGGAGGCTCCCCTATATGGATGATATTCTTCATCCACATAACATTGATGTCTGTAATGAAAATGGCCCTTGTGCCATTTACATTGTGATTTTGGTGATTGAATGACAACATAATCATTGGGACTAATAAAGTTTGTCAAGTGTATACTTGAAGGTATTTTAGGTCCCAAGGATGGAATTCAAGCCACGGTATTCAAACCATGTAATTCATGTCATGGAATTCAAGCTACAGGAGAAAAACAGACTTCGAATAATTCCAAGACATGCAAGACATGGTATTCCAAAGCATAGCCAAAAACCAGAGATTGGAAAGGGCTTGAGTTGATTGAATTGGACAAGCCCGCAGAGTTTGTACACGGCGTATGAAACGCCGAGCACGGCGTACAAACTCAGAAGTGTGCGGCGTGTGGAGGAGAATCAACTAGAGAAGGAATATTCCACACGACGTATGATCCGGCGGAGACGGCGTACATGTTGAAAGCATACAGCGTTCAAAGGATCCTGAAGAAAGGCTACGGCGTATGATTCGGTAGTACTGTGCTGACACGGGGCGGATGATACGGCGTTCAAGGGATGATAAAGCTCAAGTCAGGGTCTGCAAGATTCTACATGGCGTACTATACACCGGCCCCCGCGGACAATCGGCGTACATGTTACTCAGGGGCGATGTCAAGCGAAGTGGGAGGAAAAGGCACGGCGTATGATACGCCGAGTACAAGTTCAGAAGCATACGGCGTGTGCAGGTAGCCGTTGGAAAAGATATTCGACCGTTGGAAAAAGCACACGGCGTATTATACGTCGATGGGGGAAAAGCACACGGCGGAACAAACGGCGTTCACGGTTTCTGTGCAGCTTTTGGGTAACGGCTAGTTGAGCCCTTTGGGCTATAAATACCCACCCCATTCGGCCATTTGGAGTTGCTGGAGTTCAGAGAAGTTCATCTACACCCACAAGACATCCAAGCCACCATTTGTGCTACATAGATCATCCTAAGTAAGTGAGAGAGCTAGGATAGCCCTAGTGAGTGAGTTGCAAGGTGTTGTGCCTTGTGTCTTGGTTCTAGAGTGAACCAACACTTGTAATCTTGGGGTGCCGGCCCCTTGGAGTCTTGGTGACTCGCCGGCAAGTCTTCGACCCTCCGGCTTGGTGTGGAGCGGCGACGACGACATTGTGAGGGGGAAGAGGAGACCCCCTTCCTTGGTGGAGAAGCTCCGTAGTGGAGGCGGCGTCAAGATCTCCGGAAGAGTAGGTTGATGAGAGCAAGGTCTTGGTGACTTGCTCATCATCCTTCTTGGGGAGCCTTTGTGGCGAGCTCAAGGCCTTGACCGGAAAGAAGACTTGGCGACCGGGAGCATATCCTTTGTGGAGCTCCAACGTGGAGTAGGCGTAAGCCGAACCACGGGATAAATCTTCGTGTCAAGTTTGCATCCCTCTAACCCTTTAAGCTTCCGCATTTCATACTTGCAATTTGGGTGTCTTTACCTTTCTAGAGTAGTATCTTGATAGGATTGGCTCTAGGTTGCAAAACTCTTTGGGTATGTGCAAACACTAGAAGGAAACCTTAGTTGCACATCTTCATAGCATGTCTTAGTTTCATATTTTGCAATTAGAAGGCATGTGGTAGGCTAAGTTTTTAGAAAGCGTAATTCACCTCCTCCCCCTCTTAGGCTATCACGAGCATCGATTCCTTTTAAGTGGTATCAGAGCCGGGACTCACATCTTTCACAAGAAATGCTCATTCAATTGGCAATTTGTGAAACCGGTTCATTTGAATCGGTTAGGCTTCACCGCCTAGTGAGTTAGCTCGTTGGGGAGAGGATGGATATGTTAGGAATGCCTTCACATTTTGATGGCACGGGGTTTCAAAGATGAAAAGTGCTCATGGAAGCTTTCCTTCAAGCAAAGGGGCTTGATGTTTGGCGTGTGACTAGTGAAGGTAGGAAGAGTGACTCCAAAGGTGAAATGCAACATGATTCTACTGCTAGGAGTATTCTTTTATCTTCTCTTAGTGATGATATTTTCAAATGTGTATTCGCATGCAAAAATGCCCATGAGTTGTGGGAGACTATTCTTGAGAACCATGAAGGCACAAAAGATGTGGCAAATAAAAATATCATGTTCTCAAGGATAAGTTCAACAACTTCAAACAATTTGAGCATGAGGATGTACAAACTATGTACTCACGCCTAACCACGCTTGTGAATGAGATAAATTCTTTAGGTGTCTACAACATTGACGACATGGGCATCATTCGGTTGATCCTCCATAGTCTTCGCAAGCCGGACTATGATTTGATGGTAGCCATCCTCTACGAGAAAGATCTCTCTAAGAGCACACCAAATTAAGTCCTCAACAAGAGATGTCATATGAGCTTCGCATGGGGATCAAGCCAAAGCCAAGATCTTCTTCACCTACACCAAGCATTGCTCTTGCGAGCAACCAAGAGAAGAAGAAGAGCAAGGAGGAGGAGAGCTCAAGTGAAAAGGAAGAAGAAGAAGCCTCCTCAAGTGAGTCAAGAAGTTGGTTAAGAGCATGGAGAAGATCATCTCGATGGGGTACATGGTCCACATCAAGGATGGGAAGCATCATCAACACATGATGATCAAGAAGATCAAGTTTAAGAAGAAGAGGAAGGAGAAGAAGGAGAAGGAGCCCAAGCACAAAGCCTTCACCACATTCGGAGAATGGGTGAGTGATGATACACTCAATGACAAGAGCTCCTCTCCCTCATCACACTTATGCCTCATGGCCAAAGGTATGGAAAGCAATGTAAGTGATGACTCCGATTCCGATTCCGATGATGATTCCCCCGCTAAGCTTCTCACCTTGATTCATGAACAACAAAAAGGCCTTAAGAAATTAACCAAAGATAATAAGGCTCTCAATGATCTTAATGCACTCCTTGTTTCAAATTTCGATAATTTATTAAGAAAATACCAATTGCTTAGCAAGGAGCATGAAGAACTCAAAATTGAGAGCCTTAACAATCAATCTAAGGACTCTTTGTTAAACTTGGAGCAATCTATTCCTTGTAATATTTCTACCTCCAAGGTTGATGCCTCTACTTCTTGCATTGATTTCATTGATGAATATTGCTCACCCCCTTGCAATGAGAAATGTTTTGAGAAAATTGTTGTAGAAACTCTAGATGATCTCATTGCTAAGGAGAATGAAGAGCTCAAGCAAGAATTGGAGAGTCTTAGGCAAAGCTTGGCAAACTTGAAGGGCAAGAGCATTGGGGGCAATGTCCAACCTTCTCAAGGTAATCGTGATGACATGGTGAACAAGCTTGAGAAGGGTGAAACCGTGACTTGCTTCAAGTGCTACAAGGAAGGCCACAAGTTCTATCAATGCCCACTTATGAAGGGGACGCCCAAGAGTGAGAAGAAGAAGGCCAAAACCACCATCAAGAGCTCTCTCATCTACACCAATCCCAACCGCAAGAACAAGGTAAAAGCCAACACCTATGTCCTTAAGAAGAAAGCTAATGGCAAGGTTGTTGCTAGCATGGTTGGGAAACCCAAGATGAAGGAGTGGGGATGGAACAAACCCATTTGGGTACCCAAGGAAGTCATCACAAACATGAAGTGGCCCCAAAAGGTTTGGGTTCCAAAGGATACTTGAAGCCCAAGGATCGGCTTTGGGGGATTTGGAGGCTTGGCTCACAAGAAGAAGAGAAAGATCACATCAACTAGCCAAGCTTGCAAGATTGGACAACATTTTCCCAAATCCCCCACACTAAGGTAAATGAGGTAATAGTATTACAATTCAAATTCTTTGCCTATTTACCTTGCTAGATTTGCATGTGCTACCTTTTATATCTCTTTCTTTCATGAGGTATCTCTTGCAATATCTAGTGCAATTATCATATGGTAAGTTGCTTGTGCCATGCACTCTAACCCATGAGCAACTTACATGGTTTGCAAAGTTGTGTAGGTGTTCTACACTTGGTCACTTTCATGGTACATGAGCTTCACAAGGTATGAATTGAGTACCATAACCACAAGCTATAAGCTTATCTTCCCATTTGTTGTTCAAAACATTGTGCATACACTTGATAGTGATTCAAACACTAAATGCACACATTTAGGGGGAGCTTAGCTTATGGATTGTGATTTTAGAGACTAAACTTGTTTATCAAGCTTATTCTTATTGTCTCCTTATGCCGTGCTTGTCATACATAGAGAATGTGCTTCACTCACAATGTGATCTTACTACTCTATATGTATGACTATAGAAAACTTGTGCTTTCATGCATATTGAGTCTTGGCCTATCGAGCTTACGATCTCCATATCTAAGTTCATAGGCTATGTGCTCATACATTTCTAATTGGTTGAGTACCACACTTGTTCTCGCTTGTATTCTATTTTCAAGTGGCACTTGACTAACTCCCTGGGCTACTAACTTCCTCTATGAGCTATGATGTTTTTGATAGGTCCTTTTAGGTGGTTTGATTCCAAAGGGGAAGAAGTTTGGATCAAAGCAAGCTTAATGTACAAGACCTCATGAGATAGGGGGATGTAACACCCGGAAAATATAGAATGTAAAACTACGCTCTTAAGTCAGAATATGTAAAGTTCTGATTGGTTGACTATGTATGGTAAAGAGAGACAAAAGTTGACCTTTTTGATCCGTTGCTCAGATGAAGGATCGGACGGCACGGATGCGAAGAGCTCGTCGAATGCAATCCATTTGACTACTAATATGCATAATTTGGAATTAGGGTCACTAAGTTATGATATTTATGTTTAGGTGGAAATCATAAGGTGCTACAGTACCACATGAACAGTAATCCCCATTAGATCTGTTCTTTTCCTCTTCCTGGGCGTTTCCCCTCCTTCTTTTTCCTTTTCCCCAGACCTGGTGGACTCCCTGCCTCCTCCGTTACTGCCCTTCCTATCCTGTGCCGCATAGAGATCAAGAGAGGGAGAGAGATTGGCAGGGGAGAGGAGAGTTTGGAGAAGACCCCTACAGGTGAGTCTATTCCCCTCTTCTATGTGGCCATGAGGTTCCCCATCTGATTTGGTTCTCCCTGCTGCCATGGGACAAGGAGGAGGAAGGTTAGGGCAGTAGGAGAATCAACAAAAAAACAGATCAAGGGGGAGGAGAGGATCATGAAGGCACGCTAGATCTCGTGCTCACTGTTGTCTTGGTTTTGGTCAAGGCAAACCCTAGGTGAGTCCATACTCTGCTGTAGAACATGTTTATTGGATGTTCTTGGTCATAGCAATGATGGTTGATGTCGATTAGAGGCAAGGTTCCAAAGGAGAATGCTTAATCAATTAATTTCTGGACGCCCAGTAATTTTCAGAGTGTGCAGTTGGTTTAGTCAGTGTTATTTCGAATTTTTTTAGGTCCTATAAATTAGGGGAAAAACCCTATTGATTGAGAGGACTTTGCAAGTGTTCTTTGAGGTCAAGAATTGCAATTTTAGGCCTGCTGATTTAGGATATTTGGTGTGGTCTTGATGGCTATCGGTTTCTGTCAATTTTCAGAACAGTTTTAGATCAAGTCCGTTTTGGACAATCTTAGTGGCCGAATTGCTATGGTCAATAGTTGGAAAAGTTGTCAACAATTCCTTGCTTGTTCATTGGAGAGTTTGATGACCTTTTTTAGCCCAGTAGTTTTTGAGATATCATGGCTGCAAGTTGACTGCTGGAAAAGGAAGCATTCCCTGACATCAATCAGTATTTCGAGGTTTTAGGCACCCTTTCAGTAGACAATGGTTCCCAAAATCATACTAGTTCTGTTGAGTGTTTCACAAGTTTTCCTACCATGTATGGTACTCATTTTTCCATCAAGTGCAACTTCAGATATGATATTTCTAAGTTGGTCTGTGCTGCTTGGTGGACAGAACAAGTCAGTCCTGTTCAGAGAGGGTTTAGATTGCCTTAATGATCCAAATTAGTTATGTGTTTCATATAAAGTTGTACTTCTACCTCTGTAGTTTTCAAAAATGTATTCTTTTGATATGGTTGCCTCTGTAAATTAAAAGATACAAAAAAAAGAAGCCTTGCTGCTCCTATTTGGTGTTTGTAAGATGTGTAGTTTGCTTATCTTTGCGGGTTTGAGAGTATCCGAACGTAGGAGCGTTTAACTTACTGCTTGTATGCATCTTTTTGGGTATGTGTTTTGATCTTATGTTTTCAAAACAGGTGGTAGTGCTTCGGATCGCACATAGAGCGGTCGTCGCTCTGTTTTGGAGGCAAGTAATTGTAGCGGTTGTTTGCTACTGTTTTGACATGTTATTTTCTTCACCATAACATTAAATTCAGAACTATGACTGATCTGAATGGAGGTTTTATTTATGTTTCAGCATGCTAAATAAATGTCCTATGCTGTTTTTCTCTCATGAGAATAATGTTGAAGTAAAGAGCTGATGATATTTATCACAATGCATCATGGCATGTGCATTTGCATTTATATGCATTTGAAGCAGATCGCGACCCTATGGTTGCGATAGTACCGGTACACATCGTGCGTTGCCCGAGGAGGGGTGCGATGTAGAAGAAGTCATGTCATTTGCATTCATTTGCATTCATGAAAGATATCACAACATATTATGTTATTGTTGACTTGAAGGTTGGATTTTTATTATTATTATGTGAGAAGCAACTTTAATTTTTGTTGATATTTATCTTACTTGTGATCTAAATAACTTGTCAAATTAAATTGCTTGCTGAGATTTTCAAATCTCATCCTTGCTTTATTTTTTTCCAGGTTCTTGAAGTTTCTTTCCTGAGGGGCTGGGAAGTAGCAGCACTTTGCACTCAACATGATTCCACTTGTTTTATATGTGCTGTAATAAAAGATTGTTTATTGTTAAGAGTCTTTTGCAAATTGTTACTATTCGCTGGAGTTGTTTTAAGCTCAAATATTTCTTTCTAGTTGGTTTTTAGTATGATCTCGTTTGTTTAATTTGAACCCTTGTTTATTGTTCTATTTATATTGTTTTTGGCTTCCGTATTGTATAAGTTTCAAAGGAGATGCTGCTGAATTTTTCTTTAAAATTCAGCTGTAGGATGTGTAGTTAGTGGCATTCCAAGATTTTGTGGTCTGGGGTGTTACAGGGGAGAAGCCATGAGAAAGGGGGACCTCATGAGATAGGGGGAGAAGCCATGAGAAAGGGGGAGGATACATGTAGGGGGAGAAGTCATGAAGGAGATATTGGACTTAGGGGGAGGCCACACCCATGGTGCTACTTCAAATTATATGGGGGAGATGGCTCCCTAATCCAATGAAAAGAGTGGTAATCATTCAAGCAAGTGTAAGAGCTCAAACTTGGTCAATTTTCGCATATTTCATACTTGCTTTGATTGTGTTGTCATCAATCACCAAAAAGGGGGAGATTGTAACGAAAATGGCCCTTGTGCCATTTACATTGTGATTTTGGTGATTGAATGACAACATAATCATTGGGACTAATAAAGTTTGTCAAGTGTATACTTGAAGGTATTTTAGGTCCCAAGGATGGAATTAAGCCACGGTATTCAAACCATGTAATTCATGTCATGGAATTCAAGCTACAGGAGAAAAACAGACATGCAAGACATGGCATTTTGGAGTATTTATGACGTGGTATTGGCATATGCAAACATGGAAAGGGCTTGAGTTGATTGAATTGGACAAGCCCGCAGAGTTTGTACACGGCATATGAAACGCCGAGCACGGCGTACAAACTCAGAAGCATGCGGCGTGTGGAGGAGAATCAACCAGAGAAGGAATATTCCACACGGCGTATGATCCAGCGGAGACGGCGTACATGTTGGAAGCATACGGCGTTCAAAAGATCCCGAAGAAAGGCTACGGCGTATGATCCGGTGGTACTGTGCTGAAACGGGGCGGATGATACGGCGTTCAAGGGATGATCAAGCTCAAGTCAGGATCTGCAAGATTCTACACGGCGTACTATACACCGGCCCCGGCGGACAATCGGCGTATATGTTACTCAGGAGCGATGTCAAGCGAAGTGGGAGGAAAAGGCACGGCGTATGATACACCGGTATCGGCGTACAAGTTCAGAAGCATACTGCGTGTGCAGGTAGCCATTGGAAAAGGTATTCGACCATTGGAAAAAGCACACGGTGTATTATACGTCGATGGGGGAAAAGCACACGGCGGAACAAACAGCGTTCACGGTTTCTGTGCAGCTTTTGGGTAACGGCTAGTTGAGCCCTTTGGGCTATAAATACCCACCCCATTCGGCCATTTGGAGTTGCTGGAGTTCAGAGAAGTTCATCTACACCCACAAGACATCCAAGCCACCATTTGTGCTACATAGATCATCCTAAGTAAGTGAGAGAGCTAGGATAGCCCTAGTGAGTGAGTTGCAAGGTGTTGTGCCTTGTGTCTTGGTTCTAGAGTGAACCAACACTTGTAATCTTGGGGTGCTGGCCCCTTGGAGTCTTGGTGACTCGCCGGCAAGTCTTAGACCCTCCGGCTTGGTGTGGAGCGGCGACGACGACATTGTGAGGGGGAAGAGGAGACCCCCTTTCTTGGTGGAGAAGCTCCGTAGTGGAGGCGGCGTCAAGATCTCCGGAAGAGTAGGTTGATGAGAGCAAGGTCTTGGTGACTTGCTCATCATCCCTCTTGGGAAGCCTTTGTGGCGAGCTCAAGGCCTTGACCGGAAAGAAGACTTGGTGACCGGGAGCATATCCTTTGTGGAGCTCCAACGTGGAGTAGGCGTAAGCCGAACCACGGGATAAATCTTCGTGTCAAGTTTGCATCCCTCTAACCCTTTAAGCTTCCGCATTTCATACTTGCAATTTGGGTGTTTTTACCTTTCTAGAGTAGTATCTTGATAGGATTGGCTCTAGGTTGCAAAACTCTTTGGGTGGGTGCAAACACTAGAAGAAAACCTTAGTTGCACATCTTCATAGCATGTCTTAGTTTCATATTGTGCAATTAGAAGGCATGTGGTAGGCTAAGTTTTTAGAAAGCCTAATTCACCCCCTCCCCCTCTTAGGCTATCACGAGCATCGATTCCTTTTAATGTCATGCACAGTGAGAAGAATCTTGGTGAGGCACTTTGGGGTACAATCATGGACATTGCGATAAGACAAAGGACAATGTGAAGGCTAGAGTTGATCAAACGAGGTTATGCAATAGACCAAAAATGGACATACCGCCTCCCAAAGGTGGCAAGCAATGGAAAAAGCCTAAGGCCGATTATGTCCTAATGAGGGACCAAAGGAATTAAGTACTAGCATGGTTCCAAACACTGAAGTTTCTTGATGGGTATACAGCGAATCTTAGGAGGGGAGTGAACTTATCTACTCTGCGAATCAATGGGCTCAAGAGTCATGACTACCACATTTGGCTTGAGCGCCTTCTTCCGGTGATGGTTCAAGGCTATGTTCCTGAGCATATCTGGCTAGTGCTGGCAGAGTTGAGCAATTTCTTTCACCAGCTTTGTGCTAAGGAGGTATCTCGGTCAGTGATTGCAGACATGGAAAAAATGGCTCCTGTGTTGCTCTGTAAGTTGGAGAAGATCTTTCCACCTGGCTTCTTCAATCCGATGGAGCATATGATTTTGCACCACCCATATGAGGCACGAATGGGAGGTCCTGTGCAGAACCATTGATGCTATTCTATTGAAAGATGTCCAAAAGTTCTTTGAACTAAATGTAAAAATAAAAGCAAAATTGAAGCTTCCATTGTCGAGGCATACATTCTGGAGGAGGTGTCAAACTTCACAACAAAATATTATTTTAACAACCTTCCTAGCGTGCATAATCCACCCTCTCGTTACAATGCCAGCGAAGAAGAATCGAACCTCAGTATTTTTCGGGGGCAACTCAGAAAGGCAAGTGATGCGACCACCAAGACCTTGAATATTGAAGAGTGGCGCAATATCATGCTATATGTCTTGAAAAACCTTGACGAAGTGGAGCCGTACATACAGTAAGTTCTCAGCGAACTTGTTCTCGAATATTCACTCTTCTGCATCCAACCCTATCGTTTTGCGTTTGTTCAGGGAATTTTATTTGCAATTCTGGCGTCCATCAAGGCCACCTACCCTGCAAGAATATGACAACCTACTTAAACATGGGATGCCCGATTTCATTTCTTGATTCAAACAGAAGGTAATGTCCTATTTAGCGCCTACTTAGTATGACATAACAATTTCTTGGTTCAAACAGAACATAATTATCCTGCTTGAACTTTCAAGGCCAAACTGATGCGTCTTGAGTCCCGAGTTGAGACAAGTTGCCGATGGCTGTGCCTTTAGGGTCATATCATTTGGCGCTTATGACGTGAATGGATATCGTTTTCACACAACAAGACACGATCAGAGTCAGACCAATCGAAGAACCGCAAATACTGGAGTGTTCACGCCAGGAGACGATGGGGTTGAATACTATGGAAGAATTGAAGAAATATACGAACTCGAATACTATGGTTCCAAACCTCTCAAACCTGTAATATTCAAATGCCATTGGTTTGATCCTCAAGTAGTGAGACGGACTCCAAATCTTGGGCTAGTTGAAATTCAACAGTCGTCCGTGTACCCAGGCGACAATGTCTATATTGTGGCTCAACAGGCCACCCAAGTTTATTATCTCTCACACCCTTGCAAAACTAAAGAACATCTTAAGGGTTGGGATGTTGTGTACAAGGTATCGCCACATGGTAAACTACCTGTCCCAAACAATGAAGATTACAACATAGACCCAAACACATATGATGGTGAGTTTTTTCAAGAAGATGGGCTAGAAGGGAGATTTGAGATAGACTTAACCGAAGCCATCGGAATGGAAGTAGACAATGAAAGGCTTGTTGACGAGGATGCCGGAGACGAGGTTCAGAATGCAATGGACTTAGAATTACTTGAACGATTACGTTTAGGCGGTGACAGTGATGATGATAACGTTCCTCCTTTGGAACACGATGCCGATTATATCGAAATGCGTGATAGTGATGATGAGAATTATGGTGTAGCTAATCTCGATCATGATGATTATTTTTAACACATGTAAGTAATTCCATGTTAAATTTTCTAGTTGTACTAATTTATTTACAAATTGTATGAATTTATTTACTAGTTGTACTAATTAATTTTCTAGTCGTACTACTACATTTCTAATTGATGTACTAATTGGCTTTCTCTATTTAAATGCAGGTTATTGAATAAAGATGATGGGGTGCAACCCTTTGAGGTTGGTTAACTCGCTTTATAAGAGAGTTACTGGTAGAGTTGAGGACTCCGGGACGGCTGGAGATGACGCTGAGGACTCTAGGACGAGTCGAGGGAGAGGCCAGGGTCGAGGGAGACCCAAGGGTCGAGGGAGAGGCCAGGGTCGAGGGAGACCCAAGGGTCGAGGGAGAGGCAAGGGTGGAGCGAGTTCCTCGGCGCCTGCACCTGAGGACTCTGGCACGACACAGGGGAGGAGGGGGAGGAAGGCAAGGCCCTCGCTAATGTCCCCAGTTTCGGAGTCGTCTGAGGAGGAGGAGCTTCCTTCTGTGCACAGCTCTGAGGAAGAGGAGCAGGGGGAGGGTGAGGAGGAGCAGAGGGAGGCTGAGGAGGAGGGACGAGGGTGAGGAGGAGGCGGCAGGAGGAGGAGCGCGTGTCTACCTACGAGGCCCCTCGAAGCTTCCGGAGCGGCCGATACCTTTAGAGAGTCGGCCGATTATTCGACCCTGTGGGAAAAGGCAAGTAACTTTACATGTTTTCACTACTTTTTTCTTTGATATGTTTAATTTATCTTCATCACTTGTGCAGGTACTGGAGGGTGATCTCCAGGAGCTCACGGTCGCCTGCCCAATGGCATCCTGGGCTTTTGTGCAGGTTACACTTCCCTGGCTTGGTGCAGCACGCCGGCCGAGTTGAGCCGGCGTATACGTGGGAGCACTACATCGCCGTCAACGATCAAACAGATCGGGAAGGCAGGTTTTTCAACACCAAGGTGGAGCTTGTGGTGGGCAAACAGTGGGTAAGTCTCCCTCGTACAACATTGCTCAATACATCGCATTCATTTGATATTCTTGAAATAATGACATCGCATCTATGTGCAGGATTTCTTCAGGTGCGAGGAGGGCTACGAGCAAAGGGCCAATGCGGTGGCTCACAAAGCCTGTTACAAACTGGTCACCGATATGCACTACGAGTCTCGCGTCCAGGCCGTCGTGTATTACTATGGGACTTACGAGCATGTGAAATTAAGCAAAGAAGAGGCCAGAAACATGTGGTTGACTAAGGACCAATTCATGAGGGTAAGTATGTCATATACTTGATTGATGACTAAGGATTAAGTACGCTCAGTTTTATATGTCATGTACTTGATGATGTGCAGGCGGTTCCTTGGTGGTGCACCTAGCACATTAGTGTTGGGAAATTATCGTGTACAAGTGGCTCGCGGAGGAATGGGAGGAGATCCACAACACTTGCTAGGAGCGGCGTTTGTTGATGCCAGGTGCACCACACCATCAAGGCAACCTTAGCACCGAGGAGTACGCGGCTAGATGGGTACGTGAATTCAATTCTTTATTCTAATGCTCAATTTTGATTAATTTGTAACCATCTTGCTGTCTTTTTTGCAGTCCCAAGCACATGGTAACCAGCCTTGCCCCCCGCTCATGGCATAGGCTATGGCCCACAAGGGTAAGGCGAAGTCCGACGTCACCTTCAACCCGCAGGACCCGCCTGAGGCGTACAGCAATCCAACCGTCCATAGCCGCATCAGTGAGTACTCAGCGATGGCAAGGGAGGTCCATGGGCCGGATTTCGATCCGACCACCGCTGAGCTTGATGGAGAAGTGATCATGAGGGTCGGAGGAGGCAAGAAGCATGGCCGGTACTGGCTTGGGGACAGTACACTCGACACGGCCAGTACTCCCACTCTCCCTCAGATTAAAGCCAGGAGCACAAGCTCAGCGCCGCCCATATGCCCACGGCCGTCCGCTCAACAGTCCCAGATGGACGCGCTCCAGGTAAATTCTGTTGTAACTGTTGTTAATTGATTCGCTTAAGTTTGTTTTGTATGGTAACATTGGCATAAAATATTGCAGGCCCGGATGGAGCAAGAGATGAAAGAATGGGAGGAGGAGATGGAGCGGAGGTGGCAGGCCCGGATGGACCAAGAGCTGAGAGCACGGGAGGAGAAGCTGAAGGCAGACTTTTTGCAGCAGCAGGAAGCAGACCGGATGAGGCTGGATTCCATGGCTCAGTACATGCAGAGTATTGGGGCGTTGTTAGGTCAAGCACCGCCATCAATACTAGTCGCTCCACCTCCTGCAGATGCTACTCCTGTGAGTCACTTGTCAACTTTTGAAGTTTCATTTTCTAATAGTGACTTAGAACTTAGAATTACTGAGAAACAATCTTAGTGAGTTAGAATCACTTAGTGACTTCGAACTCTTGACTTAGAATGCTAATTGTTCGAATGCTTTATCCTTTGTGCAAAATCAGTCGGCGGCGTCAAATGATGGGCCCATCGCACCAGACATGTCGCCGCCTCAGCCGCCTCAGTGGATTCGGTTCGGCCCGTACCAGCAGCTGCCTCCCACCACGCCATACCAGCAGTGGCCACAGCCCCCTCACGGCTCACCCACCTGGCCACCGCCGCCGCGCCCACCGCCGTCAGTGTGAGTTCTTTGGACTTGTGCCCCTGTATGGACCAATATGGATTTGTATGGACCTTTTAGTGACTTGTATGGACTTCTATCGATTTGTATGGACTTGTGTGGACTACACATGGTTGTGGATGAACGATACTTGAGTTTCTTTGCATATGTGGATTATTTGACTATATAAACTACCTGTGATGGTTATTGTGAATTATAAACTGCCTGTGATGCTTATTGTGAATTATATATTGTCTGTGATTTGTATTTGGGGTACCATTTACGAAAAAAATAAAAAGAGGGGGGGACAGCCCCTTTGCCGAGTGTAATAACCATGGCACTTGGCAAAGGGCGTGTCTTTGCCGAGTGCAAAGGCCATGGCACTCGGCAAAGGCAGGCCCTTTGCCGAGTGCAATCACCATGGCACTCGGCAAAGGGAGCGTCTTTGCCGAGTGCTTAGCCGTCACACACATGGCAAAGGTGGACCCCGGCATCAGTTAGCCGTCAGGTAAGTTGGCTTTTGCCGTGGGCTAAATTTGACTCACGACAAACCTTTGCCGTGCGTCCGAGGAGAAGCACACGTCAAAGACCCCTTTGCCGGCTAGGCTTTGTCGTGTGGGCTTTGCCGAGTGCTGCCCACGGCAAAGGCTTTGCCGTGGATGAAGTGGCCTTTGCCGTGTGCCCGGGCACACGGCAAAGAGGCTGTTTCCGGTAGTGCTAGTTTGCAACACTCATAATTTCAAAAAAACCTAGGGAAACAAAATTCGAAACAAAAAATTGAAACAAAAATGGGAAAAAATTAACAAATACTTGGAGACAATTTTTTTAAAAAATAAAAAAATTAAATTGGAAACAAAAAAATTGATAAGAAAAACCAAAACGGCCTACTACAATGGAATCATGCCAAACTTAGGGCAAGTACATTGCTACATTTAGGCGGTCTCGTATGTTGTCTTATGCAGTTTCACATAGGATTTTTTGATGATATGAAAGAAAGAGAGGGAGCTGAGAAAATAAGATAGTTGTTTTTAGGACTACAAGACCACCCAATGGCCATTGTATGAGTTGTTGTTGCCATGCAACTTACAAATAATTGTTTTATATTTACAAATTAAGGAATTATTAATTACTATGAGACCAATGTAGAGAAGCTCAATAGCAAAAGAAAGATAAAGCCAACCTTAATGACGTGGAATGCATATCGAAAGAAATTGTAGTAAGACGTGTAAATGACACATGAGCAGAAACAAGCAAAAAGAGATCGTGAAAATGCATGTAGTGCGATGCGACGTAACACTCTTAAGTAAGAATCCTATCGCCACGGAGAATCCTTTATATAATTCATCATATTCAGATTTAAAGGCATTTCTAAAGGATATGTTATTTTGAACACTCTAAAGCGCATGATGTGATATAGAGAATAGGCTGGTTTTCATTGTTTTGTTTTATCTATTATGTCTTACACAAGTGATGAACTTGTGATTCTATGGTATGGTATGATCCAATATTGCTTAAAGAAATAATAGAACATAGGATTCCGATGGCGACAATCTTGGATTCCGTTTTGTGTCTTTGCTTATCTAACTAAGGGCGTCCGCAACGGTCGACAGCGACGTCGCCATTCACGTGGAGCATCTCACGTTTACCGAAGTAATTTAATATTTTTCCCTCCACAGCTCTCCGGTACAGCAACTCTGACCACTCACGTACTTGCTTTCAGTTGATCTGTGGCTCCGATCTATAGCAAAGAATGACTCGCAACGACTCATTTTTTGTCATTCTTGAGCTGACTCAGCTGGCGACGCAGATAACCGTTGGAGAGGCCCTAAATGGTGCGAGCACTGGCCGGGACGCCGGTAGCCCGGGACTGCAGCAGTTCAGTAGCTCTAGAATAGTTGAATCTTGATTATTCATTTCTCTATTGAATCCGGCAATATACATAATATCTTTATGTTCAATTTTAGACTATGAAGAGGTGCATGACATTGAAATCACTAGGACGTCTGGCGCGCTCTACAATGAAAATATTGTATTAAAAACATACATAATTATATTATTGACATTTTCTGTGACGTAGTAGACACTGTATATAGCAAAATATGAAGTAATAAATATTTTAGCAAAAAGTTACATATATGTAAAAGGCAAAGCCTTGCTTGTGGAACATATTTGTTTTTTAGATAATGGAACATATTTGTTCTTGTCAAACCATTCAAGTCCCCATGAAAAGCGGGTCCAGAGTATGATCACAACAATATTGTGTATGTGCGACCGTCTGCATCTGTACTGGTGTTTCGTAAAAAAATAATAATATCGTGAGTGAGAAGTTCAATCAACAATAAGCATTTTAGACCATATTCCATAAAAAATTAACAAACAATTTGAGCAACAACAAGTTTTAATATGGTATTAAAGACAAAAGTTATTCAATGACAACGATGGCATGTGACATCAAGCAAAGATAACATCATGTCAGATCTATATCATTCTGGTCATAGTTCAGAGGCTAAATAACGTAAATTAATTAAAAGTGCTGAGCACCAAAACAAACATCATGCATATCATTTTAGATCCTTCAGTTTTTCTTCATCACATTGGAATAAAATTCTTTGCAGATATATTTGAAAAATATCAAAACAAGATTATTGCTCGAGTTCGCTGAGTTGGAGTGCAGATTGATTTTCAAAAATCAAAACATTTATTTGTGACAATGCCTAAGAAACAATGGTTGAATAAGGAGTGCTGGTTAATTTATGAAAATCCAGAAAGTCTATCTGTAATAACATTTATAATTAGAGTGCGGATAGATTTTTAAAAAATAAGGGGTTCATTTATGACAACGTCTAAGAAGAATGGTTAAATAATAGTGTTGGTTAATTTAGATAGCTTATTTGTAACAATATATAATAACAATAAATTAGAGTATGGTTGATTTCTAGAAAATAGAGGGAGTTTTTTTTTTGCAATTGTAGACAGGGACACGTAGCGAGGTGGCAGGATTAGAGGGGGGGCTCTGAGCTATCTCGTGGCCGCAAGAGCCGGGAGCTTTTAAGAACTCCGGATTCTTCTCGCCTGCTTCTTGTCGGATCTATTGACCGGCAGTCCACCCAGGGGTACCTAGATGGTAGATTTGTAGGCAAAGGGAGATCGCTGGACTAGGGAGCTCGAGGTAACACAGGGACACAGGGATTATACAGGTTCGGGCTACCCGGAGGTATAATACCCTACGTCCTGTGCTCGGGGGGTCTTGTATTGATCTGCTCGGCGAATTCTAGAGAACAGCGGCGAGCTCTTGGTTACAATGGGGGATCTGGTAGCTAGGAATCGAATGAATGAAGGGGTCGACCTAGGCCGCCTTATATAGGCTGACGGCTTAGGGTTTACAAGTGGGTTATCTCTAATTGTATCCGGCTCTGACTAGGAAACTAATCGGAGTCGGTTGCCATATAATCTCCATGATCTCCGGGTGGGATCGGAGGATATCGCCGAATGCCTTGCGGGCTAAGTCTTCTCCAATTTTGTCCGTCAAGCCGAGGATCCTCGTGGGCCGGCCTGGGATCGGCCCACCACTTTGTCAGATGTGGGACCAGGCTGACTGGTTACCCTGTCGGTAGTGGGCCCAGGGGTACCCATATCCCACACTTCTATACTCCTGTAGTTTCATCAGCCAACCTTTTGCTGAAGCCCAATCACTGCAACATAACCAGAAACACTCTTTATTTTACTCTCTATTTGACTATCTATTTGATTCTCTACAAAGATTTCACTTTATATTGAGCATCTAACTCTAATAGACTCTTTATTTCCCACTCTCTAACTCTCCCTCTCCACACTGACGCGTGGGTCTCACACGTCATCCCACACTTGGCAAGCCAGTTTGGCTAGCCGGACTGGGTAGCCAAATTTGGATAGCGAGGGAGCCAATTTGGAGAGTCGGATGGCTTGGTGAGGTTGATGACTAGTCTGTTGGAGAGTTATTTTGATGTTGAGTAGCCAAATTTTAGCTTGGCAGGTCATTTGGCTAGTCTCTTGGAGATGCTCTAACTAATTGTAATTTTCATGTTACTTGCCTAATTCCTTTGAAATCTCCAATCCAATAATTGTCCAGGCTCAATTTCGCTTTCTATTGTTGATGAACATATGGTACAAGATGATGAGGATTAACCAAATTGACACTGGCTAGCAACTTCTTTATTTTTCTTCAAGTTTTTATGGAGTTTGTTGAATGTTGAAAACTTTGAATTGAGATATACTAAGTCATGTTTTTTAAATAGTTGTGTGCGCTTTCAGCCTATCATTTTTGTTACTACCATTATTTGGATATACTCCCTTTGTCTCAGGATACACTACAACAAATATCACTTTTTGTGACAAATATCTCATGACACTAGGTCTATTTGTCGTTATGATAGTCGGTTTTATGACGTTCTATGTGAGGTAGTATAACTTAGCGACAAAAATGAGGTTTCGTCACTAAGACTAACTAAAAATCGTCATAAACTAGTCCAATGCCATAATCATAACGAATTTGGTTTTGTCATTAAGACCAACACTTAAACGTCACAATTTTTTTAAGCCAAAATATATAAATAAAAAGAATAAAAAAGTATGAGCACAAAAAAATAAAAAGAATATGTAGAATAGAGAGGATAAAAAGAATTAAAAAACTAGGAGCACAAAAATAATAACAAAAAAGGTATGTAGAATTGAGAGGATTTGAACCTAGCACCATTAACTTACAATAGAGCACAATGTCCACTAGACCACTTCCACGTTCATGCCATTGCTAGTTGTTTAATTGTACTACATCGGAGGTAAATCTGTAAAAAGTGGATCAGCGGGCGAAAGTGGCGGAGGTAAATGAAAAAAAAATTGCCAAATCACCGGTCGCCGTTGTTCCACCACTAAAACAAAAGAAAAACAGTAAAAAAATGTGACGCACTGAGGGTTTGAACCCTGGACGCCTCGAAAGGTAGGGCCATGACTTACCACCAGGCTAGTCATGGAGTGACGTAGAGACCAGGAAATTCATATGTAATATACAGAATATTGGATCACAACTATGTCGAGAGGAGGCCGCTTGCAACCATTCGGCCAATTCCCACGCGCCACGTCGTTGCATCCAGCTAGACTGGCTGACGAACAAACGAATGATTTATTTTTCTTTTTAATCCAGATTTAAAATTTGTAGTTGGTATTTCTTCCTCATAAAAACTCGAAATTTGATGATTCTTTTTTCTGATTTTTTTGTAAAATCACACTCTTTTACTTTAATGCCATTTTTTATATGTAAATTTTCATTTCTTTGATTTGTTTATATAAATTATTTTCTTACACCTAAGTAGAGAATAGAAAACATGTTTTTTTTAAAACAATTGGTAATGTAACTTCGTATTTTCTAATATTATGGTAAACATATGATTGTGTACAAATTTGGGGTGTATACAAGTTCAAAAATATTATAAGGTATTCAAATCTCAAAGTTTGACTTGAGTTATAAGAAACTATGTGAGAGATGTCTCCTTTTGTGATCAATGTATGGTCTCATTTTACTAAACTATCTAAGTTTTTTTATGGCGAGCTTACAGACCAAATATATGTTGTCATGTCAATTTGAATAATTTTTTGACGAAATTTAGGTATTATTGTAATTATTATGTGGTAATTTGGAGAAAGATGTTTGAATTGTCCTTAAAAAACAATTGATTTTTTCACCTATCTCCCAGAAATAGACCATAATGGAACCTTTCGAGACAAAAATAATTTTCATGGAATTGTTTGCATCTTAGATGTACATGTAGTTCAATTTGGAATTAATTTTGATAACCATGTAGAAATTCAGTTAACGTATAGAAAATAGTAAATAAGTTCCAAATTTTTTGAAAATTCTACAGAACAACTTATATGTTGTCTATTACATATAAAAATGATTTGATGTGTATAGGATAATTATTTTTGTGTGTTACTTTACAATGGTGCCATAAAATGAAAAAGAAGAATAAAACGTTAAATGGGCCGAAAAACCTAGATAGGGCCATTCTCCATTTAAGGCCCGACCTCTCTCAGCCGTCCATTTTCAATCCAATGGTTCGGGTTGATGTCTAAATGAATAAAAAGCTGGAACCCTAGGTCTCGCCCTCCCTCCCGCCGCTCCCACCATCTCTCCGTCCACCTCCCTCAGATCCGCGCCGCCCAGTTCCCCACCGCCGGCTACCTCACTCCCAGCCGGATCCCGCTCCTACCCCTCCACTTTGCACCCTCCGACCACCACACCGGCGAACTCAGTGGGCCGCCGCGCAGCACGCCAAGCCTGGGATGGCCGCCGCGCTCGGTGGAGAAGCGGGGCGAAGAGGAGGCCTCGACTACGGCAGCTCGAGTGGAGGAGCTGGGGTCCGAGCGGAGGATTTGGGGTCCGAGACGTGGCAGCTCTGCTCCTCTCCCTCCCTCCCACTCCCCTTCCGAGGGCGGCTGCTCGGCATCGCCGCCGCCATGTCTCCCTACCCGCCTGGAGCCAGAGACCGCGAGCGATCTGCTAGGGTTTCTTCCGGCGGGCCCACCCATGTCATCGGCGGCGGCCTCCATGGCGGCGCTCCTCCTCCTCCCCCTCCTCGCCGCCGCGGGCAAGGGGGCGGTCTGACCGAGGTCACTTGCCGCCGCAGCCGTCCTGTGCCACATGCTTACATCCCGTGCCGGAAACAAGGCATCAAGGGTCCAGCTTCAAACAGCAGCTCGGCATCAAGGGCGCCAAGTAGGAGATTGTGAGTCCTCCCTGCTTCCTCCTTCTGTTACTACTATCCGTGCATTGGGATATATGTTGCAACTGCAATGGGTGCCTGCCTCTGGTTGGATTGTGTGGCTAATTGGGAGTGAAGGAAACTGAAATACTACAAGTGGCAGTTTGTGCACTGCTGTTGTATATATATACTACCATATTGATATTGCAATGGTTTTCGTTCAGCACAATACATAGATCCAAGTTGTTCCATGTGACTTTCAATTTCCTACTCACTGCCCTTCACAGCGGTAAACTGATCTGCTGTGTAGCAGATTCTGAATTGCTGTTGCATAAGTAGGCTCTGCTCTCTCTCTTACACACAGTAATGTTGTTGGTTGGCCAATGTCTTTGCTAACCTGTGGATGTGGGTTTGTGGCACACAAACAACTGATCCGCAAACAGTGAACTGATTGGGATTGCCGGGAATTCTGTTTTCACATTTCGTGAGACAGTTGAGATGGGAGTGCTGCTTTGCTCCATGCTGCTGCAAGTGTTACCCTTAACCTGCACTTATTTCTGTACCCAAAGATTAAAACTTTGCTTTTTCCTGATACTCATGCCTCTAAAAGTCTTTTCACTGTGTTTGCAGAAGGTTCAGATTTAGTTAAGTTGCAGAATAACATCTTTTTAGGTGAGTCCAGCCGTGCTTATTCAATGGTCTTAAATTTTTTTGAATTTGTAAACATCCTATGCCTCTATGCAGCAATGCCATCGAATTTGTAAACATCCTATGCAAGTTGTCATTTTTAGAATAATTTGTGCATGACAAAGTTTTTGATTGTTCCAGATGTTGCTCTGCTAAGAAATTAATTTTGCCTGAAAAGCATGGCTGCCTGCTGGAATGATTTGTGCATGACAAAGCTCTTAATTTTTCCAAGTGAAGGATATAGATTTCTGCTAAGTTGTACTTTATCTGGCACAGTTACAATTGCTTTGCACTTGTAACATCAGACCCATTGTCTATTGGCTACTGATTCTTTTCTTTGGCATGCTTCACTGCAGGTTGCTAATCCTAATATAAGGTCAGCGGGGATGCGCATGATGATTTTGGAACCAAGACACCGGAGCACTACAAAGAGAGGTTATCCTCACTAACAAATATTTCTTAATTTTTTCACGTACATAGCAAATGCCATGTCTACCGGACTAAATTAGTTACGTCTAGGTCTCGCACATCACCTAAGAAACAAACTGTGAACAGTTTGTTTATGGATGAAAACTCTGAAAATGATATGATGATTCCTATGACCACACTGATTTTGAGCCTAGGACTTTGAGTAGATAAAGCTATGTACTGATGGGTCTACTTGTTCGGAAAACATGATGAGCTGCAAGCCTGCAATGCCTACCTGTTATACTAGACCTAATCATGCAGTTTTTTGTTCCTAATTGTTGTTACCTTTGCAGCGAGAGCAATGATGGTTAGCGCAAGGCTGTACTCCTTTTGTCTACCCTGTTCCAGCCAGATACTCGCTATTTGGGCCGGTTGTCGGAAATTTTGGGAATTCATCGCTATATACTGTGTAATTTTCTTAGTGATGACATGCTTAGTATTGGGCATGCTTATTTGGGTCTGTATTCCAAACTGCCGGCTAGGGCGTGCAACACGTGCCAAATGTTCTAGCTTTGTAAAAATGTGACTATGAATCTGTTACATGGATCTTTTATATCTGTGCCAGTGAATGTGTTGGGTTGTTATTACTATATAATCTGTCGGCTATGAAATTAAAAATGGGCTGGGTTACTGAAAATAGGCCTGAAGAAAAATGGGCTTGTAATTGGGCTTGGCCCACAAATAATGAAAATAAAATAGGCTTATAATTGGGCTTAGCCCATGAATAGACTGCACATTGATGGGCCTTTTTGGTCATAAGATATTTTGTGATGAACCAAATCGTCATAACGTCGCTGCCACGTCAGCTCCACGTCACTGCCACTTCATCCAAGTACAAGGTTTTGTGACATTTTATAGGTCTTTAATGACAAAAACTATCGTCATAAATTAGTGACGGTAGAAGATTTTGTCATAAAATTTATGACGAAAAAAGGTGTTTCGTCATTAAATTCCTTTTATTACGGGGTATAGATGACGAACGAATTTTCGTCACGCGAGTGTCACAGATTATGAAATATGACGAAAAAATGGGTTTCTATGACAAAAATAAAATGTTATAAAATGTGATATTTGTTGTAGTGATATAAGACGTGGTCAAACTTGGCACAATCTTCGATAATAACATTTGACTCTTAATATCTTTTAAATATAATGTCTGCAGCAATAAAATTATAATTGCATGAAACTACTTTTAAATATGAATACAATAATATCATTTTTGTAAGAAATTTTTTTTATTATTCAAGATTAATAGTAAGTCAAAGTTTTTAAAGTTTGAATCTTGAATTACGTACGTGTCTTATATTCTGAGAGGGAGTATGAGATAGTTTTAGCGGCCTAAACAACTCGAGAAGTGGCCTAGACGTGAAAATCCAACATGTCCACCACTGTCTGTGACTAATTAACTAAGACTAATGACACCACAGATCTGAGATCTCTGCCTAGCACCAAGACACTCGCAATAGTCTTTGTCGCATCTTCAAGATTGAAACCATTTTTGCATTGCAACCTCCGCTCAACTATAAATAATATAACGACCCACACAATTCCAAACCAATAATTGCTGCACCGAAGCGAGAGCCACAGCCATCCATCCCAGTGCCAGACTGCCAGCCATGGACTTTGTGCGACAGGACAGCATCACCGTGGTCTCCCTGGAAGTGGCGGCCGCCGCCCTGTACGCGCGCGCGGCGTCCTCGCTCCTCCGCCCCGGCCTGCCCCGCCTCGCCGCGCTCCTCCCGGTGATGGCGTTCCTCGCCGCGGCTCCCTTGTCGTTCTCGTCCGCCATGGTCCGGGGCACCTCGGCTTTCATCCTCGCGTGGCTCGGCCTGTTCAAGGTCGCCCTCCTCGCCACCGGCCGCGGGCCGCTCGGCGACCCCGCCCTTCCCATCCTCCCTTTCGTCTTCACCGCGGCCCTCCCGGTCAAGCTCAAACGCCCCCGCCGCCATCGTCCCGACGCTGCAACGGCGGCGGCAATGTCGCCCACGCGCAGAGCCAGATCGGTTTGGCTCCTTTCTTGCGCGGTCAAGGTCGCCGTCATCGCGGCGGTCGTCCATCTCCTGCAGTCCAAGGATCAGCTCCACCTCTACGTGCGCCTCGTCCTCCTCGGCATCCACATGTACTGCTTCCTGGACCTCGTCCTCCCCTGCATGGCGGCCGCCGGCGGCGCGCTCGGCATGGAGCTCGAGCCGCAGTTCGACAAGCCGTACCTGGCATCGTCCCTGCGGGACTTCTGGGGCCGGAGGTGGAACCTCATGGCGTCGGCCATCCTCCGGCCGTCGGTCTACGACCCCGTGCGCGCCGTGGCGGGGATGGCGGCGGCCGTCCTGGCCACGTTCGCCGTGTCGGGCGTGATGCACGAAGCCATGGCGTGGTACCTCACCCTGCGGCCGCCCACCGGGGAGACGGCCGCCTTCTTCCTCATCCACGGCGCGTGCTGCGTGGCCGAGGGCTGGCTCGCGCGGCGGTGGGCGGAGAGGGGGTGGCCGCCGCCGCCGCGGCCCGTGGCGACCGCGCTCGTCGCGGCGCTCGTGGCGAGCACGACGTTCTGGCTCTTCTTCCCGCCGCTCTACCAGGTTGGAGCCGAGGAGAAGCTGCTCGAGGAGTACGCTGCGCTGGCGGCGTTAGTCGTGGACGCAGGGAGAAAGCTGTCTCGGTATGCTTGATCGAGGTCGCGATTTTGACAGTTGGAAACGTTAGTTCTTTGTGCAAATGTAAGAGTATCTCCGGCGGTTCCTCGTTTTCTAATCCAACTATCTTACGAAGAGAATTATCCTTTCTAGCATAGTAAAATGCAATATGTGCGTCACGCACATGACGTTAGATTTATTAGTTCCAGTTTTAATATTCCTTGTTAGCCAGAGTCCACATTTTGCTGGGTTCTTTCCATTATCACTCTTAACTCTTGAGTAGCCAGANCAAGGATGAATCCACCATAGCCTAGGCCTACGAATGTTCAACCGAGACAGATGTTTGTGCCACAGCAGCACAAACCAGTCAGACCGGTTCCTACGACCGGTCAGACCGGTGTCCAGCAGAAGCCGGTGGTTGTGCCCCAGCAGCACCGACCGGTCCAACCGGTTACCCCAACCAGTCCGACCGGTTTCCAGAGGAGGCCGAGCAAGGAGCCGGCCAAGCAGGAATATCGCCCCGTTATGAAGAGAGAAGAACCTGCTCCTGTTGTTCCAAAGCCAATTGTGAAGAGTGTGATTCAAATTGGCTCTATGGTAGTTGATTCATCAATGGCTGATGGACCCAATGTGATTGGCGCATCGGCCGTAAAAAAGGTTCCTTTGCCTCAGTACACGCAACCAAAGTGGTGTCCTCCTGGTTTGTCTCATTCTCAGAAGAGGAGATTGCTGCGGCTGCGCACTCAAAAGCAAAGGGAGGAAGAATCGGCTAAGAAGAGGGAGGAGTGGTTCAATGAGGCTAAGCCGATGATTCCGCCAGTTGGTCAGAGTTCCAAGGATGGTTCTGGTGCCCAAGATATTCAAGCTAAGGAATCAGAAAAAGCCGAGCCATCTGTAGCAAGTTTGGCTAACCTGGCCGCAACCGGTTAGACCGGTATCCCTGACCAGTCAGACTGGTCACTCGCTGTTCCAGTTCTGGCAACTGGAACCGGTCAGACCGGTCAAGAGGAACCGGTCAGACCGGTGTCGCCTGAGGAGTCAGTGGCCGATGCATTTTCTTCTTCGGCTAAGGTTTCAATTCCGCCCACTGCAATTTCAGATGTTCAGATGGGCAATGATGATGAAGCTGTTGACTTTGAGCCTTCACCCAGCAGGACCAATATGGAAATTAATGTTATCTACATGAACGCCGATTATTGTTTCATCAGAGATGATGAACGGGTGGCTCAAGTTGATTTTGCTCCCAAGAATGCTGTATTTTAGAGGCCCTCAGAATCGGATAACCATCTGAAAGCTCTTTATGTGAAGGGCCACATTAAGGGAAAGCCGATTTCTAGGATGCTTGTTGATGGTGGTGCTATTGTGAACATCGTGCCATACACTTTGTACAAGAAGTTGGGAGGTTTGGACAGCGAGCTAATCAAGACAAGCATGACGATCAGCGGCGTTGGAGGAGGAGAACCGATGAGCGCCAAGGGAGTTGCATCATTGGAGCTTACCGTTGGGAGCAAGACGCTGGCGACTGCTTTCTTCGTCACGGAGGTAACTTTAGTGTTATCTTGGGGCGCGATTGGATTCATGCAAATCAATGTGTGCCTTCTACCTTGCATCAATGCTTGATTCAATGGGTTGGTGACGAAGTTGAGGTTGTTTATGCGGATACTTCGGCATGTGTTGCTATGGCCGATGCATCTATTCTGGGAGCTCATGATAATGTCAAGTGCTTGACTGGGATTGATATTTCAGACTTTGAGTTCCTTGCTTGCACTAAGGATGGCTTTGTATCTGCTGCTCTAAGGCCGGTTCAGAGATCGGTTGATTCAGATAATGAAGAGTAGATGGATGCAAGCGAGAAGTGGCTAAAGGAAAGGGTGGAGCATTATCGGTCAAACATGAATGATGCATGTGAAGCTATTAATGATTTTGAAGAAGTAGAGAAGTTAGGACAAGGATTTACATCGGCTGATCCTTTAGAAAAGATAGACATAGGTGATGGTTCTGTACCAAGGCCGACTTTTGTAAATCAAAATTTGAAAGCTGATTATAAAGCTGAATTAATCGAGTTATTAAAAGAATATTCTGATTGCTTTGCTTGAGAGTACCATGAGATGCCTGGTTTAAGTCGTGAATTAGTTGAACATTGATTGCCAACTAAACCTGGTTTTAGGCCATATAAACAAGGCAATAGATGATTTAATCCTTTATTTTATGATCGCATAAAAGAAGAGGTTAATCGTTTGCTTGAAGCTAAGTTTATTCGGCCATGTCGTTATGCTGAATAGATCTCTAATATTGTGCCTGTTGAGAAAAAGGGTTCAAATAAGATTAGAGTGTGTATTGATTTTAGAGATCTTAATAGAGCAACTCCCGAAGATGAATATCCTATGCCTATAGCCGATATGCTTATTAATGATGCTTCTGGACATAAGATTATTAGCTTTCTTGATGGCAATGCGGGATATAATCAAATCTTTATGGCCGAGGAAGACGTATACAAAACGGCTTTTAAATGCCCTGGCTTTGTTGGTTTATTTAAATGGGTTGTGATGACTTTTGGTTTGAAGAATGCCGGCGCTACTTATCAAAGAGCAATGAATTTGATTTTTCATGACTTACTTGGTGTTATCCTAGAAGTCTATATTGATGATATTGTTGTCAAATCGGCTGGATTAAATTCTCACTTGGCTGATTTACGTCTTGCTTTTGAAAGAATGCGTCGGTATGGTTTAAAGATGAACCCATTGAAATGTGCTTTTGGTGTATCGGCTGGAAGATTTTTAGGCTTCATGGTTCATGAAAGAGGCATAGAGATAGATCCTAAGAAAATAAAAGCTATTGATAAGCTTGAAGCGCCTACTTGCAAGCATGATTTACAGAAGTTCTTGGGCAAAGTTAATTACTTGAGGCGGTTTATTTTTAACTTATCCGGAAAAGTTAGTGCTTTTACTCCTATACTTCGGTTAAAGAATGAAGCTGATTTTACTTGGGGGGCAAAGCAGCAAGAGGCCTTTGAGAAAATCAAGAAATATTTGTCTTCGCCATCTATTCTTAAAGCGCCTAAGAATGGAGTGCCATTTAGGCTTTATATTTCGGCCGAAGGTAATGTTATTGGGGCTGTTTTGATTCAAGAAACAAATGGCAAGGAGCATATTATTACCTATTTGAGTCGATGGCTTTTGGATGCGGAAACAAGGTATAAACCTGTTGAAAAATTATGCTTGTCTTTATATTATGCTTGTACAAAATTGAGGCATTATTTGTTGTCTAGTACTTGCATTGTGGCATGTCAAGCCGATGTTATTAAGTATATGTTGCATAGACCGATTTTGAGCGGAAGGATCGGTAAGTGGGCATATGCTCTTATTGAATATGATTTGGCTTGTGAACCTTTGAAATCCATGAAAGGCCAAATTGTAGCTGATTTTATTGTTGAACATCGGATTAATGAGCATGATTTAGAAATTGATTACATGACTTTTACTCCATGGAAATTGCATTTTGATGGATCGGTTTGCAAGAACGGATGTGGCATTGGAATCGTTCTTGTTTCTCCTAATGGAGCTGTTTTTTAAAGCTCTTAGCCGATTAGAAATTGAATGCACAAATAATCAAGCCGAATATGAAGCTTTATTATTCGGATTAGAGATTTTGCATGACATGGGAGTAAAATATGTTGAAGCTTTTGGTGATTCATTACTGGTTGTGCAGCAAGTATATAAGGTGTGTCAATGCTTAGAAGGTTCATTGAATATTTATCTTGACAAGTGCCTTGATATTATTCCATATTTTGACGAATTCACCATATATCATGTTCCAAGATGTGAAAATCCTAGAGCTAATACTTTGGCACAGCAAACATCCGGCTATGATGTCCAGAAAAGACACTTCCATAAGAAAAGGTCATTGATTGCTATTTTCAATGGTGAAGCTCTAACGCTTGCAGCAGAACAGGACAGAACCGGTCAAACCGATTCCTAGACCGGTCAGACCGGTCCTGCGTTCAATACAGAGACCGGACAGACTGATCCAGGAACCGGTCAGACCGGTTCATCGTCTGCTGATCCAATTTCGGCCGCTAAAAATCCTCAAAATAAAAAGGCCGAAGTGGATGATTGGAGAGTGCCCATTATTAAATATTTGAAGAATCCCAGTTCTGGAATAGACAGGAAAATTCGGCGTTTGGCTTTCAAATATATTTTGATCGATGATGAGTTGTATCATCGCACCACCGATGATTTAGTGCTTAAATGCTTGGGCGCTGATCAAGCTAGAGTGGCCATGGGTGAAGTTCATGAAGGGATTTGTGGAACGCATCAATCGGCTCCTAAGATGAAGTGGTTACTTAGAAGAGCTGCCTTCTATTGGCCTACTATGATGGCTGATTGTTTTCGTTACTACAAAGGATGTGAAGAATGTCAGAAGTTTGGTAATATTCAAATGGTGCCTGCTGCATTACTTCATCCTATTATTAAACCATGGCCTTTCCGAGGATGGGGATTGGATTTTATTGGAGAGATACATCCTTCTTCTTCAAAGGGTCACCGCTTCATGTTGGTTGCTACGGATTACTTCACTAAATGGACTGAAGCTGTTCCTCTCAAGAATATGACCCATAAGGAGGTAATTGAGTTTATTACTGAGCATATTATTCATAGATTCGGCATTCCACAAACTTTAACTACGGATCAAGGCACATCTTTTATGTCTAAAGAGGTGCGAGTTTTTGCCGATATGTATAAGATCAAATTGCTCAATTCATCTCCATACTATGCTCAGGCTAATGGTCAAGCCGAGTCTAGTAATAAGACTTTGATTAAATTGATCAAGAAGAAGATAGAGAAGAATCCCCGAAGATGGCATGAAGTCTTGTCTGAAACTTTGTGGGCTCATCGCATATCTAGACATGGTGCTACTAAAGTCACTCCTTTTGAGCTTGTTTATGGTCAAGAGGCCGTTTAGCTCAGGAAGTTGCGGTGCTAGCACATTGGAGACCGCAACAATTAGTCCAAGTTCGATGGAAGCAACATGGTCTCTGGAATGACCGACTGTTGTGGTGCTGGAAGTTCTGGAGGACCGCAAGAATTGGTGCAAGAAGTGGAGGATGACATACTCTCTGGAATGACAGGATGTTGCGGTGCTTGAAGCTTTGGAGGACCGCAATAGTCGGTGGAGGAGCAAGACAAGCAAACGGGCAAAGTTCGGCACCCAGACCGGCCTGACTGGTGTGGGGGACCGGTCAGACTGGTTACCCGTTTTGTAATCCGACTAGGACTCTAAAATTAGGATTCCGAGGTTGTAACGAGTTGTAACTTGGTTTCCTTGCGGGACAAGACCTACCCTCCCTATAAATATAAGGGGATTCGGCCGATTGAAAACACAACAATCGAATCAATCAAATTTACTACTTTTACCTTTACTTTTTTGCATCTCCAAACCCTAGCTTTTCCAACCTCTACTTGCTGTTCTTCCTGCGTCTCTGCAACATTTGAAGGCGTCCTAGGTGGCCTGCCGACCCTAGGGCACCCCTGATCGCGTTCTCCCTGACGGATCCTTCCGGGAGGCGTTTTTAGGGTTTACCCCCTTCTTCCCCGACGGGAACCGGTCTGACCGGTGCCCCTGACCGGTCTGACCGGTCGGCGCAGGGAAGCTGCGGGTTTATCGTGTTACGTGCTGCGCGTTCTAGCGCTTTCGTGTGTTGACCTAATTCTGCGTCAACAGAGTTAAAAGTGGTTTCTACCATATTGGTAGTTGAGAAGATCTCAACCAACTTATTAGGTGGACGTAGTACAGCCAATTTGAAGTTGGCAAAGGGTAACCGGGATGTCACACACGCGCGCGGTGTGGGCTTGGGCGTGTCGAGTCGAGTCGAGACGGACGGACGGACGTGATGTGTTGCGGTGTTGTGGTCGGTTTTGCCACTTGTCAACGGGATTAATGGTAGAATCAATTACGTACTGTAAATGCTCACAGGGACGCGCCTTATTTGCTCCGCGGGATTCTTGCCTTTCCTGCAGAGGCGTCCAGGTGCATCCCCCTCCGCCAAGCAGCGCCTATAAAAGGAGGCTCTCCTCTACCCAGAGACACACACCAACACAACCTCTCAGGTATTCCTGCTTAGGAGACCTCTCCCTTCTCACTCATTGTTTCTGCTGCAACACTTGCCTCCCCATCGCTAGCACTGCGCGCACGGTTCTAGCGAGAGCAGAGCGTCCAGAACATCGACTGGCGTGAGATCCTGCTCGGGATAGCCAGAAGATAAGGTTTTTTGGGAGCGTCTTCACACGACTGCTCAAGTTCGTCTACTTCCTGGTGCCCTGTACGACTACGTCCACTACTTCTCGGTGTCGTTCGAGAGACTGCACTGCATTGCACTCGTACGGCTACATCGAACAAGGTCAACCGATTAGTATGACTAATCCAGTTGATAACGGCGCAGCCAATGCCTCTAGCAGCGACCCCGTCTAAGGTACATCCTGAACCTTATTTGGTTCTTTACTTTGTTCTTGTTTAATATGCACTACCGGAGAAGGAGCCATCGGTACCGGTTCCAAACCCCCTTTGGTACCGGGTTTTGGAACCGGTACCGAGCATCCGTGACTAAAGGGTCGCCCCTTTGGTACCGGGTATTTACCCGGTACCAAAAGGGGGCCTTTGGTACCGGTTGGTAACACCAACCGGTACCAAAGGTTTTTATGCGCAAAAAAAATAATTTAAATCCCGGGGAGGCTCCCACACACGCGCACGTCGCAAGTCACAAGTCACACGATTTTTCACGCGAAAATACGCGCGTGCGGCGCGTGGGGTTCGAACCCACGACCTGTGGCTTCGCGCGTTGCTTCCTTACCATCTCACCTACACACCACAGCTGACCAAGTCCCAGATACTTTCCTTTTGAATTAACCCGTGGAGGGGCCTTTGGTACCGGGTCGTAACTCCACCCGGTACCAAAGACCCCCCTTTGGTACCGGGTCGTGTTACCAACCGGTACCAAAGGGTCCAGACCCTTTGGTACCGGGTCGTAACACCACCCGGTACCAAAGGGGGTCTTTGGTACCGGGTGGTGTTACGACCCGGTACCAAAGGGTCCTCGGGGCCTACCAAATTTAGACCCGGTACCAATGACCCCTTTGGTACCGGGTCATAAGTAACGGGTACTAAAGGGGGTGACCGATAGGCCATTTTCTGGTAGTGATGAGATTGAACTTGAATACGTGTACATATCATGTTCCCACTGGATCACTATTTATCATCATGATTTACATGCTTATATTCGGAACGAAAATATGTCGAATTATGCCTATATTTCTAACGTTAATCACCCAAGGAGAGCGACATGAGGTGGAGGAGAAGGGGATGAACTAATCAAGTCAAGAGAGGATCATTCAAGAAGCGACGATCTTGCAGGAAACTCACAAGCCAGGATCTGCAGTTAAACGTCACCGAATCTGAGATAAGTTCCACATGCTGGCATGCACTACTTAGAGCAAATCTGACAAAGCACCACTTCTTTGCAAAATCACCGCCGGGTTCTTTGGAAGCAGATGGTATCGTACGTGAAACTTAACGATGATTCCTCGTCGCAGGAGCGCGCAACACGTTGCCACATTCCTCGTCCCAAGAACTTCCTATGAAAAATTATTGTAAATAGGAGTAAAATAATATTTAAAACATCTTTAACAGACGGCTAGAGTGTGCAACGGAATGCAGCCCAATCCGCTATACCCACGAGCCAGTGCCCATCACCGATTTAGCGTATTCATGCTGATAGATCTATATGTTCTAAAGGACTTGATTAAACTCAATTTATTTGTGACTTACGAATCAAATCTTGATCAGCTTTATAAACATCAAAGATAAACAGATCTATTGCAAAAGCATATTGTAAATAAAAAATGAACAGAGCAAATAGATCTTAAACAAATGTAAGCCGATAAGATAAAACAACAAGCCACGACAAAGGGTGAGTGATCTAAACGAAGAAGAGCGATATATTTCAATCTAAACCTTAGAGCAACTCGATAAAATGGTGAATTATCTAGACGAAGAAGGGCGATGTGCCTCAATCAAAAGCCAAAAATAACTCGGTAGATGTCGGGCTTACAGCAAACTAGAGATCAAGATAATGCATGTCACACCCAGATTAAGAAGAAATCCGAATGCTGCTATATGTGAATTCAGGAAGTCCAACACACACATATAGCTCTAGAATAATAATATGAAAGAGAAACCAGTGCTCGAATCAAAAGAGTGACATCCTGAATTATTACAAATAAGACACAAGTCTTTAATCAAAATAATACGCAACCACTATTTATTAGACTCTCGTGGTGTCGTCATTGCGCTAGCTATACCCATGAGCTAGTGCCCATCAAGTCAAGGTCCACCCGAGTCCACAACAACCAAGGTCTTGGCCCTAACTCAACCCAAAATACTAGCCTGATAGGTGAGGACAACCCTCCACCTCCTCCCCATATGTGTTGTGCTCTCTCACCATCAATTTTCGATGTGAGACTAAACCTGACAATCTCCCGCCTCAGATATCGGGCCCCAATTCTTCCATCACACAACCCATGTGATCTTCTGAAAGACTTTATCCCACGCACCGGCTCTAACTTCCCGTCACACACAACCCCGTGTGTCCCTCCGAAGATGCTTACCGGCTCCCCCGTCACCATATATATGACATGGGGAAATATTTATGTTTCCAACCATCGGCTCTAACACCACTTGTTAGACAGCTTCAACCAGGATTCGGCCCAGATGAAGACGTTCAGTGGTGGCTCCATTAGTGACAGCGGCATTTCAAAGGCTTCCAGCGGTGCTCCTGTTCGGTGGTCATGGCTAATTGGAGCACGCGGTGGCGATGGATGTCTTCGGCTTCGGCGATGGCGGTGCTGTGCGATGGGGAGGGGGCAGGGTGGTAACAATACGGGTGCAAGGGCTCGGCTTTTGCGTCGCTTTATACGGTGTAGGGTGCGGGCATGGCTTGGCAGCGCGCATGCCAAGGCCAGTTACTGCGGTGCAGGCCTTGGAGGGCCGCAGCATGGGTCAGGCAGGGACCAAGGAGAGAAGGAGGAGGGTCGAGCCGGAATCGAAATGGGCTCAGGGTATTGAACTGAACTGGGTGAAGAGTTTAGGGTGCAAAAGAAAACTATGCTGATTTGAGATTGTTAGTATGGACCGGATTTGCTTAGAGTCGAGGGTTGGACTGCGGGTCAAGCTGAGGGTTTTGAGGTTTAAAACTTTTGAAAAATTTAAGAATATATCTATAAGCGTCTACATCATTCTTTTAATTTAAATCATGAAAAATATTTTGAGTTGTCCAAAAATTCCAAGAAAATCCCAGAGATACGTGTGGACATTAAGAACCCAAATAATATATTTGGAGCTCATGAAAAGGATTCTAGAAGCTTCCAAAAATTGGAGTTAGCTTTAGGAAAATAGGAATATATTAAAAAATCCAAAAATTCCTAGAAGAACCTAATAGATATCTAAATGCATTTGGAGCACAGAACTCTCAAGATACACAACATTAAGAACACAACAACTGCACTTGAAACTTATGTCATTTTAATTTGATACAGAAAGGAATTTTCCCCTATGCTATTTCCCTGTAAGAAAATTATATGTTGGAAAATTTAGAAATTCAACAAAATCATTTAATTAATGATTCTTCCTAACCACATCCAAAAATTTTAGGGTGTGACAAAACTCTAGCATCTAGGCACCTACTCCCTCCAGTCCTACATGCGCAACAATCATATGTTTGTCTTGGTATCTGGTGCAGCAAGTCTCGCGCCTAAGACCGTCCCCAACCCATGGTGTCCATAGATAGTGTCTACATTGCCAACTAAGCAAGACACTATGTTTAGAAACTACATCTCTCAATGCATAGTTTCTTCATGTAGATCCATAATTAATACCAAATCCATCATTCTCTCTCATCTCTACCAATCATATTTATTGTTCAATTATCATGAAGACACTACTATCTCCCAATGCATGACTTGGTAGTGTCCAGTGCATAGGTTCTCATGAGGAAACTGGGTCTTGCATGCGACCCGATTTCCTCCTCTCTCCACTCTCTCTCTTATTTAATATAGTGCCATGTAAGCTAATAGTTCTAGGTGGTAATGTAATAAATGCTATGGAAACCATCCTAGTTGGAGGGTTGGGGATGGCCTAACACACTGTTTGGATCCACAGCAGTAAAAGTTGAGCTAGCTAATCTTTTTTGGGGACCTATTTGGATCCGTAGCTAGATTTTATTTTGTGTCTTACCCACCACCCATGTAGATTTTAGTTATTAGCTGGTTGCTCCTAGCTAACCAGCTAAACATTAGAAGGTGGGATCCAAACAAGATCTAAAAATCAAACCAGAGGGAGTACATAATTGACTTATTTAGGAAAAGTCCAAATTACTCTCCTCAACTATAGAGAAAGTATGTATAATCTTCTAAATATTTTTTTGGTTCAGTTTAGCCCCATAAACTATGTCAACTTGTCTATTTTTTCTCTTTATCACAAGTGGTGTCTTAAGTTAAATTTTGCATGATGATAGCGGGCATCATAACTTATGTTAAAAATACATCATAAACTTTTGAATCATTATTTTGGTAGGCTAAGATTTTTAGTAGTAAAATAATCTTTATGGAACCGAATTGTTTTGGAAAAAATTAATACGTATATTTTTTTCACTTGTGTATGGAGAAACAAAAACGATAAAATATTTGAAGGGGTAAGCTAAACTAAATGACATAGTTCCAGGAGAGTTATGCTTGTCATAATAGGAGGAAGTAATTTGGATTTTTTTGTTTTATTATTGACACCCGCGGCAACGGCTGGGTTACTATAAAATTGCTTTGAATATGGTGGCAGCCAGTTGCCTAGACAGTGAAGCGGCATCCACGGAGGCACGCGCGTGCAGAGATGACACACTTTACCTGTCCCAAGGTCAAGGTCCCATTTTATTTGCACCTGAGGGCTACTAGTATAGCTTAAGCTGCCTGTCCCAAGGTCAGATCGAGATGCGCCTAGCACGGAGATAGTAGCCGTTTGCTGTTCCTGAGGCGGCAGGGTCATATTCTAAATCTTGGTCATCAATACATACGGTACGCATGTAGTGTCCCTCCTTTACAAAATATAAGAAATTCTAATTTTGTTCTAATTCATACTAGATAAATTTTGACCAACTTTCTAAAAAAGAACAATAATATTCATGACATCCAATGATCATCAATAGACTTATTATAAAATATACTTTAATAGTTTACTTATTTGATTCACTAAATGCTAATATTTTTCTCTGTAAACTTGGTCAAACTTTCAAATGTTTGACTTAGGACAAACCCAGAATATCCTTTACTCTAGGACGGAGGATCTGGCCTTTGCCGAGTGTCAAGCTCTTTGCCGAGTGCAATTTGCCGATTAGGGAGCAATCTTTGCCGAGTGTTTTTAAAATACACTCGGCAAAGAAAATATTTGCCGAGTGTCAAAAAAATACACTCGGCAAATAAATCTTTGCCGAGTGTTTTTTTTTTGCACTCGGCAAAGAAAATGTTTGCCGAGTGTTTTTTTTACACTCGGCAAAGCCATAATTAAAACCACATTTTGAAGTAGTAAATCAATTCAAATCAAAAAGTTTTGAACTACAAAGTTGTATAACTTCTCAAGATGTAGAACTTTTAGTTCGATCATTTCTTCATTCGACAAATTCATATGAATATTGTTCACAAAATCTCTTTCTCTCGTAGAGTCACTACCAGAGAACTCTCTATCCATCCTCCCTAATCGGTCACGGTTGGATTGGACCCGGTACCAATGGAAGCATTGGTACCGGGTCCAATCCCCAATAATTCTGCGCGCTCATTGGTACCGGGTGGTGTCACCACCCGGTACCAATGAGCCTCGGGGCCTTTGGTACCGGTTGGTGACACCAACCGGTACCAAAGGGGCCCCCTTTGGTACCGGGTGGTGCCACCACCCGGTACCAAAGGGGCCCTGCGTATAAAGGGGCCTTC
Organism: Alloteropsis semialata; assembly: GCA_004135705.1. NCBI lineage: Eukaryota > Viridiplantae > Streptophyta > Magnoliopsida > Poales > Poaceae > Alloteropsis > Alloteropsis semialata. The sequence continues at coordinate 11,443,361 of CM014277.1, forward strand.
TTCCTCCCCCAGCCCGAGCCATGGCTCATTTCTTCATCCTCCATTGAGCTCGGGTTGGGGAGCTCATGCCCGATTTTTTCATAACTTTTGGAGATTTTGCAAACCAAGTCCGCTAGAAGGTTAGCAACTTCATCCTCTCTCTTTTGACGTTTAGTATGGTCTATTTCATGCTCTATGTTTTGAGTAATTTGTGTTTTGTGGAATGGATTGAAATAAGAGATTTTTGATTGAATCTTCATTTTTATTATGAATTTGTAATAGAGAATCAATATATAGTTAGTTGTTGCATGTGTGGAGATGATGCACAAATTTTTAGACATTGTTTAGATTTTTGGATTATTTGTAGAAACTTTAAATGATTTTTATATTTATGCTTATTATGATTTTTAGATATTAGAAATGATATTCATATTTAGGGTTATTAGGAATTTTAGAGATTATAAATGAAATTCATATTTAGGCTTATTACGAAATTTAGAATTACATCTTTTTAGAGGCTTCAAATGACGTTGATATTTAGGGTTATTAGGATTTTTTGAGATTATAAATGATATTCTTATTTAGTTAGATTTTAAATTCAATTTTACTTCTCATGGTTGTCAATAGAAAATAGAATTTTACTTCTAGTTATTTGAGAATGCATGAGACCTAGGAATAATGGATAGTTTTTTCGTAATATACTAATATGTTATGTCAAAATTAAAAAAAATCAAGTGTTCTAGAATCAACATGGATACTGCAGCTGGAGGAAGTGGTGATGATGGTAGGGGTAATCATCGTTCCTCTGCTGGCAAGGGGAAAACCACCGTCAACCCTCAACCGAAGCCAAAGAAAAAAGGAGCGTTGCATAGAGCAATGGTTCGATATTTGCAAGGGAAGCATGAAGATGATGTTGCGGCAGGCTTAGAACCTCCGTTTGATGGTCGTTATGCTCCACCGCCAGTTGCGGGTCAAACAACTCCACCTCCAGACCCAAAGAATACGCCCAAAGATGCTTAAATACCACCGCCTGTCATAATGTGATCTATGTCTGTATTTTTTTTTCAAATTAATAAGTTTTTCCCAAGCAAGAACAAAACCTACATACGATTTGTAATTTAATTTCTGCGCGTGTCTTTAGAAATACATCTTTTTGGTGGCATCAAATGATGTTGATGTTTACGGTTATTAAGATTTTTAGAGATTATATATGATATTCTTATTTAGGTTTATTACGAACTTTAGAAATTGGGGATGAATTTTCATTGTATTTTGTGAATAGATGAATCGGCAATGGATGTACAACGCGGATAGACGCTCATCTGACTTCATTAATGGCGTTCATCAATTCCTCGACGCGGCAGAGGCTAACTCAACCTCGGGTTTTATATGCTGTCCATGCAAGGTCTGTGAGAATAAGAAGGATTATCACATCTCGAAGAAGGTGGTCCACACACACTTGCTTATGAGTGGTTTCATGCCTAACTATATCTGTTGGACCAAACACGGCGAAGCGGGGATATTCTTTGAAGAAGGTGATGAAGAAGGTGACGACAACATCCCGGACTTTGCACAATACGGTGCCTTTGCAGATGATACGGCAATGGGCGAGGGTGAAGCAGTTGCAGAGGATGAGGATGATGACGCCTTAGGTGGCATGATCCGTGATGAAGAGAAAGACTGTGAAAGTGCGAAAGAGCGGGAGAAGATGAACCGTTTGTTGGAGGACCACAAAACATTGTTGTACCCAGATTGCAAAGAGGACCAGAAAAAATTGGGTACCACACTGGAACTGTTGCAATGGAAGGCAACTAATGGCTTGTCTGACAAAGGTTTTGGAGAGATATTGAAAATGATAAAGAAGATGCTTTCAGAGGGCAACACATTGCCCGAAACAACATACGAAGCAAGAAAAATCGTTTGCCCTCTAGGACTGGAAGTACAAAAGATACACGCATGTCCCAATGATTGTATCATTTATCGGGGCAAGTCGTACGAATCTTTGGACGCCTGTCCGGTTTGCAATTGCTCGCGGTATAAAATCAGGCGAGACGACCCTGGTGATATTGAGGGAGAGGCCCCCAAGAAAAGAGTCCCTGCCAAGGTGATGTGGTATTTCCCTATAATACAACGTCTGAAGCGCTTGTTCAGAAACAAAGAGCATGCTAAATTGCTGCGGTGGCACAAAGAGGATCGGAGGGAAGACAATATGTTGAGACACCCCGCTGATGGGTCGCAATGGAGAAAAATCGACAGAGCATTCCCAGACTTCGCAGAAGATGCAAGGAACATAAGATTTGGTTTGAGTACGGATGGCATGAATCCTTTCGGTGATATGAGCAGTAGCCACAGCACTTGGCCCGTGACTCTTTGTATGTACAACCTTCCTCCGTGGATGTGCATGAAGCGGAAGTTATTATGATGCCAGTGCTAATCCAAGGGCCAAAGCAGCCTGGCAACGACATTGATGTGTATCTAAGGCCACTGATTGAGGAACTTTTGTTGTTGTGGGGCAAAGATGGTGTAAAGGCGTGGGATGAGCACAAGCAAGAGGAATTTAACCTAAGAGCATTACTGTTTGTGACCATCAATGATTGGCCTGCACTTGGTAACCTGTCGGGACAGTCAAACAAGGGATACAAAGCATGCACACATTGCCTCGAACACACCGACTGCATTTATCTGAAACATTGTAGAAAGTGTGTGTATATGGGCCATCGTCGATTCCTTTCTGAGAAACATCCGCTGAGAAAGAAAGGAAAGCATTTTGAGGCGGAAGGTCGTAGCAAACCAAGGCATCGGGATGGAAAATATGTATTTGCTATGGTAAAAGATGTGAAGGTGGTCTTTGGGAAGGGACCTGGCAGCCAGCCAGCGGCAAGTGAAAATGGAAAGGCGCCCATGTGGAAGAAAAGTCAATATTCTGGGACCTACCATATTGGGAGGTCTTAGATGTACGCCACGCAATTGATGTGATGCACCTGACGAAAAATCTTTGCGTAAACGTGCTAGGGTTCCTTGGTACTTACGGAAAGTCAAAAGATACGCTTGAAGCACGACAGGACCTGAAACGTATGAAACAATGAGATCCCCTGCATCCTGAGAAAAGAGAGAAAGGGCGTTGGAACTTGCGTCCTGCTAGCTACACTCTAAGCAAGGAGGAGAAGACCAGCATGTTTGATTGCTTGAACAGTATTAAGGTCCCGTCCGGCTACTCATCGAATGTAAAGAGTCTGATAAATATGAAAGAGAAGAAATTCGTACACCTCAAGTCCATGACTGCCATGTGCTGCTCACACAATTGCTTCCGGTGGCGCTGAGGGGAATTCTACCCGTTAATGTCCGAACAACTATTGTGAAGCTATGCACCTTTCTCAATGCAATCGACCAGAAGGCAATCGATCCCACTAATCTAGCAAAGCTGCAGGATGATGTGGCCCAAACCTTGTCAGCCTTGAGATGATATTTCCTCCGTCTTTCTTTAATATTATGACGCATCTCCTGGTCCATGTTGTCAAAGAGATTGGTATTCTTGGTCCTGTATTCCTACATAATATGTATCCTTTTGAGAGGCTCATGGCTATTCTAAAGAAATATGTTCGTAACCGTTCTCTTCCAGAAGGATGCATCGCCAAGGGATACAGAACAGAGGAGGTCATTGAGTTCTGTGTTGACTATATCCCCGAACTGAAACCGATTGGGCTACCTGAGTCACGCCATGAGGGGAGACTACTTGGAAAGGGCACGTTAGGAAGGAAACAAACAAGGTGTAGCGACTACAATTTATTCATGAAAGCCCATTACACTGTATTGCAGTCGTCAACCATGGTGGCTCCTTACATCGAGGAGCACAAGACTATAATATGCTACCAAAATCCAAGAAAGTCTGAGAAGTGGATTACAC
>CM014277.1:11455535-11475190 GCA_004135705.1 Alloteropsis semialata
TGTGCCGCTAAGGCTCGAACAGCTCCCACGCTCGGGGGCTGGCGCCGCGATTAAGTCAGTGTGCCTCTCGGGCTCGATTGGCCCCGAACCACTCGGGAGCCAACACTGCAAACTCAGTGGTGTGCCGCTAAGGCTCGAACAGCTCTCATGCTCGGGGGCTGGCGCCACGATCAGGTCAGTGTGCCTCTCGGGCTCGATTGGCCCCGAACCACTCGGGAGCCAACACTGCAGAATTGAAGGTGTACCGCTAAGGTTCGACCAGCACTCGGACTCGGGGGCTGGCGCCATATCAAAAGCAGCGCGCCATCCGGGCTCGATCAGCCCCGAAACGCTCGGGAACTGACGCTGCGAACAAATTGCGATAGACAATACAATCCTTTTGCAGGAAATACAGTTACAACGGAGCCGGACTTGCGCCGGTTACAAACATCAAACACATCAACCGCCAAGATGACGGCCTGGGGCACTCGTCCCTGCGCCTAGTGCTACATCCGGAGCAAGCTCGGTTCACCTGAGCTCCTCGCAAGCTCTCTTGTAGCACCACTGCAGCCGTTGACGGGACAGCACCGGTGGAGGGTTGATAGCGAATGCCTTCGGCTATCCCTTGCTCTACAAAGCATTTCACCCCACATGGCCCTCATCACATGGGAATGCGGGGGTGAACGGGACAGCACTCAGACGCTGATCAACGCCTCAGGTTCTTCGCAAGCACTCTTCTAGCACCATACCATGATGACTCCACAAACTCTCCCCGGTGGATGAACCCAACAATAAGCCTCCGGCATGTTGACTGCAAGGATCCTATATCTATTCGCTCTTGGGTAGCAGCTCAGGCTCCCCGACGGGTATTTATAGCCCCTGGTCACCGGAGGACGAGAGATTTCCTCCACGATGACGAGCACGGACTCCGCGCCACGCGTCTTCCCTCCAGCCTGAAATACACAGGTCATCTTTATCTCCTTCGGCTCCACTCGACCACGGGAACATCCTGTGCGATCACGGGAACACTGTTCCTAACGACATATATCAAAAGCAACACTTCTCCGCCTGCCTCCTCTTTGGCATATCTGACAAAGAAGGAATCCTCCGGGACTCGAACCTTTCGCAGAGATAAGTATCATTTGAATAACTTCGTCAATTCCGCGAGCTTTAAAACAAGTCGCTAAAGTACTCGGGAGCACACGCCTTAATCCGTGAAACCTCGACTCTTCCGTACGCCTACGCTCCTACGCGTGCACGCGGCCCAGCTCCCTGCGCTATGGACTACGGCTATCGGGGATCAGGTGCATAAACGTAACAGGCTAACTCCCCGGGGAAATTAAAAGACTTAAAAGCTGGAAACGGAGTTCATTGATATTTATATCGCCGAATGCCTTTTCCTCTCGAATTTCTACTTTGTTGCAGGGTATGGGAGACCACTCGGCGTGCACCGGCCCTCACGCTCGGGGGCTGGCGCCGGGACGACTACTCGGCGTGCTCAGCCCTCACGCTCGGGGGCTGGCGCCGGGACGACTACTCGGCGTGCACCGGCCCTCACGCTCGGGGGCTGGCGCCGGGACGACCACTCGGCGTGCACCGGCCCTCACGCTCGGGGGCTGGCGCCGGGACGACCACTCGGCGTGCACCGGCCCTCACGCTCGGGGGCTGGCGCCGGGACGACCACTCGGCGTGCACCGGCCCTCACGCTCGGGGGCTGGCGCCGGGACGACTACTCGGCGTGCACCGGCCCTCACGCTCGGGGGCTGGCGCCGGGACGAACACTCGGCGTGCACCGGCCCTCACGCTCGGGGGCTGGCGCCGGGACGACCACTCGGCGAGCACCGGCCCTCACGCTCGGGGGCTGGGCGCCGAAATTAACGTTGGATGATCTAGCCAGATGTTCCTTGACTAACCCTTGGACCGATTCCTACGGAATCGCTTCAAGGCTCGGGGGCTACGGCCAACGGACGCACCTCGCGGCGCATCCGTTGATTGTCTGACGACCTCAGAAGAAGGCTACTAACCCTTGGACCGATTCCTTCGGAATCGCTTCAAGGCTCGGGCTACGGCCAACGGACGCACCTCGCGGCGCATCCGTTGGGAAACGGCTCTTTTCTCTCCTGTATCACGCGGTTTCGCTTCCAACTGTAGCAGGCTCGACGCTCATCAGACAGCACGACCTCGCCGACTTGTCTCTCAACCACGTACTACTCGGGGGCTTGTCGGGGGTAGACCCCCAGGGGTACCCAGAAGGCGGATTGGCCCAACCAGCAAGGGGCAGCCCAATCCGAGTGCAACTGGATCGGTTTGTCAGACTGGGTGGCCCACCAGTCGGGAGGCCCACCAGTCGGGCGAACCGGATGGGCGCGACGGCGCGCGCGGCAAGGAAAGAAGACGGCGTATCCCGCAAGAAGCTCGGAGATCAAGATAAACTAGCCGGAATTATAGGGAAAGATATCTGTAATCGTTATAGGATCGAATCCTTGTATTTCGGGTAGGTTACAATCTCTAGCCAACTTGTAACTCAAGGCAGCCAGACTATATAAGGCGCCTTGAGACCCCCCTCCACAACATCTACGATTACAACCCACGATACGAAACCTAGGACAGAACCCAACTACGGAGATCCTTCAGGAACTTCATACACAGCAATACAATCACCACCAACACAGGACGTAGGGTATTACGTCATCTCGACGGCCCGAACCTGTTCAATCCTTGCGTCTTGTGTTACCATCGACTTCTGATCCTCGATCTGTCCCTCATCAAATCAACCACGTAGGCTACCCTGTGTGGACTGCCGGGTCCAAACATCTGACAGTTCCTTGTTGTGTGCTGATTAAACTCTACCTTGTCAATTTCAGGTCAAATTGATTGGCACGCCCTGAACCTCAAGATTTTGGACCTGCGCTGAAGTTCAAGCAAATCTTCCAGGCCACAGTGTTAATTTCTGAGAGTAAATGCCTGAACTTTTGGACGTCAACACATTTTGGCACGCTCGGTGGGACAAGAAATCTTTTACGATGGCACCCGCAGACAAAGGTGAAGTCCCTGCCGTCACGATGGAAGACCTCAGTGATGAGGAGAAAAAGCTCGTGGAAGCACAACTTGAAGAATTCAAGAACCTATGCTAGACTTATTCAGCAAGACCCGTAATGCCGTGATAAAAAAGAATCAATTCCCTGTGCCAAAAGAAGCTTTTGATCAGATCACGTCGAACGAAAGAAAATTCTTCCAAGATTATGTAGATGCTGGTTTGAGTCATGCTATGATTAACCAATCAGGAATATTGGTTAATACCGTGGTGGGATTGATCGCTAAGCTATTGGATGGAGCAATGCTTAAGGATGTCCAGAAAGGACCTGCTTATTTTGATACAAGCGCTTCTTCTGCAATAAAAGACCTCAAGAAAAAGATTGTTCAGATCAGTTTCTCTACATCACCTGAAACAAATCCTGAGTATTATGAAACTCCCAAGACAAAGAAATCCAAAGCTAAAGTGGCTGATGGAGGTGAAGAAGAAGAAGAAGAAGAAGAAGAGGAAGAATCAGGGGATAAGATTTCTGGCGCAACTCAGCATATAGATCAGTACGGCAGCCGAATCCCTATGGTTAATGGGAAAATAGTGTATCCCTCTTACTTCAACACTGAAAACCTGCCAAGGAACAGGGGAGCTGACTATCGGGAGCCGTCAATTGGGCCTGCTGAAACGCCAGTCATAATGACGTCAGCTCGCGCTCCGATTAGTCAGGGAAATTATGCTCAGGAGGATTGGACAGATAAGATTGCTGATGTCATGAAAAATCAGTTTGGTTTGAAGTCTAAGGGACAATCTTATCTATATTGAAAGCCGTACCCGGACTGGTTTGACACATTGCCAATGCCAGCCCGATTCAGGATTCCTGATTTTTACAAGTTTTCTGGACAAGGGGTTGTTACTACCATTGAGCATATCAGTCGTTATATGATCCAATGTGGTGAAGTAGCATCGATCGATCCATTGAAGGTCAAATTGTTCCCCATGTCTCTATCTGGTTCAGCCTTTTCGTGGTTTTCTTCTCTACCACGAATTCCATCAACAACTGGGCCGATCTGGAGAAGTAGTTTCATGCTTATTTCTTTATGGGAGTACAAGAAACCGGATTGTCCGACTTGACAGCTCTCCGACAAAGGAATGGAGAATCGGTCAGTGAATTTATCCAGTGATTTAGAGATGTTCGTAGCCGATGCTATTCGTTGAATTTATCGGAGGGACAACTGGTTGATTTGGCTTTCCAAGGATTGTTGCCCTAAGTCAGAGACCAATACAAAAGTCAGGACTTTGAAGGCTTGGGACACATGATTCAGAAACTCTCTCAGCATGAAGGACGCAATAATGATTATCGGAGAGAGAAGTATCAAAGGAAGATTGCTAACATTGAATATGATTCCGATGGTGATGAAGCTAAAGTTGATTTGGCTGAATGGACTAAGAATAAAAATTCTATTGCATGTCCATGGGTGAAGGTCGAGCCAGAAAGGTACAGTTTTGATATTACTAAAGCCGACAAAATATTTAATTTATTGTTAGCAGAAAAGCAAATCAGGCTTTCCCCGAATCATACAATTCCTTCTACCGGAGAATTAAAGAAAAAAAATATTGCAAATGGCATAATTCAGTGTCTCATCATACCAATGATTGCAAAGTTTTTTGTAATGAGATTCAATCGGCAATTGAGAAGGGAATTATCAAAGTTGAAACTGGTAAGAAGCCGATGAAGCTTGATGGACATCCTTTCCCTCAGAACATGGTGGAAATTGGAGCACCTGATAGGAAGATGAAGGCTAAAGTCCTCACATCAGACCATGCAAAGAAATCGGGAGCTGTTGATCCTGACTGTCAAGTATCGGCCGATGATGTGAGGAATTGGAGCTATCAGGAGTATCGGGAAGATCGTTAATGCAGGGATAGGCCTAGAGTCACAATGGAATCCCCAAGACCCGCGCTATCATCAGTCGTTCAGCTCAAGTGGCGGCCCTCCTCCGTTTGACGCCCGACGTTCCTTTTCGGCAAGGGACTGGCGCAGCAGCATGGATGGGTTATCCAACCGCATGGGAACCCTAGAGGTAACCACTCACCGTATTGATGATACGTTAACCCAGCATGTGCAGCAGTCGCAAGCTTGGTGGGACCAGTCAGCACAGAACTTCAACACCCTCCAGAACAGCATCCAGGAGGGCAACCAGAACCTAACTGCCTACCTTCGGTCCCAAGGCTTCGACCCGAACGACCCTCGTTACCGCCAGCAGTGAAAAGTCCAGCTTGGGGGAGGACCCCCGTACAGGTAAGTTGTCTGAACCATTCTCTTTGTTTTTCTTTTATCCTGTCTAAAAAAATGATGAAAATGGAAATGAATGAAAAATAAAACTCTGTTTGGAAGTGATGAACTTTTGCTATGACTTTCCCAATTTATGCAAGTCTCAATAAGGCAGTCTTTTGTGTCTTGAATTTGTTGGCTTAAATTAATGGTTTCCTTGGAAACTTAAAACTTGTGGGTAGCAAATGCTAAATCTGATTCTAGGTTGTTGGGAGCTATGAGATAATAAGTTAGAGTTGCTTTATCTTTACCAAAGTGAAACCTGATCCCGGAGATTTTATTTCAAAAAGAACAAAAGTCTAGACTCCTCAGTGAAGAGTGAAAATCCTACCAGAGCCCCATATTCCAACCACGTACAAAGAGCATGTGTATTTGTTTTGAGTTCTGTCAAGTTCATTGCGATCGTTGTAAGATTTACTTCATGCTCTTAAAATTGGAGTCTCGTACACGTCACCACATATGCAATACTTCTACCCTGGAAGTAAGCAACATGCCTATCATTTGTTCGCTAGAATAAAGTACTCCAAAGAGACTCCTCTCCAAAAATATTTCTAGGCATAAGGCTTAGGCTCCCTATGAAAGCCAAATGAGAGAATAAAAGATATGGACATAAGCCTAGTCCATGAAAAAAAGAGAGAAAAAGAAAATTATGGACACGTATAGTCCATGAAAAAAAAGGAGCCAAGCTTTATAGCAAAATTTCTAAAGAAGAGAAATTCTCTAAAAGGAGTTCATTCTTCCAGTACCACATATCCACACTTGCACACTCCAATTTGAGTGCATGATTTAATTCTTCATTGATCCTGTATTTGACTCAACAAAACAAGCAATGCATATGTGAAACAAAAGTTTCCCATTTATAAACCTCATTTGTTTATGCTATTGACGAAAATTGAGAGGAGTGATGGTAGAGGTATAAACACAAATGAGCAACTTGAGAGTCACTTGAGGAGTTTTGAGTTTTTCTTTGCAAAAGTCTCTTTTAAAACCTCCGGTGTGATTGTGGAACAAAGGTTTAGGGAAGAGCGCTCTCGCTAAGTTGTTCTGGCTTTCAACCGCTCAAGATGAAGAAAAAGCTAAAAAGCCCCATGAGTGATAAGGTGAAAAGGATGATTTGATCTTTGCCAACTTAATCAAGTCATGAATTGCTTTCTTATTGAAAATATCTCTTATGGGAAGTAAGCAATTCTGATCCTAAGTTCCTAACTCTCCAAGTTTTGCTCGGACGAGCAAAGTTAGCTTGGGGGAGTTTGTTGGCGCTTGTTAAGTCATGATTATTTTGTAACGCCAACATGATTAAATAAACTAAACTAGCAATAATCAGTAGTATTTAGTTTCAAATAATGTATTTTCACTTGTACATGGAGATTATTTGGTTGCAGGAGTTATGGGCCAAAAGATGAAGGAAAACAGGGCCAGGCCCAGGTCGCCCGACCTATCAGGTCGGCCGACCTGGCCTAGTGTCCAACCAAGCCCATGTTTGGCCATGCAGAAGAAGCACAAGTTCGTGTCATCCAGAACGTTGAATTAATGATGGTTTTATCCAAGGGATGACAAGAAGGATAAGGAGGAGCACATGGATTGATGGGCCCACATGAGAATCAACAGTTACTCCGAGGATCCATACCCATCTTCCACGAGTACCAAGGTCCACATTCCAGCGACTCAGAAGAAGATCAAGGCAAAACGTGCCTGGACCAGGTCGGCCGACCTGGCCTGGTCGGCCGACCCAGTCTTGCGGCCGTTGCGGTCCTTCTTCCACGAGTGTGTCCACAACGCCTTCAGGACAAAATCTAAACCGTGGATGAGTTCAGTCGGTTCATCTGATGGTCGGGCGATGTCTCCACATCGGCCGACTCTGGGGTGGTCCCACTCGCCCTCAACCGCCTTGTACCGGCCCTGAACCGCCTCCAAGTGCTATAAATAGGTGCCAACGCCTCCTGTACTACACACACCAGAAGGAAGAGCTCCAATTGCTACAAGTCATAGTCTTAGTTAGTAGAGAAGTAGTTCTAGGAGTTGAGCTTCTACGGGTTTCCGAAGGAGTCTTGGTAAGCCTAGAGCTCAGCTATCTTGTATCCTTTGCTTATTTGTTAGACTTAGAGCCTTAATGGAATTACTATCTTACTTTTGTTACTTGACTTTTGGTCTTGTGTGTTCATCATATGAGCTGTATGTCTTACACCTTAGTTTGGCTGGTGCATGTTATGGCAATGGCCCAATGAATCTCTGTGATTGTTCTTTACCTTTTTCGTACAATTGGTAAAGATGTATTTCATATTACAAACATGGTGTTTGGGTTATGGAATACCGTTGGGGATACCCTACTCCACGTATTCAGAGGTAGGCGGCAGGTAGTGACAGCCCTGTCCGTCCTTTGTAATCCTCGCCGTTCGGGTTTGGGCGTTTGCAGGCCTTAGTGATAAACATCGTGACAGTACCCTTGGATGAGGGGATCCCACGACTCCTCGATTTGTCCTCTAGCATGTATCACTTACTAAGCTTGTATAGGATACACTTGTAATGAATGTAACCCATTTGTAAGAAATACATAGAATCCCTAGTTCTCTCTTAGGACCTTCATACTAACTAGACTTATATAATGAGCAGTGAAATCTTCTGTGTGTCAACATACTCAATCGTTCATATCATATTATCCCCTGGCCTAGTCCTGGTATATTGATTATGATATAGTTGATACATTGGAAATTATATTACTTTGCCATACGCTTTCCTTGAGGAAATAAATACGATACTCTGGAATACTCCCGGGTGAAATGCTACAATGTACTTCTGTGCGCTTGCAGAACTTGTATAACGCTAAGATCTATATTAAGGCATCTCTAGTACCATCACTCCAATAGTGGTGATGCTAAGAAATGCCAACAACAATTTTATCCAAATGTCCAATGATGGTTTAAAGCCGAGTCTATTGAAGATGAGGGTAAATTTGGTCAATGTTTTATTTCGGCCGATGAGTTAGAGGAAGTATATATATGTTTAGGAGATAGACCTCGGCCGACATATGTAAGTGCTAAATTGGATCCTGAGTTTAAACAAGAATTAATAAAGTTGTTGAAAGAGTATCGTGATTGTTTTGCTTGGGAATACTACGAGATGCTAGGTTTAAGCCGATCTATTGTTGAACATCGGCTACCGATTAAACCAGGGTATCGGCCTTTTAAACAAGTGCCGAGATGATTTAATTAGACAAAAATTAGATAAAGAAATAAAAGTCAAAATAACTCAGTTATATGAAGCTAAGTTTATTCAACCTTGCCGATACGCTGAGTGGATATCTAATATCATTCCTGTTTTCAAGAAAAATGGGAAATTACAAGTTTGTGTGGATTTCAGGAATCTTAATAAGGTGACTCCGATGGATGGGTATCCGATGCCGATTGCTGATATGTTGGTCAATGCGGCTTCAGGACATAGGGTGATTAGTTTTATGGATGGTAATGTAGGCTATAATCAAATTTTTATGGCAGAAGAAGATATTCCTAAAATTGCATTCCGATGTCCTAGTGCACTTGGATTATATGAGTGGGTCGTGATGACTTTTGGTTTGAAAAACTTTGGTGCTACATATCAAAGGGCTATGAATTATATATTTCACAAGTTGATCAGCAGGATTGTTGAAAATTACATTGATGATGTGGTGGTGAAATCCGATGGATATAAGCAACATCTGGCCGATTTGTGGGAGACTCTCGAATGCACGAGAAAACATGGTTTGAAGATGAATCCTAATAAGTGTGCATTTGGAGTATCGGCTGGACAATTTTTAGGTTTCATGGTTCATGAAAAGGGTATTGAAGTCGGACAGAAGAGTATGAAAGCTATCAGGGATGCTAAGCCACCTGCCGATAAGACGAGCCTCCAGTTGTAAATTGGTAAGATTAATTTTGTTAGGAGATTTATATCAAATTTATCTCTCCGATGGCAGCTTGCCTTTTAGTCCTTTGAATAATTGAAAGATAGGCTCTGCATCTTCTACAAGCATAGCGATGCTCTTGCCTAGATGAATCAGCATTTCTTGGAGTTTTGCTTTGACCTCATCGGAGACTATTGCAGAGGATTGAGCTGAGCTGATCTCATTGTCTCCGATTGCGGCTTCCAAGTCGAATGATGCAAAGCTCATGGCTAGAGAGTCTTGTGCCTAAAACAAAATATTAATAAGCCAAGGTCATTGATATAATAAAATTGACACAAGGAATTGGTTGATACTAGTTTGAAAAGCCCTTCGCGAACGTAATCAGGGACCTCTTCTGTTGGAGCCAAAAGAGTGGAGCTGGATGGCTCGATGAGAGGTGTTTTTTGAGTTGGTACAATCGGAGGGGTGGCCAGCTGTTGAGAAGTTTGTTGTGCAAGTTGAATGTTGCCTCCTTCCGATTGCTCGTTCCTGATTGGTTCTTCGATGATTGGCTGAGGATGGTTTAGGAAATCTATGAATAAGCTAATTATGATTGAGATTTTTGATCGTCTGATTTTAAGAATTTTGAGAAAATTACCTGTTGAGCCGATTCTACTTGAGTTTCTTGGAATAGGGTCGGTTGAGGATCGGGCAGGATAATGTTTGTTTCCTGAAAAGGGGTTTCCATTGTCGATTTATTTTGGAAATATGGTGCAAAGAAAGTAAAATCAAATTATTACCGTTACTGCGCCGATAAGCATCTTTGCAACTTCGGCAGCCTTTTCTGCAGCCTCTTCGGCGGCCCGGGAGGTTGATTGATCGAGTCTTTTTCCCTTTATACCAACAGATTACGTGAAGATCAATATTTGTTTCTTGGAAAGGGAAATTGGAGAAATAAAGAAATTGTACCGGGGTGTGGCTTTTCTTTGGTTTCTTCGGAGCAATAGCCTTGAGGGTGGCCGATTTCCTTTTGTCTTTTCCATCCATGATGTCGGCAAGGGACGGTGCAGAGGAACCGATCCTTGGATCAGGGATCCTGATTGCATATTGAATCGGTTTTCCGCTATTGCTTACGACCGGCACGTTTTCTTCCACTGGCTGTTAGAGAATTAAGATATGAATTTTGGAGAATTCATTTAAACGAAAAGTTGAATAGAAGGAAGAAGTTTCGAGCAAGAAAACTTACGGGATTTTCCAAGGCCTCATAATCGGAGTCTATGAGACTGTAGTAAGTGATGGCTAGGACTCTGAACAAGTGAAGTGACAGTTCTTTCCACCAAGTACTGAACAATCTGGACTGGAAGCTGGTGCATAGCCATTCAGGTATTTTGAAATCGGCTTGGGGGGCATGTGCCATGATCCGATCCATCTCCAAATCAGTTGACACCAATTCACGGTGTTTGATCTTATCGGCAAAATAGAGGCCGATCGGATGTTGTCCGAACCCCAATTGACGGGCTGCCACTGATGGATTATAGAATTCATAGGATGAATTCTTGTGACCATATGCAATGTTGCTACCAAGTATGGCAGGAGTGATGAAGGACTTAAGGGTAGGCAGGATCGTTTTGAGCTCGTTTTGAATGTTGAATAATGTTAGCTCATAATCACAATCGGGATCGGCATAGACAAAATACTGGAAGTGATCTGATGCGATTCCATGATAAAAGCTTTCGAAAAAGCTAGCCATGTTGCCAGAATCAAGTCTCGATCCGGGGCAGGCCGACGCTGCTTCTCCAAATGACATGCATCGGCGAGTAGATGCATCTTCTTCTTCTGAATAATAATTTGGGAATTGATAGTTCTTGAAGTTGTAACGCAGCGCTGATCGAAACTGAGTGTGTAACCAAAGTTGGATGAACCACTAGGGGCCTCCGATATGTCCAACTGCTTGACCTGCCAAGAGCCTAGCCGCCACCTGATGCAGGAGATGATAGACCGCCCCAAGAAGAAGACGACCATGGGACACCGATCCACCGCGAGCCAATGTTTCTACAATCGATTGCATGTTGGTTGTGGCTCCGAGTGTTGACCCACAGAAAACGAATCGTTCTAACCACATATTAAGGAAGGCAGCATGCTCTCTTTCTCCGACGGGGCCGATTTTGTGATGATCGACGATGTATTTCTTTCAGCCTTTAGAGCCAGTGCTGATTAGCTTATGATTTAAGTTGCCGAGGAGCCTCCTTGGATTTGTGGTATCGGTGATATTGAGACCGGTCAGCATGTGCACATCCATCAAAATTGGTGTCATCGATGCATGGCCAAATAGATTGGCATTAAGGGCATCGGACCAAAAAAGGGAGGTGGAGGCCAGCAAGTTCTCGTCCTTGGCCATGTCAACAAGAGATAAAGTGAGGCACTGACTTATATCTTTTTCATCCCAGAAAGTGGACTTGATGGCATGGACTCTGAGAAGCCAATTTCTCCATCTTGGGATGATACTGGGCCATGATCGGAAGGAACCTGCCCAATCGGATACTTGCAGGTCCGATCCTTTAAATGGGAGTCTCTCCGATTGCATATTAATCAGATCTGTTGGATCAGGGTCGCCTATCAGACCAAGATAGTATCCGGCTTGGACATGGGAGACGGGGATGACTATATTGTTCTTAAGATGCTACATTTAAAGATGAATGAAATAATGAATACGGATGCAGTAACTTGCGAGTGATTCTGGGAGTAAAATGAGGGAAAATAAAGAAAGATTTCGAGTGTTTTACCTCAGGGACTTGTGTGTTATCAGCCTTATCACTTGGAGCCGGCATTGATGAGGATTAGATCTAGAGTGAACAGTGTCCTGGGTGAGAAAATTTGAGGGATCATCAAAGAGGATGCAGTAAAACCCAGATGTGTGATGAGAATCATATGTGAGGGGGTTCCTTACTAGGTTCGTGGCAAAAAGTTGGAGAATGATGATCAAAGTTCCCTGTGCGTAGAGCTTGGGAAGATGACAATGGCGGAGCGTTCGTGCGCAGTAGCGGATGCGAGCAGGGAGACACCAACTAGGACTAATGCCCCCCCTTATGAAAGGGCGTCTTTCTCCCTCAGTTTGGCCGAGCCATGAACACAGAGCTCGTTTTCTCCTTTGTGCATAGAGAAATATGAGTTTTATTGGATTGGAGAGATGGGTGAATTCTATTTTTTCAAGCACAATTGAGCTATGGATTTCTTGGTAGTTTGCATTAATAAGTTTAGTTTTTGGTATATAGAGAAATTCTTGCTTAGTATTTAGTTTTTTATTTTAGTTATTCATATATTGACTTTAGTTACTTATTCCAATTAATTAGATATTAATGTACTGCATAAGTAATTTCTTTGTAGTTTCCTGTTGACGCTCCTTAGCGACACACTTTTACCCTTGTTTATCTTCAATAATGGCATGAATTTGATATCTAAACTATTGATCATACTCTATAACCGGGACGTTTTCGCATATGCATGTGTTTTTGGAGGAAATGTGTTTACGCAGGTTTTTGAGCTAAATTGGAGCACATATGGACAAGGCTTGAGACCAAGGACGATACGGTGAAAGAAGAAGGCCAGAGGCCCAAAGAACAGGGCAGGCCGGCCGGCCCCACATGGCCTAGGCCGGCCGGCCTAGGTGGTTTCGAGCTCCGTTCGTGCTCAACTTTGGTGAATCGACCTCCAAGAGTATTTGAAAGGAAGATGCTTCAAGATAATGTCAAGAAACTTCGGGGTCAAGGCATTTCAATTGGAAAATTTGGAAGTTTATCACTTCCCATTCTCATCTCAAAGATATCCTGAAGTAAACGACGTCCAAAGGCCCACATGCATCGGTGGAACAACTACTGAAGCTTACAGAAGACTTGAGGAGAAAGATGAAGACGAGACGGCCAAGAAAGGACCCAGGCCGGCCGGCCTGGACCCAACTGAGCCGGCAGGCACCCCCTTCCTGCACCGCCTCACCTCCCCCTTCGACCTAGGGCTTCCTCAGGGTATAAATAAGCCCCTGTACCCTCGAGCCACGCATCATTGAGTTCGTCATTCGCCGCCGAGGAGCAGAGAAGCTAGAGGGACACCTTTCGGAGAGCTGAGGGTCGTGCTAGTTGTCTAGGGTTCTTCCCTAGCCGACGTAGGAACCCTGCGAGGAAGACCACGTCAGAGTTCTGGAGCTAGGATCATCAAGATCAAGGTAGGATCCCGGTGGTGACCTTGTGATGTACTTACATTCATGGTGAAGTTACATGTGTTTCCGAATTTCTAGCGATCAAGTGCCTCTTCTTCGATTTCGTTCTTACTTGGATTTGCTTCTTCTTCAATCTATTCTCGAGATAGATTGCTTGGGGTGTTCTTGTAGCCATGGTGGCTAGAGGTTCATATCGAATCTACCAAGTGGTTCGACACGTTCACTTGTGAACGTGCCCTTAAGTTACCTACGCCGAAAGGGAGCATCGTGACAGGGTGTGATCCCGTGTAAGGTGGGGCTTTCGGGAGTTTGATCGGAGGTCGTGATTTAAAGATGCTTTTATTGAGATTCGCATCTATCTTACTTCACTCAATTTGGCTCGGAGCTACAACATATGCATGATCTAGGCGATTTAGAATGATTATCTCTAACTTTCTCTTGCTACCTCCGGAGTTTGATGTTTTGTAGATTAGATCTATTAACTTTAGATCTATTTGCAACCCCTCTTCAAGATAAAAGGCTTTCAATGCTAGTTGGATTGTTTCTTATGTCTTTAGTTCCGTGGATTGATAAACCTTAGGGGAATACTCTGAGGGAAAAGCTACAACTGATCCGTGCGCTTGCGGTTCACGATTGGCGTGCTTAAGAGCCGTCAACAAGCTTTTCTGGCGCCGTTGCCGGGGACTATCGATTAAGATTCGATTTGACTAGCATTCGTAAATATTTTTTTTCTTGATTTTCTTTTGATTTTTCTCTTTTTTAGATCTCTAATTTTCTCTTTTATCAAAAATAGATCTAATCCACAAAAACAAAAAAAATCAATCCAATCTAAGTTTTGTTTTACTTTCTCCTTACTCTATCTTTTTCTTTTAGATCTTGTATATATATATATTTTGTTCGCTAACCCTAACAGGAGATGGATGGCTACCTCTCCAATAAATCGAAAAATTTTGTGGATGATCCAGAAAAACTTTACAGGTAAAGGAGACGTGAAGCACAAGCTAAGAAGTTGGAATTAGTAGATCCGAAAGGTGAGACCGCAAGTTCATCATCTAGTCCACCACCAAGTCCAAAGGAAGCACCACCGCAACCCAGGATGGCGCTACCGGAACGTACAATCGGAGAGCTGTGCATCCCGGACATCAAGGATTTGTCTATCCAAGACCTCAATGAAGTTGGAGGGCTGTTCGAGATCAAGATTTCAACTATTCGTATGGTGCAAAGCTCGCCCTTCACCGGAAAAAAAGATGCCAACCTTCACCTTCAAGCATTCATCCAACTATGCCGCACCTTCGACATGCAAGGAGTAACTCAAGATCAAGTGAGAGCGAGGCTTTTTCCGTTCTCTCTACTTGGGAGGGCACTTCAATGGTTTCATTCTCTACCAGCGGAAACGGTGCAAAGTTGGGATGCCTTAATGAAAGCTTTCATGACGGAGTTCTACTCACTGGGCAAGACTCAGATTTTGCGCAACAAGATCGCTACCTTCACGCAAATCCCGACGGAGACTATTGCGGAAGCCTATGAGCGCTTCAATGACTACATCCGAGCCGTGCCATATCACAAGTTTCCGAAGGAGGATCTAGTCCAGAAGTTCTACCAAGGCCTCACAACCGCATCAAGGGCTATTATCGACGCATCGGCCGGAGGATCCATTATTGAGCTCACTCCGACTCAAGCTCTCAAGCTATTCAAGAAGGTGGCGGATAATGATGCGTGGGCATCATCGGGACGGCTGCATCCTACACCGTCCGCGGGAGTTGCTAAAAGTGTTTTGCGGGTGGAGCGCGAAGAATTACTTGAAGGGAAGATCGATTCACTCATGAGGAGGTTGGAGAAGATGGAGGTGGACAAGAAGGAAGCTCATGCTATTGATTTGAAGGCAGCCGAAGCAAGGTCCACATGTGAAGATTGTGGAGAGTACGGCCATGTCCAGAAGAATTGTCCGGAGGAAGCTAAAGTGCTCGAGTACATGAGGAAAGGGGATTTGTCTCCACCGTCCTACTTTCGCTACGGACAAGGTAGACCTCAATTTAATGCAAGCTCATCTCTTCAAAACTCAGTGCCTCTTCGTATACAATTGAAGGAGTTCATCGAGGAGCAATGCAAGATCAACAAGGACACCATCGCTAAGTTCAAGTCTATGGACAAGATATTGGAGAACATTGATGGCAAGGTGACGGAGGTCGGAAGCTCTAACCACCAAGTGCTCAACATGATGAAGATGCTAAAGACACAAGTGGCCCAGCTAGCAGGACGCTTACCTAGTAATGAAGGAAGACTACCGGGGCAACCTCAAAATCCGGAGACGGCTAAAGCAATTCAAACTCGCTCGAGGAAGGAGACCGAAAATCCCGAACACCCGGCCGGAGCAAGGAAATCTAAGCCAAGTGTTGAAGCCGAGATGACATCAAAAGATATGGCGCCTACTCCCGCACCGGAAATAGTCACCCAAGAGCCAGAGTTTGAAATGATCGATGAAGATACAAAGATTCTTCCTCCGAGGCCACGTTACCACAAAGGTAAAATTGATGAGCATTTCAAAAAATTTGTTGAAGTGGTTCACAGGTTGAACATCAATATGCCGCTCTTGGACGCTCTACAAGTTCCAACATACTCTTGCTACTTCAAAGACATCCTTTCAAACAAGCGTGAGATGCCGCCGCCAAGTACTATCAAGATGACCGAAAAATACAGCGCGGCTATCGCCGATCAAGCTCCTGAGAAGAAGAGGGATCCGGGGTGTCCAACCATCCTATGTTCCATTGGATCATACATGTTCGAGAGGGCATTGTGTGACCTTGGTGCAAGCGTGAGCGTCATGCCGAAGGCCGTGTATGAGAAGCTACGCTTACTGGAGCCGGAACCCACCACCATGTGCTTAGAGTTAGCGGACAACTTCGTTCGCTATCCTTTTGGCATCGCCGAAGACGTACCCATGAAGATTGGAGAACACCTAGTCCCCGTTGACTTTGTGATTCTTGATATGGGTGAAGGGACAAAGTCGCCACTCATCCTTGGGAGGCCGTTCCTCAAGACCACAAGGGCAAACATCGACATTGGCAACGGGGAGATCAAGTTCGACATCAATGGCACCATGAGCGAGTTCAAGTTTCGTCCACGCCTTGAGGTATGCAATATGATCAATGTTAAATATATTCCACCTCACCGACGTGACACCAAGGAGGAGCCGAAGAAGGAGGAAGCGAAGGAGACCAAAGAAGTTGTTGCATCCGTCAAGACAAAAGCTCAACGCCTGCTTGTGAAGACCAAAAAGATGACTAAGCCGAAAAATAATCCTGCACCCAAGCCAAGGATTGTGCAGAAGTGGGTACCCAAGACTGCAACGCCCACACCGAGCGTTGGTCTGAAATAAAGAAAAGAAGAAGTCTAGCTATAGACTATAAACGAAGCGCTTTGCGGGAGGCAACCCGTTCGTCGAGACAAGAATAAGCTACCGGGAGGACAACCCGCGAAGACCTTTTGAGTAAGTGAGTCATGAATTTTGCTACGCAAGACTTGATAAACAATTGTTAATTTGGTCGTTCGGTCGAACACTTAAATTAGAGTAGCTTGGTCATTTTGATTTTATTTCTTATTCTAAACCAATGACTTGAGCCTTCCCATGTTTTAATTGTTTTATCTTGAGAAACCCAAAACCAAACTTCCACACCCATTTTGGCGACCGTCTTTTCCATGACGGCTGGACCAAGTTGATCTTTACCAAGACACGAGTAGAGCCAAGCGTTGTTCTTAATTCTTTAAATTCTTTGACGCATGCTAGGCTCTCGCAACCTTAGTAATTTTCAGTTTTATTTCCCTAGGATTAGGATTTTTTCTAAGCCCCTTTTATTTTATTTTCTTTCAAAATATCTCTCTCATTTGGCCAAAATTTAGAACCTAAACCTATGACCCACGGTTGAACACGGGAAAGTTCGCTATCAATTCATGAAAGTGAGCAATACCGGTGCAACCAAAATTAATGTAGTCGAAAATTATTTTTCGACTCACAAATGTTTATGATGCCTAAATTCCCCTTTGATTATTTATTCAAACTCATTGCTTTCTTTGAGTTGTTTTTATTTGACAAAATTAGAGGAGGACTTAAGCACTTAAACACTCTTTGGAAAGGTTTATGATCATGACCATCACTAATCACCAAGATTGCATCCACGGGAAGAATTATTGGACTCTCCACCTAACTCCACATGCAAGAGGAGACAGCCATGCATGGTGGTACACTCATTTTTGCAGGATTGAAAGCAACATTTGGAGTGAAGTTGAAGCAAAGGACAAAGACATTAATCAAAGTGGAGAAAACAACTTACAAGTGGACAACTTTGCTTAAGAATGGATGGTTCACAGCATTTGGATGGTGGAAAGCATGTGGAGCAGCTGTATACTGATTAGGAATCCACTCAGGAAGCACTGGAAGCAAGGAGACACAAAGCAGGCCAGGGAACACCCCAGGCCGGCCGGCCCCAAGCCCCCAGGGCGGCCGGCCTGACCTCCATAAATGCCCCTTGGTGCTCATCTTTCACAGGTACGCAACTCATACAGTTTCAAGTCTTTGTTCTTCAGTTCTTCCACCTTGAAAATTAGTAGAAGCTCCGAAAAATTTCGAGATTCAAAACCACCTCCAAAAATCTCCAAAAATTCGCTACAATTCCTAGTTTGCTCTTCTTTTCAATATATTGTTTTTCCACCGACAAGAAACCCCCGGTGTGTTGGTTTTTGTGTTTGTGCAGCAAGGCACCATGAGGAGGCAAGTGTTGAACTTCATCACCGGAAAGAGGACAAGGTCGTCGGCATCCGACGCGCCGTCGGCGAGCTCTTCGAGGAGGCACTCCGTTGCGGAGTCACCGCGAAGCATGGAGGAAGACAACCCCATACAAAGGAGCGACATGCTGCTCCTTGGAGGGATGCAAGACCCACGGTTCACCAAACCATGTGGGCGTGCCGGCGCACCACCACCTCCTCCAACTAGACGTTCCACAAGATCAACCGCACCACCGCCATACAAACCCAAAATTTCAAAATATGGTTTGTCATTTTGTCAGAAGGAGAAGAAGAGAGGCTCAAGAATCTAAAAGGAAGGATGAAGGCAAACACCGAGTTTGATGATGACGCACTGCAAAAGTTGGGATTCTATGGTGATATTTATGGCCTACTGGACAACCTCGGATGGAGGCAATTTTCCGATGGTGTTCCGGTGGATGTGCATGGAGAAATTTCTTTAGAGATCATGATGACCATGAAGATTGTGTCAAGAAAAATTGATGAGCAAGAAGTATCATGCCTTGAATTTATGTTGAAAAATGAAGAAAAGTCCATCACCTTTGAAGGAATTGGAAGCTTACTTGGTTTCAATATTGATGTACCGGAAAGAGCCGAAGTCGAAGAAGGAGGGATGGATAGATTTTGGAAGAAAATTGCAAAGAATGACAACCGCCAAAGGAAGAACATAAGCAATGTCATAATTCAAATATTTCATTCTTTGATGAGCAAGAGAATCTTTGGAAGGATGAGAGAGTCCAAAGTAACCGACATGGAGTTAAATTATTTATACTCCGCGTTGATGAAAAAGCAAGCAATAGATCCTACCTACATCATGATTGATAGGTGGGTATGTGAAGCTACATTCGGCTTCGGAGAGATCGGCACAGGTTGTTATCTCTCCATGATAGCAATTGCATTGAACCCAAGATTGGAGACTGTTGACGCAGAAAATCGGCGGTCGTATCCTCCGCGTGCAGCACACGAAGACCAGGGAGATCTGCTTCGCTCTAGTGCCAGCCCACACTCCAGTTTAGGTTCGCAGCGTGCCAGTCAATTTGACCTGAAATTGACAAGGAGATAAAATAGTTAAATTACTCTTTGATTGTGCCGGCTCTATTTCAGATGATGGAGTAACGTCGAATTTTAGCCAAGACCCAATCAGGCACGTGTCGGCCGATACCAATCGGACCTCAAAATCGGACTTCATTGATGACGTCAATCGGACCGAGTAATCGGACCTCAATCAGACACCGAATCGGACCTCAGAATCGGACCAATTAGGATCGGACCTTGATTGATATAACAGATTAGCCTTTGGATAATAAAATAAATCATAAAACAAGGCCAATATGTAAAGCAATGGATCAGCTGTGTCTTAAAACCAGATATCAAATAATCAAAGTGTAAGCCGATACATTGTCCACCTTGCCTAGTTGCCAGTTTGACTCATCTTGTCGGACCATCTAACCAACCG
>CM014277.1:11489311-11510292 GCA_004135705.1 Alloteropsis semialata
GCCGGCGGCCCTGCTCTGGCTCTCACCGGATCCGGTGGCCTAGAGGCCGGATCCATGGCCTCCAGTCGCCGGCCGCGCAGCCTTGGCCGCGGATGCCGCCCGGTGCGGCGCCCCGACGAACTCGCCGTCCCTCCCACCGCGATCCCGACGTCTTGAACATCGATCTGGCCGGTGAGCAATTCCACATCGCTGCCTCACCTGGCCTCCGCCTCGAGCTCAAGACGTCCGCCGCCAACGCCCACCCCGCCCTCTCCGGATCTGGCTTTCCCATGGCTGGAGCGGCGGTGCGCGTCCTCCATTCTACAGAGGACGTCGCCCATGGAGATGGTTGGCGTGGGGCCCCGTTGTACGCGCGGCGCCGACTCCCGGTCCACGCCGGCGCGCTACTCCTCCAGATCTACGGAGGAGGCAGCACCCTTTACCCTGGTGGTGACCACCTCTTGGTGCAGGACGGCATGGCGGCGTGCAAGATCATCGGGCGAAAGCTTGCAACGATGACGCCTATGGGCGTCATGTCCCTTCCTGAAGGCGTTGCAGAGGTGTTCTTGCATTGCATACCATGCCCTTGCTGCAGCACCTCACGCCGCTCGCGCATAAGCGGCAGGCGGGGGTGCCCAAGGAGGAGGTCGAGGAGGAGAGGATGGAGTCGCAGATCCAGTGGCGACTACCCATCTTCGCCGCCACGACGATGGCAGCCGTTCCTCACGCATTCTAACAGTGAGCAACGACCTCTCTTTCGCTGGGGGCATACGATTTTCCATTGGCGATATTTGGCGTCGCGATGCACCTCGGCGACCCGGTAACGCACAGAGTCGGTGGATCGAAGACAGTTCGAGGTCTTCCTCCCGCACAAAAGATCGATGGTGGCTATTCCGAACGCCACCGATAGGTGGAGGGGCAACGATGAGGGCACACGATCAAGTGTGGGCCGATTTGCCAGCTGCAGTGGGGACTGTCTACATCCAATGAGTTTCTTTCAAGTTCATTTTGGTGCACGTTGTTCAAGGCGTGGTGGCTGATTCGAAGACCACCATGAAGCGACATCGATATCTTTAGCACTGTTTTGAGTAGTAAACTCAATTCTTTTTTGGATGTAGTAGATCTTTAGTACATATATCTTCATGTATTAAAGTTTTTTTATTATTCTTAGTTTTTGTAATAAGTTTGGCTGTGTGTGGTCACACAGATGTGCGTTACCGCAGAGGCCGGAATGTTAATTCCATTATCTAAAAAAAAAATCTATCCATGCGACCTTTGTGCCAGCTGGAGGAATACTGGGACTCTGCTTCCTCGTCACTGAGATAGCAAGGCGGGAGCAGCGACAACGACGGCGGCCGTGGAGGGTCGGCGGCGGCAGCGCCCACGTTGTACACGAAGTGGTCAAACGTGCTGCGCCCATAGCTTGCTTGTCCGAATGAAGCCTGGATGAGCAAGGAGTCACCGTGTGCAGCCATGACGACAGAATACTGAAGACAGCCGCCGTCAGGAAATTTGGCGCATACGGCCGACACTGCCGGGGGCTCTGCAAGGTGGAGGTACACTTGGATCGGGTCGCCGGCGGTTGTGAGGGCGGCCGCCAGTGTGTTGGCATCGGCCGTCATGGAGCACGATGCCTCCTCCTCGTCATCGACATCGGCCGTGGATCCGGAGCAAGATGCCTCCTCCTCGTCATCGACATCGGCATCGGCCGTGACGTTGATTATGCAGAACTCTTGGAGCATCACCCACCGCGGGTAGGCGGCGGCCGACGAACCGGGGGACAGTTGCGCCGCTTGGACCTCCATGAGCTTCGTCACGCCGGCGCTGCTCAACGTTGATTTTCCCTACTCCGTCGATCGGCCGGGACGTTCGATCCGTGCATGCGGTGGGTTCCAGATCCGGAGATCTCTTCCCTAAGAAACGCTGTATCCGTTTCGAATGCAAACCGAAATTAACTTTCTGTACGCGTTGGACTAGGTATAGTCGTTGTACTATTTGTTTATTTATTAGTTTGTACGACTCATATGTTCGACTTGGACTCGAATATCGTGAATCTGAGATTTTACTTTGAGCCCTTGTTTAGATTGGCAAGTTTTCAGCAAACTATTCGCCCGTTACATCGAACGTTAGGACACTGATTAGGAGTATTTAAACGTGGATTAATGACAACCCATTTCATAATCCCTGGGTAAATTCGCGAGACGAATCTATTGAGCCTAATATGCAATGATTAGACAATGTTGTGCTACAGTAAACAATCTCTAATGATAGATTAATTAGGCTTAATGAATTCGAAATTCAATTTCCAGGCGAGTTGTGTAATTAGTTTTTTTACTAGCAATTATGCCCGTGCGTTGCAACAGGAAAAAAGCTCGATGAAAACACAATATTGTACTGCTTCTAAGTTCTAATGAGTAATGACATGGCTTATTAAATTTTTTATAGTTTAGCATAATGACATACATTGCTACAGTGAAACATTAATTACATTTTTCTTCTTTTACACTCATTGAGTTTTCCCATATTTCCGCCTAGATTAGAAATTTCTTCTTGGTCACGATGATGCTTGCCATTCCCATCTGTCCTATGCTCAGAAGTGTGGATGTGATAAGGACCTGTTTGATTGGTTTGTTGTAACTAAGTTTAGTCATGTGCGGAACTTTGATCATCAACCGAACAACAAGACGCCTCGCTTTGCTAACTTCAACTATTTCCTCATAAGTCATATTCCTAGTACTTTAGTTTTGTTGTTAGACTAACTCGAGCATTAATATTGTCTTAAAAATATAATTTGTACATAACCAGGCTCAACCACGGGTCCATTTGAGAGCCTAGCTCGTACGATCTGTGTCGCAAAAATGTGCCTTCCGCGGTTGCAGTTCCACTTCTTTCTTTGTTTCCTGATTTGGGACTTTGTACTTTTCTATGCTTTTTATATCTTTTAATATATAATCAGTAGGGATTTGCCCCTCCTGTTTTCTTAAAAAAAAAGTTTCACTTCTATCGAGGGAGACCATCATTTTTCCTCTGCTCTCGCCCCTCCCCTCCCTCTGATCTCCATCCAATTTTCACATGTGCAGCAGGTAGCGACCTAGATTCTAAGAGATGGTAAAGATGGACGCACTTCACGTTGCAGCTCGTGCACTCGGAGTCGCACCAGCACTCGGCGGCAGCATCGACGATCGTGGCCATGCACGTCATCCGTAGCGTGCTATGTCCATATCACCAGCCTCGTCTCGAACAACACCGCCACCTGACCACCCCGCGACAGTGTTGTCGTCATCCACAGCGGCATCCATGGCCACGTGGGCACCGCACAGTGCACGCATCTGGGCCGCTAGCCTTGGCATCGCCTGTGGACACTGCGCTTTGCCCGCCGCGCACCTCCTCACGGCGGGGTTCCTTCCTCCTCCACGTCATGCCCGTCCGCTCACAACTCCGACGCCAAGGCTAGCGGCGGAGTTCACGGCTTCCTCCGTATCATGCTTGTTTGCGTGACATTTGCCCTCCAGGATGCCTAATCGGATTAGATCCTAAATGAACGACATCGAAAGCTCGTAATCCTCGTACCCACATCTGAATTCGAATCGGGTGTGTACTTGACGGCGTCGACCGTGAGAGGCAACCGGGAGGGGAACATACTCATATTCGACGCATCAGAATCAGATTATGGAGGCCGGAGGCAGCAGGGAGTGAAGCGTACTCGTAGTCGACGGGCAGACACCGACACCGACGAGACGAGCATGACCGCAGGCTGACAAATGTCGCTGCTCCTCGTCCTATCGCCGTCTCGCACGCCGTGTCCTGGGAAGGACAATCCTGAGGAGACAAGCAGCGGGACTTGGTGTCAGCCTTCCGATCTACCGCACCGCCATCGTTGTCATCGTTGGGGTTTAGCCTTGCAAGCCAATTCGGTGGCGTGACCTTAACTATTGTGGAGCCGGGGTTGCGCCGAAGGAACATGCGAGCTGCTGGGCCTCCGGTTACAAACGGACCCTGGATGCGAGGCTACTGCAGTGACCTAGTCACCTAGATTACTGTATGTTAGAGGTTCTCCTTTCAATTAAAGGAGATTGACGGGCGGGTTTAGTTACAACTCTAATCCAATGCAGAAACAATATGAGAGTTGGAGCCATAGTTAGAGATCGACAGACCAAGTGGGACCCACCTGTCACGACGGACCAAAAAAAAGAAGAAGCAATCCTCTCTTTCGAAATAAGTAAAGATTAGTATCTGAATACCCCATCCGACATCTCATTTTTACGATTCGGCAAATTTCCACTTTCTGAACTAAATAAGGCCTGAATTGGAATGTGTATCTCCTTACCTTCATCCAAATATCATCGTCACTTTTATCTAAAAAGACCTGGGACTAACAAATTTTGAATCAATGAAGTCACCAAAAGCGTCTTCTTGGCAACTTACCACTAAAAAATTGTGCCATTATTTTAAGAAATGAATCCAGAAAATACAAACATCGATTCGGATTGGTAAGTTACACCCAACTAGTTTGCAACACTCATAATTTTAAAAAACCTAGGGGAAACAAATTCGAAACAGAAATGGTAAAAAAAGTTAACAAATGCTTGGAGACAAAATTTTAAAAATAATTAAATTAAATTGGAAATAAATTATAAGAAAAACTGAAACGTCCTACTACAACGGAATATGCTAGACTTATGGCAAGTACATTGGTGTGGTTTTATATATGGTCTCACGCAGTGACATATAATCTTGAGACGGCATAACAGACAAATGTACAATAGTTTGTCTTATAAGTTGTCTCATAGTACACTACTACACAAAGTGACTTTGGTTGGGCACCTTTAGCCCCCACCATATTTGGGCCCGGGACTAATGGGTGCATTAGTCCCGGGTCCAACGACAAGGGTGAGAGGAGGGTAGGGATGGCAATTTTGCCCACGGACGCGGATAACCGCGGATATCCGACCCGATGGGCGAGGATACGGGCAGCAATTCTCGCCCGCGGGCACAGGCACGGGTAAAGAATCTCGCCCACAGGCAGGGTATGGATAAAAAATCCCGCTCGCGGATACTGCCCGCTACCCGTAAAAACATAAAGGCCCATCAAAATAGTAGGCCCAAGCCCAAAAAAACCCTATACACCCGCAGCCACCGCCCTTGCTTCTTATCCATTCTGCGTCGGCCGCCGTTCCCTCTTCTTTCCTCGTCCTCGTAGCTCCTTGTCGTAGACTTCTCTCCCTCTCGTCGATTTCTCTCTCTCTCTCATCGTCGCAGCGGCTCGGCGGCAACATTGGCGCAGCAGCTCTCGGGCGATGGCGACTGCAGGCGGCGGCGGATCTGCGCTGCGCTCTATGCACGGCCACGCACACCGCGCTGGGCCGAGCGCTGCTTGCCGCGCACCGGTGCATGGGATGGGAGGGCGGCGACGCATCATCCACGGCAGCGGCTCTGGCCTGAGCATGACCATCTTGTCGCAGCAGCTCGACAGCAACCTGCTGCAGGACCTTCTCCGCCGTTGCCCTTTAGTGCTTGCAGGACCTTCTGCCCTGAACGGTAATCTCGGTGCTGATTTTGTGATTGCTTGCAGGACCTTGAGTCATATTGCATTATGAGTGTCAAATTGTGCTTGTTCTTGTTGAAATAAGCATGCCGATATGTTATTTGTTGACGGGTAACGGGTTGGCCGATACCCGCGGATATCCATCGGGCACGGGTACGGGTAGGGAGGCAAGCTGTCGGGCGGGCAAAGGCCGGGGACGCGGGCATGCTGTCGGACGGGTAAACTCCTTACCCGCACCTTGCCCGACCCGCTGCCATCCCTAGAGGAGGAGGCATTCAGTCCCAGTTGGAGCCACCAACCGGGACTAAATGGTGTCATTTAGTCCCATCTAGCGGAGACTAAAGGGTGCCACGGCCTTTAGTCCCGGACGGTGACTCCAGCTGGGACTAAAGGGCAGCACATTTAGTCCCGATTCGAGCCACTGCCTGGGACTAAACGGTGCGCAACCCTTTAGTCCCAATTGGTGGCTCCAGCCGGGGCTAAATGGCACCATTTTGTCCCACTTGGAGCCACCAACAGGGACTAATGCCCCCATTATAAAAGGGCGTCTTCCTCCCCTAGTTCGGCCGAGCCATGAACACAGAGCTCATTTCCTCCTTTGTGCATAGAGAAATATGAGTTTTATTAGATTGGAGAGATGGGTGAATTCTATTTTTTCAAGCACAATTGAGCTATAGATTTCTTGGCAGTTTGCATTAATAAGTTTAGTTTTTGGTATATAGAGAAATTATTGTTTAGTATTTAGTTTTTTATTTTAGTTATTCATATATTGACTTTAGTTACTTATTCTAATTAATTAGAGATTAATGTATTGCATAAGTAATTTTTTTAGTTTCCATGAATAAATATTCCTTACTAGACGATGTTGTTTATTAGATGTTAGTGATTATATTTTGTATATAGAGCATAGTAATTTATTCACTTTGATTAGAGGGTAATGTGACACTTAGTTAATATTTTGAGCTTTGTTTGACTTATTCAGTTAAATATAGCTTTGTGAATTAGGATAATAATTTTCATTTATTGCATAAGTAAAATTACATTTTGACCTAGCAACAAATAAATTATCTAAACATGTAGATGGAACAGCAATGAATGTATAATATGTATCCCTTATAAAAGAAAATAGAAAACAAAAGAAAAAATAGAAAAGAAAAAAATAGGACCAAAAGGGCCGGGACTAAAGGGGCTTTTTATGTTGGAGATATGCGAATTATTCTACCATATTTTAATTCGAGGCATATTTCATAAGAAAAAGCTACTGCTACGTAAAACAAATAACCAGGCATAAATCTCAAGAACGAGAACAGCATAGACATAGCCAGCAGATATGTAATAAACATAATCAAACGAACTGATGCACTATCACCCATCTATGGACTTACAGAGTAGCGCTCCGTCCTCATGTAGACTCGATGTAGAGGCAGCGCAGAACGAAGTCGATTAGTGTTGACTCCAGAGTTTGACTCGGCTAATATAAAAGGGGTATTGTGTAAAGCCAGGGCTGAAGGCCGAGTCCGATTCTGAGTTGAGGGTCTCCGATTCTGATCGGAGTTCGTCCGATGGAGTCCTGATCGGATATGGGGCTAAGGAGGCCGGAGCGCATACGACTTTCAAGGAAGGGATGTATCTAGAAGTTTCTTGAAGGCCTGATTGCATGGCAGTTGTAATAATTTTGGTAGTTTAGATTAGTTTGCTTTAAATAAATTAGAGATATTGTCATAGCCGACAAGGATTAGCTAGATTTCCAGGGTATAAATATAAGCCCTGCGCCATTATAAAGGATGTTCACACAACCTTTCAATACAAACACAACTTTCGGCCCTCGTGCCAGCAACTTTTTTCAACGAGTTCTTCAGCAAGCAGGGCTGCATCATCTTGACCTCCGGTTTGTCTGTAAGTGCGACATCTATCGAGTTATTTTAGGCTTTAGATTGAGGCGTATTGCCCTTCTTCGTTTATTTAATTCACCAATTTATCGAGTTGTTCTAGGCTTTAGATTGAAGCGTATCGCTCTTCTTCGTTTAGATCGCTCACCCTTTACTGTATCTTGTTGATTTTGTCTTATTGGCTTACATTTATTGGAAAGATCTATTCAGTTTCATTGCAATTCAAGTTACATAATAGATCTGTTCATATTGTTTGTATAGCTGATTTATATTTAATTATCCAGTTAAAATAAATCTGGTTTAAACGAGTTCTTTGATATATATCGATCTATCGGAGTAAGTAAGCTAATCGGTGCCCTGCTAGCAACGCTTTCTCGAAATCGATCCGATTGTTAGTAACACGAGATCTAGTTTGTCTACTATCTTTGGAAAGATGCATACTAAAGAATGAGTTTAAGTTAGGTTTATCTCCGATTCGGCTTTTATAGTCAATGGTTTGTTTTAAATACATGCTATACCATCACGAATCAGACTCAAGGCCGATGGTTCATGCTCGCAAATCGGACTTCTTCCTATGCTGATCCGATTGCCGGAACGAATCGGGGCTTTGGCCGATGAGTTCTTTGTTGTGTACTGATTAAACTCTACCTTGTCAATTTTAGGTCAAATTGACTGGCATGCCCTGAACCTCAAGATTTTGGACCTGCGCTGAAGTTCAAGCAAATCTTCCAGGCCACAGTGTTAATTTCTGAGAGTAAATGCCTGAACTTTTGGACGTCAACACATTTTGGCACGCTCGGTGGGACAAGAAATCTTTTACGATGGCACCCGCAGACAAAGGTGAAGTCCCTGCCGTCACGATGGAAGACCTCAGTGATGAGGAGAAAAAGCTCATGGAAGCACAACTTGAAGAATTCAAGAACCTATGCCTAGACTTATTCAGAAAGACCCGTACGCTGTGATCAAAAAGAATCAATTCCCTGTGCCAAAAGAAGCTTTTGATCAGATCACGTCGAACGAAAGAAAATTCTTCCAAGATTATGTAGATGCTGGTTTGAGTCATGCTATGATTAACCAATCAGGAATATTGGTTAATACCGTGGTGGGATTGATCACTAAGCTATTGGATGGAGCAATGCTTAAGGATGTCCAGAAAGGACCTGCTTATTTTGATACAAGCGCTTCTTCTGCAATAAAAGACCTCAAGAAAAAGATTGTTCAGATCAGTTTCTCTACATCACCTGAAACAAATCCTGAGTATTATGAAACTCCCAAGACAAAGAAATCCAAAGCTAAAGTGGCTGATGGAGGTGAAGAAGAAGAAGAAGAAGAAGAAGAAGAAGAAGAAGAGGAGGAGGAAGAATCAGGGGATAAGATTTCTGGCGCAACTCAGCATATAGATCAGTATGGCAGCCGAATCCCTATGGTTAATGGGAAAATGGTGTATCCCTCTTACTTCAACACTGAAAACCTACCAAGGAATAGGGGAGCTGACTATGAGGAGCCGTCAATCGGGCCTGCTGAAACACTAGTCATAATGACGTCAGCTCGCGCTCCGATTAGTCAGGGAAATTATGCTCAGGAGGATTGGACAGATAAGATTGCTGATGTCATGAAAAATCAGTTTGGTTTGAAGCCTAAGGGACAATCTTATCTATATTGGAAGCCATACTTGGACTGGTTTGACACATTGCCAATACCAGCACGATTCAGGATTCCTGATTTTTACAAGTTTTCTGGACAAGGGGATGTTACTACCATTGAGCATATCAGTCGTTATACGATCCAATGTGGTGAAGTAGCATCGATCGATCCATTGAAGGTCAAATTGTTCCCTATGTCTCTATCTGGTTCAGCCTTTTCGTGGTTTTCTTCTCTACCACCGAATTCCATCAACAACTGGGCCGATCTGGAGAAGTAGTTTCATGCTTATTTCTTTATGGGAGTACAAGAAACCAGATTGTCTGATTTGACAGCTCTCCGACAAAGGAATGGAGAATCGGTCAGCGAATTTGTCCAGTGATTTAGAGATGTTCGTAGCCGATGCTATTCCTTGAATTTATCGGAGGGACAACTGGTTGATTTGGCTTTCCAAGGATTGTTGCCCTAAGTCAGAGACCAATACAAAAGTCAGGACTTTGAAGGCTTGGGACACATGATTCAGAAACTCTCTCAACATGAAGGACGCAATAATGATTATCGGAGAGAGAAGTATCAAAGGAAGATTGCTAACATTGAATATGATTCCGATGGTGATGAAGCTGAAGTTGATTTGGCTGAATGGACTAAGAATAAAAATTCTATTGCATGTCCATGGGTGAAGGTCGAGCCAGAAAGGTACAGTTTCAATATTACTAAAGCCGACAAAATATTTAATTTATTGTTAGCAGAAAAGCAAATCAGGCTTTCCTCGAATCATACAATTTCTTCTGCCGGAGAATTAAGAAAAAGAAATATTGCAAATGGCATAATTCAGTGTCTCATCATACCAATGATTGCAAAGTTTTTTGTAATGAGATTCAATCGGCAATTGAGAAGGGAATTATCAAAGTTGAAACTAGTAAGAAGCCGACGAAGCTTGATGGACATCCTTTCCCTCAGAACATGGTGGAAATCGGAGCACCTGATAGGAAGATGAAGGCTAAAGTCCTCACATCGGACCATGCAAAGAAATCGGGAACTGTTGATCCTGACTGTCAAGTATCGGCTGATGATGTGAGGAATCGGAGCTATCAGGAGTATCGGGAAGATCGTCAACGCAGGGATAGGCCTAGAGTCACATCAGGGCAACTCATTCACAAGTACATGTGCCAACAAGGAAGAGATCGGAGTCCTCCGATGAGAAGGGTTGATGATGAAGACCACTGGGGATGTCCGTTCTTTAGGTTTTGCTGGAATAAAAAATTAAGACTTCCATCAATCTATGATTGTCTAGAATGCAGTGATCAATATGAGAGTTATCGAGATTCAAAAAGGTAGCGTAATCCTGTATATGATCGTTTGGATTAAGGACGTCGGTGCAGTTGGCATGATGAAGTCGCTTACCAGCAGGAGCGTGAAGATTGGCGTGAATACCACGATCGGCGTGAGTATGAAAATTGGTGCTATGACCGATAGGACGATGATCACCGAAGGTATAATGATCGCCAAAAATATAAAGAGGACTGTGTTTCTGTTCATGATCGTTTGGTGTATAGAAAGAAAGAAAATACACAGAACCCGATGATGTACAGGAATCGGAGGAGGACCAGGAGGTCAAATCAGGTCCACATCCAAAGGTTAATCCACAATGGTGTCCTAAAGATTTGACCAAGACGCAAAAGAGATGGGTTCAGCGTCTCCAATTTATAGAATTGCTTAAAGAAAAGCATCAAGGAGATGATGATTCCAGGGTCTGGAAAGCTAAGCCTAAACATGATGATGAGGGGCCATCAGCATCGGTGAACATGGTGTTTGTACTACCTGCTGAGTATAATGTGAGCTCAACCGATGATGGAGCCGATGATGTCGAAGAAGCTATGGCATAGTTAATCCTACAACCTCAACAAGCTGTATTTGAAAAGCTAGTTGATGAAAAATATCGGCATCTAAGGCCTTTATATGTAAAGGGATATGTTGATGGCAAGCCAATGACAAAAATGCTTGTTGATAGAGGAGCTGCGGTAAATTTGATGCCATATACTACATATTAGAAGCTTAGCAAAGGCCCTGATGATTTGATCAAGACCGATATGATGCTCAAGGACTTTGGCAGAAATCCATCACCGGCTCGGGGGGCATTAAATGTTGAATTGACGATTGAAAACAAAACATTGCCTACTACTTTCTTCATCATCGACGGCAAAGGATCTTATAGTCTGCTCTTGGGGAGTGATCGGATTCATGCTAACTGTTGTGTGCCATCTACCATGCATCAATGCGTCATCCAGTGGCATGGAGATCACATTGAGACTGTTCAAGCCGACGAATCGGTCAGCGTCGCTACTGCCGACTTGATGGTTTGGGAATTTAAAGGGATAGAGTGCTTATCGGGTAAAGTCTGGGAAGGCAATTTTATCCAAATGTCCGATGATGGTTTAAAGCCGATCCAAGCAGTCGGCTCTGAAAGTTTGTATTAGTGGAAGAGTCTATTGAAGATGAGGGAGACCTCGGCCGACATATGTAAG
The DNA here is from genome assembly GCA_004135705.1 of Alloteropsis semialata. NCBI lineage: Eukaryota > Viridiplantae > Streptophyta > Magnoliopsida > Poales > Poaceae > Alloteropsis > Alloteropsis semialata. The sequence continues at coordinate 11,500,891 of CM014277.1, forward strand.
TGCTAAATTGGATCCTGAGTTTAAACAAGAATTAATAAAGTTGTTGAAAGAGTATCGTGATTGTTTTGCTTGAGAATACTACGAGATGCCAGGTTTAAGCCGATCTATTGTTGAACATCGGCTACCGATTAAGCCAGGCTATCGACCTTTTAAACAAGTGCCGAGATGATTTAATTAGACCAAAATTAGATAAAGAAATAAAAGTCAAAATAACTCAGTTATATGAAGCTAAGTTTATTCAACCTTGCCGATACGCTGACTGGATATCTAATATCATTCCTGTTTTCAAGAAAAATAGGAAATTATGAGTTTGTGTGGATTTCAGGAATCTTAATAAGGCGACTCCGATGGATGGGTATCCGATGCCGATTGCTGATATGTTGGTCAATGCGGCTTCAGGACATAGGGTGATTAGTTTTATGGATGGTAATGTAGGCTATAATCAAATTTTTATGATAGAAGAAGATATTCCTAAAATTGCATTCCGATGTCCAAGTGCACTTGGATTATATGAGTGGGTCGTGATGACTTTTGGTTTGAAAAACTTTGGCGCTACATATCAAAGGGCTATGAATTATATATTTCACAAGTTGATCAGCGGGATTGTTGAAATTTACATTGATGATGTGGTGGTGAAATCCGATGGATATAAGCAACATCTGGCCGATTTGTGGGAGACTCTCAAATGCATGAGAAAACATGGTTTGAAGATGAATCCAAATAAGTGTGCATTTGGAGTATCGGCTAGACAATTTTTAGGTTTCATGGTTCATGAAAAGGGTATTGAAGTCGGACAGAAGAGTATGAAAGCTATCAGGGATGCTAAGCCACCTGCCGATAAGACGAGCCTCCAGTTGTTAATTGGTAAGATTAATTTTGTTAGGAGATTTATATCAAATTTATCTGGAAGAATTCGTCCTTTCTCTCCGCTGCTAAAATTGAAAGCCGATGAGGAATTCATATGGGGAGAAGAGCAACAAAAGGCATTTGATGAAATAAAGCAATATATGATGACACCACCTGTTTTAATTCCACCTCAGAGAGATAAGCCATTCCAATTGTATTTGTCGGCCAATGGGTTGTCAATTGGGTCTGTTCTTATACAAGAGTTTGAAGGAAAAGAAAGAGTGGCTTATTATTTGAGTCGAAAGTTGATTGATGCAGAGACTAGATATCTTCCAATTGAGAAATTATGCTTGTGCTTGCATCTCTCTTGCATAAATTGAGGCATTACTTGTTATCTTCTGAGTGCACGGATGTTTGCAAAACCGATGTGGTCAAATATATGTTATCCATGCCGATGTTAAAAGGGAGAATCGAAAAGTGGATATTGGCATTATCGGAGTTTGATTTGAAGTACGAATCGGCTAAAGCAGTAAAGGGACAGGTGATGGCTGATTTCATGACACAACACATCAGAGATAAAGTTAAAATAGTTGAACCGATGCCTTGGACATTGTTCTTGTTGGGTCTTCATGTGGCCAAGGATGTGGCATCGGAATCGTGATTGTTTCGCCTCGGGGGGCAAATTTTGAATTCAGTTATCCGATGGATCCAAGCTTTACGAATAATCGGATTGAGTATGAAGCATTACTTAAAAGATTGAAATTATTATTGGAAATCAGAGCTGAGGCTATTGAGATTTTTGGAGACACTCAGTTGGTGATTTATCAATTAATTGGTAAATATGAATGCAAGGATGATGTTCTGATTCATTATTTTGAGGAGTGCCGATTATTGTTAAAAGGATTTGTGATGGTTAATATTGAACACATACCTAAGGCTCAGAATCAAGAGGCTAATAATTTGGCGCAAGCTGCTTTTGGTTATCGGCGTTTTCATGAGGTTATGACGATAGAACTAGAAATCGGAGACTGGAGGTATGAAATTGTGAATTATCTTAAAGATCCATCATAAAAGGTTTCTAGGAAGTTAGATTTATGGCTGTTAAATATGTGTTGCTTGATAATCAATTATATTATAAGACGATTGATAGTGTGTTGCTTCGATGTTTAAGTAAATCGGAATCCAAAGATATGATGGATGAAGTGCATGAAGGAGTTTGTGGTGCACATCAATCGGCTTATAAAATGAAGTGGGTGATCAGAAAGATGGGTTGTTTTTGGCCAACGATTTTAGAAGATTGTTTTGAATATTACAAGGGTTGCCAGGAATGCCAGAAGTTTGGAAATGTACAAAGAGCGCCTGCGTCAGCCATGAATCCGATCATTAAACCATGGCCTTTTCGAGGATGGGGAATTGATTTGATCGGACAAATTTATCCGTTATCGAGCAAAGGACATAAATTCATATTGGTGGCAACTAATTATTTCACTAAGTGGGTCGAGGCGATTCCTTTAAAAATTGTTAATTCCAAGAATATGGTGGAATTTGTTAAGGAGCATATTATTTATCGGTTTGGTATTCCTCAGACTATCACGACCGATCAGGGAACCATATTTATGTCTGACGAATTTCAAAGTTTTGCTACCAATATGGGTATTAAATTGTTAAATTCTTCTCCTTATTATGCGCAAGCCAATGGTCAAGCGGAAGCATCAAATAAGAGTATTATCAAAATTATCAAACAAAAGATTGATGAGCAACCAAGACGATGGCACTTGACTTTCACCGAATCGTTATGGGCACATCAGATGGCATGTCATGGATTTACTAAATTATCCCCATATCATTTGGTTTATGGACATGAAGCCGTTTTGCCTTGGGACGTCAAAATCGGGTCAAGGCGGATATCGGAACAAGGAAACTTGACTGCCGATGAGTATAAAAGTTTAATGAGTTTTGAGTTAGATAATTTGGCTAAAACTTGTTTAAGAGCTCTAGAAAATATCGAGAATAATAAGGCATGAGTTGCTAAATATTATGATAAAAAGGTTAAGCCAAAAGAGTTTATCGAAGGAGAATTGGTTTTGAAGCTGATTTTGCCGATAGGGACTAAAAGTTCTAAATTTGGAAAATGGTCACCTAATTGGGAAGGTCCCTATCGTGTGAGTCGGTGTGTTCCTGGAAACGCGTATATTTTGGAAACATTGGAAGGGGAAAATTTTTTGAAAGCGCTTAATGGAAAATACTTAAAGAAATACTACCCAAGTATATGGGTTGATTCGTAAAGCCGATAATCTATACGATGTCTTAAGGGCAAAAATATTTATAAACAAGTGTTCATCGATGACTAGCGTCATCGAATAAAATTAGTTTATCGATGATCGATGTCATCGGAACAGTATAGCTAGTGGTTTCAAATATTACAAAAGTTGCGAATCATTTCAATCGCACGCAGGTGAATGTTGTCAATTTTTTGGATTTCTTCTAAATCCTCAACATCGGAGCCAGGTACATTCTTGATGTTTTTGTGGACTTGGCGGACCTCGTCCAAGTGCTTCTGCAGGTTCTCTTGTGCTGATGCGATGGTTGTTGGAATCAAATCAAGTTCAGCCTAGGTGTCGGAGATATCTTTGCGCACGTTTTCAAGCTTTTTGATTGAGTCAGCTTCACTAATTCGAAGTTGCTTGATCCGATCCTTCAGTTGACTTGGTTTGGCTTCCAGGGTCTTGATTTGAGCTTGCATCAACTTTAGTTCTTCCTTGCCATCATTGCGCATCTTGACGAGGTCCTGCTGAGCCAACCGCTCCGATATCCTTTGACGTGCCGTGGATACTTGAGGTTGATGGCCTTCGATGAAAGCCGCAGGAATGATAGCACTTTCTAGCTCCGATGGCAGCTTGCCTTTTAGTCCTTTGAATAATTGAAAGATAGGCTCTGCATCTTCTACAAGCATAGCGATGCTCTTGCCTAGATGAATCAGCATTTCTTGGAGTTTTGCTTTGGCCTCATCGGAGACTGTTGCAGAGGATTGAACCGAGCTGATCTCATTGTCTCCGATTGCGGCTTCCAAGTCGAATGATGCAAAGCTCATGGCTGGAGAGTCTTGTGCCTGAAACAAAATATTAATAAGCCAAGGTCATTGATATAATAAAATCGACACAAGGAATTGGTTGATACCAGTTTGAAAAGCCCTTCACAAACGTAATCAGGGACCTCTTCTGTTTGGAGCCAAAAGAGTGGAGCTGGATGGCTCGATGAGAGATGTTTTTTGAGTTGGTATAATCGGAGGGGTGGCCAGCTGTCGAGAAGTTTGTTGTGCAAGTTGAATGTTGCCTCCTTCCGATTGCTCATTCCTGATTGGTTCTTCGATGATTGGCTGAGGATGGTTTAGGAAATTTATGAATAAGCTAATTATGATTGAGATTTTTGATCGTCTGATTTTAAGAATTTTGAGAAAATTACCTGTTGAGCCGATTCTACTCGAGTTTCTTGGACTAGGGTCGGTTGAGGATCAGGCAGGATAATGTTTGTTTCCTGAAAAGGGGTTTCCATTATCGATTTATTTTGGAAATATGATGCAAAGAAAGTAAAATCAAATTATTACCGTTACTGCGCCGATAAGCATCTTTGCAACTTCGGCAGCCTTTTCTGCAGCCTCTTCGGCGGCCCGGGAGGTCAATTGACCGAGTATTTTTCCCTTTATACCAACAGATTACGTGAAGATCAATATTTGTTTCTTGGAAAGGGAAATCGGAGAAATAAAGAAATTGTACCAGGGTGTGGCTTTTCTTCAGTTTCTTCAGAGCAATAGCCTTGAGGGTGGCCGATTTCCTTTTGTCTTTTCCATCCATGATGTCGGCGAGGGACGGTGCAGAGGAACCGATCCTTGGATCAAGGATCCTGATTGCATATTGAATCGGTTTTCCGCTATTGCTTACGACCGGCACGTTTTCTTCCACTGGCTGTTAGAGAATTAAGATATGAATTTTGGAGAATTCATTTAAACAAAAAGTTGAATAGAAGGAAGAAGTTTCGAGCAAGAAAACTTACGGGATTTTCCAAGGCCTCATAATCGGAGTCTATGAGATTGTACTAAGTGATGGCTGGGACTCTGAACAAGTGAAGTGACAGTTCTTTCCACCAAGTTTTGAGCAATCTGGACTGGAAGCTAGTGCATAGCCATTCAGGTATTTTGAAATCGGCTTGGGGGGCAAGTGCCATGATCCGATCCATCTCCAAATCAGTTGACACCGATTCACGGTGTTTGATCTTATCGGCAAAATAGAGGCCGATCGGATGTTGTCCGAACCCCAATTGACGGGCTGCCACTGATGGATTATAGAATTCATAGGATGAATTCTTGTGACCATATGCAATGTTGCTACCAAGTATGGCAGGAGTGATGAAGGACTTAAGGGTAGGCAGGATCGTTTTGAGCTCGTTTTGAATGTTGAATAATGATAGCTCATAATCACGATCGGGATCGGCATAGGCAAAATACTGGAAGTGATCTGATGCGATTCCATGATAAAAGCTTTCAAAAAGCTAGCCATGTTGCCAGAATCAAGTCTCGATCCGGGGCAGGCCGACGCTGCTTCTCCAAATGACATGCATCGGCGAGTAGATGCATCTTCTTCTTCTGAATAATAATTTGGGAATTGATAGTTCTTGAAGTTGTAATGCAGCGCCGATCAGAACTGAGTGTGTAACCAAAGTTGGATGAACCACTAGGGGCCTCCGATATGTCCAACTGCTTGACCTGCCAAGAGCCTAGCCGACACCTGATGCAGGAGATGATAGACCGCCCCAAGAAGAAGACGACCAAGGGGGACCGATCCACCGCGAGCCAATGTTTCTACAATCGATTGCATGTTGGTTGTGACTCCGAGTGTTGACCCGCAGAAAACGAATCGTTCTAACCACATGTTATGGAAGGCAGCATGCTCTCTTTCTCCGACGGGGCCGGTTTTGTGATGATCGGCGATGTATTTCTTCCAGCCTTCAGAGCCAGTGCTGATTAGCTTATGATTTAAGTTGCGGAGGAGCCTCCTTGGATTTGTGGTATCGGTGATGTTGAGACCGATCAGCATGTGCACATCCATCAGAATTGGTGTCATCGATGCATGGCCAAATAGATTGGCATTAAGGGCATCGGACCAAAAAAGGGAGGTGGAGGCCAGCAAGTTCTCGTCCTTGGCCATGTCAGCAAGAGATAAAGTGAGGCACTGACTTATATCTTTCTCATCCCAGAAAGTGGACTTGACGGCATGGACTCTGAGAAACCAATTTCTCCATCTTGGGATGATACTAGGCCATGATCGAAAGGAACCTGCCCAATCGGATACTTGCAGGTCCGATCCTTTAAATGGGAGTCTCTCCGATTCCATATTAATCAGATCTGTTGGATCAGGGTCGCCTATCAGACCAAGATAGTATCCGGCTTGGACATGGGAGACGGGGATGACTATATTGTTCTTAAGATGCTACATTTAAAGAGGAATGAAATAATGAATACGGATGCAGTAACTTGCGAGTGATTCTGGGAGTAAAATGAGGGAAAATAAAGAAAGATTTTGGGTGTTTTACCTCAGGGACTTATGTGTTATCAGCCTTATCACTTGGAGCCGGCATTGATGAGGATTAGATCTAGAGTGAACAGTGGCCCGGGTGAGAAAATTTGAGGGATCATCAAAGAGGATGCAGTAAAACCCAGATGTGTGATGAGAATCATATGCGAGAGGGTTCCTTACCAGGTTCGCGGCAAAAAGTTGGAGAATGATGATCAAAGTTCGCTGTGCGTAGAGCTTGGGAAGATGACAATGGCAGAGCGCTCGTGCACAGTAGCGGATGCGAGCAGGGAGACACCAACTAGGACTAATGCCCCCCCTTATAAAAGGGCGTCTTCTTCCCTCAGTTTGGCCGAGCCATGAACACAGAGCTTGTTTTCTCCTTTGTGCATAGAGAAATATGAGTTTTATTGGATTGGAGAGATGGGTGAATTCTGTTTTTTCACGCACAATTGAGCTATGGATTTCTTGGTAGTTTGCATTAATAAGTTTAGTTTTGGTATATAGAGAAATTCTTGCTTAGTATTTAGTTTTTTATTTTAGTTATTCGTATATTGACTTTAGTTACTTATTCCAATTAATTAGAGATTAATGTATTGCATAAGTAATTTCTTTGTAGTTTCCTATTGACGCTCCTTAGCGACACACTTTTACCCATGTTTATCTTCAATAATGGCACGAATTTGATATCTAAACTATTGATCATACTCTATAACCGGGACGTTTTCGCATATGCATGTGTTTTTGGAGGAAATGTGTTTACGCAGGTTTTTGAGCTAAATTGGAGCACATATGGACAAGGCTTGAGACCAAGGACGATACGGTGAAAGATGAAGGCCAGAGGCCCAAAGAACAGGGCAGGCCGGCCGGCCCCACATGGCCTAGGCCGGCCGGCCTAGGTGGTTTCGAGCTCCATTCGTGCTCAACTTTGGTGAACCGACCTCCAAGAGTATTTGAAAGGAAGGTGCTTCAAGATAATGTCAAGAAACTTCAGGGTCAAGGCATTTCAATTGGAGAATTTGGAAGTTTATCACTTCCCATTCTCATCTCAAAGATATCCTGAAGTAAACGACGTCCAAAGGCCCACATGCATAGGTGGAACAACTACTGAAGCTTCCAGAAGACTTGAGAAGAAAGATGAAGATGAGATGGCCAAGGAAGGACCCAGGCCGGCCGGCCTGGACCCACCTGAGCCGGCCAGCCCAGCCTCTTCCTGCACCGCCTCACCTCTCCCTTCGACCTAGGGCTTCCTCAGGGTATAAATAGCGCTTGTACCCTCGAGCCACGCATCATTGAGTTCATCATTCGACGCCGAGGAGCAGAGAAGCTGGAGGGACATCTTTCGGAGAGCTGAGGGTCGTGCTAGTTGTCTAGGGTTCTTTCCTAGCCGACGTGGGAACCCTGCGTGGAAGACCACGTCAGAGTTCTGGAGCTAGGATCATCAAGATCAAGGTAGGATCCCGGTGGAGATCTTGTGATGTACTTACATTCATGGTGAAGTTACATGTGTTTCCGAATTTCTAGCGATCAAGTGCCTCTTCTTCGATTTCGTTCTTACTTGGATTTGCTTCTTCTTCAATCTATTCTCGAGATAGATTGCTTGGGGTGTTCTTGTAGCCATGGTGGCTAGGGGTTCATACCAGATCTACCAAGTGGTTCGACACGTTCACTTGTGAACGTGTCCTTAAGTTACCTAAGCCGAAAGAGAGCAATGTGACAGGGTGTGATCCCGTGTAAGGTGGGGCTTTCGGGAGTTTGATCGGAGGTCGCGATTTAAAGATGCTTTTATTGAGATTCACATCTATCTTACTTCACTCAATTTGGCTCAGAGCTACAACATATGCATGATCTGGGCGATCTAGATTGATTATCTCTAACATTCTCTTGCTACCTCCGGAGTTTGATGTTTTGTAGATTAGATCTATTAACTTTAGATCTATTTGCAACCCCTCTTCAAGATAAAAGGCTTTCAATGCTAGTTGGATTGTTTCTTATGTCTTTAGTTCTGTGGATTGATAAACCTTTGGGGAATACTCTGAGGGAAAAGCTACAATTGATCCGTGCGCTTGCGGTTCACGATTGGCGTGCTTAAAAGCCGTCAACAAGCTTTTCTGGCGTCGTTGCCGGGGACTATCGATTAAGATTCGATTTGACTAGCATTCGTAAATATTTCTTTTTCTTGATTTTCTTTTGATTTTTCTCTTTTTTAGATCTCTTATTTTCTCTTTTATCAAAAATAGATCTAATCCACAAAAAAAATCAATCTAATCTAAGTTTTGTTTTACTTTCTCCTTACTCTATCTTTTTCTTTTAGATCTTGTATATATATATTTTGTTCACTAACCCTAACAGGAGATGGATGGCTACCTCTCCAACAAACCGAAAAATTTTGTGGATGATCCAGAAAAACTTTACAGGCAAAGGAGACATGAAGCACAAGCTAAGAAGTTGGAATTAGTAGATCCGAAAGGCGAGACCGCAAGTTCATTAGCTACTCCACCACCAAGTCCAAAGGAAGCACCATCGCAACCCAGGATGGCGCTACCGGAACGTACGATCGGAGAGCTGTGCATCCCGGACATCAAGGATTTGCCTATCTAAGACCCCAATGAAGTTGGAGGGCCATTCGAGATCAAGATTTCAACCATTCGTATGGTGCAAAGCTCGCCCTTCACCGGAAAAGAAGATGCCAACCTTCACCTTCAAGCATTCATCCAAATATGCCGCACCTTCGACATGCAAGGAGTAACTCAAGATCAAGTGAGAGCGAGGCTTTTTCCGTTCTCTCTACTTGGGAGGGCACTTCAATGGTTTCAACTCTACCAGCAGAAATGGTGCAAAGTTGGGATGCCTTATTGAAAGCTTTCATGACGGAGTTCTACTCGCCGGACAAGGCTCAGATTTTGGGCAACAAGATCGCTACCTTCGCGCAAATCCCGACAGAGACTATTGCGGAAGCCTATGAGCGCTTCAATGACTACATCCGAGC
>CM014277.1:11510932-11540461 GCA_004135705.1 Alloteropsis semialata
AACTGATCCGATTGTTAGTGACACGAGATCTAGTTTGTCTACTATCTTTAGAAAGATGCATATTAAAGAATGAGTTTAAGTTAGGTTTATCTCTGATTCGGCTTTTATAGTCGATGGTTTGTTTTAAATACATGGTATACCATCACGAATCGGACTCAAGGCCGATGGTTCATGCTCGCAAATCAGACTTCTTCCTATGTTGATCCGATTGCAGGAACGAATCGGGGCTTTGGCCGATGAGTTCCTTGTTGTGTACTGATTAAACTCTACCTTGTCAATTTTAGGTCAAATTGATTGGCACGCCCTGAACCTTAAGATTTTGGACCTGCGCTGAATTTTAAGCAAATCTTCCGGGCCACAGTGTTATTTTTCGAGAGTCAATGCCTGACTTTTTGGACGTCAACAATCAGCTTTTAAGCAGTTGCGCAGTTGTGCTGCCCAGAAACGTTATTGCCGCCCCTCGTGCAGGCTTCACGACAACAAGAGCTCGGAGATACCGCTCCTCTCCTTCTCAGTGCACGCCAAGAAGAAGAGCCGGCGAGATCCGGCAGCTCAGCACCACAGCACACTTCTCCTGAAATTAGAGAGGAAGTTCAGAAAGATATCGTGGGATTTTTTCTTGTTTTGCCTGGACGTCTCCAGGTCCTTTTATATAGAGATCGGTAGCCCACTGCTGACCGTTTCAACTATAGTGACGCCCCATTAATTGGTAGTAGTAACCACCCACTTAATATGGGATTAAGGTATTGATTGCATACTTATTCTCTCTAATGATTGTTGTCAAAAGGTTAATACGCAAATGGCAAAAAGATTACACAAACTTGGCTTGGTTGTTCGCTGTGTCGCAAGTCACAAGTCACGCGTTCGTTTACGCGAAAAGAACGGGAATACGCGCGTGCGCGCGCACGTGTAACCTTAGCCCCATTCTCTCCAAGCGTTCAGACTAGTGAGAGAGCTCTTGTATTTAAGTTTACATGCACCAACTCAAACCAGCAGTATAGGACAACTCTATGCCATGCACTCTTGCTTTGGGATTCCATAAATGGGCCTCTCCATGGGCCTATTTTCCAGCAATCCCCCACCAATGCCAAAGTAAAAAGAAGGAAATTGACAAAGGATCAATGTGCAGTAATATTGTTAATATACCAGCGTTTCAGTATGAGTCCTGTACGGGTTGAACTTATACCTAGAACAACAAGATGCATCTTTTTGCGGCTGAAGAATGGACTACGCCTTGAATTCTCAGCTTTAGTGCAGTCAGATTTCACTCAAAATCATAGCTGATACTAGGCTGCCAAAGTAACCTCGCCTAACCAGAGCGTTAATGGTCTGCTCCCGTATCTTCTAGTGAGCATTCGATGAGAGTGCCCTATCTCAAGAACTTCAACCTACAGTTAGGCTCACGTAGGTGTTTCCCTTTAAGAATATCCTACAGGCTAATATCTTTTCCAACAAAAAACATTAAAGCTTTATGCCAACCATCAATGCAGTAAAGAGTATTTTATTTGTCATTTTGACATGGGTACATTTTATTATGTAAATGTACTTTTTGAGTTACCCCACCAATTTGTTCTTCCTATTGCCTACTTCACGGGATCTCCGATCACATAGGATAGGTTGCCATTGTGATGCAACATATTCAAATGGGCCTCATACCCATGTCCTTAGACATCACAGAAATCGCATTCCATGGTAATCCCTTTGTAAAAGGGTCTGCCAGATTCTTTTCAGTTCACACATATCTCACAGCTATTACTCCAGAGTTTTTCATCTTTCTGACAGTTTTAAGCCTCCACTTAATATGTTTGTTGGACTTGGAATTATCCTTTGTATTCTGAGCTAGCATTGATTGGTTATCGCAATACATTAGGATGGGTGGTACTAGCTTCTCAAGCAAAGGCAAGTCCATCAACAGCTCTCTTAGCCATTCAGCTTCATTAGTGGCAGTCTCAAGTGCTACAAGTTTTGCTTCAGCCATAGACCTTGTCAAGACTGTTTGTTTGCAGGACCTCCATGCAACTGCAGCACCCACTAGAGTGAATAAATAACCACTAGTAGCTTTGATCTCATCCGCATCTGAGATCCAATTGGAATCACTATACCCCTCTAACACATGTGGGTATCACGGGTAGTGAATTCCAAGTGTTGTAGTGCCTTTCAAATATCGCAACACTCTCTCTAGTGCTTTCCAATGATCTTCTCCTGGATTTGATGTGAACCGACTCAATTTGCTCACAGCATAGGAGATATCAGGTCTCATGGCACCAGCTAAATACATAAGTGATCCAATTATCTCTTCCCTGTCCTTTGAATTTTCGAAGTTTCACACTTGCATCATAGGGAGTTGGAGAGACTTTACAGTCCTTAAAGCCAAAACGGCTAAGGATCTTCTCTGTATAGTGGGATTGATTCAACGTAATCACATTCTTCATTTTTATCAACTTAATATTCAGAATAACATATGTCGGTCCTAGATCTTTCATATCAAAACAACGAGATAGGAAAGTCATGATCTCATCAATCACGGCGGTGTTGGTCCCAAATATGAGTATGTCATCGATATACAAACACAACATAACTCCTTCAACCCACCATAATGATAGTACACACACTTATCTGCCTCGTTCACTCTGAACCTCACAGATCTCAAAGTGGTGTCAAATTTTTCGTGCCATTGTTTGGGAGCTTGCTTTAGGCCATATAGCAATTTTATTAATCTGCACACTTTATTCTCCTCCCCAGGAATTACAAAACCATCTGGCTACTCCATGTATATTTCTTCCTCCAACTCTCCATAAAGCAAAGTTGTTTTCACATCCATTTGATGGACATATAAATCATAGGACATAGCCAGCGCAAGGAGAACTCTAATGGTGGTAATTCGAGCAACCCGGGAGTAAGTGTCAAAGAAATCTTCTCCCTCTTTTGGGTATAACCCTTGGCCACAAGTCTTGCCTTGTACTTTTCAATTGTACCATCAGGCCTCAACTTCTTTTTAAAGATCCACTTGCATCCAACTGGTTTACACCAGCTTGGACAATCAGTGATCTCCCAAGTCCATTGGACATGATGGAGTCCATCTCACTATGGATTGCCTCATTCCAATACTTTGCATCAGTAGATGCATAATCCTCTAGAAGTGTTTTTGGCACATCATCCACAAGATAAACAATAAAGTCATCACCAAAAGATCTTTCTATCTTGTATCTCTTACTTCTGACCGTGGAGACTCATTAACTGTATCATTATCTTCGTCGGATGTAGTCGGTTCACTATTTGGTTCAGTTGGTATAAATGGTTCAGGTGGAGTATGAACCTGATTTTCATCGTCGCCTGTTATTCTCATAGGATACACATCCTCAAAGAAAGAAGCATCGTGTGACTCTATGATTGTATTTATGCTCACATTAGGAGTATCTGATTTCACTACCAAGAATCTATAAGTCGTACTATTCTGTGCATAACCCAAAAATACACAATCAACTGTTTTGGGTCCAAGCTTTCTCTTATTCATCGCTGGTATATTGACTTTCGCAAAACAACCCCACGTGCACAGAAAATTGACATTAGGCTTTCACCCCTTCTATCCCTCATAAGGATTGACATATTTGTTCTTTGTCACAACTCTATTTAGGACAAAAGTCATTGTCAAAATAGCTTCCCCCCACCATTCATAGGACATACCAGTACTCTCTAACATGACATTCACCAAGTCTGTAAGTGTCCGGTTTTTCCTCTCAGCTACCCCATTTGATTGAGGTGAATATGGTGGTGTAACCTCATGGATTATACCATGATTAGCACAGATTTGAGAGAACTCAGTGGAGATATATTCTCCTCCACGATCATCACGTAAACGCTTGATCTTTCTCTCAAGTTAGTTCTCAACCTCGGCCTTAAATATCTTAAAGTAGTGAAATTCTTCATCTTTTCTTTTCAGCAAGTAAACATAGCAGTAACGAGTAGCATCATCTATCAAAGTCATGAAATATCTCTTGCCTCCTATAGTCAACAATCCATTCATTTCACATAGATCTGAACAAATAAAATCTAATGGTGCCAAATCTCTCTTTTCCTCTAAACTCTTAAAAGGTTTTTGAGGTTGTTTCACTTGAACACAAGATTGACATTTTGATCCTTTGACTACTTCAACTTTTGGAATCAATTCTAATCTAGACATTCTAGCAATGGTGTCAAAATTAATATGACAGAAACGAGAGTGCCAAACATTGGACTCACAAACTTTATTCATGGATGCAATATTTTAATGATAATTCGACTCAATAGTATTTAGGCGGAACAAGCCTCCGATGTCAGAGCCTTTACCAACAAAGTTCCTAAATTTAGAAATTACAGCTTTATTGGACTCAAACACTAGCTTATACCCATCTCGACATAACAAGGATCCACCAATGAGATTCTTGTTTATCGATGGAGCATGTTGCACGTTCCTCAAATGGACAATCTTCCCTGAAGATAGCTTCAGTTCGACCATACCAACACCAAGAACAGGTGCAACTAATCCGTTCCCCATGAAGACGGAGGAGACTCGTGCTCCCTGATAAGAAGAAAAATAGAGACATGTCAGAGCACATATGTATATTCACTCTAGTATCAACCCACCAATCATTAGATTGCAATACTGAGAATACACTTGGTATTTCACCATACCTAGATGAATCAGCCTCATTGCCGCTGCTAATGGTGACGTTCACCTTCTTGTTTGGCTTTTCATCATCCGTGTCTTTGCGGTGGCGGCAATTCTTCGCAAGATGTCCTTTATTGCCACACAAATAACATGCTCTTATTTTATCTTCTTTCTCATATCTCTTCTTGAAGTTAGTGGTTTTCTTAGCCTTACCACCATACTGCATCGGTCCCTTGCCCTTGTTTTTGGGCTTGGTCGCTACGATGTTTGCTCTTGCACCCTGAGTAGATGTGCCAGGAGCATCCTTTGCCCTTGCCTTTTCTTCCACATCGAGGGCTACTATGAGATCATCGGTGGAGATATCATCTCTTTTATGTTTCAGGCTAGTGGCAAAATCCCTCCATGATGCAGGGAGTTTGGCAATAATGCCCACAACACCAAACCTGTCCGGCAAAGGACAGCCGAAACTTGCGATCTCTCCAACTAGTAGCTGCATCTCATGTGCCTGTACAACTATCGACTTTGCAGCATCAATGCTGTAGTCATAGTACTGCTCACAGGAATAGAGTAAGCGACCACATTCGGAAACTGCAAACTTGCATGGGGTTTGTGTAATTCATGTACACATCGTAGAGCTGATCTGACAATAGAGTCAGAATGCATCCAAGTGCAGTATCACATGCACTAGAAAAAGTGGTCTCTTGTTCAATCGTGAATTATCTGCCATATACGAAAGTAACCACCAGAAAACCTCTTAGGTTTCATTGCATCTGAAGCATCAGCTATTGCTGAATTAGAATAAATGCATACATAAGGTTTCTGGATTGTTGGAGATATGCGAATTATTCTACCAGATTTTAATTCGAGGCATATTTCATAAGCAAAAGCTATTGTTATGTAAAACAAATAACTAGGCATAAATCTCAAAAACGAGAACAGCACAGACATAGCCAGCAGATATGTAATAAACATAATCAAACGAATTGTTGCACTATCACCCATCTATGGAGTTATAGAGTAGCGCTCCGTTCTCGTGTAGACTCGATATAGAGGCAGCACAGAACGAAGTGGATCAGCTTCATGCGGTCGTGCAGTTGAGCTGCCCAGAAACTTTATTGCCGCCCCTCGTGTAGGCTTCATGACGACAAGGGCTCGGAGATACCGCTCCTCTCCTTCTTAGTGCACGCCAAGAAGAAGAGCCGGCGAGATCCAGCAGCTCAACACCACAACACACTTCTCCCGGAATCAAAGAGGAAGTTCAGAAAGAAATCGTGGGGATTTTTTCTTGTTTTGCCTGGACGTCTCCAGGTCCTTTTATAGAGAGATCGACAGCCCACTGCTGATGTTTCAACTATAGTGACGCCCCATTAATTGGCAGTAGTAACCGCCCACTTAATATGGGATTAAGGCATTCACTGCGTATTTATTCTCTCTAATGACTGTTGTCAAAAGGTTAATACGTATATGGCAAAAAGATTACACAAACTTGGCTTGGCTGCTTGCTGCGTCGCAAGTCACGCGTTCGTTTACGCAAAAAGAACGCGAATACGCGCTGTAACCTTAGCCTCATTCTCTCTAAGTGTTCAAACTAGTGAGAGAGCTCACGTATTTAAGTTGCATGCACCAACTCAAACCAGCAGTATGAGACAACTCTATGTGATACACTCCTCCTTTAAGATTCCATAAATGGGCCTAATCATGGACGTATTTTCCAACATTTTAGTCCTGGCCTTGTTGCGTGACACTCGGCGGCCAACAGCAGCGGTCTGTAGTGCACAACGCTTCTAGTCCTCCTGATATCCCGCATCAAACATTTAATATTTAAAGGGCGTCCGCAACGGTCTAGCGACGTCGCAAGTTCACGAAGAGCATCTCACGTTTATCGAAGTAATTTAATATTTTCTTCTTTCCACAGCTCTCCGGTACAGCAACTCTGATCACTCATGTACTAGCTACGAATGACTCGCTAGCGACCCCTTTTTTTTTTCTCCTTTCTCGCCCTCCACGTCATTCTTGAGCTGACTGAGCTGGCGACGCAGATAACCGTTGGAGAGGCCCTAAATGGTGCGAGCACTGGCCGGGACGCCAGTAGCCCGGGACTGCAGCAGGTCAGTAGCTCTAGAATAGTATCTGTATGTTCAATTTTTAGACGATGAAGAGGTGCATGACATTGAAATCATTCTTCAGGCCTGCTTCTATACTCCTGTAATTTCATCAAGCCAACCTTTTGCTGAAGCCCAATCAGTGCAACATAACGAGAAACAGATTAACAAAATGAATAGCTAGAGGAGAACCGTAGAAACAGAAGGAATGATTGGTAGCAATATTCCTGAGAAGTCATGGCAAAAAGTACTTCTCATGGCAAAAAGTAGCTTCCACTGCCTTGAAATACTGCAAGTGGTATGTTTCATCGCCAATTATGATTTTCTTACTAACTAATTGTACTTTTTATGTTGCTTGCCTAATTCCTTTAAAATCTCCAATCCAATTGTGTAGGCTCGATTTTGCTTTCTACTGTTGATGAAGATATGGTACAAGATGACGAGGATTAACCAAATTGGCACTAGCTAGGTTACTTCTTTATTTTTCTGCAAGTTTTTATTTGAAAATCAAAACCACTTTCACAGTCGGTTTTAAGCTTACAGTGCCCAAATTTTTAAATTTTTTGATATTTTTTATTGGACTAGGAGCACACAAGGGACAACCAAAAAATATTTCAGCCCAATCGGATCTAAGGCGTGGTCTCTGAAAAATAATAAGGTTTCAAAATATTTAATATTAAAGAAGTTTAACATCGATTAGTTTGCACACCCTAAACGTTTTTGTTGCTCATATTACATGGACATATTTTTTAAATTTCTTACACTACATATATATGGCCATGGAGAAGTTTTGGATTTTTTTAAAAAAAATTATTTGCTATTTTCTAACTATTAAATGAATTTCTAGGTACTTATTTTTAGTAATTCTAATTTGAACTACATGTCTTTTAACTAGAACTTACGAAATACTAGAAAAATAGTATCTAAGGACATATGCTCTAGTTTAGATCAAATCCTGAAAAATGTGTGAAAATTCAATAGGTTTGCTATGGATAATTCACACTTTAATTTACTCCTTCACTTGTAAAAATAATAATAATATCGAAAACTTATCCAAAAATTATAAAAATTGTCATAGAGTCCTTTTATAGGTGTATAGCCTTCTCATAAAAAATCAACGCATTTCAAGAAAATTAGACTATACATTGTTCATAAACACATACATCACTCACACTTTTTATACAATCTAAACAAAACTTTGATATTTGTAATCCTAAAACTTATTTTTTCTCATATAACATATAAATATTTTTTTATATGTTTTATACTACAAGTAAGTTGCCATGGAGGAGTTTAGGATTTTTTTTTGAAATGATTTGCTATTTTTTATGAATTAAATAAATTTTCAGCACTTAATAAATCATTTTTGTACAACTTTTATTTTATTTGTATATTATTTTTTAATTTTTTCTGGAAGTATGTGCATGTAAGGAACTACCACAAAAATTGTCAACCTAATTGGATCAAAGATGTGGCCTCTAGAGTTTTATTAAATTTCGGCATGGTTAATATAAAAGGAGTGCATCACTCACTTAATCACAAGTAACACTGTGGTGCAGTGTAAACGAAGATACACGCGAAGCAAGAGGTCACAGATTTGAATCACGGAGAATGCAACAAGTGCAAAAAATTGTGTAGTTGGAGCTGATGGTGCTTGGTTAATGGTGGTGGCCTCTCATTTGGTTAAATAATTTTTTTTGCACTCATTTAATATTTTTATTTGATTTTTTATTTTCAGTTTTCGAAATTATTTTCACAGCCGGTTTTTAACACGAACCAGCCGGTTAAAAACCGATGGTGAAAAGCTGATTTTCAGCGCCACTTGATCAACATCACTTTTAAAAACCGGTTGTAATGTGGGGTTTCGGACCGACTGTGATAAGGCTTCTATAGTAGTGACATGTGGAATAGTTTTAGTGGTCTAAACACCTCGAGAAGGGGCCCTAGACGTGAAAATCCAACTAGTCCACCAGACCACACTGTCTTTAACTAACTACACTAATGACACACCGCAGATCTCTGTCTACCACCGATACTCACAATAGCGTGGTTCATTGGGTCGCGACGGTCACATTATTAACGTCACACTCAAGCTCATGGTCTAACACTTCTGGCTTCTAGTCTTTGGCCTTGTTTAGTTGAGAAAGTTTCCACTTAAAATGGCAACTTTTTCACACTGACAACTGTGCCCTCTTTCACAAACATGCTTTCCAATGACAATTTTTTTCGGCAACTTTCTAAACTAAAGATGCCCTCTGTCGCATTTTCAAGACTTGAAATCAACTTGCATTGCAAACCTCCGCTCAACTCCAAACCATTAATTGCTGCACCGAAGCGAGAGCCACAGCCATGGACCTTGTGCAGCAGGACAGCATCGCCGTGGTTTCCCTGGAAGTGGCGGCCACGCTGTACGCGCGCGCGCCGTCCTCGCTCCTCCACCCCGGCCTGCCCCGCCTCGCCACGCTCCTCCCGGTGATGGCGTTCCTCGCCGCGGCTCCCTGGTTGTTCTCGTCCGCCATGGTCCGGGGCACCTCGGCTTTCATCCTCGCGTGGCTCGGCCTGTTCAAGGTCGCCCTCCTCGCTGCCGGCCGCGGGCCGCTCGGCGACCCCGCCCTTCCCGCCCTCCCTTTCGTCTTCACCGCGGCGCTCCCGGTCAAGCTCAAACGCCCCCGCCGCGATGCCCGTTGCCCCGGCGCTTCAAGGGCGGCAATGTCGTCGCCCACGCCCAGAGCCAGATCGGTTTGGCTCCTTTCTTGCGCGGTCAAGGTCGTAGTGAGAGTAACAAAGAGTTCATCTGACGTAGTGAGAGTAACATTGTTCACAAATCTTATAGATCTCTCTTCTAGTTTTAGAAAACTCTATGAGAGATATAGATTTTATGAACAACGTTCATATGAATTTATCGAATGAAGAAATAACCAAACTAAAAGTTGTACATCTTGAGAAGTTATATAACTTTGTAGTTCAAAACTTTTCAATTTGAATTGATTTACTATTTCAAAATATGCTTTGAATCCCATCTTTGCCGAGTGTCAAAAAATACACTCGGCAAACATTTTCTTCGCCGAGTGCAAAAAAAAACACTCGGCAAAGATTTATTTGCCGAGTGTATTTTAAAAAAAAACACTCGGCAAAGATTTCTTTGCTGAGCGTTTTTTTTTACCAATTGTTTTTTAAAATGCACTTGGCAAAAAAATCTTTGCCGAGTGCCCCAAAAATTGCACTCGGCAAAGATAGGATTTCCCGTAGTGAGCTTAATCCATTTAGCTATTCTGCAAAAAAAGAGAGACACATGTCATAAATATTAGGTTGAAACTAATAGTTGAGATGGTTAAAACATCATGATCTGTAATTCTGAAACTGAAACGAGTGCTGAAAAAGCTTAAACTACAAATAAACATATAATAGAGCTTTATGCCTTCAGTACATCATCAATCAAATAGATAGTTCAGATGAAGGTATAGAGATTGTTAGCAAGCTAAATGCAATCCAATTTAGCGGCTAATCTCATTTAGCGCTATCCTAGCTTTGAGCCTACTCAAAAGCTAATCAGGCTATAACAGTGACTATAGCCGGCTAAGGCAATTTTGTACCTCGCTCAAACAACTAAATTTAACATATTTTGTAGGAATGAGAATGAAATCAGTTGAATTCGTAATTTCGTATATATGCATATTACAAGTGTTCTTGATTAGTAGCTGCTGGGTAGTAATGTAGGTCTAACGGGTAATAAGCTGTTAAATGTTGACTTAGCCGTGTGTTTAGTATCATGGCCAAATCTTTGAGATGGCGATCCATGTGGTTAGTATCACCCCCAAATCTTTGGGATTGAGATACGTTGCTTATTTTAGTGAATTCTTTAATGAATGGATGGAATATGAACGCCACCGACAGCGCATCATGGTTGTTCGTGTCCATTTAATAAAAAAATTCAAATTCAAATGTATGGGGCAATTTTTCTACATTACATGCTCGGCTCATAATTGTTTTCAGTAACCTATTCCCTGCCGCACAACCATTTTCCATTAGAGCAATTTATAAGTTAAGTTGTGGCTGCACAGTTTGGAAAAAAACAACAGGCTCAAGGTAGCATTTCATATTTTTTTCAGCCACAAACATGAACTGAAAATGTATATTCCAGTGAATATTTTCCATATGTATAACGCCTATCTATTTTTTACACAGGAAATTTTATTGATTTTATGATTTTTACATCGAGCTGATATAAAAATATTGAAACTCTCATGGTCTCTGTATTGCCTGAATATACACGGCCTTACAAAATGTAGAAAAAAAAACCGACTTACTAATAATGACAGACAATCCGAAGACTCTCTTATGTGCCTTAGGTAAAATGTCCTTGACCACGATAGATCAAGCGGAAAACTTAAAATAAGTAAAACTGAAAGGCATACATTACGGCTCATGTTACATGCAACATTACTAAAATATACTATCTCCGAAGTCCGAACTCCGCTTTTTTTTTATTTCACGCTAAGCTAGTGGTTGAGAATATAGGCTAATTAACAATGAAGAAGCTGTCAGAAACGTTAGGCTACGCGTTCGGCGGATTCGAACCCGTGACCTCTTTCTCGCGCGTGACCTCCTCTACTACTGCACTACACTCTTACTTGTGACTAGATATTGTTTTGATTCCTACCATATTATACTAAACCGAGTGTAAATTATAGTTGTATGAAACTACTTTTAAATATGAATACAATGATATCATTGTTGTAAGATAAATTTTTATTATTCAAGATTAATCTAAGTCAAAATTTTTAAAGTTTGAATCTTGAATTACGTGCGTACCTTGTATTCTAAGACGGAGAAAGTATGAGATAATTTTAGCGGTCTAAGCACCTCGAGAAGTGACCTAGACGTGAAAATCCAACTGGTCCACCACTGTCTGTGACTAATTAACTACACTAATGACACCACAGATCTCTGCCTACCACTGACACTGAAATTATTTTTGCATTGCAATCTCCGGGCCTGTTCAATTCAAAAAAAAAAAACACTTTCCAATATAAAAAATTTTCACACTGACAACCGTGCCATCTTTCACAGAACATGCTTCTCAATGAAAAAAAAATTTCACCACTTTTCCACTTTTTGCGGAATTAAACATCCCCTCCGCTCAATTATAAATAATATAACTACCCACACAATTCCAAACCATTAATTGCTGCACCGAAGCGAGAGCCACAGCCATCCATCCCAGTGCCAGACTGCCAGCCATGGACTTTGTGCGGCAGGACAGCATCACCGTGGTCTCCCTGGAAGTGGCGGCCGCCGCCCTGTACGCGCGCGCGGCGTCCTCGCTCCTCCGCCCCGGCCTGCCCCGCCTCGCCGCGCTCCTCCCGGTGATGGCGTTCCTCGCCGCGGCTCCCTGGTCGTTCTCGTCCGCCATTGTCCGGGGCACCTCGGCTTTCATCCTCGCGTGGCTCGGCTTGTTCAAGGTCGCCCTCCTCGCCGCCGGCCGCGGGCCGCTCGGCGACCCCGCCCTTCCCGCCCTCCCTTTCGTCTTCACCGCGGCGCTCCCGGTCAAGCTCAAACGCCCCCGCCGCCACGACCTCGTCCCGACGCTGCAACGGCGGCGGCAATGTCGCCCACGCCCAGAGCCAGATCAGTTTGGCTCGTTTCTTGCGCGGTGAAGGTCGCCGTCATCGCGGTGGTCATCCATATCCTCCAGTACAAGGATCTGCTCCACCTCTACGTGCGCCTCGTCCTCTTCGGTCTCCACCTGTACTGCTTCCTGGACCTCCTCCTCCCCTGCATGGCGGCCGCCGGCGGCGCGCTCGGCATGGAGCTGGAGCCGCAGTTCGACAAGCCGTACCTGGCGTCGTCGCTGCGGGACTTCTGGGGCAGGCGGTGGAACCTCATGGCGTCGGCCATCCTCCGGCCGTCGGTCTACGACCCCGTGCGCGCCGTGGCGGGGAAGGCGGCGGGCGTCCTGGCCACGTTCGCCGTGTCGGGCGCGATGCACGAGGCCATGGCGTGGTACCTCACCCTGCTGCCGCCCACCGGGGAGACGGCCGCCTTCTTCCTCATCCACGGCGCGTGCTGCGTGGCCGAGGACTGGCTCGCGCGGCGGTGGAAGGAGAGGGGGTGGCCGCCGCCGCCGCGGCCCGTGGCGACCGTGCTCGTCGCGGCGCTCGTGGTGAGCACGACGTTCTGGCTCTTCTTCCCGCCGCTCTACCGGGTTGGAGCCGAGGAGAAGCTGCTCGAGGAGTACGCTGCGCTGGCGGCGTTCGTCGTGGACGCAGGGAGAAAGCTGTCTCGGTATGCTTGATGGAGGCCGCGATTTTGACAGTTGGAAGCGTCAGTGTACTGGCTCTGTGGTCTGTGCAGTGCTATCTTTGGGCCTGTTTAGATCACCACGAAACTTTTGAAACTTTGAAACTTCACTATTCATCAAAGAGAATTTTACATGCATGCAGTATTAAACGTGTGTTAATGACAAACCCTATTCGATAACCCCCGGTAACTTTGCGAGACGAATTTAATGAGCCTAATTTGGCCATGATTAGGCAATGTCGTACTACAGTAAACAATCTCTAATGACAGATTAATTAGGCTTAATAGATTCGTCTCGCGATTTCCCGTCCATCCGTGTATTTAGTTTTATAATTAGATCATGTTTAGTCCTCCTAATCTTCGATTTAAGAATTGGAAACTTTCTTTCGCAAACTTTCTTTCCAAACTAAACAGGCCCTTAGCTCTTTGTGCAAATATAAGAGCATCCCCAGTTCCTCTTTTTCTAATCCAACTATCTCACGGAGAGAATTACTAGAAAAGTAGTGCTCTCTTTTTCTTTTCCTAATCTCTACAACTAAAAAGAGCCAAATGTAGATGTTTTTTCATCCGTCATTTGTCGTCCGCGTTTCGTCCTTCACACGGACGACTTTCGTCCTTCGGGATCGTCCCTCCGTCCGCTTCGGCGCATCTGTGAATCACGCCTCCAGATTGTGAAAAAAAAGAAAACAATGTCCGCGCCACGGGGTAAAAAAAGAAATGAACCCTCGCTCGTGGAACCGTCCGCTAATCTCGCCGGTCGCATCTTCTCCCTCTGTTCTCCGCTCCACCGATCGATCTCACCCCTGCAACCCTGCCATGATGGACGGGTAGTTGAGGTCCTCCACGGATGGCGCCTTGGCCGGGCAAGCCAACTTGCCGGTGCTAAGCCGCTTCATGTCCCCCGTGCTGAAGCTGAATCCCACGGAGCAGAGGAAGGTGAAGTAGTCTTTAGGGGGCACGTCGTACACGAGGCCCGGGACCCCGGGTCGACAGCGCGGTTGGGATGCTTGTTGCCGGCGCCGTAAGCGAACGCGTTAGCCTTCAGGCCGTCGTGGTTGCGCATCGGCGCTCCGGTGTTGTCCTGGGAGCAGGCAGTGGTCATGATCGTGTAACACCCAAATTCCATCATGTAATAAATTATAGCAACTTTGTTTTGTATAGGTTGATCTTAGGTTAAATGAATTTCTTTTCCTTTATTTAATTTTGTGGCCCTAAATACTTAAACATTAATTAATTAATTTTAGTTCAATAAGTGTTTGTTGCATTCCATGCCTTGCATTGGTTTTTGTTTGCTTGTGTGTATCTCAAATCTCTCTCCAAACTCAAATCTCATTCAAACATCTCTCAAATTCTTCCAAATCCCACTCAAATTCCTCTCAAACTTCTCAAATTCAAATTCAAACAAAGATCAAATCATTTCTTTTCCCTCTTTTCCTCCCTCTCCATTCTGGCCCGGCCCACTCGCACCTTCTCCTTTCTTTTTTCCCTTTCTCCCCCGCCGGCCCAGTTCTCGGCCCAACGGCCAGGTCCAGCTAGCCGGCCCACCCGGCCTTCTCTCTCGCCCGCACTCTCCCTTCCTCTCTCGCGGCCCAGCGGGCCCCGCGCATCAGCGCCTTCCCTTACCTCTCGCCCGAGTCGCCGCTCGTCCGAAATCGCCGCCCCACGACCGCGCGCCCGCGTATCCCTCCCCCTCTTCAAGCCTCTTCACTGCGCCTTCAACCTGAGCCGCTCCGGACGCCCCCTCTCTTTCCTTCCCTCCCAGCAACGGTCGCCCGAGGGACTTCAAGGCCATCAATGGCCGGGTTTACCTCCCGCCCTCGGATCCTCTCCACCCCGAGCCCCCTCTGCTCCCTCCGCTCGCCTATAAAGTCCACTCTTCACTCACCCTCGCGCGCGCACAACATCCACACCGAAATCTCCTTCCAATTGCGCGCATTCGGCCCTTGGAGCTCATCGTCACCGCCGCCGTCGAGGTAGCCTCGCTGCCACCTCTGATCATCGCCATTCGACCCACTCTGACCTTCTCTAATCCCTATACTCCTCTGCGCTCGTACTCAGGGTCACCAGGAGCACGCCCGCGGAGCTCCGGAGCCGAAGCAACCACCGGACGATCATCTTCGCCGTTCACCCGAGCTCACCGCCGCCGCTCTCCGTCGCCGACTCATCTCCGGCCTCCATCCGAACCTTTGTTTCCCCTAGGTGAGCTCGCCATGTCCTCCCGAACCCCCCCATGCCATTTGTTCACGTTCCCGTGGTCCGTAGCGCCCGGCAGCACCCGCTCCGGCGATCCCCCACCGCGGTTCGCGGCGGCGCCGCCCGAAAACCACCGCCGGCCGCTCCCTTTGATTTGTACTCGTCCATCTTTAGATCAACGGCTCAGATCAAAACCCCAGGTACCGGTCAACCCGAGTCAGACCGGCGCCCTTGGCCATTTTGCTAAAGAGACCCTGATGTTTCTGTTATTCAACCCGCAGTCCAACTGCAGTACAAAATATTCATACATATGCCCTTAGAATTCATGTTTAGACCCCTGTTCTTTTAAATAATCTCGCCTGCCGTCCTTTACATGACTTTATCACATGCTAGCCCCTCTGTTATCTATATAATTGTGTTTAGGTCCTCAATTTTTATCAAAACAATGCGCAGACTTTAGTTTTAACTGCATATAGGTCCCTGCAACCATGTTATTAGTGTAACTTCGTCGTTTTAAATCCGTTTTGGGCGATTTTCGCGTTCACGCGATCGTCTTTGCATGCTCTTTAGTTTAAGGTGCTTGTTCTATACTTTTAGTACTGTTTGGTGTACTGTTTTATTTATTTTGTTGTATGCCTTGTGTGTGATCGTGTAGAGAACGAGCCGTTCGAGGAAGATCAGGAGCAGCAGCTGTTTGAAGAGGACCAACAGCAGTTTGTTGAGGAAGGCAAGTGGCCTCCCTCTTCATGAACATTCTTTTTGTCCTATTTACATTCATGAAATTCACTTTTACTTTACTGTTTATGCATTAATATTGACGGGTCACCTTTTAGGACATGACTAGATCTTTTTGCCTTGAACCTTGAATCACCTTGTTATATCATGGGTAGAAATTCTTAGCTTGCTTAAACTTGGGATGGTTCTGTTACCTTTTATGCAAATGTTAATCATGATTTAATTATGTTGTTATATTCTTGCTTAATTACAAGATCATCATGATTAATTGGAACATGGAGAACCACCCAAGAAAACAGTGCAACCACAGTGTCACATGGCTCTGAACTTAGCTAATTAATTAGACTTGGGGTTAATTAGTGGTCTTACCGTAAGGGCAAGGAGGGGGCCGGTGAAGGGGTCATAGCTCGGTCCTCTTGGAGGGGTAGCCTTTGCTAAGGTACGGCCTCATTAGGGAGAGTTATGGACCTCACCGCTGCTGAAACTCTAGCGGACTGCTAGTTAGCTTTGGGTCTTTGTAAAGGCTTCGTAGTGAACCCTCGCCACTCACCAAAGGAAGTGTTTAAGGGCCTTGCAAACCCGGGCGACAAGGGGAACACGAGCTGTGGGTAAAGTGTACAACCTCTGCAGAGTGTAAAACTGATATATCAGCCGTGCCCACGGTTAAGGGCGGCTTGGACCCTCACATGATAATTGAACTTAAACTTGAACTTAACTTGTGGTTCTTGGTCTTGGTGGAATAATTTTGGGTTATCCTGCTTAATTTTGGGTTGGTATAAACTTACATCTAGTAAATAGGTGCTTGCTAATAAAACTTGACCAACTAAAATTGCTAACCGCATGAGCCTGAACCCCCTTTGATGGCCTTGCATATTCCCCCACTTGTTGAGTACCAACCATAAGTATAATAACCCTTGCTAAACAACTGTTGTTCAGAAAATAACAATGAAGTGGAGTATTTCAGCGACTTTGATGAGTTCTAGGTGCGTCAACTAGTCAAGTGCCTGTGGATGAAGTCAAGGAGCTGTTTTATCGTATTAGGTTGTCGGTGAACGTTTAAGACCTTCGTGTCTAATTATCGATGAGTGTAATAAAGTTATGTACTCTCTTTTGTACGCTTTTGAACATTGTCTTTTGATATATTCACTGATGACGTCAACATATGTGTGATGAACGGATCCTGGCACACATATGTGATGCATTCGATTTTGTCCTTAAAATCGGGTGTGACAGAAGTGGTATCAAAGCTGTGTTGACTGTAGGACACCAGCCTAGCTAAAAAATGGTCGAAACATAAGATTTACATTCTTAGTTAGCCTTTCTGCTCTTAGGAAAAATTTTATTTCCACAAAAACTTACTCTGTTTCTGTTCTATCTCTTTTTGTTCTGGTACTTAGTTTTGTTCTTGCTCTATCACAGATGGTCAGGCAGAGGCAGACAGCACGCAAGAGCACCGGAGGCAGGAGGCGCATCGCTCCTGCACAGCCAGTTCCGCGGCTTCCACAGTGGTGGAACAGGAGGAGGCAAAGCCCGAGGAGCTCCACTACTTTCAGGAGATGGCAGACGGAGACATCGTTCCGGTGGACCCCGCAGTTGACGCTCCACCCGCACCACCTGCTGCTCTTGCTCTGGAGGCTCCAGTACCCGCTGCTAGAGGACAGCCGGACGACGGCCACGACGCCAACCAGGGCCTTGGTCAGGAGGACCAGGGCGAGGCGCAGGACGACGGTTCTGGCGTGGGCCAGAACGACGTGCCAGTTGGACGGGCTGAGTTCATGCAGGCTACCTACGAGTCAGAGACCTCAGTCAATGAGACTGGCATCTTCCCCAAGATGCTCATAGACGTGCTACAGGAGTTGGGGAACAATGTCAGGCCCCTCTACATGACGCAGCGTGTCTCCAACCCAGGGATGCCGGTCTTCTACATCACCCGGGTCCACATCCGGGAGGCTTCTGACACTGGTGGATACAAGACCTGTTCGATGCACGACTCCGACATCCCCTACTCCACCGTCACCGCCTCCGTCAGCAGCACCGCCAGGAGAGCTCTGTGGTCTCTCTGCCACGCTCGCCGTGGTGAGCTGAGCATCACGGAGTACCGCCACCTTCCACGACGGGCTAGTGGCACAGAGGTGACCCACGTGCCACTGGGAGGACCTCACGAGCCCCGCATCGACATCCTCGCTCGTGTCGTCGCTGGTCTCAACACGGACGTGGAGGGCACAGCTTCCGACCTCATGGAGACTGCTCAGAGACTGGCCAGTGCTCAGGCCAGGATCAGGCAGCTGGAGGCACAGGTGGCAGGTCACGTGCCCCCAGTGGAGGCAGATAGAGCCGACTGTCCCGCCGCTTCACCCCCGCGCAAGAGGCTTCGTACTGGAGAGCCAGGCTCTATCACCGGTCTTCTAGGCCAGCTTTAGGAGAGTCTATCAGAATAAGTCATCGCGATAGAACCGTTCCTGCGAGGACGTGCGATGTTTATGTTTGCTTGTTTGCTTCATGTTTGAGTTGGTGTTTTTTTATAATGACTGTCATGTTTTTTGTGGAGTGATGGCCACAAATGCATTATTAAATAATTAAAGTTAAAGTCAGTTTTTAGTTTCAATCTTGGCTCTGTTCTTTCTATCTTTATCAGTTTATCTATCTTATCTAAAGCATTCCCCTAACGATCAGATGGTAAATACCAAGAGAGGCAGAGGACGTGACATTCCTAGTGTCAGACGTGCTCACATAATCAACCGTCAGAATCAAGCACCGCCTCCACCCCCAAACCCAGCAATGGAGCAGTTTCTACAAGCTCAGATGCAGTTGCTGCAGGATCTCACCTAGACTGTGCACAACATACAGGCACAGCAGAATCAGCAGCCGCCACAGATGCCTCCACAAGCCCGGGACAGGCACCGGGAGTTCATGAGTCACCACCCGCCAACCTACTCTCACTCGGCGGACCCTCTGGATGCTGATGACTGGTTGAAAGTCATTAGCAAGAAGCTGGACATCACCTAGTGTACAGACCATGAGAGAATCTTGTATGCTGCTGGATGCCTAGAAGGAGCTGCATCCGACTGGTGGGATGCATACACAGCTGCTCACGCCAACGCCGACACAATTACCTGGGCAGAGTTCAGAGACAGTTTCCGCCTGCATCACATCCCAGCTGGTGTGATGAAGCTGAAGAAGAATGAGTTCTTGGCTCTGAAGCAGGGCCATATGACTGTGAGCGAGTACCGGGACAAATTCATCCAGCTGTCCTGCTACGCGCCCAATGAGGTTGATGATGACGAGAAGAAGCAGGATCGCTTCTTGGATGGTCTGATTGGACCACTCAAGTATCAGCTGCAGA
Organism: Alloteropsis semialata; assembly: GCA_004135705.1. Lineage (NCBI taxonomy): Eukaryota > Viridiplantae > Streptophyta > Magnoliopsida > Poales > Poaceae > Alloteropsis > Alloteropsis semialata. The sequence goes on from CM014277.1 coordinate 11,530,254, forward strand.
GCCACACCTTTCCGACCTTCCAGAGACTCCTGGACAAAGCTATTGGCCTGGAGAACACTCGCAAGGAGCTCGGAGAGCTCAAGAGGAAGTCCCAGTCACAGGGACAGTCAAGCAGTAGCCGCCCACGCTTCAACTCTCAGCAAGGGTCGCAGTTCCGCTCTGGAGGGCAAAGCGGAAATTATCAGTAGAACCAGCAGTACCGTAGCCAGCAGCAGCCCCAGCGCTTCAACCAGCAGGTCCAGCGCAATCCCAACTTCCAGCAGAACAGGTCTGGCAGTTCATCAGGTGCTCCAGTGCACAACGGCAGCAACAACAACGCAGTCGCACCGGTTCCACCAAATGGGTGCTTCAAATGTGGAGAAGTGGGGCACTATGCTAACAACTGCCCCAAGCGCAACATGCAGACACCTCAGGGCCAGAAGACTAATGGTCAGAGGCCTGGATCACAGACTCCACAGATGCGCAATGGGAACTAGAACTCCCAGGGCAACAAAGGCCAGCAGAACTACATGCGTAGACGGGTGAACCACGTGTCAGCTGAATCAGCTCAAGATGCTCAGGACATTGTACTCGGTACGTTCCTTGTCAATTCTGAACCTGCATCAGTTTTGTTTGATTCTGGAGCATCACATTCTTTCATTACTGAGCAATTTGTGGAAAAACATAATATACCTATGAGCCTTATGAAGAAAACTCTACTAGTTAGTTCCCCGGGCAGTGAGATGAAGGCTAGTCACATATGCCCGCGGGTGAATCTGAAAATCATGGGGGTAGATTTTCCAGCCAATCTGATAGTCCTAAAGTCCAGTGGGATTGACGTGATTCTTAGAATGGATTGGTTATCTGGGTGCAAGGGAGTTATTCAGTGTGCCAAGAAGTCAGTGCTCTTGACCAGTCCTCAAGGAGATCAGATTGAGTTCGTTGCCAACACGCCATCTACTGATGAAGCAATGGTGAATCAGATCAAGGGAATACCTTTGGAGGAGATCAAGGTCGTGAGTGAGTACCCAGACGTCTTTCTGGAGGACTTACCAGGTATGCCACCCGACCGTGACATTGAGTTCCGTATTGATCTCTTACCTGGCACTGCACCTATATTCAAAAGACCCTATAGGTTGGATGTTAAGGATTTAAGTGAACTAAAGAAACAAATAAAAGAGCTATTAGGAAAAAGATATATCCGTCCTAGCTCATCACCTTGGGGAGCCCCTGTCATCTTTGTTGATAAAAAGGATGGCACTAGAAGGATGTATGTTGATTATAGAGCTCTCAATGATGCTACTATCAAGAACAAATATCCACTACCCAGAATTGAAGATCTGTTTGATCAAATGAGAGGTGCTAAAGTGTTCTCCAAGATTGATCTGCGGTCAGGATATCATCAGTTGAGAATTCGACCAGAAGATATCCCCAAAACAGCGTTCACCTCCAGATATGGGTTATTTGAGTACACAGTGATGTCGTTTGGATTGACCAATGCCCCGGCGTACTTCATGTACTTGATGAACAAGGTGTTCATGGAATATCTTGACAAGTTTGTAATGGTGTTCATCGACGATATCTTGGTATTTTCTCAGAATGAAGAAGAACATGAAGAACATCTGAGATTGGTACTACAGAAACTCCGAGAGAATCAGTTGTATGCCAAGCTCAGTAAGTGTGATTTTTGGTTGAAGGAAGTTTCTTTCCTTGGTCATGTCATCACCGATGGAGGAATAGCAGTTGATCCCAGCAAGGTTCAGGATGTGTTGAATTGGAAACCGCCCACGAATGTGTCCGAGATCAGGAGTTTCCTTGGTTTGGCAGGATATTACCGCAGGTTCATTGAAGGATTCTCCAAGATTGTGAAACCACTCACTTCGTTGTTAGAAAAAGAACGAGAGTTCAAATGGGATGAAGCTTGTCAGAATTGCTTTGAGGAGTTGAAGAAGAGGTTAACCATGGCCCCAGTGTTGATAATGCCAGATATACACAAAGGGTTCGATGTCTATTGTGACGCTTCACGTCTCGGTCTTGGTTGTGTGTTAATGCAAGAAGGCAGAGTGGTAGCTTATGCATCAAGGCAGCTAAGGAAGCATGAGCAAAACTATCCAACTCATGACTTGGAGCTAGCCACTGTCGTGCACGCACTGAAGATTTGGAGACACTATATGATTGGAAACAAGTGCCAAATTTTCACGGATCATAAAAGCTTGAAATATATCTTCACTCAAAGGGATCTCAATCTCAGACAACGCAGATGGTTAGAATTGATAAAAGATTATGACTTGGATATTCAGTATCATCCTAGCAAGGCCAATGTCGTGGCAGATGCTTTGAGTCGGAAGAGTCAAGCTAATATGACTATAGCTCGACTGATGCCTCAAGAACTGTGTTGGAAAATGGAACGACTCAATCTCGGGATTCTTTATAACTCAGAAGCTATGACAATGGAGGTTGAACCTACTCTTGAGCAGGAAATCAGGCAGGGTCAGTTGACAGATGCTAAGATCAAAGAAATCAAGATTTTGATTGGTTTGGGAAAAACAACGGATTTCACTGAAGATGAACAAGGCACTGTTTGGTTCAGGAAAAGGATCTGTGTACCCGACATCGATCGTCTTCATGAGCTCATACTGAAGGAAGCACATGATTCTGTCTATTCCATTCACCCCGGCAGTACCAAGATGTACCAGAACTTGAAGGAGAAATATTGGTGGTATGGTCTTAAGAGAGACGTGGCAACTCACGTAGTTTTGTGCGATGTATGTCAAAGAGTGAAAGCAGAACATCAAAGGCCAGCAAGTTTGCTTCAGCCGTTAAAAATACCCGAGTGGAAATGGGAAGAAATTGGTATGGACTTTATTGTAGGATTACCTCGCACTCGGGATGGCTATGACTCTATATGGGTCATTGTGGACAGATTGACCAAAGTTGCTCACTTCATTCCAGTCAAAACCACATATTCGGGAGCCAAGTTAGCAGAGCTGTATATGTCTAGAATTGTGTGTTTACATGGAGTGCCAAGAAAGATAGTGTCTGATCGAGGTACCCAGTTCACGTCTCATTTTTGGCAAAAAAACTACATGAGTCAATGGACACCAAGCTTAATTTCAGTTCAGCATATCATCCGCAGACAGATGGACAAATTGAGAGGACAAATCAAATCCTAGAGGATATGCTCAGAACTTGTGCCTTAAAGCATGGAGGCAGTTGGGACAAGAGTTTGCCATACGCAAAATTCTCTTATAACAACAGCTATCAAACGAGTCTCAAGATGGCCCCATTTGAAGCTCTGTATGGGAGAAGATGTAGGACACCACTATACTGGAGTCAAACTGGTGAAATTCAGGTGTTCGGACCAGAAATTCTACAAGAAGCTGAAAGACAAGTTCAGATAATTCGGGATAATCTCAGAACTGCTCAGTCACCACAGAAGAGCTATGCTGATACTCGGAGAAGAGAATTGACGTTTGAAGTTGGAGATTATGTGTATCTCAAGGTGTCACCTATCAGAGGTCTCCACAGATTCAAGGTCAAAGGGAAGTTGTCACCTCGCTATATCGGTCCTTTTCAGATCTTGGAAAGGAAAGGTGAAGTGGCATATCAGTTGGAGTTACCCGAGCGACTATCGGATGTTCACGATGTGTTTCACATTTCTCAGTTGCACCTTCTCCTTTCTTTTTTCCTCCCTCTCCATTCTGGCCCGGCCCACTTGCACCTTCTCCTTTATTTTTTCCCTTTCTCCCCCGCCGGCCCAATTCTCGGCCCAGCTAGCCGGCCCACCCGGCCTTCTCTCCCGCCCGCACTCTCCCTTCATCTCTCGCTGCCCAGCGGGCCCCGCGCGTCAGCGCCTTCCCTTACCTCTCGCCCGAGCCGCCGTTCGTCCGAAATCGCCGCCCCACGACCGCGCGCCCGCGTCTCCCTCCCCCTCTTCAAGCCTCTTCATTGCGCCTTCAACCTGAGCCGCTCCGGACGCCCCCTCTCTTTCCTCCCCTCCCAGCAACGGTCGCCCGAGGGACTTCAAGGCCATCAATGGCTGGGTTTACCTCCCGCCCTCGGATCCTCTCCACCCCGAGCCCCCTCTGCTCCCTCCGCTCACCTATAAAGTCCGCTCTTCACTCACCCTCGCGCGCACACAACACCCACACCGAAATCTCCTTCCAATTGCGCGCATTCGGCCCTTGGAGCTCATAGTCACTGCCGCCGTCGAGGTAGCCTCGCTGCCACCTCTGATCATCGCCATTCGACCCACTCTGACCTTCTCTAATCCCTATACTCCTCTGCGCTCGTACTCAGGGTCACCAGGAGCACGCCCGCGGAGCTCCGGAGCCGAAGCAACCACCGGACGATCATCTTCGCCGTTCACCCGAGCTCACCGCCGCCGCTCTCCGTCGCCGACTCATCTCCGGCCTCCATCCGAACCTTTGTTTCCCCTAGGTGAGCTCGCCATGTCCTCCCGAACCCCCCCATGCCATTTGTTCACGTTCCCGTGGTCCGTAGCGCCCGGCAGCACCCGCTCCGGCGATCCCCCGCCGCGGTTCACGGCGGCGCCGCCCGAAAACCACCGCCGGCCGCTCCCTCCCTTTGATTTGTACCGTCCATCTTTAGATCAACGGCTCAGATCAAAACCCCAGGTACCGGTCAACCCGAGTCAGACCGGCGCCCTTGGCCATTTTGCTAAAGAGACCTTGATGTTTCTGTTATTCAACCCGCAGTCCAACTGCAGTACAGAATATTCATACATATGCCCTTAGAATTCATGTTTAGGCCCCTGTTCTTTTAAATAATCTCGCCCGCCGTCCTTTACATGACTTTATCACATGCTAGCCCCTCTGTTATCTGTATAATTGTGTTTAGGTCCTCGGTTTTTATCAAAACAGTATGCAGACTTTAGTTTTAATTGCATATAGGTCCCTGCAACCATGTTATTAGTGTAACTTCGTCGTTTTAAATCCGTTTTGGGCAATTTTTGCGTTCACGCGATCGTCTTTGCATGCTCTTTAGTTTAAGATACTTGTTCTGTACTTTTAGTACTGTTTGGTGTACTGTTTTATTAATTTTGTTGTATACCTTGTGTGTGATCATGTAGAGAACGAGCCGTTCGAGGAAGATCAGGAGCAGCAGCTGTTTGAAGAGGACCAACAACAGTTTGTTGAGAAAGGCAAGTGGCCTCCCTCTTCATGAACATTCTTTTTGTCCTATTTACATTCATGAAATTCACTTTTACTTTACTGTTTATGCATTAATATTGACGGGTCACCTTTTAGGACATGACTAGATCTTTTTGCCTTGAACCTTGAATCACCTGGTTATATCATGGGTAGAAATGCTTAGCTTGCTTAAATTTGGGATGGTTCTGTTACCTTTTATGCAAATGTTAATCATGATTTAATTATGTTGTTATATTCTTGCTTAATTACAAGATCATCATGATTAATTGGAACATGGAGAACCACCCAAGAAAACAGTGCAACCAGAGTGTCACATGGCTCTGAACTTAGCTAATTAATTAGACTTGGGGTTAATTAGTGGTCTTACCGTAAGGGCAAGAAGGGCGCCGGTGAAGGGGTCATAGCTCGGTCCTCTTGGAGGGGTAGCCTTTGCTAAGGTACGGTCTCATTAGGGAGAGTTATGGACCTCACCGCTGCTGAAACTCTAGCGGACTGCTAGTTAGTTTTGGGTCTTTATAAAGGCTTCGTAGTGAACCCTCGCTACTCACCAAAGGAAGTGTTTAAGGGCCTTGTAAACCCGGGTGACAAGAGGAACACGAGCTGTGGGTAAAGTGTACAATCTCTGCAGAGTGTAAAACTGATATATCGGCCGTGCCCACGGTTAAGGGTGGTTTGGACCCTCACATGATAATTGAACTTAAACTTGAACTAACTTGTGGTTCTTGGTCTTGGTGGAATAATTTTGGGTTATCCTGCTTAATTTTGGGTTGGTATAAACTTACATCTAGTAAATAGGTGCTTGCTAATAAAACTTGACCAACTAAAATTGCTAACCGCATAAGCCTGAACCCCCTTTGATGGCCTTGCATATTCCCCCACTTGTTGAGTACCAACCATAAGTGTACTCACCTTTGCTAAACAACTGCTGTTCAGAAAATAACAATGAAGTGGAGTATTTCAGCGACTTTGATGAGTTCTAGGCGTGTCAACCAGTCAAGTGCCTGTGGATGAAGTCAAGGAGCTGTTTTATCATATTAGGTTGTCGGTGAACGTTTAAGACCTTCGTGTCTAATTATCGATGAGTGTAATAAAGTTATGTACTCTCTTTTGTACGCTTTTGAACATTGTCTTTTGATATATTCACTAATGACGTCAACATATCTGTGATGAACGGATCCTGGCACACATATGCGATGCATTCGATTTTGTCCTTAAAATCGGGTGTGACAGATCGCGGACCCATCGTGGCGGGCTCCACTCCGGGCGCGCCGCCTTGAGGAGTCCGATCACGCCGGAGATGTGCGGGCACGCCATGGACTTGCCGGACAGGAACGCGTACTCCGACCGAAAATACCTTACAGCACATATGCCCTTAGAGTCCATTATCTATAGCCATTAAATGGTGCGCCAAGATTCGTGTTGTGTACTTCCTCCACGCTGTATTCTGTCTGTATTCCGAGTACGCTGTGGTGTATTTCGTTCTCGTGGGCCCCGCACATGTTTCGAGAATATCTTTCCCCTCCGGGGAGGTTTCGCCGTTGCGGCCGCCGCAGCACATCCTTCCTCTCTCTCCGACGAACATCTCTCTCTCCGGCGAGGTTGCGTCACTGCTGCGAGCCTTTGTTCTCTTTCTCCCGGCGAGGTCGCGTTGCTCCTGCGACCCTCTGCTCTCTCTCTCTCTCTCTCTCTCTCTCTCTCTCTCTCTCTCTCTCTCTCTCTCCGGCGAGGTCACGGCGCGCCGGTAAGCCTTTGTTCTCTCTCCGGCGATATCGCGGCGCTCCGGAGAGCCTTTGTTCTCTATCTCCGGCGAGCCTTTGTTCTCTCTCTCTCTTCTCTCTCCAGTGAGGTCACGGAGCGCCGACCATCGACCCCCGCGGCCGACACCGATTGGACCCCACGACATCTCTCCCTTCAGAATCCCATCTCCTTAAGCTACTGCCCCACGCCTTTCTCTTCTTCCAGCTCCTAACGCCCCACGCTCTCATCTCTGAACTTTCGACCCCACGCACTCATATATCCTCGCGATGCTCTATCCCTTGAAGCTCCTACTGCCGACCTTTTTTTCTTCCATCTGCGGACGTCTGATTTTTTCTCTTCATGCTCCGCCCGCCGGATGCGCTATGTCAACTCTCCAACCTTTGCTTGAGAAGGAGGTATCTTCACACATCAGTCTATCAGAAGGAAGCTAATGGATGTGTCACATGAGTTTGAACTACCTGCGGTCGATCTTTAGCATCAGGTATGGATATGTCACATTTGGAAACTTTTTTTTTAATTTGGTTGGAAACTAATTTCAGATACAGTGATCTCTTCTACGTGTTCTAACTGTCAAACTGGCAGGAAGTACATCAGACTTTGTAAATGGATTGGACACGAGCTCCAGTTCCATACAAGCTCAAATGGCTTTGCATAACTTTCAAGGTAACCTTCTAACTGATGTCTGCCATTTTATTTAATCTTCAAGAAAAATGATGGCTAGATTGTCTGCTCACTGATTCACTATTACCCTTCGATGTGTAAATTTTGATTGAACAAATTGGTGAGATAAGGAATTGCCCTTTCGGAGACGTTATAATCCAGTAATCAAGATATATGAAGAGCATTAGAGCTGACAAGTTCATGTAGAGAAGGCCTCATCTTGTATAATTCTGCAGATTTGTTGGTACTTCACGGACAGCTGGGAGCAATTCTGTATCAGTGGAAGCATAGATGTGATTGATGGCTCCAGTGCAGACCCTGCTAAGCTTCAGGTACTTTATGCTATATAGTGCGACATGTTAGAAATCAGTGTGCAGGTTTGGTTACATGGACATCAGGCAGTTGTTTCAGTTAGTTTATCTAGGAGTTCATTTCAGTTTAGCTTTGGTAAAATCGAGATTGCAGTACTTAGGACCTCGCCCAGGTTTTCGTGTTGTAGATGAGGAGCAAGTTAAGGATGTTCATCTAAATGCATCAGTTGTCCCAGTAGATGCCTTTTGCCTTATTGTTCTTGATCTAGAAAAGGTTAGCAACATTTTTTTTCACTTTATTTACTGATGCCATGCATCTTATAGATCTAAAATTTGGGTTAGGCTAGCGATAGAGACTAGCTATTCAATCCCAACCGAGTAATATATACTGGCAAAAGTTAGCAAAAGGGATATCCAATTACTCAGCAATTCGCTTCTTATTGATACATGTACTGCTCGCTGTTATAAGGAATCATTTCAAGAGGTTTGGATAGTGCTTATCAACTATCAACCAATACTCATGCATGCTGTTATTATTGTACTATGTGCATTGGAATGAATTGAATAAATCAATTTTATGCATATGGTGCCTACTTGTTTTGGCATTTTTGTGATCTAGACTCTAGGTTGTGTTCAAATCATTTGTTTGCTTTCTGGATCATGTGCAGTAATAGCATGATAGGAAAACTCTGGATTTGTGTGCTATATATAGTGCAATGTTTGTTTATGCTTCAGAAAGGTTGATTGAACTAGATATATGCATTATTTAAAGATCTTGTGCCATCATAGATCATGTATGTGAGTATATATATCTTCTGCTATAGCACACACTTGCTATAGGTTAGTGGGCCATTCATCTGAAACATCCATATGAAACATCCATAAATGTAGATATATGTATAGCCAGTTTGTCACATATACTTGTGATAGAATTTGCTGATATCGAACGGTTCTGCTATACTCTATGTTTGTTTGTTAATACATCATTTTGGATTGGTGAGCCGACTGTTGGGAATTAGCTTAATGTTGGGACTGCAGTCAGAAAGACAGGTTAAAACTGTCATTGCATCATTGGCTCATGAGAGAGAATATTTACATGCATGAGAGTCTTAGAAGTTCTCACTTTAGTACTCAGTTGTCAAATGAGCGGCACTTGTGCTGTTGAGTCATTACACTTCTACTACTAAATACATATTTAGATGTTGAGTTAAATAATTTATTTCTAATTTGTAAAATATTAGAGTAGCTTTAGTTAATTCTCTCCCTAGCAACTTAATCTGTCAGCAGCCATTATTTTGGCATTTTTAATCAATTTTGAATTTGTGTACTAGCTCAATGTAGTACTGTTTTCTATGTAGTAACTGTTTTTTCTTATCTTTCCAGCTCCAAGAAGTCTTGGGATGGTATGTCGATGTCGCTCTGTAGTGAGCAGCAAAGTGATCTTATTTGTTCTGTAGTAAAGAAGGAAATAGTGGGTTAAACTTTCAGCATGGATCCAACACTATCTGTTCCATCTAGTTTGTCTGCATGGATACAACAAGTTAGGCATTGTTGAGGGACAACAAAGAGCAAGGAAAACAGTTTACTTTCGATCAAGAAAGCACGTCAAGCATCGTTTTGGATCAAGAAGAGCTATTGTGATCAAGAACTATGCACTTATTTGATTCTAATTACCTTTGAACCGTATGTGACATACTGGATGTATTATCTGGATCTAGGAATTGATATATTTTGGCGCTACAAGTCTCAAACCAACACTTCTCAACATATTATGGGACTATCACGTTTCTAGACATGCTGATCGGACAAAAACAAATACCAAAAAGAATACATGAAAAAGAGTTTTCTATTAAACAACTATGGTTACGTAAACTAGCAGTGGTAAAGATTTGAGTTAACACATGGACATATATGCAATAACAAAACAAATTCAATAGATAATCAGAAATATACATATCATTTGAGTTAACACATGGACATATATGCCAAAAAATCAAACATATGATCAGAAATACACAATATTTGATCAGCAGATGTTCCACAAGATTGCCCTTGTATTAATGGGAATCCTTACATGCATGTTATGTCAGACCTTTCTGAAGGATATGATGCTGAAAATCTTTGTCCTTGGAAAAGAAGGTATGTTTCCCCCAGGTCGCTAACCTCTGAAAATCGAGCAATTCTTTTTTTTCATTACAAAAATCATTCCGTATTCGATTATACCTTTAAGATGAAATCGCATTTAACTACTCTGAGACTACCTTGTCTCATTTGGTCCAATCACTATGTCTGATATATGCTTGATTTCATCTGATTTATGAAAGAG
>CM014277.1:11552969-11563126 GCA_004135705.1 Alloteropsis semialata
AAATATGCTGTGAAGTACCTACCCACTCAAGCGTTCCGATTTCATGAGTGGTACATGAAGGTGTCCAAAAAGGGTAGACTGATGCTCAATGTTTTGATATAAGATCGTGATTACTTCCGTGGGCATAGTCTCTTGATTTTGGATTTCAAGGATGTGTATATGTTGCACCATCAAGATGCCATAGACCTCTCAATCATGAGGTGCTGGGTTGTGTAAGTTTGTTTCACTGATCTATTCTCGCAATACTTGCTTCCTTAATTATAATTTGCAACAATAACAATAATCTATTCTTGCCATGTAGGATGGAGATCCATACCTGCCACGAAAAATCGTATGATGATATCGGCTTCATGGATCCATGCATGGTAAATGCCGTACTTGTAGCCAGAAATCCACTAGACACAGTGGACAACATATACTTGTACCTGGAGAGACAAAGAAGCAAGCATTTCATTCTTTTGTCATACAATTTCAAGTGAGTACTTCTCTCTATGTATGTATAGCTTTAAGACTTTTTTCTCAATACTTGTGCATGTATGTATATATATATATATATATATATATATACACACTATAGCTTCCACTGGATACTCCTTGTGATAATCATAAGCACCGGTCAAATTTTTGTCTTGGACTCAATGCGGAAATCACGAGAGGATTACCAAGCAGTTTTAGACCTGATTGACATGGCATGGTTACGTTTCCGTGCAAATGTTCGAGGAAATTTCAAAGAAAAATTGGATGTTTATATGGCTGGTGTACCCGCATATCTCGTAAAATCACACTAATATATAGTTGTTACGTCTAACTTTATTCTTCTCCACTTTTAGTGTGCCAGACAGGAACAAGGGATGAATCTATGCGGATACTACGTCTGCCAGTGGATCCATAGCTTTATTTCTCCCAAAAAAGCGACACACGAAGATCTCATGGTACGTCTTCCAGTGGATAATGAGATTATTAGTGTATATAGAAATTAGATTATTAGTGTATATGGAAATTAGATTATTAGTGTATATGGAAATTAGTTTATTAGTGTATGGAAATATTAGTGTAGGTGGAAATTAGATTATTAGTATATATGGAAATAAGATTATTAGTGTATATGGAAATAAGATTATTAGTGTATATGGAAATTAGATTATTAGTGTATATGGAAATTAGATTATTAGTGTATATGGAAATATGATTATTAGTACGAAAATTAGATTATTAGTGTATATAGAAATATGATTATTAGTGTATATTTATTATACTTTGTTATTTCATGTATACTTTGTTATTTCATGAATATACTTTGTTAGTGTATATGGAAATATTATACTTTATTAGAAATGATTATTAGTTATTGATTATTGTTTAGAAATGATTATTAGTTATTGTTTAGAAATGATTATTAGTTATTGTTTAGAAATGAATGTGTTAGGAAATTTTATGATTATATGCAAAATTTATTTATTATATGAATGAATGTTGTCATTTGTGATTAATGCAGAGGATGTTTTACCATGAAGAGCTTCCAATGACAGAAAAAGCAAAAGCTATTACGGACCAACTATTTGGATTCATTATGGACCAAGTTGTAAATCCAAACGGAGAGTACCACCATGACGGACGCGCTATCGCTCAATTAGGCTCCCTTTCCGCTCCTTCTTCTAGTTCTGGCCGTAAATTGTAAACAACTTTTAAATGCTCTAACTTTTGTATTTGCTGATCTCAAATGTTTATACGTGAATGTTCGAGAAAAATGCAATCAAAGTCGGGTCAAAATCAATTGACAATTGCGACGACTTCAATCTTATTGCGTGAAAGATCGTGTACGACATACGGCATATGACACGTAGACACGTATACGAATCGCGTATAACTAACCCAAATAGCAAACGTATAAAAAAATAAAAAACACACCCTTTGGTACCGGTTGACAACACCAACCGTAGCATACGTGGGAGGGCCCTTTGGTACCGGTTGGTGTTACTGGCCGGTACCAAAGGCACCCGGTTCTGGACTCGGTACCGAAGACCGACCCCTTTAGTCTCGGTTGCACGGTACCGGTTCCAGAACCGGTACCGAAGGGGGTTATGACCCGGTACTTGATAGAGGTGTCTCCGGTAGTGTGGGGAATTAATATTGGGTGATGAAAATTGAAAACGAGGTGACTTTATTGGGGGCTAACTTGTCCTTAAAAAAGTGGCCAAGGGACAATTACCAGTAAATAGCATTGAAGCAAAACACTGCTGCCCACATGGTTAGGGCATGTACAACAGTTTGGATAGTTGTTGTCTGTTTGACACATACGTACAGCTAAATAGACAGGTTTACGATGGATTGTCTATTTTGCTGTCTGTATGGTATTTAATGTCTTCTCTGGTTAATGTTGTTTTACATGGGAGCACGAGCCAGAACAGTAGACGAGATAGTAGATATCAATTTTCAAGAACTGACCCTTTTGGTCACACCAAGCCCCGTGGTGCGACTCATTACTTGAAAAGGGTCAGGGCTTGTTTGGTTAGCGTGCTAAAAATTAGCGTTAAAAGAAATCTTGCATGCATGGAGTACTAAATAAAATCTATTTACAAAACCTTTTCACAGATGAGTGCAACTTTGCACGACGAATCTAATGAGCCTAGTTAATCCATGATTTACTACAGTAATGCTACAGTAACCATCCTCTGATCATGTGGTCAAAGGTCTCATTAGATTCGTCTCGCGAATTAGCACAGGGGTTATGGAGGTAGTTTTGTAAACTGTCTTTATTTAATACCTCTAATTAGTGGTCAAAGATGTGAACTAAACTTTAGCCCAAGCATCCAAATAGCCCCTCAGTTCTTGGAAATTTAGTTGAACGGAGGTTATTATTAAAATTTCAGTTTTAAAAGGGTTAAAATATAAAAAAATCGATATCAATACACGCTTTCCTCGTTTAGCGACGGTCACATCACCTCATTTTATTGACGTAGACTCAAACAGACATGTACTGTCTAGCCCTTGTACATGAAGATGTTGCCGAATGTTGTATAGCGCTAGTTTCACAATCTGATCCGTACCTGCAGTGCTGCTGGAAGATCGCCGGAAAGCAGAGTTGGAGCGGCCCGACAATTATTTGGAGGTGATTGATGGGCTGCTGCTGTTTCTCGTAATTGGGCCAAAATTTCCTTGTCCCGTGTGTATAAAAGAAAGATGATGTTTGTGGGTTTTCTTAGCGTCTCAGGCCAATCCCATTAATCCCAATGGCAGGCTTTACATTTATGTTCCCAAGATAGCAATATAAGAAGAAAGGCAATAAAACGATGTCTCAAACTACTCTCAATAGTTTTATTTTGGAGTTTTATAGGCATCCCATAGCATTTTTTTCTTCCTCTCTTTTTAAATTTGATGTCATGTCATCAGAAAATATTGTGTAGCGTGTTAATTAATGAAAATGAAACAACTAAAAAACTTACATTTACACTGATCTTAGCGGCTATAGGGCATATGAAATGAAAATTACATGAGGATTAAGTAAGAAAATAGTTTTCCCCTACCATGTCATGTGCTTAAAGTGTGGTAATATGGTATATTGGAATGATGAAATCTATTTAACCCATTTTGGTAGTGGAGAGACTTACTTTTAATAAGTACTTAATTATTTAAGCACCAGTTGGAGAAGCACCTTCATCGTACATGCATGTCTTTAGTACTCCATCCGTTTCAAATTGTAAGTCATTTGGATTTTTAGAAATGATGCATATCTAGATGCACAATAAAGCTATGTATCAAGAAAATCCATAATGACTTACAATTTGGAATAGAGTGAGTAGCTAGTACTTCAGAAAAAGAACAAACTGATAATTTATTATGTGGGCACTGTGCATAAATTTGTTGGCAAAATAAGTGTTTCCATCCCTAAACCAAGTTCATTCCTCAACTTTCAGAATGGTCAATCTAATCCCTCAACTATTGTTTTTTGGGTCGAACTCATCTCACAGGTGTAGCATTGCATACAGGTATGAGACAAATGTTGAATGTCTTTTTTGCCCTTGGTATTAGACACAAACGGTCCTCAACTGCACTCTAATCAAAGAAACATTTTACCTGATGCTAGATTGGTGTAATATTTTTATCTAGATGCCGCTAGTGAAATGTTCTCTTTATAAAAAAAATCCTTTTTGGTTTATTCAATATAGATGTAGTACGAAATGACTGTAACCCAATCAGGTAAATGTCCAAAGAAAACAACCGTGAAAGCATAGCCTATAGCATGTGGTCTTTATTTGTGAGGTACATAAATCATGCCATGGAGAATTAATATTGGATGATGGAAAACTTAATTCGAGGTGACTTTATTGGGGGCTCACTTGTCCTTTAAAAAAAGGTGGCCCCGGGACAATTACCAGTAAATAGCATTGAAGCAAAACACTGCTGCCACATGCTTAAAGATTCACCAACTAACTCTGAACCCGTCGTCAAGAGCTGCAACAAGCAAGCAGCTCCTCTCTCTGAACTGAAACCATCCCTGCTTATATAGCAGCAACAGCAGCAGCAGCAGCTCACGATCTTGGCATTGGCAAGCGCAGGCAGCCGCAGAAGCAGAGCTTTCGGACAGCGGCAGGCACCATTGTTCCTGCACGAAGATCTGCTTGGTTCGTCCATCCATGGGCCTCTTCAGCTCGCCGCCCAAGGTCTACAAGCCGGCGGCCGAGGTCGACCTCGGCCCAGACAGCGACGAGCTCTACATCAGCCCCAACGTCAAAGGTGGTTGATCACTTGATCCTCGCTTTGTATCATATATACGCAGAAATTCAAGTTCAGAGCTTGGCATTCAGAATTGAACAGCTCCTCGCATTCTCGGCAGCTCCTCGCGTCGCCGGGCTCCTGGTGAAGCTGATGGCCTGGGTGCTGGAGACGCCCGTCATCGGCTGGATCGTGCTCTCCGTCCTCAAGAGGGACAACCTCGTCTACAAGGTTCCCTGCTGACGATGAAAGCCTGAAACTTGTCGTACCTCTGCTTCGAATCGTCCGAGCTTACACTGAAACTTCTCATCGTCTCTGCAGCTCGTCTCCGACGCCGAGATCCCGGAGCCGCCGCTGTTCACCGCCACCCACACCTGGCGAGGTTCTTCCGATCGCGCCCGCGAGCCAGCGCATTCAGCACAAACATTTCGCTCGATCTCTTGGTTACAGTCTGAAAGACTGAAACTGTTGTGAACGCTGAATTGCTGATGCAGACATCCCCGAGCAGAACGTCAGGGCGACGAAGCCCGGCCTGGCGCCGGCGGAGCGCGTGCAGGAGGCGGCCGGCTGCGTGCCTGCTCACCTGCCGGAGCCGGCGGCGGCGCTCGCTGATCCGGCGTCGGGGTTCAGGCGCTGGACGGTGCGGGACTTCCACAGGGCCTACCGCTCAGGACAGACCACCCCTGTCATGGTAAAGCCTCTGCTTTTACCTCAACATGGTTGTAGTCTTTTAGGCCTTGTTTAGATTGAGCCAATTCGATTGAATTCAATGATTGGAGGTGTATTGGAAATTAAAAAAGTAGAGAGGAAACACGTAGTTCAATGCGTGCAATTTGATTGAATTGGTGAATCTAAACAATGCCTTAGTCTCTAGGAGTAGATAACTTTTTTTCTTGGTTCGAGGCAAAATTTACACTGCCTGTTCATATCAGTCGTTGATTCGTTCAGAATTTACACTGTGCAGTTGGAATGTAAATTCTGCACGAAATTGTGGAGTCAGTTAAATCCTGAGTGACAAACAGAATGTTGAATGCAGCGACTGAATTTAGGCCTTGTTTAGATTGGGAGAACTTGATTGAATTCAATGATTGGAGATGCATTGGGAATTGAAAAAGCAGAGAGAAGTCACGTAATTCAATGCGTTGCCTTTTGATCGAATTGGTGCAATTTCACGAATCTAAACAAGGCCTTAGGTGGCCCGGAACAGGTGCTGACCTGCTTGCTGGTCCTGAATCCCAGCGATCAGCGCTGGACGGAATTATTGGATCCAGTTCAGACATTATCATTACACATAATTTTTGAAGTGAAAAACAAAACTGAAATCCATAAGCAACAACATAGATTAACCCATGGTGTTGTGTTTGGCGGGTTTTGCAGGTGGCGCGGAGGTTCCTGGCAGCGGTGAAGGAGTGCTCGGGGCCGGATCTGAGCATGGGCATGTTCATCAGCTGCGACCCCGCCGACGTGATGCGGCAGGCCGAGGACTCCGCCCGCAGATACCACCAAGGTAGACGTCTGCGTGTTCGTCGCGATTTTGATCAGTACCATCTCCGTTCTTAGATACATGACACTATTAATTTTTTTCCTTCGTTTGACTATTCGTTTTTTCTACAAATATTTATACAGAAACATATGTCTATGAGTTAAATCCAAAGTATTATTGATATTAGATATATTGGTACTCATCTTACTTTATTTAACAAACTAACTATTATTGATCAAATTTAAAATAAAAAGTCAACGGTGTCATATATTTAGAAACGGAGGGAGTAATAATTAGTAAACAGCAAGGCACAGATCAATTGTTCATCGTAGGAATTCATGGTGATAGCAGTCAGTGGTCAGTACCCACTCCTCTTCTTACCTTGATCGCCATTGAGTCATTGATGCTCAGGTCATCACACCACCAGAACCACCAGTAGGTTTGGCTTCTAGAAGCTGTCAGTGACCAAAAGCAGCAACGTTTTAACTGCAAGATGTGCAGTTCTTGGCCACGGTGCATCGGTGCAACAGCACGCAGTTAGTACTGGTAGGCCGGTGAGGCTGCAGGCTTGCCCGCTGCCTGACATCAGTAGGGCCCGGAAGCAGTGGAACAGTGGCAGCAGCGGCGCCTTTACAGAGGAGAAAGACGCTGCCGGCGCCGGGGCCTGCCCATGGAGCCCCGAACCGGGCGGCACCTCTGGCCGTGTTCGGTTGGAGGGACAATTTTTTTTCTCTTCATTAAATACTATTTTAACCATCAATTAGGGGTATTAAATAAAGTCAGTTTACAAAACTATCTTCATAACCTCTGGCAAATTCGCGAGACGAATTTAATGAGGCCTTTGACCGCACGATTAGAGGATAGTTGTTGTAGCATTACTGTAGCAAATCATGAATTAATTAGGCTCATTAGATTCGTCGCGCAAAGTTGCACTCATCTGTGAAAAGGTTTTGTAAATAAACTTCGTTTAAGGCTCCATGCATGCGACAGTATTTGGGGACAAAAAAAAAATTATCTCCAACTGCCGAACACGGCCGAATCGTCGCCTCTTCTGAGCTCTGGTGCAACAAGGCGGCAGTAAAGAGCACACGCAGGGTGCTGAAACTGAAAGAGTGACCGGAGAGGAACACGCTACACAAGTTCAGACACGCACACACAGTCGCCCTGGCTCCTGTTGTTGCTGAAGATGTTTCGTGGAAACGGCATGGATCGGCTCCAGATCTTTGCTGAAAAAAACGGCCTTGACTGGGATCGGCTCCAGCTCTGTCTGATGCATATGGTCCTCCTGGATGACTGGGACGGGCTGGCATTCAGTGCTGCGCTGCTGCTCCATGTCGACGCATGTGGCGGCGCGCAGTGCGAGATGCGAAGCGCTCGATCTGGCGCAGGGACACTCGGGGGCAGGGTACGGGGACGGGCTCCTCGTCCATGCTGGCCGGGCTCGCTCGCTCGCTGATCTGTGAGAAATGAAGGCGGAGAGAGATCGCTCGCATCGCATCTTCTCCTTCTCCGAATCTGCAGTCGCCACTGTTTCTGCGCCTGCTCTGTAGACCGTGTTCAGATGGCCAGAACAATTTTTTGATCCTTATTTTGACCATTAATTAGAGGTATTAAATAAAGCCAGTTTACAAAACTACCTCCATAACCCCGTGGCAAATTCGCGAGATGAATCTAATGAGGGCTTTGACCGCACGATTAGAGAATGATTACTGTAGCATTACTGCAGCAAATCATGGATTAATTAGGCTCGTTAGATTCGTCGCGCAAAGTTACACTCATCTGTGGCTGGGTTTTGTAAATAGACTTCATTTAGTACTTCATGCATACAAGATTCCTTGAGGACAAAAAAAAAAAATTGTCCTGGCCATCTGAACACGGCCGTAGTATCGTTCGTATTCAGAGTCAGAGTCATAGCTTGCTTGCTGGATCGTGACTGTATAATCATCGGATGGATGGTTTTTGTTGTTGGTGCAGGGGCGCCGCTGTCCGCCATGGACGGAGTACTGGTCGCCGTCAAGGACGAGCTTGACTGCCTGCCGTACCCGACCACCGGTAAGGACTACCCCAACTGTCCTACAATTGCAAGTCTGGAACGCATGCCACCAGTCGTTAGCACTGCAGAAAATAACGTGGGTCTGAATTACTACTGTACTGGTCATCATCTAACACTGATGAACTGAAGCTCAGAAACTTTGACAAAGATTAGCACGGTGGTTGAATAAATCACTGTGCATTAGTGCTAGTACTACTGTAGTAGGAGTTTTAATCACGAGCATCACGGTAAGTAGAACCGTACCGCCCGTACGGTAGAGCGGCAGGACAGCACGAACCATGGCGTGCTCTGCTCTGTCATTCCGTGACGTCAGCTGCCAAACAGAACACGCTGTCGTGCTCGTGTCCGAACGGGCAGTACAGTCGAGACTGGAGACAGGCAGAGTCGACGACATCAACCCGATGCTCGCTGTTGTGCTCTGTCATTAGATTGCTGCAAGTTTTACTGACTCTGCCTTCGGCAATCGGCCATGCGATTCTTGCGAAACTGGGCGCAGGCGGGACGCGGTGGCTGGGGACGGCGCGGCGGTGCGCGGCGGTGCGCGGCGGACGCGGCGTGCGTGGCGCAGCTGCGGGCGTGCGGCGCCGTGCTGGCGGGGAAGGCCAACATGCACGAGCTCGGCGCCGGCACCAGCGGCATCAACCCGCACCACGGATCCACCAGGAACCCCTACTGCCTCGCCAGGGTCTCCGGCGGCTCCTCGCGGGGCTCCGCCGCCGCCGTCTGCGCGGGACTCTGCCCCGTCGCCCTCGGCGCCGACGGAGGCGGTAAGACGCCGTTACCTCTCAACAGAGCTTTTGTTCGGTGCTGAGTATATAGCCGCCACTGACATCGTCGTTGTCGCCGTTCGTTCTCCCAGGGTCCGTGCGCATGCCGGCGGCGCTCTGCGGCGTCGTCGGGTTCAAGCCCACCGCCGGCCGCCTCTCCAACTCTGGGTGCGCCCACCATTGTCCTCAGAGCCGGCCATTTGCCAAATCTTTCGACGCAACTCACAATCGATGTACTCTGCTGTTGCAGGCTGCTTCAGCTGAACTGGACCGTCGGCATGCCGGGGATCCTCGCAGGAACAGTCGAGGACGCTCTCATCGCGTCGGTGCCACATTTTTCTTCACCCAAGTTCCATAACGAAATCATTTTTTTTCCACCAAAGTTTCATCACAACATAAACATTTCCTTACCAAAGTTAAACATTTCTTTACAAAGTAAACATTTTGCATAATGAGCATACTGATTACTGAAACTGAACAATGTGTTGCCCTTTTTTTTCTCGAATACGCAAGCCGCGTATCATTGTATTAAGAAGAATCGGAGTTGTTTTTACAGCCTCAAAACGCCAACAATGGCAGAATCTGCCCACTCCGAGCAAACGCCGCAGTGGGGAAGAACAACGGCTAAAACAAAAACAATGGAAACTACTCCTGCAAGAGACCACCTAATCTGCTTGCTCCGGCGAGCACCCAAGCATGGGCTTCCTGCTTGAACAATCTAACAATGTGTTGCCCTTGTCTTTGTTGTTTCAGTTACGCGGCCATTGCTGATCAGTCCAAACCAATTCCATTACAGGTGATGAACCCATCTTCCCCATTGGTTTTCTTCTTCTTTATGCTCACACACCATTTGAGCTGAGCTGGTGCTCTGTGAAGAGATTGACTGACATGTTGACGGTTGATCTCCCCTGCTACCAGCAACCTGAGCTGAACCTGCCGCTGCTGACACGCACAAGGTCCATGCCCAACATCAGGCTAGCCAAATACGCGAAGGTCAGTGTCTGAATTCCATTACAGGTGTATTTGTTGTAGACATTTGGTGTAACAAACTTCTCTGGCAATAGGCCATCTTTATCCTCTGCTGTGATGTATTTGGCTCTATGAGCAGACAAGATGTACTCAGTGCCGTGCACTGACCATT
>CM014277.1:11564126-11596620 GCA_004135705.1 Alloteropsis semialata
ATTGAATAAGCAATATACAACACAGGCCACTTCATGTCAATTTGTGGTTTTGTTTCGGTTCAGTTTGGTAATTGTAATGTATTAAATACAATTTTATCAATTGTAATTGATATAAAATGAGTTTGAAAAATAAGTATATGAAATAATGGAATAGAGTGAGTGTGTAAATCATATTCATGTTATTGAGTCTGTATCTTGGATTGCAAAAATTGCACAGTTTAGGTTTATTAAAATTTGTTATAACGCGAATTTTGTGTAGCATAAAATGATAAAATCAGCGTTTGCCGTGTGCCTTGGACCAGGGCACACGGCGAAGGCCGGGAATGGACTTAGAAACCGGCCCGACCGGGCCGGTCACTCACACTCACAACTCACTCACTCACGCAGCGCCAGCCGGCCACGCACCGCCGCCGGCCGCGCCTCCCGCCGCCGTTCACCACNCCCGACCGGCGCCCCGACCGGCGCCCGCCCCGACCGGCGCCCCGTCCGGCGCCCCTGCAGGTAATTTTTTTTATTAGTTTAGTTAATTAGGTTTTGTAGTTAAATTAGTTTAGTTTACGTAGTTGAATATATATTTAGATATAGAATTTAAATTAGTTAGCAATTTTAGATGACTATAGAATTTTAATTAGTTAGCAATTATAGATATAGAATTTTAGATATAGAATTTTTAGATATAGAATTATAGATATAGAATTTTAGATATAAAATTTTAACTTGTCATGCCTCTCAATTTGACTTGTCATACTTGTCAATTTTAGAGGGAGAGGAGGCCTTCTTTGTCGCACTCGCTACCGGAGGAGGAAGAGGAGGAGGAGGAGATCGTCATCGAGCCCCTAGGTGAGCCTCATGACGTGCGGCGTTGTATGCCATATGTCCGGCCATCGAGCCGTGGGAAGAAAACTCTTGTGTAGCCCGACCTTCGTGTCGTGGTTTGTTTTGCAGGTTTTGGAAACCTCACCGTACAGGGGAGGTGCTGCTGAAATTTTGAATAAACACTAAGCATTGATCTATTTTTGCAGGAAAGCTGCCATCGCCGCAGCCACCGCCGAAGGAGGAGTAGGAGGCCGCGCTGCCGTTTCCTCGAAGGCGTCGTCGACCCCCATCTTGCCGCCTGCCCCTGCCTCGCCATCAAGTTACAAGGTGAGCACGTGCAAAATGCCCTCATTTTTGTATCATGTTCGTAGATCACGTAACCTAGTTAGGCGTCTCTCGTTCGAAAGAGATACGGTTGGAAATATGCATATGCTTGCATATCTATGACCGTATCTGTTTCGAATTGTCCACGTTTTTTGGACAGCCCGAGGATGTGTAGATGGGTTTAGTTTCCATGGTCTGCTCTGATCTGGGACAGAGTTTCGGCGTACTTTGTGCTAAGGAATTATCTCGGACTGTGGTTGCAGAAATGGAAAAATTTGCTCCAGTGTTGCTTTGTAAGTTGGAAAAGATCTTTCCGCCCGGTTTTTTCAATCCAGCATATGATTTTGCACCTCCCGTATGAGGCACGACTGGGGGGTCCTGTGCAGGGCCGTTGGTGCTATTCAATTGAGAGGCAACAAAAAGTTCTTCGAACCAAATGTAAAAACAAATGCAAAATTGAAGCTTCCATTGCAGAGGCATACTGTACTGAGGAGGTGTCAAATTTCACAACAAAATACTATGGTGACACTCTTCCGAACGTCCATAATCCACTACCTCGTTACAATGCCAACGAAAATGATTCAAACATCAGCCTTTTTAGAGGGCAACTCGGAAGTTCAAGTGGTGGCACTCGTAAGATCTTGCAACATGAAGAGTTGCGCAAAATCATGATGTATGTGCTGATCAACCTTTCGGAAGTGGAAAATTACATCCAGTAAGTTCTGAACAAACTAGTTCTCGATTATTTTGCATCCAACCTCTTAATCTTGTTCTCGTTCATACAGAGAATTTACTCATCAATTCTGGCGAAGAAATAGGGCACCGACACCACATCAAGTTGATACCCTTCTTAAAAATGGAGCGGGAGGTTCTGCGCCCGATTTTATTTCTTGGTTCAAACATAAGGTATAGTCATTCTAAGGCTCGTACTTTTTACGACGTGCGAATAATAACATGAACTATCATGATTTTACTTTCAGGGCCAAAATGATGAGTCTATGAGTCCCGAGTTGAGACAGATTGCCAATGGTTGTGCCTATAGGGTCATGTCATACTCCGGCTATGATGTGAATGGATATCGCTTTCACACAGAAAGCCACGAGCAGAGTCGTCCCAATCGAAGAACCACAAATAGCAGAGTTTGTACGACAGCCAATGATGGGGTCGATTATTATGGCATAATTGAAGAAATATATGAACTAACGTTTCATGGTTGCAAACCTCTTAAGCCGGTCATATTCAAATGCCATTGGTTTGATCCTAACGAAGTGCGACGGACCCCTAATCTTGGACTAGTCGAAATTCGACAGTCATCCGTGTATCCAGGAGACGATGTCTATATTGTGGCTCAATAAGCCACACAAGTTTATTATCTGTCATACCCGTGCAAAACCGACAAACGTCTTCAGGGTTGGGATGTTGTGTACAAGGTGTCGCCACACGGCAAACTACCTGTCCCTAACAATGAAGATTATAACATAGATCCAAACACGTATGACGGAGAGTTCTTTCAAGAAGATGGACTACCAGGGCGTTTTGAGATAGACTTAACCGGAGCGATCGAAATGGAAGTAGACGATGATGAAACGGTTCATGACGAGGATGCTGGAGATGAGGTTTATAATGCGAAGGATTTAGAATTACTTGAGCGATTACAATTAGGGCTTGATGACGATGACAGTCCTCCTTTGGAGCACGGGCCTGAATATGAACTTGATATGCAAGATAGTGATGATGAGACTTATGATGCAGCTAATCCTGATCAAGATGACTATTTTTAATACATGTTAGTTTCTAATTATGTGATGTTTATTTTGTAATTATGTTACTCTTTCTTAAATATATATTGATTGGTTTACTGTTTTTAATTGCAGGTGATTGAACAAAGATGGTGGGCGGCGGTGTAGCATGAAAATGTGTGTCTGCTTTCAGAAGAGCTCTTCCAAGCCCTTCTGCGTCGGGGCCCTCGACTTGGGGTCGAGGGAAGGGTCGAGGGAAAGGTGGCCCCAAGGGTGGCCGAAAGGGTCGACCTGTACAGCCACCTTCGCCAGAGGAGGAGGAGGAGGAGGAGGAGGAGGAGGTGCAGCAGGAGCAGCCGCAGCGGCAGGAGGACGAATACGTTCCTTCTGAGGAGGAGGAGGAGGAGGAGGAGGCGGAGGCGGATGCAGAGGAGGAGGAGGAGGAGGAGGCCACGACAGGGGCTATCCCGGCTGTCTGGTTGCGAGGTCCCTCGAGACTTCCGGATAGGCCGATACCTCTTGCTTCCCGCCCAATGATTCAACCCTCTGGGCAAGCGTAAGTAAATTTACATGTTATCAATACCTTTTCATTTCAATACCTTATGATTTCACAATATATCATCTTAATCATTTTTTACAGGGGTTGGCAAGTACTCATCGAATGTGGTCACAACCGCAAGGTCAACGGCATCCTCGGCCTTTTGTGCAGGGAGCACTTCCCGGGCCTGGTCACCATTGGCGGAAGGCAGGAGCCGGCCTGGACGTGGGAGCACTACGTCACCGTCCCAGATCACTTCGATCGGGAAGGAAGGAAATTCAATAACAAGGCGGAGCGGGTCAAGGGCGAGCTGTGGGTAAGTATTCCTCGCACTAAACTACTCGATACATGGCATTCATTTGTAATAATGACTGGATACATCGTGTTTATATGCAGGATTTCTACAGGTGTGCGGATGGGTATGAGGCCCGTGCGGCGGTTGTGGCTCACAACCGATGCGTGAAGCTGGTGAAGGACATGCACTACGAGGCGCAAGTGCAGTGTGTCATCAACTTCAGCGCTCTGTTCATGGGCCAGAAGATAAAGAAAGAAGCCGCCAGAAACTTGAAGCTGACCCGGGAGCAGTACTTGCAGGTAATTGTTCATATATTTTCAGACTTAAGAACATCGTTTATTTTGATATTCTTACGTTTCATTGACTTGATCACGTGTAGGTGCCTGCGTGGTGGTGCCGCAATGATATGGTGTGCTGGGAACGCATAGTGGACAAGTGGTTCACACCAGAGTGGGAGGAGAAGCACAACGCTGGCCGAGAGCGGCATTTGCTGATGCCAGGTCCCGCACACCATCAAGGCAGCCGTACCAACGACGAATATAGGGCTAAATGGGTATGCTGGTTCATTTTCTTTATTTGTCATCAAACTACTCAATGTTGCTTCATTTGTCATCAAATTGGTGTTTTGTTTTGCAGTCCGCAGCACATCAAGGCGCTGAGTGCTCCCAGTTCATGGGATGGGCTATGGCGCACAAGGGCAAGGCGTCCGAGGTCACCTACAACCCGGACGACCCACCCTCGGCGTACTCCAATCCCTCCATCCACACCCGCATCACCGAGTACACAGAGGCGGGACGACAGGTCCATGGGCCAGAGTGGGATCCGAGCGCCCATGACCTGGATGGAGAGCTCATCATGAGGGTGGGAAGAGGCAAGAAACATGGCCGGTACTACATGGGCGATGGTATTCTAGACACGGCCAGTACTCCCACTCTCCCCTAGGTTCGAGCCAGGAGCACCAGCAGTAGCCCGGCCATACGCCCACGCCTGACACAGTCACAGCTCCAAGTGCAGGAACTTCAGGTTATTTATGTCTTATTCATTGTTCATTCATTTCCTATATATGTTTGATTTGAATTGTGACATTGTGATGAAAAATTGTAGGCCCAGCTAGAGACGCAAGCGCAAGCACACCAGGCGGCAATAGCGGCGGCGATAGCCGAAGAGAGGCGGATACGGGAGGAGGAACAGTCCAGGCACCAGCAGCAGCTGAGCGCGATATACAACTACATTCGAGCTCTTTCTGTTCTGATTGGTCAGCCCCTACCCCTACCGCAGATGGTCTTCCCGGCGGCTCCGGCTCCAGAATCTCCTGCGGTGAGTGACTTGAATTCCTTGTATATTCGTTTCAATTATTAGAGACTTAGAGAATATAGAAACTTAGAGTCACTTAGAGACTTAGATTAAATTTTGAATGTTAAAGATTATAACTAGGAGAAATTGAATCTTCTCTCACATTCAATCTATTCTCAATATTGCAGAACCAATCCGCGGCATCGAATACGCCGGACTTGTCGCCAGGCATCTCACCGACGTTACAGCCGCAGCAGTTGTTCCCGCCGGATAACCCCCTGCCGTACCCGCCACCGTACCCCCCAGCACCGTGAATTTGAACTTTGGAATAATGAACTTGTGACATACTTTGGATTTCCGAACTTGTGACATTGCGAACTTGTCAAACGTATAATGCATTTGTGAATTTGTCTATATTATGTGCCTGTGATGCTATATCAATTGCCTGTGATGCTGCTTGTCATGAAATATATGTCTGTGATGTTGGTTTGAGAGGGGACCTTTTTACGTGAAAAAATAGCAAAAAATGGTGAATTTGGTCACTTCGCTGTGTGTGGCACACGGCAAAGAAGGACTTTGCCGTGTGTTTTTGCCATGGCACACGGCGAAGGGACCAAACCTGATGGTTCTGGACGGAACATTGCCGTGTGCAGAAGTTCACCGTGTGCCTTTTCAATAGTTTGCCGTGTGCTGCTCCAAAGGCACACGGCAAAGTCTGAGTGTTTGCCGTGTGCCGCCCGTAAGGCACACGGCAAAGTCTGAGAATTCGCTGTGTGTCCCTGTGTAGGCACACGGCGAAGTTTTGAACTTTGCCGTGTGCCTTTGGAGCGGCACACGGCGAACCCTGTGGGCCCCGGCCGCCGTCGCCGTCCCCTGTCGCCGTCCCCCGCCGTCTCGTCATTTTTTTGCCGTGTGCCCTATCTGACACACGGCAAAGAGACTGCCGTGTGCCCGATAAAGGGCCCACGGCGAAGCTGGCTTCGCCGTCGTGGCTGGCCGCCGTCGGGCCTTTGCCGTGGGCCACACACGGCAAATCTTTTGCCGTGTGTTTTTAGTCCTTCGCCGTGTGCCTCAGGCACACGGCGAATTGGCCGTTTCCCGTAGTGAGAAGCAGCAACACCAACTATTGTAGTGCTTGTGCACAAATGGGCAGGAGAAGTAGCAACACCAATTATTGTAGTGCTTACTCAAGACCCATTGTTGGTGTCTCTTATAGACACCAATTAGGCATTGCTTTAGTGGTGACTTCATATTGATTTAAACACTAACTCACCACTTGGCATATGAAATAATTATTTCCCATATTCACATGTGTGTTGTATTTTGGATCGTGTTGCAGAATGATAGGATATACAGGCCAAATTGGATTATTTGCACAAAGCCCAGCTAGAAGCACAAGTCTAGAGAAATCGAGACCAGTCGAGTAAGCCCAGACGACCACCTAATGGAACATGTGTGCTTTCATAGTCTAACCCATGGTCTTAAGGCGTCAACATTCAATGAACCTCAGGATAAGGAGACTTAAATATAAAGAAATTGAAGTTTGGGAAAGTCATCCATGAGTTCAAGTCAACCTCAGAGATATTTGCGCAGCCCAGAAAAACAGTCTTTCAGAGCAAATTTGAAGACCTAATAAGACTCTAATGAAGAAAGTTTGACTACCAAAGCTGTTGCCCATGAAATACAGAGATAGGAGATATTGCCCATGAAATAATGTTGCGCACATAAGTCCAAAACTAGAAAGGTTATCTTGCGATGCCATTTTGGGGACCATAACTTCATTCCCAGAAAAACTCATGAATACCAAACCTGATGATATGTTTGTGCTACACAGTTTAGGAATTGGATTTGTCTTATTTGGAGTCCGGACGTAAGAGATATGATGCCAGAAAGGAAGATCTGCATAAAAGGAAATTCTGGGCGAGGGGGATTTTATGGAAATCAAGGGTTTTCTTAACTCCCAAGGAAGAAACTTGTGCAAAGAAAGGTGGAGCACGCCCATGGCTGCCCAATGGTATAAATATGAGCCCATAGGCTTCCTAAATTCATCATCCATCCACCAGGAGCGCAAACACATGGACATTCACCATAGAGAGCCGAGGGCTGCTACAAGTCTTCATAGCTGTATAGGAGATGGATTAGGCCATGCCCTAGCCACCTTGGCCACCCTGTGAGGTTGTGCCATGGTGGAGTTCAAGAGCCAAGCGTTCATCATCGTTGGTATGGCCTCAGAGGTGGGGGTGTAATGCACTTTTTCCAAGTAATGTTCATCATGTCTTCTGATCTTTAAGTAACTCGATGCCTTTTTTATGCTTTGACATATATCATGACTGTGCTTATTCCAATCTAGTCTTAAGTTAGGTTGTTCAATATGTTTATGTGATCATGGTGATTAGATTAGCATAATGGATCTATCATGGTAGTTAGACACATGCAAGGATGTCTCCCTTAGTGAGCCCTTGTGATTGTGCCCTTGGAACCTCTAGCATCGAACGATAGGATCGTGAGAGGATCTTGGCCAAGTAGGGTGGTCAGTACTTGGAAGGTAGACCGAAGGCGGTAGTTTAAAGATTTATTTGGATGAGATGCATGATGTGCTTGCTTGTTGGCTAAGAGTATAACTAGAAGACGATAGGATCTGGTTACCCTTTGGTTATGTTGCCTTTCACTTGTATATGTGGATGATCAATGCTATTCCTCTTTGATTCAATTCCTTTGCACGGGACATGACCGGCTCTGGGAACACATGATCCTAGTCCTGGTCTGGGGCCATGAGCTGTTAGATCCTATAGGCGTTGGTTAGCGAGCTCAACAACCGCAGCAACGATGCCCCCACGAAGGAGGTGGCTGCCGCAGGCCTGGATGCGCGCAGCGTAGCCGGCATCCACATCATCGCCATGGAGGAACACCACATAGGTACGACAGGTACGCTGGGATCTGCGGCGTCATGCTCACGCTGCTCTGTGCCCATTCTTGAGTCAAGTCGTGACCGAGGTGGGCTATGCAGATCACAAAGGACGGCGTGGGGTGGGGACAGTGCTCATGGAGGAGGCACACGGGCCCATGTGAATTGTGAGGCCCAGCCCGATAGGGGCCGCAACATGGGTCGCAGGCGGCGCTGGTTGCTCCACTAGAGGGCTCAGCGGGACCAACGCCAACGCTCTGCCGCAAGCGAGCGAATTAGCATGGGCGCGGGAGAGAGACAACATGTTACGTCCACGTCAGGAAAAACTCAGCATCACACATGGGAGAGATTTTGACCCGATGTGAGACAATTAGCAAGTTTGACGACCTCAATATGCATTTTAGGAGTATAGAGATCTAGATGACGCTCACTGCCATGTTCGAGGACCATTGATGCATTTTACTCATAGGAACAATAGACGGGTTCGAGGACCGGTGATGCATTTTACTCAAAGGAACAATAGACGGGCTGGGCTGGATTTGTCCTGCTAGGATGTAGGACTGGCGTGGCATATTGTATAACATCTTGTTAGAATTCTGAGGCGTGTGAGCATGTTTCGGTCAGGACATTCCTCCTAACCTTTGTACTACTTTGTTTTCTTCACCTTAGTGAAACTAGAGAGATGAACCGCGCATTTGCGCAGCTAATATATATAGAATTCAAATATTTATATATATTAAACTTATTTTTTCCTTGCCGGTGTCCTCTTTTTAGTTGTTACAAATTAGGCCAAATTGTGACAAAATAATTCAGACATTGTCATATTTTTTTCTTTGTTAAGGCTACTATTGTTTTTATTGCTCAATCTCTTATAGGTATACTCTATATGTACATCTTAGTTTATTTTTATTTTGACTAAATAACTTTGATTAGAGTTATTTTTAGTTAATGGTATAAGTTGACAGTTTTATCAGCTAAAAAGAATTTCAATTTATGTTTGTATAGTGACAATGACAATGATGGGATAATTAATGACTGGACTAATTTGATAGTAAAGAAAAAGGTATATACTTTTTAGATAAATCATGAGTATTTTGGTTAATTCTTTCTTTATGTAAGCAAATATTTTATTTTATTTTTTTGAAATAGTATTGAGGTATTTTAGGTTAAATTTTATGTAATGACATTGTTGGATGATTGTCAAAAGGATAAAGATATATGGATGATTTAGGCTATTTTCATGTAATGACAACTATGGATAATTTTTAAATAGTTATGTTGAGGCCATAATACCAGGGTGCCCGATCACGAGGATTACCGACTATCGACTCCGAACGAAGAAGACTCCGAACAAGACACGACGACCAGATCGCAGAAGGAAGGCCCGATGATAGTTAGAGTCCTACTAGATTTAGGTTTGTTTTGTCTTGTAAGGCACGTCTCCTTGGATATAAATAGTGGGGGGTCCTGTACGTAGAGGGTATTCCCAATCTCAGCCAATCCACCCGAGGGTACTTGTTACGCCATTGTAATCTATACTCGCCGAGATAATACAAGCAGCAACTGGACGTAGGGTTATTACTCGATCTCGAGGGCCCGAACCAATATAAAATCCCGTGTCTCTCTGTTCATCCACCGTGATCAATCTTCGCACGAAGCGGGGTGCTTGCCGGACAAATATCTGCCGAGTACAACCTCGATAGAGGCGCGCCAGGTAGGGGCCCTTGCGTGAAGAAAGATCATGCCGATCATCAACAGAGTCTAGTTCACCGACGTGTCGAGTTCATCGATGCCCTACACGCCCAGTTCCGTCAAGTCGGAAGCTATCAGGAGTTCTGCCTCCGCTTCCTAACTCTACGCTCACTGCCATCTAGTGCCTACATGGGAGATCTACTTCGGGGATCTCGTGTTCGAGCACCAAGGCGATTTCAAGCTCAAGCTCACAGGGATCCATGATCCCGATCTCACATGCGCCGGTCGGGAAGTTTTCGCCACCTTCACGGATCCGACTCCCGAAGACATTGCTGATCGCACCGCACAGTTGGATCTTGACTACAGTGGATCTAGCAATGAGTCAGAACAGCCCGAGGAACGCCGCATCAATGTGCTTTCTGGGAATGGGGGGAAGGGGGGAGCTGCCGCTGAGTCGTCCAGCTCGCGCAGACCTTTGGCTCCTCCTCACCTCAGTAACGCACCGACCCTTCAGACGGCGAAAACCCGTACAGAGCAGGCTCTGTCTTCGTTGGCTCCTCGGAATCTCAACAATGAATTCTAGGCAGTTGAACAGGACAACTTGCAGATCCGAACCATCTTGGAAACGATGGAGGCAATGGCCGAGGGTACCCCGATGGCCATCATCGCCAAGAAGGCTCGAGAAGCAGCGGACAAGGCCAAGGAGCGCCTCGAGGCCGCCGCTGTCGCACCACCAGCTCCATCAAACAGGCCCGGAGAACCCCAACCGGTTCGCTCCCGATCTGTTAATGGACAACCCCGCTATCATCCACACGAGGGGCGTGACATGAGGCCGCAGCTCGAACGTAACCGTCGCGCCCGCGACGCTCGGGAAACTCTCAACTACAACCGAGATTACCGAACACGTGAGGGCTACTACCGATCCTATCCAGATTCACCGCCATGTGACACCCAACTAGGCACTAGGGGATGCCTTGCGTACTCTCCAGGCCTGTGTAAAGTCAGGTTGCCGGAAAAGTTCCGTCCTACTAACATCGAGAAGTATGACGGAACAACCAACCCCCGTGAGTGGATTCAGATCTATTCCACGATCATCGATGCCACCGGGGGAGACGACTACGTCAAGGCCAATTACTTGCCGACTGCCCTGCAGGGATCAGCCCGAACATGGCTCATGAACCTGCCCGAGGCTAGCATCAAGTCATGGGGCCATCTTGGGGAAATGTTTGAAGCCAACTTTCAAGGCACCTATAAACACCCCGGAC
Source organism: Alloteropsis semialata (assembly GCA_004135705.1). Lineage (NCBI taxonomy): Eukaryota > Viridiplantae > Streptophyta > Magnoliopsida > Poales > Poaceae > Alloteropsis > Alloteropsis semialata. The sequence continues at coordinate 11,574,994 of CM014277.1, forward strand.
ACGAAGGAGATCTGCTCAACTATGTGCAGAAACCTGGAGAATCCCTCCGAGACTACATCCGCTGTTTCTGCGACACCTGTAACACCATCCCCTACATGGTGGATTATCGGGTGATTGTGGCCTTCAATCAGGGCTACAAGGACGAGCGAACGGCAGAGGAGCTTGCCAAGAAGAACCCGAAGACAGTGGCCGAGCTCTACGGGATCCTGGAAGAGACCGCCAAGATGGCGGACGCCCGAGCACGGGTTCATGGAAAGCCTGAACAAAGCCAGCCATCCGGGGAAGGCAAGAAAAAGAATAAGCACAAGAACAAGAAGCGCAAGTCCGAGGGCGAGGAAATCATGGCCGTGGATGACAAGCCCCCATACAGGCATCAAGGTAAACCTACCAATCTCCCGATGTACTGCCCAATCCACAGGTCGACAAAGCATCACTTTGTGGACTGCACAGTGTACAAGAAGCAGAAGCAGGAGGAGGAGAGCTTGCAGCAGGTGGCTCCACGCAACTAGGCCGCTCATAATCCTCGGACGACGAACTACATGGATTGTGATGATGAGCCAAACCTTCCCGAAGACCTCGAGATCGCCACAATTTTCGATGTCTATTCTACCCGAACCTCCAAGTCCTAGCTAAAGCTGGTTGAGAGGCAGATAGCAAGCACCGAACCCTGCAAGCAGCTGTTAAGGTGGTCCGAAATCCTGATCACATTTGATCAGAGGGATCACTCCGAGACGTTGTATGACGGGCCGCTACTCCCACTGTGCATCAAACCTTGGATCGGGCCCTGCAAGATCGGGCGAACCTTGATCAACAGTAGAAGTGCCCTCCATCTGTTGTTCATCAACGCCTTTGACGAGCTCGGAATCCCGAGGAGGTCCTTGTCCCCAGTGGAGAAGCCTTTCTACGGGGTCATACCAGGCATGGGAGGATCGATTTGCAGGTGACCCTCATGGAGGGCAAAAATATCCGAACAGAGTTCCTCACCTTCGAGGTGGCTAACATCACATCGGCCTATAACTGCATCTTGGGTCGGCCGTTCCTAAAGAAGTTCATGGCGGTCGCCCATTTTGCCTACTCCATGATCAAAGTCCCGGGGCCATTGTGCCCGATCACCGTCTGCGGCGATCGCAAGGGCGCAGTCCAGTGCGACATGAAGACCCTGGACATGATCAAGGGAGACGAGCAGGAGCCAGCCAAGGCTACCGAACCTGCCAAGAAAAAGACCAAGAACCTGCCGAAGATTGCCGCAAAGGCAGCTGTCGCAGAAACCTCACGAGCAGCGGAGATCCGATCAAAGGCCAAGGGTAAAGAAGTGCTCAAAAACCGGTGCTCATGGGAGACAAGAAGACCAATGACGGCACCACCGAAAAGCAAACCATGGTGGACCAGACCCTGCTCAAGGGGATGCCATCGCAGCAAGCAGGCGAATCGCCAGATGCCGCGTCACCAAGCGTGCTACCAGCAAAGCGCTCCGAGCCGGGCACAAAATCTGTGGCCCTTGATGAGGCAGACCCGACCAAGACCACCCAGGCAGGCTCTGGTCTAGGTGACAAATAGGAACTCGAGCTCATTGCTTTCCTCCGGACAAACGCGGATGTGTTCGCTTGGGAACCATCTGACATGCCCGGGATCCCCAGGGAGGTGATCGAGCACAAGCGTGGCATACGAACTGGTGTCCGACCAGTCAAGCAAAAGCAAAGGAGATATACCCCAAAGAAGCGAGACGCTATTAACGAAGAGATCAACCAACTACTCAAAGCCGGCTTCGTTCGAGAAGTCCCTTTCCCGGAGTGGCTGGCAAACCTAGTCATGGTGAAGAAGCCCAACGGAACGTGGAGATGTGCGTGGACTACACCGATCTGAATAAAGCTTGCCTGAAGGATTAGTATCCATTATCTAGGATAGATCAAATTGTAGATTCAATCTCTGGATGCGAGCTGCTTTGTTTTCTAGATGCCTATTCGGGGTATCACCAAATCAGCATGTGCATTGACGATGAGGAAAAAACTGCATTTGTAACTCCCTTTGGTGTTTATTGCTATATAAAGATGCCTTTTGGTCTGAAAAACGCAGGTTGCACTTATCAAAAATGTGTTCATATTCGTTGCCTAGGATAGATCAAATTGTAGATTCAACCTCAGGATGTGAGCTGCTTTGTTTTCTAGATGCCTATTTGGGGTATCACCAAATCAGCATGTGCATTGACGATGAGGAGAAAACTGCATTTGTAACTCCCTTTGGTGTTTATTGCTATATAAAGATGCCTTTTGGTCTGAAAAACACAGGTTGCACTTATCAAAAATGTGTTCACATTATTCTTGAGGGCCAGATTGGCCGTAATGTGGAAGCATATATAGATGACATCATTGTAAAAAGTAAGCTAAAGGGTGACCTGATCGCTGATTCAACCGAAACATTCAACAACTTGCGTGCAAACAGGATGATGCTCAACCCCGCCAAATGCACCTTTGGTGTATCATCGGGTAAGCTCCTCGGTTACCTTGTTTCCCAACGAGGTATAGAGGCAAATCCGCACAAGATCAAGGCACTCGACGACATGAAGTCTCCACGCAACCGCGAGGTCCAGAAGTTGGCAGGAATGATGGTGTCCCTGAGTCGATTCGTGTCCAAGTTAGGCAAACGAGGTATGCCATTCTATAAATTGCTACGTAAAACTGATCATTTTGAGTGGTCGGCAGAAGCAGAAGAGGCGTTCCAGGCATTCAAGCAATACCTACGAAAAATGCCCGTACTGGTCCCGCCGCAGCCGCAAGAGGAGATACTGTTATACGTAGCAGCGACACCAACTATTATCAGCACGGTTCTGGTGGTCGAGAGACCAACAGAGAAATCAACAACACAACACCCCATTTACTTCATGAGCGAGGTGCTACATGAAACCAAAACAAGGTACCCTCAGATTCAGAAATTGCTATATGTTGTGTTAATGACTTCCAGGAAGCTCAAGCATTATTTTCTGAGCCACAAGATCAAGGTCGTGTCAACTTACCCCCTAGGCAACATTTTACATAATCGAGATGCCGTGGGTAGGATTGCACAATGGTCTGTGGAGCTGGGGGCTTACGACATTGAATTCATACCCAGAACTGCTATCAAGTCGTAGGCTCTGGCCGATTTCATCGCAGAGTGGACTAACCCCGAACCCGAAGAGGCTGCCCAAAATCCCAAACACTAGACCGTGTTCTATGATGGAGCGTTTTGCAGAGCAGGCGTGGAGGCTGGGGTGGTCCTGATCTCGCCACACAATGACGTCATCAGGTACGCATTACAAATCAATTTTGTCGATCTAACCCCTACTAACAATGTTGCCGAGTATGAAGGGCTTTTGACAGGACTCCACATAGCTGCATCTCTGGGTGTTAGGAGGCTGCTCGTGAAAGGGGATTCTGAGTTGGCTGCAAAGCAAGTCATGAAAGAGTATAGTGCACGGAGTGAGGTCATGGCCAAATATTTGGAGGCATACAGGAGGATGGAAAGCAAATTTGATGGGTTTGAAGTAGGACACGTCAAAAGGGAATTCAATGGCGACGCAGACAAGCTAGCAAAGGCAGCTGCCGAGCGCACACGGCTCCCAGGTAACGTGTTAGTTGAAGTTCTTACTAAACCATCTATGTCGGTTTTATTACCGAACCAAAAAACTGCGCCTGTCAAGGGCACAGTTGTTACAACCAACGAATCCACCAAGTAGTCTATGTTGGTCGGTACGGCCCGAGCTGCCACTCTAGTTGGAAACGAGGAGAACTGGATGGATCCAATTCGTGCGTACCTCACAAACCAAGCTATTCCGGTTGATGATGCTACATTGGAGAAAATCCATCATAAAGCCAAGAACTATCAATTGGTTGACGGGCGATTATACAAGCTAACCCGCAATGGAATGCTCCTCAAATGCATCACACGGACCGAGGGCATTAGTTTGCTCCACGATATTCATGGAGGAATCTGTGGATCTCATGCTTCTCCCCGATATCTAGCAGGGAAAGCATTCCGACAGAGCTTCTACTGGCCTACAGCTCTTCAAGATGCAAGCGAGTTAGTTAAGACGTGTGAGGCATGCCAATTCTTCGCACGGAAACAAACTAAACTTGCGCAAGCTTTAAACACTATTCCCCTATTATGGCCCTTTGCCACATGGGGAATAGATATCATCGGGCCCTTTCCAAGGGCTGTCGGGGGATACAGATTCCTGTTCGTCGGCATCGACACATTCACAAAATGGGTTGAGGCCTAGCCGGTTCAGAAAATCACAAAAGAGGCATCTGTCAAATTCCTACGTAGTATTGTCGTACGATTCGGTGTCCCGAACAGGATAATCTCTGATAATGGAACGCAGTTTAAAAGCAAAAAGTTTTCTGATTTCTGCTACAACTACGGGATCAGGCATGATCGGTCATCGGTAAATCACCCGAAGACAAACGGGCAAGTAGAGCGTGCCAATGGCATCGTGTTCCAGGGCATCAAGAAGAGAATCTTTAATAGATTACAGGCTTATGACAAGCATTGGATTCACGAAGTTCCTACAGTACTTTGGTCGATGAGGACCACCATGAACCGAGCGACAGGCGAGACACCTTTCTTCTTGGTGTATGGAGCAGAGGCGATTCTACCATCCGACATCCAACTACAAGCCCCACGCGTGGCAATGTTTTCAAAAACTGAAGAGCCTGACAGATGCGCCGATGAGCTGATCCTCCTTGAGGAGGCTCGTGACGCAACCGCTTTAAGAGTGGCCCAGTATCAACGAAAGCTGTGACAATACTACGAAGCTAATGTTCGCAAGAGAAGCCTATGCATTGGTGACATGGTGCTCAAATTAGATAAACGCACCAAGGACAAAAACAAATTGTCCTCTCCATGGCAAGGGTCGTACATCGTAGTAGACATCGTCCGACCAGGAGCCTACAGGGTCACGGAGATAGATGGAGTTATACTGCCAAACACATGAAACATGGATCAACTACATAGATTCTACGCCTAAACGAAGGTAATCAAGCAAAGTTCAAGCCTGTCCATCAAAGTTTGGCAGATAAAAGCCGTCATCTGCATTACCTCCAGCGCCAACAAAAAAAAAGATAAGTTCTACACACTTTACTCACCCTCGCTCTTACGCTCGGGGGCTGGGTTCTATTTTTCTATTCTGTTTCTACTCTTTGTTACCATACTGCATATACTAACAAAGAGCCGGGGACTACCACGCTGAAAGTTTTTTCAAACCTATTCTACGCATCCCAAGCGCAACGCTCGGGGGCTCCCCACATAATCGGGAAATTCTTGTGGTTAGTACTTCTAGACTCTTTTCTAGCATGCCCGCGTGCTACAAAAGAGCCCGGGGGCTTCTATGGTACTGCTACCATGCAAGAATTTGGACTTTTTAGATCAAGAAAGCTAGGCTATACTAAATTGCCGAACACCATGACTACAAGGAATTACACAGTTCAGAAGGTCGCTCGCGTCTTAGTAACTAAACAATTCCAAAATAGATTATGGTAACAGGATTTTTGGCTTTGACAAAGCTATCAGTTAAAGAGTTCCACAAAAGTACCGATCAGCTCTGAGACTTAAAGCCAAAACATGCAAGCATATGTTTAACAGAATAAAAGTTGCATTCTAAAACCTTCAAGTTTTGCCCTATTATAGGATCCAAGCACAGAGTTTAAGGCGATTCCTCCGAATCACTCAAATGGAGATCAAGGTTCTTAACGAATGGTTCCACCAGTGGGGCAAGGCTATCAAATAGTACCTCAGCATCCGTTGCCGAACACTTGAAGCCTTTGGAAAGCAGCGAGGCATCGAGATCAGGAACGTGGCTCTTCAAGGCCCCAACGGTGTGAGTTGCAGTGACACACGCACCTTCCATCAGCCTAGTCTCCAAGGATGAGTTGTGCTTCTATAAAGCTTCAAGTCGGGCGGTAAGATCAGCGACGTCTTTGTCCCGAACAGCAAGCCTACCCTTTAGAACCGAGTTCTTCTTCTCGAGCACCTCAATGTTCTTGGAGTTGACTACAGGATCAAGGGTAGGGTATAAGCAAAAGTTTGCGGATAAGGACCAAAAATAGACATGTTAACATAAAACAAGTACCTTCCTTCTCGGACTGAAGAACAGTGACTTGGGCCTCCAGTCTGGTCATAGACGCTTTCGCAGCTGAGGCACGAGCGTCTAACGAACACCATTGCACCTCGACTGCCGAGAGCGAGGTAATGATCGGGCCCAAGGGCGTCGGGACAGGTCTTGCGACTTCAACAGCCTTCTCCGCACCATCGGGCTGGGTTGCCGGGTCAGGCTCGGGAGTTTTCTCTTTCTCCGGCGGTCTGGTGGGAGGAGAAGCTGCAGGCTTGGAAGGCCTAAGTTCCCGAACAATCAAAAATAGTTAAACAAAATTCTCCCTATGAGAAACATTCAAGCATAACCAACTGGTTAGAGCTCTTACTTGGATGTCAGGATTCTAACTTTAAACCTCTTGGCACCAGAAGCAGGCTTTGATGGCAGTGGGGTCGGACGAATTTCCTGACAAGAAATCTCTCGAACACGTTTAGCTTTGGTTATGCAGTCAAAGGCTGCAAATAAACGCCCGAATACGATCATGCTTGGTACCTGGGCATCAGGGCGAGGCGGATCGCGACTGGGTATCAGCTCACTAGTTCCGGGCATACAAAGAGTTCCCGAGCTTGGAGTCATCCTATCCACGCTCACGCTGCGAGAGCGCTTGCGGGTTCAGGGAACGATCGCCTTGGGGCTGCCCGAGATCTCCTTCTCCACAACGGGCAATGGTTCAGGCTGTATGGTGGTCGAGGCCTCGGCGCCTTGGTCGATGGGCAGCTCTCCCTCCTCCTCAACATTGATGGCTCCGCTATGCACAGGGGCATCAATGACAGGTGGGGCCTGTTCGGGAGAAAAGATAACTACATCATATGAACATCGAATGAGTAAGAAAATTTTCTAAGAGACAGTTTACCTTTGGAGGAGGGTTGTTAGCGCTATAAGGTGCTGGGACGTCTGCCCAGTCCGGGATGTTGACGACCAACATCTTCTTCAGGCGAGCAGCCACTTCTGTTTCTGGGACAATAGTTAGTTAAGAGTCATGATTTCAAATGACCGAACAAACTCAGAAAAATTACCGAGCAGGAAGACAAAAGGCTAACCATTGGGTTTCATCCTGTTCGGGTCATTGTCACCCCTGAACGACTAGGCATAGCCGTCATGAGTCATGAGCGGGATAAATCTCCATCTGATGAAGACTTCTGCTACATGAACCGCTGTCAGGCCGGCATTGCGGAGTTCCAAGATCCGATCAATGTGCTTCTGCATCTCAGGAGTAATTCTTGGTAGGGCTTTGGTTTCTTCCTTGAGATAGGGCATCAAACGCTTCCCTTTGGCTACTGAAGCTTGGGGAAGGGTGATGTAAAACCAATGACGCTCATAAGCCTTCCAGGAATCTTTCACTGGAAAGGGGATATAGATCTGCCGATCTCTCAAGGAAAACCCAATGGATCCAATCATGAGTTGATTCTTGTAAAATGCAGGGGTATAAAAATATCTCCACAGGAGCAAAGATGGCTTAATCCCTAACTAGGCTTCGCACAAAAAGGCAAAGACGCTAAGTATGGTCAAAGCACCGGGCTTGATGTGCACAAGCTCTATCTGGTAGTGGTCACAGATTCTGTGGAAGAAATCTGATGGATAGACCCCAAATCCGCAATGGAAGAACTCCAAGAAGGCCACCAACTCAAGAGTGTCGGGGTTGGGTACAGCTGACCTTTGGCATGACGACGGGGGAAGAGGGTGGTGTCAAGGACCAGTCCAAGGTCTTCCAGCCGTTGCAGCTGTTTCGCCGTGGTGGTGGATTTTTCCCAATACTTGTCCGTGGTGCAGACGTGGATCCGCTGCGCAGTTCCCGTCCGGCGGCGGCACTGATCTGGTCCCCTAATGATTCATCACCCGATGAGGACTGGTGTGAGGACGCCATGGCAGCGGAAGGCTGGTTCGAATGGCTGGAGGAGCGAGAGGATGAAGGGCAGAGAACAGTTGAGGAATGGCGAGTGTTTGCAGATGCAAGTGAGGAAGACGAAGGCCCAAACGGAGTCCAGGCGGCTACGCTTGGGGGCTTTATGGTTTCGCAAGGGAGCACAAACCTCGAGAAACCTGGCCTCGAGCCATGCAATCTGCAGTCACTATTGGGTCAAAAAGATTCTTTTCATTTTCAGCGGCACACGTCGTTTCAAAAACTGTGCAGGTCAAATACAGTGCATTTAGGATTGCTAGCTTACTTGGGAAGCTATCAGTTTTAAATGACCGAATACTTGGTGTGTATAGAGGAAATAACCCGATCATGTTTGATTGGGGTCAAATTTTCCGAACATGCTAAATGTTAGTTGGTCTGCTCGGAAGAAGTTCTTGTTCGGGGGATTTACTCTCTGGACAGGCAATTTCATAAACAGATTAACATGAAAGTTTCCAAACACAGAAAGAAGGACTATTGTTGCATCTCTTAAGTGAAATTTCTTCATTAATCCAAAAGGGAGTACATTACACTGGGGATCGATAATTATCCTGAAACTAAAAAGATCAAAATAACGATCCTCGCCCGACTAATGTCATCCATGAGGATCAGGGCGGTGTGGCACCAGGCAGTGGATTATCTACCGCGTTCTCTTCTTCAGAGTCGCTGACGAGATCCACGAGCGCTCCGTCTCCAGGGATCCCGATCAGGTCGCGGTTCAGAGAGACGAAGAGGCGCCGGGCGAATTCCTCGTCGCCGCTAGTGTCCACCGGAGCAGAAGACGAAGATGCGCCTGCACGCGAGAGCTCCTGCTTCAGCCGAGTTCCGATCCCTCTTTGTACCAGCTCGTCGTCGGAGGAGAGGGAGATGGGAGACGCCGGGGCTGGAGAAGGCGACGCAGGACGCTTCCCGGTGGCAATGGTTGACGGAGCAGCCTCGGGAGCCGGAGACGCCATTACCGGAGTCTTTTCTGGTGGCTCAACCTCAACTCCTTCATCCCCATGCTAGGGGAGGGCAAGGAGAGGAGCCTGAGGAGGAACGGGAGGTGGTGTCGTCGTCGGCGGGTCCTCCGGCTTGTCAGACGGTGGTTCGGCGGAGCTGCGGGGAGAGTCTCCGAAAAGGAGGCGAGGAAGGAACTTGCGGCTGAGCTTTTTTTTCCCATGGTGTGGGGAGGGATAAGGCTTAGAAAGGAAGGTTCAAGTACGGATCCATCCAAGGGATTCGATATTTAAGGACCTTGAGGCGACGCTTCACACGAAAATCGAGGAACCGGAGCGGAGCCATAATTTATGCCGTGTGCACTGCTAGAGTTTCGGGAGATGTGCGAAGTGGGTTTTTAATGCGCAGGGCAGCCGTTACATCAACCCTTGGTGTTTCACTTTCCAAGATGGAGTAATTTTTTATTCGCTATTATTATGGCTGATATTTTCTCTGACCTTATCATTCAGATGCAGGTTTCAACATTCAAGAGTTCAGGATCTTTTCTGACTCTCATCCTCAATTGATTATCGAGATATTTGCATATCCTAAAATCACCCGAAGAGCAAAAGACCCAAAGACTACTTAAAGATCAACTTTTTCTAAACAAGATAAGCTCGGGGGGCTACTGTTGAGGCCATAATACTAGGGTGCCTGATCACGAGGATTACCGACTACCGACTCCGAACGAAGAAGACTCCGAACAAGACACGACGACCAGATCGCAGAAGAAAGGCCCAATGATAGTTAGAGTCCTACTAGGTTTAGATTTGTTTTGTCTTGTAAGGCACGTCTCCTTGGATATAAATAGTGGGAGGTTCTGTACGTAGAGGGTATTCCCAATCTCAGCCAATCCACCCGAGGGTACTTGTTACACCATTGTAATCTATACTCGCCGAGATAATACAAGCAGCAACTGGACGTAGGGTTATTACTCGATCTCGAGGGCCCGAACCAGTATAAACTCCTGTGTCTCTCTGTTCATCCACCGTGATCAATCTTCGCACGAAGCGGGGTGCTTGCCGGACAAATATCTGCCGAGTACAACCTCGACAAGTTACATGGGTTTTTTAGCCTAATTTTTACGTAACGACAGTTGTAATTTTTTCCTCCGATTAACATGGGAATTTTTATGTCTTAAGAGTGAACGTAACTTTTCTAATGACATTGGTGGATGATTTTTAAAAATATATATGGAAGTTTTAGGCTCTTTTTATGTAATGGCAGTGGTGGTAATTTTTAAATAGTTAAGGGGGTATTTTCTGCTAAATTTTACGTAATGGAAGTGGTGGGTAATTTTATTTTTTCTTTTTTCTCCGATTAACGTGGAAATTTCTATGCCTTGAGAATGAGCTTGGAGGCTCCATTTGTTGGATAATTTTTAAAAATATATGGACGGTTTAGGATCTTTATTATGTAATGGCAGTGGTGGTAATTTTTAAATAGTTAAAGCGGTATTTTCGGCTGAATTTTACGTAATGGTAGTGGTGGGTAATTTTAATTTTTCTTTTTTCTCCGATTAATGTGGGAATTTCTAGGCCTTGAAAACTAACGTGGAGGCTCTGTATGTTGGACAGTTTGTCGGATGATTTTTAAAAATATATATGGATGTTTTAGGCTCTTTTTTATGTAATGGGGGTAATTTTTAAATATTTAAGGGGGTAGTTTTGGCTAAAATTTATGTAATGGCAGTGGTGGGTAATTTTAATTCTTCTTTTTTTTCTCCGAGTAACGTGGGAATTTATAGGCCTTGAGAGCAAACATGGAGGCTCCGTTTGCTGGCCAAATACTAAGATAATCGATAACATGCGGCTTTCTGCGATAGCATTTTTGAATAAAAGAACATTCGAGAGATTTTCTAATTTATTTGAAGATGCGGATGAACTAAAAATTTCCAAATGTTTTATAAACAATCTCAGGTAATTTGCCAAACTAAAAGTGTGCATGTATTAAAGTTGTTTTTATTAACAGAAAAATAATCTGATGAGTATTTTCATTTGCCAAAAAATAAAATAATTTTTCACTATTATATTGTTTCCTGGCGATGCATGGACTCCGTCGGCTAGTTGAAGTTAGTGAGTTCTAAAGAAAGCCAGCGAAGCAAGGAGTCCTTCTAAAGACGAATCACATGTATATATGTTCTGCCGCAACTTGGAACATGCAAGAACTCATTCCACACCTAGTGTGGACACAGGCTTGGCAAGATTTGGACCGCATTAGAGAAGCGGATCAATGCCATGCGCGGAAGAGAAGTAAGAGGACCAAAATCTAATCCTTACCTTGCTGCGCGAATTCAGCAAAGAATCCTTATTTGTCTACGTACTCCGAACCCTGCGTGAAATGATCTTAAATTTGACCAAAACTTTTAAGAAGTGTATCAAGATTTTATGATAATGTATACTATAAAAATATATTTCAAAGTGAAATGAAACTTATTTGGTATCATGAGTATTGATACTTTCTTTTTTTATAAACTCGGTGAAACTTATGACTTTGACTTTAGAACAAAATTAAAAGAGCACTCTGTTTTAGATGAGTATTTTCTAATTTATTTGAAGATGCGGATGAACTAAAAATTTCCAAATGTTTTATAAACAATCTCTTTTTGTAATATACTATTTAATAAAATTAGTAACAGGTAATTTTGCCAAACTAAAAGTGTGCATGTATTAAAGTTGTTTTTATTAAGAGAAAAATAATCTGATAATTATTTTCATTTGCCAAAAAATAAAATAATTTTTCACTATTATATTGTTTCCTGGCGATGCATGGACTCCGTAGGCTAGTTAAAGTTGGTGAGTTCCAAAGAAAGCCAGCGAAGCAAGGAGTCCTTGTAAAGACGAATCACATGTATATGTTCTGCCCGCAACTTGGAACATGCAAGAACTCATTCCACACCTAGGGTGGACACAAGCTTAGCAAAATCTTGGACCACATTAAAGAAGCGGATTAATGCCATGCGCGGAAGAGAAGCAAGAGGACCAGAAACTAATCCTTTCCTTGCTACGCGAATTCAGCAAAGAATCCTTATTTGTCTACGTACTCCGCACCCTTCGTCCAAAAAGAGTGCTTTTGTTTTGTTCTAAGTGAAATGATCTTAAATTTTACCAAAACTTTTAAGAAGTGTATCAACATTTTATGATAAGGTATACTATGAAAATATATTTCAAAGTCAAATGAAACTTATTTGGTATCATGAGATTCCAATATTCTATTCACTACAAATATATTTATAGTGGAATATTGTCGCGGAACTACGCTGGTAGATAGAAATTACAATGTTACTCCTTATGTTCCAAATTATGACCCCAAATTTGACCGCTTGTCTTATTCAAAAAAATTATGCAAAATATCACATATTTTGTTGTGGCTTACTTTATTAATAAAAATGTTTTAAGAATAATTTAAATTTGACTATATTTGCACAAATATTTTGAATAAGACGAGCAGTCAAACTTGAAGTCAAAAAAATCAAACGAATTATAATTTAGAACGGAGGGAGTATGAATGATGGAATTAAATAATTATATTTTGATGGAAAGTTCCTATGTTTCCTTAACCTGGGCATTTGTTTTGTCATAGATTCGAGCCTACATGCTCAGATGCTCTCCTGGTCTCCAATGAAGCAACCCTCTACTGGTACCCAACGGGGCTTGCTCTCCATGTAAGAAAGCATCTTTGGTACCCAAAACTTGGCATTTACTCCTCACTGTATGTATATTTAAATGTGCTTGGAGTGAGGCAACACCACACTGGCATGGTTTATTCACATACAGTACCTGATAGCAATGAGGCCAATAAGAAATGTTGACCTAGTTGGCTTGGGAAGCTTGACGGAAAGCTATAGGTAATAAAATTATTTAACAATTCTCGCTTTCATTCTGGTTGTCAAAGTTAATACTTTCTATTATTCTGAGGTTGCTCCCATTATCTTTTTTGTTGATTATTTTACGCCAAAATTCTTGGAACATGTAGCATGGAGTTTCTCTTTCATCTGTCATTGGCCTTCGTCATCAGATACCTCTACTATGCATATCTGCATATCATATAGCTTGCTGTCGGACCCTGCATGCAGGTTGAAATACTTAAATTGTGCTGAATACTAAATATTTTAGTCGGCAATCTTTAGTCGGACCCAGCGTACAAATTTATTAGCAGTATAGTGACACTGCTCGAGAATATGACGACTCTAGTACCATTTTCAAACCTCACTAATCAAGTACCCAGATCCACAGCCCGTATACTGTAGCCGAGACAAATACCCTCGGATATTAGTACTGGGTTGCTGGCCCAGTAGGGCGCGTTTGGTTCGTAACCGCACCGTGCCGCAGCTCGCCGCACTCTCCGCGCCACACTTCTGGACCTCGTTTGGTTGGTTTCCGCTGCAGAGCACTTGATGACATCTAGTTCATTTTTCACGCCAAGATCAGCCAGACTTGCGGCGGTCATTTTCAGCGCCAGGGTTTTGGCGTAGCCAGACTTTGGGTGTAGCTTGGTGCGGACAGTATCCAAATAGATCCTAAAACATAAATTTTAGTACGGTTGGTAACTTCAACCATGACTCAACGGGTCGCCTGGGATAAGTGCAAGTAAAACATTTAGTATTGCTGAAGCCACCAACTAGTACTAAATTGGTTTGGTTCCCTTTTCCCTTTTAATTTGTTACACTACTGGGGAAGTGGATATTAGTATCGGTTGGGAATCTCCTTTAGTACCAGATTTCTAACCGGTACATGGATCCCGGTACTAAAGGGACGACATTTAGTACCGGGTCATTAATCCAGTACTAAAGGTCCTCATTAGTACAAACAATATTTTAAACACCTAGAGGCCCACACACATATATGCATGTCGTTGTCAAAAGTCATGCAAAATATGCGCATGTGATGTGCATGGGATTTGAACCCACGGTCTCTCGCTTCGTGCGAATCCTCTTTACCATGCCACCTACACAACACGTGACTATATGCTTTCCTTTTGAAGTAACGCGTGGAGGACTCTTAGTACCGGTTGTTAGCACCAACTGGTAGTAAATGTTGACTTAGTAATACCAACAAGTACTAAAGCCACGAGAAACATTAGTAACCGGTGGCAACACCAGCCATATTAATGCCTATTTTTTACCAGCCATAATTAAGGGCTTTACATATGCAAATAATAATATATATAACAAAGGTAACATTTACTACTGTTTTGTTTAAAAAGGCTCTGGTCGAACAATATTATGTAATATTATGCCCCTCAGTCAAACTCTCCTTTTGGACTTATGACCTCATCCACAAGGAACGCTATGAGAGTTGTTATTGAATTGCCTTGATCCTTATTATCCAACAGGAAGGGATCTTCCTTTATCTTCATTATCTGTTATTTGCAAAATGTGAGTGTATCAAATCAACGCCTGAACACGATGAGAAACAATAAATTTTGAATGTTGGTTACGTACTTAGATATCAGCTCTTATTCACAACCATAGTATCCACACAATTGTTCTCCGCTTCCTGTCTCAAACTCTTAAGGGGAAAAGGAGTTATGAAATATTAGTGGCATAGAACAAACGAGATGTGCAAACTCCATGCGTACCAGAAAGTATACCTTGACATCAATTCTTTTTCCTTGAATGACGGAAATTTGCACAAAAACCGTGCACATGCCGTGCGCATGAAGATGAAAGGTGTTTGGTGCTGGATTCAGTCAAATCAATGTTTATAGAAATATAGTGGAATGACTTACCCTACTTACTAATTAGTCTAATTCGAGATCCCAACATTATCATGAAAGCCTAAAAGTCTAAGTATTCCCAATTTATTTAGATATCTATCTTAATTTTGATTAAGATATTCAATTAAGCAATATCTGTACATCCAAACTACCAAAAATATTAGAGCTCAAATGTATGTATAAATATAAAAGGAAAAGTCTAAATTACCCTCACAACTATAGCCAAAGTCTACATAACCCCCTAAACTATTTTTTGTTCAAATAACCCCCTAAACCATGTTAATTGGTTCAACTTACCTCTTAATAAAATTTGTCTTTTTTCTATCTCCATGTACAAATAGAGTTCAAGTTCAAATTTTGCGGTGTGATAGCCGAACTCATAACTTATATTTGAAAAATATATTATAATTTTTTCAATATTATTTTAATTATCTAGTACATCTAATTATAAATTAATCATACGTTGTATAAAAATTACAATTTTTCTATCTCCAAAGCAAAAATACATAGCATACTAACCATAAAAGGTGAGATGATGAAGTTGCTAATCTCTAGAACAGTAGTATAAACTTTCGTAACTTATTAACACTCCTGTACAATCTCTGTGAATTTATTTCTCTGTTGGTTAGAAAGTATTTTTCTGTCGGGGTCATTGCAACAAGGATAAAACCACAAACCTGTCGAGGGCCAATTTCTTGTCAAGCTAGAACCGACAGCACATTTGTTTCTGTCAGCGACCAGACAGGCAAAATTTTTTTTCCCCTCAGCTTTTGTGTTTTTTATATTCCTGTGGGTAAAATCTTTTTTCCTGGCAGTTTTAGCACCGACAGAAATATTCCCGTTTCTAGTAGTGGTGCCAATTGGGCAGCACTTTCCCTAGACCCGCAGGCACCATGAATACATGAATACTTTTCAAGGTTTTAAATTGTAACCGTCGTTTGTAGCCCGCTATAGCTCTTTGAGGTAGGGTATAACTATAACTGAACACGTACAATTTAGCCGGTATTATAGCTCATGCATTTTGCTCTGCTATTAATCATTTTAGAGTTGCATGGCTAAACATTTTAGCCAAAGATTTAGAACACTGATATTACTCCCAGAGAGTGAGTGTTTTAATGATTTTTATTTTATTTTTGTTTCTTCTTTTGGGTCAGCTTGGAGGATATCAAGGAGCTCTGGAATGACTGGGAGATTCAATCCCTGATACTTATAAGCTTCGGCCTTCAAGTCTTCCTCTTCTTGGCAGCAGACATGCGGCGGCATAGCGCATCGCGCATCCCTAGCTCTCTCTTATGGCTAGCCTACCTGACGGCCGACTCGGTGGCCGTCTATGCCCTCGGCAATCTCGCCGTCGGCGCGAGCAAGCCACGGCACCAGCTCATGGTTTTCTGGGCGCCCTTCGTGCTCCTCCACCTGGGCGGCCAGGACACCATCACCGCTTTCGCCATGCAGGACAACGAGCTGTGGATGCGCCACCTGCTGGTGCTGCTCACCGAGGCAGCCGTGGCCGGCTACGTTGTCTTCAGCTCCAGGTCATCCTGACCGGACAGCCGGCTCTTGGCCGCCACGCTGCTCATGTTCCTGTGTGGCCTCTTCAAGTACGCAGAGCGTGCTTGGTGCCTCTTCTCGTCAAGGCCAGCGGGCCTTCGAAAGAACTCATTCGATTCACTGAAGACTCACTTGCAGATGACAGGCAATGATCAGACTATATACAGTCTCGAGGGTGGGAGCTCCGAGGGCGAGCTGAAGCTAAGAATCCGGAAGATGCTTGAGGCCCATAGGAGGCGACCTCCAGCTCTGACGGCAGACACCACATTGGTATCAGATGCTCTAGCCAATGACCTCAACTCTGTTGCAGGTGCTGATGCTTTGCCACAACTTCTCCAAGATCTCAAGTCCAAACCAGACCGCATGGGAGCCTACCAATATGTTGCCGCACTGCTCTCCAGCTGCTACGACAAGCTCTACACCAAAGGCGGGCTTCGTGGGTTCTGGATCGAAATGCTCAAAGAATGCTTCGTGCACATCCACGACAGCACCGAAGACAAACTTTGGGTTCTTCTTTCCTTGCTGGTCTTGGTCTTCCCGTTTCTCTTTGTGTTGGCAACTCTGGTGCTCTTCTTGCTCACCGACAAGCACCAACTCTACAGCAAAGCTGATGTCATCGTGTCCTACATCTTGCTCATAGGGGCCATTGTCCTGGAGGTTGCATCTCTTGCTATGTCCATTCTTTCCCACTCTGGGCCTAGCGTAGCAAACTGTAGCGTTTATCGCCTTCCAGGGCGTAGAAAACAGTGGTCTCAAGTCCTGGGTCAGTACAGCATGATGGAAGCATACAGCATTCAAGCCCGTGCAAGAACATCATCATTGGTAACAAAGTTGATCCACAAGCTCTCAAGCAAGCTTCTCGGCGACAAGAGCGTAACACGCATCGGAGTCACTCAAGATCTCATGGAGCTTGTCCTCGACAAGCTGCTAGAATTCGGAAGCGACAAAAATGATTGGTACTTTGCCAGCTCCCGTGGCCACTTAGCTCTGATGAAAGTCTCTTCAGCTGCAATGCACGAGAGTATCAACGGCGTGGATTTCCCAACAAGCGTCCTGATCTGGCACATTGCAACAGACATATCCTACTGCTTCGAACTCGACAACAACCAAGCTGATTCTTCTGATCCAACGAAGAAGGAGATGGCCAGAAATCTATCAAATTACATAATGTACCTCATCTTTCAGTGCAGGGTGATGCTTACAAGCAACTCCAAGCTCGTACATAACATGACTTTGGAAGCCATGGAGAAACGTCTTCACGATAAGGTCCTTCCAAGCAACGAGGCAATCAAGATGGTGCATCATCAGATCAAGATGGAACATAACACGATAAAGGTAGAAGAAGGGGAAGACGATGAGCCGCTCCCTCTCCCTCAGGATTCCGGATCCGCTAGCCAAGAACATCAGCCAGCAAATTCTGCCTCCACCAGTGGCCAGCCGGTAAATCAGCTGCAACTTCTGCAAAACAGTATAAAAGCTCTCCGTACTGTGGTGTTACGTGATGCCTCTGCGGTGGCCGATGAGCTGAACTGCATCCCTGGTGGCCGCCGCTGGGACCTCATCGCCGCGGTGTGGCTGGAGATGCTCTACTACATCGCGCCTCGTTGCGGAGGTGATTTCCATTCCGAGCATCTCAGCACCGGAGGGGAGTTCGTCACGCATGTCCTGGTCCTCATGCATCAGCTTGGGCCTTTTCTACCACTCCCAGGTACTTAGATTACTGAGTCATATAGTAATGCTTGTAATAAGTTCTCAAGTATGTGCTGGCTAAGAGTCTGTGTGTGTGATGGTGGAAAAGAAACACAACAGCTGTGTGATGCAATTAGCTCTATGATCGTTAGTTGTACAATTTTACTCGGCCACATGATGTACTATGAATTTATATTCTTACAATAAAATGGACTTATAGATGTTCACATACGCTCACACTTGCTCCTATGAATACACACACAAATTCTAACCCTATAAGTACCTCCGAGAGACTGGGCTGGTTGTTCCGATCTTGAGATTGAAAAAGTCACCACAGACGCCTTCCTGTCAATGACACGCCGCCTACAACTGAAAGAATAGTGCCGGATAAATCCTAGAATAAATCAAAAAAATGCAACACCCATAACGAGTCGGGGACTCAAACCTAGGTGGACAGGTTTCACCACAAGTAACCTAACCAACTAAGCTATGCTTAGTTCAACCCCCATCATGTTTGTTGACCAAACAATTGACACATATTCAAGCTTATCAAGGTGTCAAGTATTGGAATTAATCTAATTTCATATCTAACTTTGCATGGAGAATATAAGAGAAACTAAATTGAGTGAAAAGTTATGATAGTTCAATTTGGTCCCAATAATTTTTTTTTGAACGGACGGCAAAAGTATTGCCGAATTTTTATTAGAAGGAAAAGAAAAACAACAACAACAACAACAACAACAACAACAGAAATACAACTTTGGAGGGCTCCTTTCCTCCTAAGAAAACAACTATGTGAGGCTTCTCCCACTTGAAACAAAAAACCCCTCAAAAACACAAAAAGAAAGAAAGGAACAACTATGTGGGACCTCTCCCACTCGATAACCACCCTCTGAAAACTAGAGGTGGAGAGGCCTAGTTAGAGCCTAAACAGATAAACTCAACTATGGAGCTCATGCTTCATCTGTAAATGTCGATCTCGTTGCCAACTTATACTACTGAGTATCTTCCTTGATTAGAAAAGCCACTTGTCCCATGGTTATAAATTTGACAGACAGGAGCCACTTGACGTTGGTGCCATTTGATTAGAAATGCCACTTTTTCATTCCACAAAAAGCAGGTACCAGTTTTTAGAGCCACTAGAATGATCAATTCTGGTTAATGTTGGATTGTTCTTCTCATTGCTCAAAGTAAATTTGTACCCTTTAAGTCCAGTTCCATGAGATGTGTCACATCGATCGTGTTCTTGAAACAATTCATCATTCTCCTCTCCAACCAGTTGTTGCTAACATGACTAACCAAAGTGACGACTAAACGACGGATTACCAACCCATTGTCAGCTCCTAGGTTCCCTGGGCCTCCGCCTCGATTGGTGCTGGGCCAACCATGCACTTCTTCCCCTTCTTGTTCTTGGGCTGATTTCCTTGCTCCACTAGTACCTTGATTGCCTCCATCTTCAGTTTATTCAGCGGTTGATGCAAGTGCTGTGCAAAATGATCAAAGTCCAGATTGGTCTTTTGTTGTGGTTGTGGTGATAATTCCCCTAACTTGTTGATCAGAACACACTGAGCCAACTGAATACTATCTTTGCCCGGGTTTAGCTTGGCCTTGTCGGCCAATCTGACACTTTTCCTCTGTGTCGTAGCTACTTCCTGTTGTGAGCTTGTGCCTGGGGAAGGATTTGAGTGTGCAAAATTGGTTCAGGTGGCTTGCACGAGATAAATTCAAGGAAAGTGGCTATATCAGTGATTCTACTGTCTTCTCCGTCTCCTCTCTGTGTCTGACTACTTGGTTCCTGGCTCCACCACTGTGCTAGCTGTAGTTTAGAGTTTGAGTGCCCTAAGTTTGTGGCTAATCTAGTGAATTGTTCTTTTTTTTCATTTCCACTATTTTGCGTTTTCAATAGATGTACTGGTGAAATGACTGAATTTCAACCAATTAAATGGCTAGAAAACAAAAAACGGCCGTGAAAAGAAAAGAGCATAATGTATGACATGTGGTCTTTATTTGTGAGGTACATAAATCATGCTATGGCACTACTGGAGAACTCTCTATCCATCCACCTTAATCGGTCACGGTTGGATTGGACCCGGTACCAATGCAAGCATTGGTACCGGGTCCAATCGCCAATAATTCTGCGAGCTTATAGGTACCGGTTGGTGGCACCAACCGGTACCAAAGGGGTCACATTGGTACCAATGAGTCTCGGGGCCTTTGGTACCGGTTGGTGGCACCAACCGGTACCAATGTGACCCCCTTTGGTACGGGTTGGTGCTACCAACCGGTACCAAAGAGGCCCCGCGTATAAATCCCTTTCTTCCTCCCCCAGCCCGAGCCATGGCTCATTTCTTCATCCTCCATTGAGCTCGGGTTGGGGGTGCTCATGCCCAAAATTTCCATAACTTTTGGAGATTTTGCAAACCAAGTCCGCTAGAAGGTTAGCAACTTCATCCTCTCTCTTTTGACGGTTAGTATGGTCTATTTCATGCTCTATGTTTTGAGTAATTTGTGTTTTATGGAATTAATTGAAATAAGAAATTTTAGATTTAATCTTCATTTTTATTATGAATTTGTAATAGAGAATCACTATATAGTTAGTTGTTGCATGTGTAGAGATGATGCACAAATTTTTAGACATTGTTTAGATTTTTGGATTATTTGTAGAAACTTTAAATGATTTTCATATTTATGCTTATTATGATTTTTAGATATTATAAATGATATTCATATTTAGGGTTATTGGGATTTTTAGATATTATAAATGATATTCATATTTAGGCTTATTACGAACGTTAGAATTACATCTTTTTAAAGGCTTCAAATGACGTTGATATTTAGGGTTATTAGGATTTTTTGAGATTATAAATGATATTCTTATTTAGTTAGATTTTAAATTCAATTTTACTTCTCATGGTTGTCAATATCTTGAACTAAAACAATTCAACTCTAGGCATGCCTATGATGATATCAAATTTTACCTAGTTTTCTAGCTGGGTAACATATGATGACCTTGAGCTTGAGCTTGTATTGTATAGTTATGCTTCTCATGGTTGTCATCAAACCATGAGACACATCCATGCCCAAGCAACGGATCGGTTGTGATGGTTGGGCTGGGTGTGTCTCATGGTTCCATGCCTCCCATGAACCAATTTTTTTACCACCTATAATGTTTCTTATGCTCCAAGGTCAAGGTCAAATGAAAGACAACATATCTGAGGCAAATCACTCCTTTAATTTTTTTTGAGATGAGCAAAAGTAAGACGTTGATTATTTTGGAATGTGGTTGTCGGCCATCGTGCCCTTGGTTACTGTAGCACCATCCTGCTAGCTCTGAGCGAGAGCTTGTTACGTCCATGTCCACCATTGCTACAGTGATATTTACATATTTTTCGTTGTATTTTGTGAATGATATTTACATACATGAAATGATATTTATATATTTGAAATGATATTTACATAGATGAATCGGCAATGGATGTACAACGCGGATAGACGCTCATCTGACTTCATTAATGGCGTTCATCAATTCCTCGACGCGGCAGAGGCTAATTCGACCTCGGGTTTTATATGCTGTCCATGCAAGGTCTGTGAGAATGAGAAGGATTATTACATCTCGAAGAAGGTGGTTCACACACACTTGCTTAGGAGTGGTTTCATGCCTAACTATATATCTGTT
>CM014277.1:11602821-11645885 GCA_004135705.1 Alloteropsis semialata
AGCCCTGCTGCCCCGACTCCTTGCTGCCCCGGCCCCGACGCCCGACGCCCCCGGTCCCTGACGCCCTGCTGCCCTACTGCACCAAGGTCCTCCGCGCCCCCGATCGCCGCCGGCCCGAGCTCCCCTGCGCCGCCCTGTGTACGTGTATGTGTGTGAATTGCAGGAGATTGTGAATTGTGTATTGATAGAATTGCCGCATTGTGAATTGTGCATTGATAGAATTGCAGGGGATTGTGAATTGTGCATTGTGTGAATTAATGGAATTGTGTGAATTGTGCATTGATAGATTTGCCGCATTGTGAATTGTGCATTGATAAAATTGCAGGGATTGTGAATTATGCATTTTATGTAATTATAAGATTTTTCATGTAATTATTGGAAATTATAGGATTTTTAATGTAATTATAAGATTTTTTTATGTAATTATAGGATTTTTCATGTAATTTATAGAAATATGAATCTAGAATTTACATTATTTCATGTGTGTGTGTGAATCATACTATATTAGAAATGATTATTAGAAAATATTTAGAAATATGAATCTAGAATTTACATTAATAGTATCAAATTTCAGGATTCAACTACTCCTTTTTATGTAATTATAAGATTTTTAGTTATTGTCAAATTAGAAATAATTGTTAGTTATAGTTTAGTAATGATTACTTTGTTATAAGAAAGAAAAGATTAGAAATATTGATTTTTAGTTATTATCAATTTAAAATGATTACTAATTATAGTTTAGAAATGATTACTTTGTTATAAGAAAGAAAAGTTTAGAAATATGGATTTTTAGTTATTATCAATTTAGAAATGATTACTAATTATAGTTTAGAAATGAGTACTTTGTTATAAGAAAGAAAAGTTTAGAAATATTGATTTTTAGTTATTATCAATTTAGAAATGATTACTAATTATAGTTTAGAAATGATTACTTTGTTATAAGAAAGAAAAGTTTAGAAATATTGATTTTTAGTTATTGTCAATTTAGAAATGATTACTAGTTATAGTTTAGAAATGATTACTTTGTTATAATGTTATTTCATGTATATTCTATGAGTGTTATTTCATGTATACTCTATGAGTGTTATTTCATGTAAACTCTATAATTGTTATTTCATGTATATATGAGTGTTATTTCATGTAAACTCTATAATTGTTATTTCATGTATACTCTATGAGTGTTATTTCATGTATACTCTATGAGTGTTATTTCATGTAAACTCTATAATTGTTATTTCATGAGAAAGAATAGTTTACAAATATTTTCGTTTGAACTTCCAGTACTCATTTGATAGAATTTGATAGAGTTTGATCAAATTTGATAGAATTTGATCGAATTTGATAGAATTTGATCGAATTTGATAGAATTTGATCGAATATGATAGAATTTGATAGATTCTGATAGATTTTGATCAAATTTCATAGAATTTGATCGAATTTGATTGAATTTGATAGAATTTGATAGATTTTGATAGAATTTGATCAAATTTGGTCGAATTTGATAGAATTTGATAGAATTTGATAGAATTTGATAGAATTTGATCGAATTTGATAGAATTTGATAGCATTTGATCGAATTTGATCGAATTTGATAGAATTTGATCGAATTTGATAGAATTTGATAGAATTGTTATTTCATGTAAACTCTATAATTGTTATTTTATGTATACTCTATGAGTGTTATTTCATGTAAACTCTATAATTGTTATTTCATGTATATTTGATAGACGGAAGATGAAATGGACATGACAGAAGACGAAATGGACATGATTATGATGGAAGAAATCGCAAAAGGCAGTGCACGTGCCACAAACCTTCTCGACGTCGACGAGGAGGCAGGTGGTGACGAAGGCAGCCAATACCTAAATATGTCAGGTGATGGCATGGAAGAACCTGCCGCTGGAAGTGTTCGGGCCGAGGAGGTATATATGTATACATATTGTCAATATCGAATATATATATGTTCAAGCATGAAATCTTGATACATTTCTTTCTCGTACGTGTAGCCCTCAGGCTCACAGCCTTCTGGGTCCTCATCATCGAAGAGGACGAAACGTGGCCCGACCAAAAAGTTAAAGGGCGGACTTGTAATCACTGATGTGGCAGAAGATGGTCGGCCAGTTGCGCCAGAGAAAGCTGCTATAAAGATGGCCAATCAGTGTGGTGTTCTAGTGAGAGACCACGTGCCCATCAGCCTGCAGAGGTGGAAACACAGCGAAGATCATTCATACGTGCCGCAATCAGAGAAAGAAATGCTATGGGCCAGTCCGAAAGAACGTTTCGCAGTGCCTCAAGGTTCAGAGGAAAGAGTCAAAAATTGGGCTCTAAAGACGATGTGTACTGTATTTCAAACATGGAAGAAGAACCTATACAAGAAATATGGCGAGAAGAACCTGACACCCAACTTTGATGATTACCCAAAGCTGAGGGGTCATTGGGATTCGTTCGTGCAGTACAGGCGGTCGGAGTTAGGTGAAAAGAACTCGCGACAGAATAGGATCAATGCCGCGAAGAAACGGTACTTCCACTCTCTTGGACCAACTGGCTATACGAAGAAAATTCCTATCTGGGACAAGATGGAAGAAGATTTGATTGCCAGGGGAATCACGCCGGCGACAATGAATTGGCCCGAGCGATCAAGGCATTGGTACTACGCTCATGGTGGCACTCTGGATCTTACTGATGGGTCGCTTATATACAACGATGAGTTAAAAGAGGCGGACGTTGCTATCCTTAAGGAACTTAAAGAGAAAGCCGATGGGACATTCGTTCCCGACAGAGAAAACGACGAGCTAACAAGGGCTCTGGGGAACCTCGAACATCCCGGACGAACTAGAGGTGTCGGCGTCGTCCCTTGGAAGGTTGCATTCCCTGCGGACATTGACACGTACAAGAGTCGAAGCCGCTCTAAGGCCGCACAGGAGAGAAGAGTAGAGAACTTGGAAAGAGAGCTTCGGGAGGCAAAGGCCGGCATCACAGTTGAAGTGTCTAGACAGATACAGACATTGCTGAGCCAAGGGCAGTCAGTGCCGGGAGCAGTACTTGTACCAGCTGTTGGATCAGGTGATGGTGTTAGCCCGCCCTCCCAACGTCGCAGCAGTGTTGCTTCCACGGAGGTACCACCTGCCGATGCCGGGGACGAGAGTGCTCGCTATCCAGTGGACGAAATCACTCTGCGTACGCCATGTGAGCTTCATATACCAAGCCGGAACCTATCCACTAAGGTGGCTTACGGTATGGCTTATCCGGTGGAGCAAGGGCAGACAATTCATGGGGCACAGATTCCAAATGGCTACTGCAAGGTGGGGGTCGAGCAAATTTGTGAAGGATATGATGACTTGGAGCTCGACATCCAAGGTGGCGACGGAGAAAAGACGTTAGCGGATGCTGCCCACGGCAGTATCATTCTATGGAAAAAACGTTACATCAAATTTGGCAGTCAAGGGCCGTCATCTACTCCACCCAAGGATCCCCCGCAGCCACCGTCACCTTCAGGAAGGGACGAGGATGACCCAGAGCTGCCACTTCCAGGTCAGGATGATGCCGGCTCACACATGTCTCCTCCTCCACCAGCACGGCATCCCCCAAAGCGCCAAGCTGCGCCCCCACGGCGGACTACTCGCCAGAAGCGCCAAACGGTGGAGAAAGAGCCTACCGAAGAAGAAAAGTTGGCCGCCATAAGGAAGAAGTTACCTTACGACCAAACTGACGAGGAAACTGCTTTGGTGGTCGCAGCCCAGGTCAAAGAGCATTTCAAACTAGATGAGCCAAAGAAGCCGGTACCCATAGATCCGACAGCGAAGGCCTTTTCCAAAACAATGAGCGCGGCGAATCAGAAGAGATTCTTACCCTCTGACTACGACCGCCAGCTTGCAAAGTCTTATGATAAGCAGAAAAAAGCCAGCAGTGAATCCTCGGGGAAGAAGGCGGCCATTCCTAAGAAGAAACAAGTCGGTCAGAGCTCTGCTAGGGGGACAGAAGGGCAACAGGATATTGACGACGAAGAACTTGCGAAGTTGTGTGCGCAAACAGGCCTCTCACCGACACAAATTTTACGGGGCGAAATTCCTAAGGCAACACCAGTGAAAATTTGGGAATTTCGATATGGCGAATCAATGGTGCCCAAATATGCTGTGAAGTACCTACCCACTCAAGCGTTCCGATTTCATGAGTGGTACATGAAGGTGTCCAAAAAGGGTAGACTGATCCTCAATGTTTTGATACAAGATCGTGATTACTTCCGTGGGCATAGTCTCTTGATTTTGGATTTCAAGGATGTGTATATGTTGCACCATCAAGATGCCATAGACCTCTCAATCATGAGGTGCTGGGTTGTGTAAGTTTGTTTCACTGATCTATTCTCGCAATACTTGCTTCCTTAATTATAATTTGCAACAATAACAATAATCTATTCTTGCCATGTAGGATGGAGATCCATACCTGCCACGAAAAATCGTATGATGATATCGGCTTCATGGATCCATGCATGGTAAATGCCGTACTTGTAGCCAGAAATCCACTAGACACAGTGGACAACATATACTTGTACCTGGAGAGACAAAGAAGCAAGCATTTCATTCTTTTGTCATACAATTTCAAGTGAGTACTTCTCTCTATGTATGTATAGCTTTAAGACTTTTTTCTCAATACTTGTGCATGTATGTATATGTATATATATATATACACACTACAGCTTCCACTGGATACTCCTTGTGATAATCATAAGCACCGGTCAAATTTTTGTCTTGGACTTAATGCGGAAACCACGAGAGGATTACCAAGCAGTTTTAGACCTGATTGACATGGCATGGTTACGTTTCCGTGCAAATGTTCGAGGAAATTTCAAAGAAAAATTGGATGTGAAGACGGACTTTCCGGTATATGGCTGGTGTACCCGCATATCTCGTAAAATCACAGTAATATATAGTTGTTACGTCTAACTTTATTCTTCTCCACTTTTAGTGTGCCAGACAGGAACAAGGGATGAATCTATGCGGATACTACGTCTGCCAGTGGATCCATAGCTTTATTTCTCCCAAAAAAGCGACACACGAAGATCTCATGGTACGTCTGCCAGTGGATAATGAGATTATTAGTGTATATAGAAATTAGATTATTAGTGTATATGGAAATTAGATTATTAGTGTATATGGAAATTAGTTTATTAGTGTATGGAAATATTAGTGTAGGTGGAAATTAGATTATTAGTGTATATGGAAATAAGATTATTAGTGTATATGGAAATAAGATTATTAGTGTATATGGAAATTAGATTATTAGTGTATATGGAAATTAGATTATTAGTGTATATGGAAATATGATTATTAGTACGGAAATTAGATTATTAGTGTATATAGAAATATGATTATTAGTGTATATTTATTATACTTTGTTATTTCATGTATACTTTGTTATTTCATGAATATACTTTGTTAGTGTATATGGAAATATTATACTTTATTAGAAATTATTAGTTATTGATTATTGTTTAGAAATGATTATTAGTTATTGTTTAGAAATGATTATTAGTTATTGTTTAGAAATGAATGTGTTAGAAAATTTTATGATTATATGCAAAATTTATTTATTATATGAATGAATGTTGTCATTTGTGATTAATGCAGAGGATGTTTTACCATGAAGAGCTTCCAATGACAGAAAAAGCAAAAGCTATTACGGACCAACTATTTGGATTCATTATGGACCAAGTTGTAAATCCAAACGGAGAGTACCACCATGACGGACGCGCTATCGCTCAATTAGGCTCCCTTTCCGCTCCTTCTTCTAGTTCTGGCCGTAAATTGTAAACAACTTTTAAATGCTCTAACTTTTGTATTGGCTGATCTCAAATGTTTATACGTGAATGTTCGAGAAAAATGCAATCAAAGTCGGGTCAAAATCAATTGACAATTGCGACGACTTCAATCTTATTGTGTGAAAGATCGTGTACGACATACGACATATGACGCGTAGGCACGTATACGAATCGCGTATAACTAACCCAAATAGCAAACGCATAAAAAAAATAAAAAACACACCCTTTGGTACCGGTTGACAACACCAACCGTAGCATACGTGGGAGGGCCCTTTGGTACCGGTTGGTGTTACTAGCCGGTACCAAAGGCACCCGGTTCTGGACTCGGTACCGAAGACCGACCCCTTTAGTCTCGGTTGCACGGTACCGGTTCCAGAACCGGTACCGAAGGGGGTTATGACCCGGTACTTGATAGAGGTGTCTCCGGTAGTGTGGGGAATTAATATTGGGTGATGAAAATTGAAAACGAGGTGACTTTATTGGGGGCTAACTTGTCCTTAAAAAAGTGGCCAAGGGACAATTACCAGTAAATAGCATTGAAGCAAAACACTGCTGCCCACATGGTTAGGGCATGTACAACAGTTTGGATAGTTGTTGTCTGTTTGACACATACGTACAGCTAAATAGACAGGTTTACGATGGATTGTCTATTTTGCTGTCTGTATGGTATTTAATGTCTTCTCTGGTTAATGTTGTTTTACATGGGAGCACGAGCCAGAACAGTAGACGAGATAGTAGATATCAATTTTCAAGAACTGACCCTTTTGGTCACACCAAGCCCCGTGGTGCGACTCATTACTTGAAAAGGGTCCGGGCTTGTTTGGTTAGCGTGCTAAAAATTAGCGTTAAAAGAAATCTTGCATGCATGGAGTACTAAATAAAATCTATTTACAAAACCTTTTCACAGATGAGTGCAACTTTGCACGACGAATCTAATGAGCCTAGTTAATCCATGATTTACTACAGTAATGCTACAGTAACCATCCTCTGATCATGTGGTCAAAGGTCTCATTAGATTCGTCTCGCGAATTAGCACAGGGGTTATGGAGGTAGTTTTGTAAACTGTCTTTATTTAATACCTCTAATTAGTGGTCAAAGATGTGAACTAAACTTTAGCCCAAGCATCCAAATAGCCCCTCAGTTCTTGGAAATTTAGTTGAACGGAGGTTATTATTAAAATTTCGGTTTTAAAAGGGTTAAAATATAAAAAAATCGATATCAATACACGCTTTCCTCATTTAGCGACGGTCACATCACCTCATTTTATTGACGTAGACTCAAACAGACATGTACTGTCTAGCCCTTGTACATGAAGATGTTGCCGAATGTTGTATAGCGCTAGTTTCACAATCTGATCCGTACCTGCAGTGCTGCTGGAAGATCGCCGGAAAGCAGAGTTGGAGCGGCCCGACAATTATTTGGAGGTGATTGATGGGCTGCTGCTGTTTCTCGTAATTGGGCCAAAATTTCCTTGTCCCGTGTGTAGAAAAGAAAGATGATGTTTGTGGGTTTTCTTAGCGTCTCAGGCCAATCCCATTAATCCCAATGGCAGGCTTTACATTTATGTTCCCAAGATAGCAATATAAGAAGAAAGGCAATAAAACGATGTCTCAAACTACTCTCAATAGTTTTATTTTGGAGTTTTATAGGCATCCCATAGCATTTTTTTCTTCCTCTCTTTTTAAATTTGATGTCATGTCATCAGAAAATATTGTGTAGCGTGTTAATTAATGAAAATGAAACAACTAAAAAACTTACATTTACACTGATCTTAGCGGCTATAGGGCATATGAAATGAAAATTACATGAGGATTAAGTAAGAAAATAGTTTTCCCCTACCATGTCATGTGCTTAAAGTGTGGTAATATGGTATATTGGAATGATGAAATCTATTTAACCCATTTTGGTAGTGGAGAGACTTACTTTTAATAAGTACTTAATTATTGTCGGATACCAATATTAGGGGTATCCAATGACAGCGATTAAGAATTGAAACCCCCGACGACACGGCCGCTCAGATAGACCCCCTGCGCAGAAGACGGCATGCCCGCCTCGTCCGACCCATGCGCAGGACCGCCGACTCTCTTTGATCTCCCTCCACCCGGACAGTACAGCAGCGGCCATCGATTTTCTCCCTCCAAATTTCCTCTCCTATACATGCATGTGCGTGCGTGCATGAATTTTGTATGCAGATGCATGCATGCGTATGCGTGTGCATGCAAGGGTACCTTGTTTAACCAATGCATGCATGCCTTTACCAAATGTGGCGTGTCTCTCTCTCTCTATTTTCTAATCACTGCAGCACAACAAAGCAGGGAGCTGCATGCTGGCCCGAGGAGCTGCGTGCTCGCCCGAGGAGCTGCATGCTCGCCCGAGGAGCTGCGTGCTCGCCCGAGGAGCTGCGTGACCGCCCGAGGAGCTGCAGCAGAACAAGCTGCACGTCTCGCCCGACAAGTTGCACCTCCGCCCGACGAGCTGCGCGTCTCGCCCGACAAGACTCCGATTCGCCCGGGGAGTAGTCTCCGTGTCCGACGAGCTGCTCCTTCGCCCGACCAGCTTCACGTCTCGCCCGACGAGACTCCGATTCGCCCGACAGGTCTCCGTCTCCGAGGAGTCTCCGATTCGCCCGGCAAGTCTCCGCCTCCGACCAGTCTGCGGCTCCGACTGGTCCAACCCTTCGCAACGAAGCAACCTCCGGGAAGACCGAAGCACCCGGAGTCAAGCCGCTACACTGTGCCAACCACTCCCTGACGTAACTGACACCAGCAGGACATGGCTACAACGCTCGGAAGGACGACGGACCCCACAGCATGGGCAGGCACTCCTCCTTTTTTCCCGTTTTACCCTTTGACTGTACTTCTTCTACAGCCTTCCCTTGCGATATAAAAGGGAAGCCTGAGCCTCCTGCGAGAGGCAGATGGACTCTTTTCCTCCTCCCTCCTGGGCCTCCTACGGGAGGCAGGGAGCCTCTTTTCTTTCCCGAGGAGTACTCTCCTCGACCTTCTTCTTCCTCCAGCCGGTCGCTGGACTGAGCTCGATTCACACACCAGAGACTTGGGAACTCATCCCTCTCTCGCCCATTTGTACCCCCTACTACAAACCAGTGCAAACAACACGAGCAGCACGAACTGGACGTAGGGTATTACACCCCATGGGTGGCCCGAACCAGTATAAACCCCGTGTCCTTTTGCACTACCACCCGAGGCCCGACGCGCGCTCCACGATTTTATTATTTGCCGGCGGTAAAGAACCCCGACAGTTGGCGCCCACCGTGGGGCATTTGCGCGTCACGTCTTTCTCCTTACAGGTCTCGGGTGGCCAACCGCGACGACTACGACGGCGGCGGCACCAACGGCCGCGACGACGACCACAACGCCGTCAACCGCGGCGACGACGACGGCGGCGGCACCAACGGCCGCAACGACGACCACAACGCCGTCAACCGCGGCGACGACGACGGCGGCGGCACCAACGGCCGCGACGACGACCACAACGCCGTCAACCGCGGCGACGACGACGGCGGCGGCACCAACGGCCGCAACGACGACCACAACGCCGTCAACCGCGGCGACGACGACGGCGGCGGCACCGACGGCCGCGACGATGACCACAACGCCGTCAACCGCGGCGACGACGACGGCCGCGGCACCGACGGCCGCGACGACGACCACAACGCTGTTGGCAACGGCTCCGGCGTCGACAACGACGGCAACGACAACGCCACCGAGACCCGCTAATCCGGCTTCGCATGCGTGTGGGCGCGGTGTACTCGATTTAATTGGCATGCATGTAGGGTCGCTGGTCACGGCACACGCACATGCAATCTGCGTGCATGCGCAGGTCTGCTTGCTTGTCTAGGCCTAGCTTAGCAATTATGCCTATGTTTAGACTATGCATGCCTTCATATAGCTAGCCTCCTAGCAACACACACGCTTGCATGCTTGAGATGCACGGGAGTCAGGCAGGACGGAGCATTCGACGATGTGCGCAGGGGTGGCTCGACAGCAGCAATGGAGGCCGTGACCTTGCCTATAGCACCGACAGCCCCGATGTGTCCAACGGCGCCGATGGCCCCGACATCCCCAACGGCGACCGCGACCCCGCCAACAGCAGCATCAACACCACGCGGCCGCGCACCCGCGGCGCAGCAGCAGTGGGCGACCCCCGCGAGGAACACCGCGGCAGGACGACCGTGCCCAAAGTCCGCAAATGACCTCAACTAACCTGTAACAGCTTTTTGTTTTCATGATCTCGCGCAGGGCCGCCACGGCGAGGCACGTCCCCGAACGAGCGTACGACACAACGACAGAGAGAGCTGCAGCGCCGACCGACGTAATCACGTTGTCTACCAGCTCCGCCCCGACCAGCGCCCGCTCCACCGACTGCCGCCCGACCTCGACTCCGAACGACTCGGCCGCGCCTCCAAAGGAGTGCGCCGCCCCGACCTCGACTCCGACCGACTCGGCCGCGCCTCCAAAGGAGTGCGCGCGCCCCGACCTCGACTCCGACCGACTCGGCCGCGCCTCCAAAGGAGTGCGCGCGCCCCGACCTCGACTCCGAACGACTCGGCCGCGCCTCCAAAGGAGTGCGCGCCCCGACCTCGACTCCGACCGACTCGGCCGCGCCTCCAAAGGAGTGCGCGCCCCGACCTCGACTCCGACCGACTCGGCCGCGCCTCCAAAGGAGTGCGCCGCCTCGACCTCGACTCCGAACGACTCGGCCGCGCCTCCAAAGGAGTGCGCCGCCTCGACCTCGACTCCGAACGACTCGGCCGCGCCTCCAAAGGAGTGCGCCGCCCGACCTCGACTCCGACCGACTCGGCCGCGCCTCCAAAGGAGTGCGCCGCCCCGACCTCGACTCCGAGCCACTCGGCCGCGCCTCCAAAGGAGTGCGCCGCCCCGACCTCGACTCCGAACGACTCGGCCGCGCCTCCAAAGGAGTGCGCGCGCCCCGGCCTCGACTCCAACCGACTCGGTCGCGCCACCCGTGGAGTGTGCTGCCCCGACTCGGATGGCTCGCTCGACTCAGCCTCAACGACGGAACGCCC
Source organism: Alloteropsis semialata (assembly GCA_004135705.1). Lineage (NCBI taxonomy): Eukaryota > Viridiplantae > Streptophyta > Magnoliopsida > Poales > Poaceae > Alloteropsis > Alloteropsis semialata. The sequence continues at coordinate 11,613,684 of CM014277.1, forward strand.
GAACAGCTAAATCCCACTACAATCCTTAGTATTTCCATGCATTTCCTTTTACAGTCCCGCATGCCTCTTTTGGGTGCCGCTAAAGTACTCGGGTAGCGATGGCCTCATCCGTGAAACCTCGTCCCGCGTGCCGCCTACACCTAAGCCTCCCCCGATGAGCAGTGTAGTCTGCGGTAAGCCGTCCTCTCTGCGAGCAGTGGTCAGTGGGACTAGGAGCTCAAACGTGATGTGCTAACTACCCAAGGAAATACGTAGCCTAATAAAGGCAGGGCGTACGCAACTTTCCGTTAGTAACGAATAAATCCCGACTCCTCGCTTTATGCAACGCTTTTGCATGACACTGTTTTTTGCAGCTTAGCATGGCAAGTTCCGGTGAGCTTGCTGCAACCCCTACATGCAGGGAACGGCACCTTTTGTCTCGCCCGACCTCGGCACGCGGGGTCAAGCATACGCATGTGATCGATTTCCGAAACGCGCTTTTCGAACTCTCTAAACTAAGCGGCTCCCGCCGGCCCTAACGACCCCTCGCAGCCCTGCGCTCGGGGGCTGGGCACCGGGAAGGACGACTTCGACAGTCGACCTGACAGGTGATTCCAACGGGGGTTCGAAGGCTGGCCCGTCGAAGGGTTCAACAGCCGCCCTCGGGCACCTTGTCGAGCGAGGGGCGGTGAAGGATGGGTCCCAGCGGCCAGTACTCAGGCGCACGAGCGCCACGAGCGTCCTGAACCGCGTTCGAGTTCTGGTGGAAAGAAAGATCATGGTTTTTCCTCCGACGGAGAGGCAACGAGCCGCTGGGTCCGGTCGAACGGACTTGGTAACTAGATGATCTCGCCACTAGGAATTTGAGGTCGATCACCAGCTGATCCATCGACTCCCCACCGAAGGGGCGTCGGGCCTCACTCGAACCTACCCGTTTGTAGCTCAACGAGAGTCGTGCTTCGGCCTGCGTGGCAAAGCGCGATACGTCTCTTACCCTCCTTCCTATCGCACGGGAAGCGTGAGGGGAAAAACGCAAAAAGACGAAACGAATCCCCGTCCGGACCCCGGTCTCGGGATGCACACGGGGTCGAAATCGCTAACAGAGACCAGCAGCGCGGTCGCACAATTCGCAAATCACTACACCAATGCCATAAACCTGCGAGCGAGTGTACCACTCGCCCACAGGCTCGGGGGCTACACCCGGCGGGTGCGCTCGCGCGCCCCCACCCGAAACTCCACCACGTTCCTGGCATCACGATAATCAAACCCACGACCGAGTCTACGACTCGCTCCCAGGTTCGGGGGCTACTGTCGGATACCAATATTAGGGGTATCCAATGACAGCGATTAAGAATTGAAACCCCCGACGACACGGCCGCTCAGATAGACCCCCTGCGCAGAAGACGGCATGCCCGCCTCGTCCGACCCATGCGCAGGACCGCCGACTCTCTTTGATCTCCCTCCACCCGGACAGTACAGCAGCGGCCATCGATTTTCTCCCTCCAAATTTCCTCTCCTATACATGCATGTGCGTGCGTGCATGAATTTTGTATGCAGATGCATGCATGCGTATGCGTGTGCATGCAAGGGTACCTTGTTTAACCAATGCATGCATGCCTTTACCAAATGTGGCGTGTCTCTCTCTCTCTCTCTATTTTCTAATCACTGCAGCACAACAAAGCAGGGAGCTGCATGCTGGCCCGAGGAGCTGCGTGCTCGCCCGAGGAGCTGCATGCTCGCCCGAGGAGCTGCGTGCTCGCCCGAGGAGCTGCGTGACCGCCCGAGGAGCTGCAGCAGAACAAGCTGCACGTCTCGCCCGACAAGTTGCACCTCCGCCCGACGAGCTGCGCGTCTCGCCCGACAAGACTCCGATTCGCCCGGGGAGTAGTCTCCGTGTCCGACGAGCTGCTCCTTCGCCCGACCAGCTTCACGTCTCGCCCGACGAGACTCCGATTCGCCCGACAGGTCTCCGTCTCCGAGGAGTCTCCGATTCGCCCGGCAAGTCTCCGCCTCCGACCAGTCTGCGGCTCCGACTGGTCCAACCCTTCGCAACGAAGCAACCTCCGGGAAGACCGAAGCACCCGGAGTCAAGCCGCTACACTGTGCCAACCACTCCCTGACGTAACTGACACCAGCAGGACATGGCTACAACGCTCGGAAGGACGACGGACCCCACAGCATGGGCAGGCACTCCTCCTTTTTTCCCGTTTTACCCTTTGACTGTACTTCTTCTACAGCCTTCCCTTGCGATATAAAAGGGAAGCCTGAGCCTCCTGCGAGAGGCAGATGGACTCTTTTCCTCCTCCCTCCTGGGCCTCCTACGGGAGGCAGGGAGCCTCTTTTCTTTCCCGAGGAGTACTCTCCCTCGACCTTCTTCTTCCTCCAGCCGGTCGCTGGACTGAGCTCGATTCACACACCAGAGACTTGGAAACTCATCCCTCTCTCGCCCATTTGTACCCCCTACTACAAACCAGTGCAAACAACACGAGCAGCACGAACTGGACGTAGGGTATTACACCCCATGGGTGGCCCGAACCAGTATAAACCCCCGTGTCCTTTTGCACTACCACCCGAGGCCCGACGCGCGCTCCACGACTTTATTATTTGCCGGCGGTAAAGAACCCCGACAATTATTTAAGCACCAGTTGGAGAAGCACCTTCATCGTACATGCATGTCTTTAGTACTCCATCCGTTTCAAATTGTAAGTCATTTGGATTTTTAGAAATGATGCATATCTAGATGCACAATAAAGCTATGTATCAAGAAAATCCATAATGACTTACAATTTGGAATAGAGTGAGTAGCTAGTACTTCAGAAAAAGAACAAACTGATAATTTATTATGTGGGCACTGTGCATAAATTTGTTGGCAAAATAAGTGTTTCCATCCCTAAACCAAGTTCATTCCTCAACTTTCAGAATGGTCAATCTAATCCCTCAACTATTGTTTTTTGGGTCGAACTCATCTCACAGGTGTAGCATTGCATACAGGTATGAGACAAATGTTGAATGTCTTTTTTGCCCTTGGTATTAGACACAAACGGTCCTCAACTGCACTCTAATCAAAGAAACATTTTACCTGATGCTAGATTGGTGTAATATTTTTATCTAGATGCCGCTAGTGAAATGTTCTCTTCATAAAAAAAAAATCCTTTTTGGTTTATCTATTACCTTAGTATTTGGCCAACAAACGGAGCCTCCACGTTCGCTCTCAAGGCCTAGAAATTCTCACGTTAATCAGAGAAAATAACAAAAAATAAAATTACCCACCACTGCCATTACAATAAAAAATAACCCAAAATACCCTTATATGCTTTATGTATTGTTCACTAATGCCATTATTTAAAAATTATGCACACCGTTGGATTGTCGAGAGAATCTACACCAATGTAGTTTGGATCACCGTTGATTTGTTGAGCAAATCTAAAAGTCTCCAGACAACTTGCTTGAAGAAAATAGGAGATATAGGGTAGCTAGGAGATAGAGATATATTCCACCACAACAGCATATAGGGTAGCTAGGAGATAGAGATATATTCAACTTTGATTACTTTGTAGCGTCAGAGATAGATTACTTAATTCAAACGTAGACGTGCCTTCCTATGAATCCACAACAGCACAGAGGTTTCTTCATAAAGCACGTCAATAGCTCGGCACAGACGCCTACATAAAAACAACCACGCTCGCTTATCAATTTTCAAGATCATCAACGCTAACCTCGCCGTCGCCGGCCGCAAAATCTTCCACACCATCCACTGTCAGGTACGTGACAGTTCTCTATTTTTTTTACTATATGTTTCGCAAATTCAATGCATGCTTCGATCTGGTATGAGATAGCACGCCAGTGCTAATCTTAAAGTAGCCAAGGTCTATCGAATCTTCCAATCACAGGTTGATTAATCTCGCCGGCGTCTTGCAGTCATTGATTGATTAATCTCGCCACGTCTTCCATCTTCACAATGATTGATTAGCTTCTTGCTGTTGCAGATTGATTTATATAGACATATATCTGGGTAAAGCCAATTGTAAGGATCAGGCTTGAAGACTCAGATTCAAGTTTGCAATCACTCTTGAAGACTCAAAGATAAGTTTTCATATCAATTCGGTAAGCTATTATCACACTTCCATGCCAACTTCTTTTATGAGTCATGTTAGCAATATTTATATGCGACTAATATATATGGTTTTTTAAACTAGGGTATTTACGATATGGCATACAAAAAATTGAGTGAGTTGACAACTAAGGGACAAACATGGAGCATTAAAGTGAAAGTGATAAGAATTTGGGATTCGAGTGAGTTGACAGCACAGTGATTACGAATGGATTTATGCGAAAGCAAGCAGGAACAAAAACGGCTTCATTCAACAACCGCGCAAACAGCCTAACACTCAAAGGTCAAGCACGCCTCTCAGCTGTAAACATGGGAACAGGAATTTGGCACCTGGAAGCAGACATCATCGATGACCACAAGCGAGGCGACGGCGAGCCACGACTCCCAGCCGGAGGGCTGCTTCCTGCCCCGCGAGGCGGCGAAGGCGACGACAATCGCGCTGGCCGGGAGCAGGCGCAGCGCGGCGAAAAGGGCCCCATCCAAGGGATGACACCGACGGGGAGGACTCGCGGTGCGCGCGCAAGCCGCGGAGGCTGCTGCGGGTGGAGGAGAGGGGTGGCAAGCGGGGAGGGGAAGGTAGCGGGAGGAGGACCAGGAGGCGACCGGACGAGGGCTACGCAGCGGTGGGCATGGTGGATTGGTGGCCGGAGGCGGACGCCTTGGGAGGAGCAGGGAGAGGTGAAGCTAAAAATTTCCAAAAGTTAAATGCGAGAAACATTTTCTATTTTACAAAAAATAACACTCAGGCCTGTTTAAATTCGGTGAAAAACTTTACGAGATTTACTGTACTAAATTTAAACCAAAGATTAGGATAACTAAACATGATCTAAATATAAAACTAATTATATTGATGGACAGGAAATCGAGACACAAACTATTAAGCCTGATTAATCCGTCATTAGAGATTGTTTACTGTAGCACGATATTGTCTAATCATGGCCTAATTAGGATTAATAGATTCGTCTCACAATTTCACCCGGGGGCTACGAAATAGGTTTTGTCCGTTATCCACATTTAATACTCTTAATTAATATCCAAACATTCGAATTTACTGTAGCGATGAGAAAAGTTGGCAAACTAAACAGAATGGTTCGATATACTGAACATGCTCAAACACGGATTGACCAGTCACCAGACAAATAAAAAAAATCAAACCGCCAAAAATTTACATACACAATATTAAAATATTAAGTAATGATTAGTGAAATCTTAAAAATAATAACATCTAGCAGTATGTAAAAAATAAGAACATCTAGCCACGCAAATGCGCGGGTGGCCTTCCTAGTTCAATATAGATGTAGTACGAAATGACTGTAACCCAATCAGGTAAATGTCCAAAGAAAACAACCGTGAAAGCATAGTGAGGTACATAAATCATGCCACGGAGAATTAATATTGGATGATGGAAAACTTAATTCGAGGTGACTTTATTGGGGGCTCACTTGTCCTTTAAAAAAAGGTGGCCCCGGGACAATTACCAGTAAATAGCATTGAAGCAAAACACTGCTGCCACATGCTTAAAGATTCACCAACTAACTCTGAACCCGTCGTCAAGAGCTGCAACAAGCAAGCAGCTCCTCTCTCTGAACTGAAACCATCCCTGCTTATATAGCAGCAACAGCAGCAGCAGCAGCTCACGATCTTGGCATTGGCAAGCGCAGGCAGCCGCAGAAGCAGAGCTTTCGGACAGCGGCAGGCACCATTGTTCCTGCACGAAGATCTGCTTGGTTCGTCCATCCATGGGCCTCTTCAGCTCGCCGCCCAAGGTCTACAAGCCGGCGGCCGAGGTCGACCTCGGCCCAGACAGCGACGAGCTCTACATCAGCCCCAACGTCAAAGGTGGTTGATCACTTGATCCTCGCTTTGTATCATATATACGCAGAAATTCAAGTTCAGAGCTTGGCATTCAGAATTGAACAGCTCCTCGCATTCTCGGCAGCTCCTCGCGTCGCCGGGCTCCTGGTGAAGCTGATGGCCTGGGTGCTGGAGACGCCCGTCATCGGCTGGATCGTGCTCTCCGTCCTCAAGAGGGACAACCTCGTCTACAAGGTTCCCTGCTGACGATGAAAGCCTGAAACTTGTCGTACCTCTGCTTCGAATCGTCCGAGCTTACACTGAAACTTCTCATCGTCTCTGCAGCTCGTCTCCGACGCCGAGATCCCGGAGCCGCCGCTGTTCACCGCCACCCACACCTGGCGAGGTTCTTCCGATCGCGCCCGCGAGCCAGCGCATTCAGCACAAACATTTCGCTCGATCTCTTGGTTACAGTCTGAAAGACTGAAACTGTTGTGAACGCTGAATTGCTGATGCAGACATCCCCGAGCAGAACGTCAGGGCGACGAAGCCCGGCCTGGCGCCGGCGGAGCGCGTGCAGGAGGCGGCCGGCTGCGTGCCTGCTCACCTGCCGGAGCCGGCGGCGGCGCTCGCTGATCCGGCGTCGGGGTTCAGGCGCTGGACGGTGCGGGACTTCCACAGGGCCTACCGCTCAGGACAGACCACCCCTGTCATGGTAAAGCCTCTGCTTTTACCTCAACATGGTTGTAGTCTTTTAGGCCTTGTTTAGATTGAGCCAATTCGATTGAATTCAATGATTGGAGATGCATTGGAAATTGAAAAAGTAGAGAGGAAACACGTAGTTCAATGCGTGCAATTTGATTGAATTGGTGAATCTAAATAATGCCTTAGTCTCTAGGAGTAGATAACTTTTTTTCTTGGTTCGAGGCAAAATTTACACTGCCTGTTCATATCAGTCGTTGATTCATTCAGAATTTACACTGTGCAGTTGGAATGTAAATTCTGCACGAAATTGTGGAGTCAGTTAAATCCTGAGTGACAAACAGAATGTTGAATGCAGCGACTGAATTTAGGCCTTGTTTAGATTGGGAGAACTTGATTGAATTCAATGATTGAAGATGCATTGGGAATTGAAAAAGCAGAGAGAAAGCACGTAATTCAATGTGTTGCCTTTTGATCGAATTGGTGCAATTTTACGAATCTAAACAAGGCCTTAGGTGGCCCGGAACAGGTGCTGACCTGCTTGCTGGTCCTGAATCCCAGCGATCAGCGCTGGACGGAATTATTGGATCCAGTTCAGACATTATCATTACACATAATTTTTGAAGTGAAAAACAAAACTGAAATCCATAAGCAACAACATAGATTAACCCATGGTGTTGTGTTTGGCGGGTTTTGCAGGTGGCGCGGAGGTTCCTGGCAGCGGTGAAGGAGTGCTCGGGGCCGGATCTGAGCATGGGCATGTTCATCAGCTGCGACCCCGCCGACGTGATGCGGCAGGCCGAGGACTCCGCCCGCAGATACCACCAAGGTAGACGTCTGCGTGTTCGTCGCGATTTTGATCAGTACTAACTCCGTTCTTAAATACATGACACTATTAATTTTTTTTCCTTCGTTTGACTATTCGTTTTTTCTACAAATATTTATGCAGAAACATATGTCTATGAGTTAAATCCAAAGTATTATTGATATTAGATATATTGGTACTCATCTTACTTTATTTAACAAACTAACTATTATTGATCAAATTTAAAATAAAAAGTCAACGGTGTCATATATTTAGGAACGGAGGGAGTAGTAATTAGTAAACAGCAAGGCACAGATCAATTGTTCATCGTAGGAATTCATGGTGATAGCAGTCAGTGGTCAGTACCCACTCCTCTTCTTACCTTGATCGCCATTGAGTCATTGATGCTCAGGTCATCACACCACCAGAACCACCAGTATGTTTGGCTTCTAGAAGCTGTCAGTGACCAAAAGCAGCAACGTTTTAACGGCAAGATGTGCAGTTCTTGGCCACGGTGCATCGGTGTAACAGCACGCAGTTAGTACTGGTAGGCCGGTGAGGCTACAGGCTTGCCCGCTGCCTGACATCAGAGCAAGTATAATAAGCAGCGTTGAGCCGGCGAGAACCAATGGGGAGGAGAGAGAAAGCAGGAGAGAGAGGGAAACGAGCGACTCGCCAGACGTCCGCTTGTTGCCGGCGAAATACACTGTTGGGCAAATGAAGCTCCGCTCGTGCAATACCCTTCTTCCACGTCGCAGCTGGGTATTAATGTATGGTGAGGTCCGCCACTGCACGTCCACAGCTCGGTGACTTAAAAATTCCATGCAGCCGGCGAGCGGGCGAAATTACTAACCATGCTCTCAGTAGGGCCCGGAAGCAGTGGAACAGTGGCAGCAGCGGCGCCTTTACAGAGGAGAAAGACGCTGCCGGCGCCGGGGCCTGCCCATGGAGCCCCGAACCGGGCGGCACCTCTGGCCGTGTTCGGTTGGAGGGACAATTTTTTTTCCCTCTATTAAATGCTACTTTGATCACTAATTAGGGGTATTAAATAAAGTCAGTTTACAAAACTATCTTCACAACCCCTGGCAAATTCGCGAGACGAATCTAATGAGGCATTTGACCGCACGATTAGAGGATAGTTACTGTAGCATTACTGTAGCAAATCATGGATTAATTAGGCTCATTAGATTCGTCGTGCAAAGTTGCACTCATCTGTGAAAAGGTTTTGTAAATAAACTTCGTTTAGGGCTCCATGCATGCGACAGTATTTGGGAACAAAAAAAAATTGTCCCCAACTGCCGAACACGGCCGAATCGTCGCCTCTTCTGAGCTCTGCTGCAACAAGGCGGCAGTAAAGAGCACACGCAGGGTGCTGAAACTGAAAGAGTGACCGGAGAGGAACACGCTACACAAGTTCAGACACGCACACACAGTCGCCCTGGCTCCTGTTGTTGCTGAAGATGTTTCGTGGAAACGGCATGGATCGGCTCCAGATCTTTGCTGAAAAAACGGCCTTGACTGGGATCGGCTCCAGCTCTGTCTGATGCATATGGTCCTCCTGGATGACTGGGACGGGCTGGCATTCAGTGCTGCGCTGCTGCTCCATGTCGACGCATGTGGCGGCGCGCAGTGCGAGATGCGAAGCGCTCGATCTGGCGCAGGGACACTCGGGGGCAGGGTACGGGGACGGGCTCCTCGTCCATGCTGGCCGGGCTCGCTCGCTCGCTGATCTGTGAGAAATGAAGGCGGAGAGAGATCGCTCGCATCGCATCTTCTCCTTCTCCGAATCTGCAGTCGCCACTGTTTCTGCGCCTGCTCTGTAGACCGTGTTCAGATGGCCAGAACAATTTTTTGATCCTTATTTTGACCACTAATTAGGGGTATTAAATAAAGCCAGTTTACAAAACTACCTCCATAACCCCTGGCAAATTCGCGAGACGAATCTAATGAGGGCTTTGACCGCACGATTAGAGGATGATTACTGTAGCATTACTGCAGCAAATCATGGATTAATTAGGCTCGTTAGATTCGTCGCGCAAAGTTACACTCATCTGTGGCTCAAAATAGACTTCATTTAGTACTTCATGCATGCAAGATTCCTTGGGGACAAAAAAAAATTGTCCTGGCCATCTGAACACGGCCGTAGTATCGTTCGTATTCAGAGTCAGAGTCATAGCTTGCTTGCTGGATCGTGACTGTATAATCATCGGATGGATGGTTTTTGTTGTTGGTGCAGGGGCGCCGCTGTCCGCCATGGACGGAGTACTGGTCGCCGTCAAGGACGAGCTTGACTGCCTGCCGTACCCGACCACCGGTAAGGACTACCCCAACTGTCCTACAATTGCAAGTCTGGAACGCATGCCACCAGTCGTTAGCACTGCAGAAAATAACGTGGGTCTGAATTACTACTGTACTGGTCATCATCTAACACTGATGAACTGAAGCTCAGAAACTTTGACAAAGATTAGCACGGTGGTTGAATAAATCACTGTGCATTAGTGCCAGTACTACTGTAGTAGGAGTTTTAATCACGAGCATCACGGTAGGTAGAACCGTACCGCCCGTACGGTAGAGCGGCAGGACAGCACGAACCATGGCGTGCTCTGCTCTGTCATTCCGTGACGTCAGCTGCCAAACAGAACACGCTGTCGTGCTCGTGTCCGAACGGGCAGGACAGTCGAGACTGGAGACAGGCAGAGTCGACGACATTCTTGCTGCGAGTTTTACTGACTCGGCCTCCGGCAATCGGCCATGCGATTCTTGCGGCGAAACTGGGCGCAGGCGGGGCGCGGTGGCTGGGGACGGCGCGGCGGTGCGCGGCGGACGCGGCGTGCGTGGCGCAGCTGCGGGCGTGCGGCGCCGTGCTGGCGGGGAAGGCCAACATGCACGAGCTCGGCGCCGGAACCAGCGGCATCAACCCGCACCACGGATCCGCCAGGAACCCCTACTGCCTCGCCAGGGTCTCCGGCGGCTCCTCGGGGGGCTCCGCCGCCGCCGTCTGCGCCGGACTCTGCCCCGTCGCCCTCGGCGCCGACGGAGGCGGTAAGATGCCGTTACCTCTCAACAGATCTTTCGTCCGGTGCTGAGTAGCCGCCACTGACAACGTCGTCGTCGCCGTTCGTTCTCACAGGGTCCGTGCGCATGCCGGCGGCGCTCTGCGGCGTCGTCGGGTTCAAGCCCACCGCCGGCCGCCTCTCCAACTCCGGGTGCGCGCCCATCTTCCTCAGATCCGGCGGCCAATTGCCAATTCTTTCGCCGCGACTCACAATCCATGTACACTGCTGTTGCAGGCTGCTTCCTCTGAACTGGACCGTCGGCATGCCGGGGATCCTCGCAGCAACAGTCGAGGACGCTCTCATCGCGTCGGTGCCACATTTTTCTTCACCCAAGTTCCATAACGAAATCATTTTTTTTCCACCAAAGTTTCATCACAAAATAAACATTTCCTTACCAAATTTAAACATTTCTTTACAAAACAAACTTTTGCATAATGAGGATACTGATTACTCAAACTGAACAATGTGTTGCCTTGTCTTTGTTGTTTCAGTTACGCGGCCATTGCCGATCACTCCAAACCAATTCCTTTGCAGGTAATAACAAAAATCCCGACCCACTTTTTTCTTCCACCCCTTTCTGCTCACACACATTTGAGCTGAGTTGGTGTTCAGTTCAGTGAAGAGATTGACTGACCTTTGTTGACGGTTGATCTCCCCTGCTAACCGCAGCCTGAACTGAACCTGCCGCTGCTGACACGCACAAGGTCCATGCCCAACATCAGGCTGGCCAAATACGCCAAGGTCAGTGTCTGAATTCCGAATCGAGAATGTTTGCTGCCGGTATCTCTGAACATTGTACTGAAATCGCCAAGAACCAGTGGTTCGACGACAGCTCTGAGGACATCAGGAGCCTCTGCGGCAAGGCTCTTCAGATGCTGCGCGCGCAGTACGGCTGGGAAACTGCAAGTCTGCAATCCATCACGCCGTTTCGAACAGAACATTCAGATGCCGTTTGTGTGATCTGACAAAGAATTCTCTTCAATTTTTTGGGTTCTGCGAAGACTGTGGATGTGACTGTCCCTGAGATCGAGGAGATGCGGCTGGCGCACTACGTGACCATGGGGTCCGAGTGCACGGCGTCCCTCGCCAAGTACCTCGACAACATGTAAGCTGATGAGGGTCAGGTGTTCTGAACTTCTGATGCATCGATCAGGTGATGAACTGAACGAACTGCTCTGAATGGCAGGAGCAAGTCTGAGATCGGGTGGGACGTGCGGATCGCGCTCAGCGCCTACAGGTCGTTCAGCAGCAAGGACTACCTCAACGCGCAGCGCCTCCGGTAACCAGCATGATCCGTCAGACGAACAACAATGTGTCTGAATCTGAAAATCTGATGCTGTAGCACACTTCCATGGTTTGATCTTGCAGGCGCCGTCAGATGTACTTCCACGACAAGATCTTCGAGACGGCCGACGCGATCGTGACGCCGATGACAGGGTATGTATGTACACGAGAGTGACCATTCGAGCTTGCGTTGTTCGATCTCCAACCACCATTGATGACTGCATGCTCAATCACCATTGCTGCTGGTGATCTGGCTGTGCAGGGTGACGGCGTACCCGCTGCAGGAGGACGCGCAGGGCACGGGAGAGCTCGACTACATCAACGGAGGTAATGCATGCATGCGCTGATGAACACGTACGAGGAAGAAACTGAAGTTCTTGGTGGTAGAATAGAATACAACAATGGAGGAAGCTAGGAGACTGATGTGTGTGAGGGTTGTTTAATTGCAGCGGCGCTGGTGCGGTACTCGATCGCGGGCAACTTCCTGGGCTTGCCGGCGATCACGGTGCCGGTGGGGCACGACAGGGGCGGGCTCCCCGTGGGGCTGCAGTTCGTCAGCCGCCCATGGTCGGAGGCCACGCTGCTGCACCTCGCCTACGCCGTGCAGGAGGCCTGCGCCAAGGAGCAACGCGAGCCCAAGGTGCACTTCGACCTCGTCGCCAGGAAAGACTAGTTGAGGAGGAAGAAGGTGTTCGCAGTTGGTGATCCAAAACATATGTGCGTGGGGATGAATTGGTCAGGCAGTCATTTTGGTGACTGCAGGTGCTAGTACAAAAAAGATCTGACGTTTTTTTGGACATTCGGAAAAAAAAAAGATCTGACGTTGTGCAGGGTTTCGAGCAAAGTATCGACCGGTTGCGATTGAGTGCATAATTTGTTCGTAATTGTTTGTGTTGCCAGGGGAGTACATTGATTGGTTAGTTAATTTAAGAGCTTTCTAGTAATTGGGAAAAAAGGATGTTTTGCCGTCGGTTGTTAGTAATGAACCGGGAGTACAAATATGTTTTCACCTGTGGGTGCACTCAATTTGACATGATGCATGCTTGGGGAAAAACTGAGAATATTCTCTTTCTTTCACTGACACTACAAGCCGGTTTTGTAGTCGTGATTGTTGCACTCTAACCTTTTATTTGTTACTTGTCGGTCATTTAATTTGAGAAGTACAACAAAATAAATATTCGAGATTTACAGCTTCTCGTAATGTTTTCTGTGCTTTGTTGAATTAACAGACAGACTGTAAAAAATATCATCCAATCAATTCAACACTTTTTCTCGACTAATTGCAAAAACCCAGGAATAGCAGTAAAGTAGTTTTCTCGACGACAGGTTCGTTGAAAAGAAGTAAAGAAACATATAAGCTGATTTGGCAAACAAGAATGAGCGCGCGCACACACAGTTCCAGAATTGGCACGGCGACTACTCTCGCCCCCTTCAACAGCCCCCCGTATACCGTCGTCACTTGTTTCCGGGGAAGCATCAGCAACAGACTTCGGGTGCCAGCTGATGTACACTTCAACTCTGTCGCCATCGTGTTCGCGATATCCAAAAGGATCTCCACTAGCGAATTCGATAGTTTTATGGATGTCCTTGACGTCTTGGTTGCCGTCGGGAGGTAGAATATGCAGGTCCACATCTATATGGAGCTTCCAACCAAACGGCACCGCGACGACAGACCGCGCCAGCGGCAGGAACGGCGAGCCGGCAGGGGAGAAGGGAACTCCCGTCCCCTGTGTCCGACGGCTGAAGAGCACGCTCCCGACTTGGCCCTCCTCATGAATGCGCGCAGTGATTGTACCATACACGTGTGAGGGTTGTTTCATTGCAGCGGCGCTGGTGCGGTACTCGATCGCGGGCAACTTCCTGGGCTTGCCGGCGATCCCGGTGCCGGTGGGGCACGACAGGGGAGGGCTCCCCGTGGGGCTGCAGTTTGTCGGCCGCCCATGGTCGGAGGCCACGCTGCAGCGCCTCGCCTACGCCGTGCAGGAGGCCTGCGCCAAGGAGCAGCGAGAGCCCAAGGTGCACTTCGATCTCATCGCCAGGAAAGACTAGTTGAGGAGGAAGAAAGTGTTCACAGTTGGTGATCCAAAACATATGTGCGTGGGGATGGATTGGTCAGGCAGGCATTTGGTGACTGCAGGTGGTAGTACAAAAAAGATCTGCATGCCGATGTGCAGGGTTTCGAGCAAAGTATCCATCGGTTGCGATTGAGTGCATAATTTGTTCGTAATTGGTTGTGTTGGCACTTGCCAGGAGAGTACATTGATTGGTTAGTTAATTTAAGATTTTTCTAGTCTTTGGAAAAAAGATGTTGTACAAATATGTTTTCACCTGTGGGTGCACTCAATTTGACATAATACATGCTTGGGGAAAAACTGAGAATATTCTCTTTCTTTCGCTGACACTACAGGCCGGTTTTGTAGTCGCGTGATTTTTGCACTCTAACCTTTTATATCTTACTTGTTGGTTATTTCAGAGGAACAATAAAATAAATATTTGAGATTTACAGCTTGTTGGGGATTTTGACTCCCCAACAAGAGAGGGGAGAGAGAGAGAGGGAGAGAGGGAGAGAGAGAAAGGCAACTGGAGCAAGCAAAGTGAGGAGAGGCAAAAAGGATGCCCTCCTAGTGACCCCTTGGGTCCTATTTATAGAGGGAGAGGGAGACAGTTTTCCTCTAAACCTCTGATGGGACCAAAAATTACAAAGAGACCCTTGGGCCATGTATATGGGCTGGGCCTTTCCCCGAACAGTAGTCCCTCAAGGGCTAGGTTTTGGCTGGCACAACAAGGTCTAGCGACTGAAACTTTCGGGAAAGCCAAGTACAACTTAACACTTTGGCCGTGAGGGGTGCCTCACGCGACCCTATCCGCATGTACGCCTCACTAAAAATTCCATCCCAAAAACCCAGTGGAAAAAAAGGGTATGGAGAAAAGAGCGCGTACAACTTGCGGAGCCAGCTATACAATGAAACTAGCTAGAAATAAATCTAAATTATCTTGTTGTAGATCGTGTGCTTGATTTATGGAGGCTTCATCCTTCCATTTCAATCTTGGCTTCTCAAGTTTGAAGCTCGCTCTTCGCTTCATTTTTTAGGTTTCGTTTCATAGCCCAATGTTGTTCTTCATGACCGATGTGGACGAAGTAGTGGAAGTCGAGGCTTCGCTTTGAAGCTGAAAGCTCTTCTTCACAGTTGGTGTAGTCGAAGTAGTGGAAGTCGATTGCTGATGCGGCGCCTTCTTATCTTCACTTGCGAGTACTGGGCAAGCCCTCTATGGGTGGAATGATTCTCCATGACGCCCTCCGTAGCGCCTCTTGGCCGGTGTTCGTGAGCGAGTGGTGAAGGCGAACTAGTTGAAGTCGAGGATGATTTTGGCGGCGAAGCCCCTAAGCCGATGTAGACGGCGAAGGCTCTGTCGAGGTTGATGGCGAAGCCCCTAAGCCGATGTAGATGGCGAAGGCTCTGTCGCGGTTTGTGGCGAAGCCCCTAAGCCGATGTAGACGACGAGGGCATTGTCATGGTTGTTGACAGTTTTTCGATGGAGAAGCTCTTAAGCTGGTGTAGATGGCAAAGACAGGTCACTTGATTTGATTGTTCCTGCAAAGGTTAGTCACTTGGAAACAAGTGTACTTATGTAAGGATGTTAGTTTTTGATGAAACAATGGTCAAAGATATTGCAGGGTGTTTTAGCTAACCCCAAATAGTTGAGTAATTAAAATAAAAAGTGCAGAATTATGCATATTTTTGCTGTCATTTTCAGTGGGAGTTTAAGATATTTATCAGCTAGTAAGATTAAAAATAAATAACATCAATCCTGATGGCTAGCGCAGCCCCTTGCATGAGTCCTGAAGGTCTAGGTACAAATCCCGGCTGCAGCATGTATTTTTTTCATATTTGGGAGAAAAGAAAAAAGGAAAAGAAATGACTTGCCTGTCTAGTGACGGATTCTCACAGCTCGAAGGGGTTTCTTGCCTCACGTGTGTCTGAACTAGCCGTCACGCATAAAGGGTCGCGGTCCTCGTTCCCCAGTCTCTTCCTGGCGAAGGGGTCCTCCGGCCATGCGAAGAGGCCTTCACGGCTGCTGCCTGTGGGCTTGGCGAAGGGGTCCTCGCGGCCATGCGAAAGGGTCTTCGCGGCTGCTGCCTGGGAGGCTTCTCGCTCCGCGTGGCCGCTCCTGTCCTCGCGAAAGGGGCCTCGCTTCTTGCTTGCTCGCGTGGGTTCCTCGCGGTTGGCGAAGGGGTTCCTCACGCTCCCGCCCGGCTTTCTCGTTGCGAAGGGGTCGATGGCGTTCCGAACTGCGCTACCAACAAGAGCTCTCGAGGAGCAGGAAGTGTACGCGACAGTGCAGTTTTTTTTTTGTATCATGTATTGTACGATATCTGAGATACAAGTTGTGTCATGTCCGACACAGTACTGGTTTGAATGTCCACATCTTAGCATATGTATTGAGAAAGACGTTGCACATAGTGTTACTGAAAACAATTTGACACCAAAGTTTTATGTTTGCAATTGAAATGCATGAGGTAATTGTGTATGGACAAAGTAATTCCTTACCTTGGGTGAAGTGTGAGCAACCTGCAAAACGTAGTTGTTATCCTTCGAATAGAAGGGTTAATGGAAACATTAAAAATATTACTAAATCTTTAAGCTGATATAAATATTATTCAAAGGATACCAACCTGCAGCCAAAGAGCAAGAATCATCTAGTGAAAGAATTAGCTTTGATCTTAAATTTCAGTGAGATTGAATTACTACTAACAAGTAAATATTTGCCGAATAAAAAAGTATGCTAGTCGGAACCATTATGTAATAGTAAAGGTCTTTGAGCCGAAGTTGGTGTCAAAGACAAACCAAATTAGATGACGAAGCCCCCTAGCGAGTCGATCTTGTCAAAAGCCTCTCGAGTCAGACTGGAAGGTAGGGGTGAAATGGGATGCCGATGTCGGTGGCGAAGCCCCTTGCGAAGCCCCTGGCGACTTTCAAGTCATCAAGCTTTTCTTTGAGCCGAAGAGAACCTTAGCGTGTTTGTCCTGCAAAGGTCATTTTTAGTTTGTTTGCATAAGGATTATATTGTTTTGCATCAGTCTAATATAAAGCACGATAGATACAAGCTTTCTTTTGCGGGTCGTCACCCAACTTTTATTTAATGGAGGCCACACGAGCCTTTTTGACTTGGAATTCTTATGTCCAAGTTTTTATTTTCAGAAAAGGCCACACGAGCCTTATTAACTTGGAACTTTCTCGTGTCCAAGGTTTTATTTTTCGCAAAGGCCACACGAGCCTTTTTGACTTGGAACTTTTCATGTCCAAGTTTTTATTTTCTTTAGTGATTGAGACTTTGCTCTGTGAGTCTAAGCTCATCTTTTTACATCTAAAGGCTTTTCCCCTTAGCCTTGGTGCGAGCCTTAGCTCGTCCAATGGTGCAATGAATGCAATATTTTTTATGCATGAATGATGGATGAATGCTCTCGATGCATGAACGATTTTTCATGTGGAATGATGCGAAGGGTTACATCATAAGCCAACTGCATCATTTGTGAGAATCCCTTGGTCTAGTTGAACCCCAAGAAGAGAATTCCAATGATCGTACTTGGATCAGTAGTGCCAATAACCAATAATTTGTCGAGAAGCCATACATGGCGAAGATCAATAGCTTGAAGGATATAATAGTATGGAGAAGCCATGTATCTTATTCCACATAAGCTATTGGTGAATGAGAATCCATATATTCACCAATAATTCCAATGATGATTGGATACGAAGGGTAAAAATCCATTGCCCATAGGCATTATCCTGAAAAAGGGCGAAGATTTATGACTTGACATATTCAGGCGATGTAGGCAAGTAAAGCATTGGCATGAATATGAACGGTAAGTCTTTAAAACAATCAAACATAAATAGACGTGAGTAAATACAACTGATGAAATAAGTAGAGCAACTTTGGTTAACAAGAGAGCAACAAGCAGACCTTCGCTCTTGTTTTTATGCGAAGACTTAGTTTCATAGAGTCTTGGCCTTATTTTGGTACGAAGACTGAGTTTATTTGTTTAGCCATGCTTAGGTCAATCAAGGTCGCTTATAGCGAAGGCCTTGTTGACCTATGTTTCTTAATAAATGATTAATCAGTGTCGATCAATATATGTGCCTAGCTAAGGGACATGTCCATTCGACACTGCCGTGAAACGACAATGAATCTCTTTTTCTTACAAATCTTGAAAGGTATAGCCAACACTACTGTAACATGAATATATGAGGAAGTGTACAAACGTGGAAAAATATGATTTATGGTAGTGATGTCTTTAGTTTATAAGCGAAGGGTAGATGCAAAGCACATTTGAAACAAGAATGCACTATGAATTTGAAAGCGAAGGGTAAATATGTTGAATTTGTTACCTTTGCAGAGGAGAATTAGCCTGCAAGAGAAGAATTGATGTCCTTCATAGTGAAGGGGTTAGATTGGACACAGATCGAGCAGGTGTTGCATGACAGTAAAGTTCACAAAAAGGTACATAGCTAAGGCATGATGCGACTAATCCAAAAATGCACATAAATATTTCTAGCGAAGGGTTGGTTTATGGAACTGAAGAGATACTTACCGAGATTGAATGAACCTGCAAGTTAGCAAAAAATATGCACAACAAGTATATAGAAAATGGAAAACATGCACATGGAAAATGCCTCCTCGGCGACCAATGAAAGAGTCAAAATTATAGTTCAAACGAAGCCCAACAAGGTTTAATTGCAAGTGCCTTGGCACAAGTATTTGAGATACTGCACACTTAGTGCTTTTCTCTCTTTTCACTTCCTCTTTCTTTTTTGAGCTAGGGAACTCAGAATTAAAGGGTTGCATTCGACAAGTAGCAACTTTGAGCCGAAAAGGTTATTTTAATAATATGATGCAATGATGGTTCTTAAATCAAAGAGATATGACCTAACAATGGTGAGAGGCACTTGAAAAGAGTGATATCATCTGCAAAGGTGTCCTTCGACTTTCAAGTGAAGGGTGGCGGTTATAGAATCTAGAAAGTAATCCTTCAACATTTATGCGAAGGGTTAGCAATTGTTGTACGAGATAGCAATGCGCTATGAATAAAATTTTGGTGCAAGAATGGTGCAAAACACAAAGTGGATGGCTTGAGTTATCTTACCCGAATGGTAAAGTCCTTGTTTGTAAGAGTTGAAATCCATTTAGTCATGACATAGGTGTCAAAAGTCATGAAGAGGATGTATTGTACCTTGGTGCGATGCATGGTTGTGGAACCCAAGATACCCGAGAGAGAGCGAGACTTTGTAGCTCAATTGACGGCGAAGGCCAATCATAAGTTTCCAATTTCTTGTCTTGATCAGCAATGAATGATGAAGTCATATCCAATGGGTGTGCAAAGAGTAATAGTGGCAGAGAGTCATTTCAGACTGATGGTAAATGATTATCTTCAAAAAATGAATGCCAGAGAGAGAATAAACGACCAACAATGAATTGTCGAGCCCAATATAGGTGCGAAGACCATCTCTATATTCTTGACTTTTGCGTGATTGAATGCCAATAGCAAAATGAACACCAATGATGTTCCATGGTTTCTATGGAGATTAATGACAGATTGTGATGCAGTATATGCATTTCCATTCTTTCAAAGAATATCCATGCGCCGATAATGCTTTGTCATCTCCAAAAATTATATAGTTTAACCTGCAAAGATCTGTGATAGGTGCAAAGCAATATATCGCGGCGTATAGCGCATGAGTACCAGTTCTTTAAGATAAAAGGAGAATCAAATGTCTTGACCGAGAGAAAAGTAGCAAACTGAGAGCTAACAAGTGAGTAGCAAACTGAAATTGAGCTGTTATCTTCAACAAGTTTGATTTGACTCAGCATCAATAATCTAGAATTAGATGTGACAGAAAGCAAAAATGCAATAAGGTAAAGGTGCTATAAAATAAGTGATTAAAGGATACATCCTGCAAACAAGTTAGTTGAGGACCTTAATAGATTAAAAACATCGGGCATAACAGAAGCCATGTGCAAATATTAGAGCATATCTGAACTTTCCGTATAAGAAAGATAAAATGAGAGAATTTATAGTAAGAACGCCAGTACAAGCCCAAGCCCCAAGGCCTTGCTGGCTGAATGCATGGATATTAAGCAGAGGCATATAAATAAAGTGCAAAGTGAATTAGTAGAGATAAGTAGCAAAACTGAAACAATATCGCTGCTCTTAATATTCTGCTTTCTGTTTCTGGATAAGACGGAGCAATCATATACTGGAAACTGTTGTTTGCTCCAATCAAAGCCAAGCAGTGAGCGGCAGATAATCATTTTGATGGCCATAAAAGACGGTTGAGCCTGCATATGTTAGACTGAGTATTTTTGTGCAAGGAGCAAAAACAAGCACAAGCTGAAAGTTATGAAATTTCAGATGTAAATGCAAGCTCTTGCAACCGAGAAAAAGCTGCATAGATCAAGGATCTATTTCCTGCAGTTGAGCAATGCACATTTTTTGGACGAAAATATTAATCTCATGTGATTATGGAATGACCGGAAATTGATATTTGAAGGATTTGCAAAATAATGGAGCATGCTTTGACCTGTTTCCATATAAGGAAAAAGAAATATTGGGCATATGATAAATATGCTTCTCTGCTGGTTGAAAACAGACTGGCAGCGCAAGCCCTCAAGCTTTGCTAGCTGAGTGCATAGGCATGGAGCAGAAGCGCCAGATTTGAACTTAACAAAAGAAAGTCACCATGATGCGTACTGTGTATGAGAAAAATAAAATTGAAGGGAAACGGATCTGCTATACTAGCAGATAACTACCGTATCACCCAGGAAAACTTGCGAGTATAAAGGTCACAGATCGTTACCACTAGACGCGCAGCGCAGCGGAAGAAGAGTTGGAGCAGTCGGTCCAACGTAGGTGCGCGTCGGTGTAGAGGAAGTAGTCGATCACGATCGTCTCCTCCACGTCCTCGTCCGGCAGCAGCTCCTCGCCTTCGTAGCCGATGAGCGCGGCAACAACAGCAGCGCCTCCACGGAGTCCACATGTACAGGGAAGGAATGTCGTGTACCGGTGTGCTAGCACCGCGTACACGATCTAGGGTTTCGGCGGCGCGAGGAGGCGAGGGTGCGGCGGCTAGGGTTTATGGCATGGTGTGTTGCACCAATAGCCCCGCCCCTATTTATATAGGCCATGCTAATGGGCTTCTAGGTTAAAAGCCTATTAGGACTCTATCTCCTTATTGGATCAACATCCAATGGGCCAATCCGAATTGTTCTATGATTGCCTCTTGGGCATATCACCAACAATCACCCACTTGCACTAGAGACAATCATGTAGGCAAGCTTTTCAATATTCCAACCCCTTAAGTGTGTGACCCGTTAGGTTCATGTGTAGACAGTTGTTAACAGAAACCATTTCTGAACCACAGGTTAACAGAGGCACCTAGCAGGACATGTTAACTCTAAATACACATAAAGATCATATCGACTGAACCTAGATATACTCATACATTCATCCTTTTGCCACACGATACCAGTCAAGCTCAAGGCAAGATACGTGCCATCCCTGTGATAGCTCGACTATTTCACTCGATCAAATAGTGGATTCAATATGACTAACTCTTTAGTCATCTTTGATTAACTCCTTAATCATATTGGCATGGCCATGCACTTTCCAATCCATCTATCTCAAGGGGCCCAGAGATATCTCTCTCGTTATTTGAGAGGGGCAAATTTCATCTTGATCCGCTCACATCTCATTCCATGTTTCATGAAACACCCGGAAACTGCTTTTATGAATACCCTGTTATGGTGTAGCATTTGGCAGCCCCCAAAGCGCACCACTACGCACAGTGAGAAACAATGGCGATCTCAGGTCAAAGGATCTAGCAGGTATATCACTCGAGAGCACCTGATGGCACATAAAAATAACAATCCCAGCAGTATCTCGGAGTGAGTCAATCCAACACCATGTTCACTAACATGTGTCCACATTATTAATTTGATATCTCCATATCTATGATCCGTGAAACATGATCATCAATTAATACATGTGTTAGTCTGTACATCATTACTGTCCTATATAACAATTATAGACTAAGGATCATTTAGAATAGTATCACAACAAACACATAGTTTCACGAGCAAGCCACATACTTGCTAATTAATGTGTACAATAATTATTCAATGAACAAATAACACTTTATTAAATAATACATAAACATGACACAAGAATCTCCCACGTACACTAGTATCAATCCTCCAAGTATCTAATACCCATAGCTCTAGTGTGAGCCTCATGCTTTGGTTGTGGGAGAGGCTTGGTCAACGGATCAGCAACATTTGAATCCGTGTGCACTTTGCATATCTTCACATCACCTCTATCAATGATCTCACGGATAAGGTGGTAGCGTCGCAGTATGTGTTTAGACTTTTGATGCGATCTAGGCTCCTTCGCTTGTGCGATGGCTCCACTGTTATCACAATAGAGTTCTACTGGACTGGACGCACTAGGAACAACACCCAACTCAGAAACAAACTTTCTGACCCAAACAACTTCCTTTGCAGCTTCAGAAGCCGCAATATACTCAGCTTCAGTCGTCGAATCAGCCACTGTCTCTTGCTTGGAACTCTTTCAGCTTACCGCCCCACCATTGAGGCAGAACACAAAACCAGATTGCGATCTGTAATCATCTTTATCGGTTTGGAAACTAGCATCAGTGTAAACGTTTACATTGAGCTCTTCCTCACCTCCATATACAAGAAACATACCTTTAGTCCTTCTAAAGTACTTTAGGATGTTCTTCACATTTGTCCAGTGAATCTCACCTGGATTTGATTGATACCTGCTCGTAACACTTAGAGCATAGGAAACATTTGGGCGCGTGCAAAGCATGGCATACATGATGGATCCAACAGCCGAAGCATAAGGAATCACACTCATCCTCTCTTGCTCATCTGGTGTCGTTGGACACTGAGTCTTGCTAAGAGTAACACCATGTGACATTAGCAAGAAACCTTTCTTAGAATCCTGCATATTGAACCGTTTCAATATCTTGTCAATGTACGTGTCTTGGCTTAATCCAATCAGCCTCTTTGACCTATCTATATAGATCTTTATGCCCAAAATATAAGCCGCCTCTCCCAAGTCTTTCATCGAGAAACTCTTTCTCAACGAGGACTTAACGACTTCAAGCATTGGAATATCATTTCTGATCAACAATATGTCATCCACATAGAGGACCAAAAAAACAAGTGCGCTCCCATTGACCTTCTTGTATACACAAGGTTCTTCTTCATTCTTGATGAAGCCAAACCCTTTGACCACTTCATCAAAACGAAGATTCCAACTCCGAGATGCTTGCTTTAATCCATAGATGGACTTTTGAAGCTTGCATATTTTTCCAGCATTATTTGGATCGACAAAACCTTCGGGTTGTGTCATGTACACATCCTCACTTAGGTTTCCATTAAGGAAAGCCGTCTTGACATCCATCTGCCAAATTTCATAGTCGAAATATGCAGCAATTGCTAGAAGAATCTGAATAGACTTTAGCATTGCGACCGGCGAAAATGTCTCATCATAGTCAACACCTTGAATTTGTTTGAAACCTTTCGCCACCAATCGTGCTTTATGGACATGAACATTTCCATCCATGTCTACCTTTTTCTTAAAAACTCACTTGCAATCGATAGGTCTCACACCTTCAATCGGGTCAACTAAGTTCCAAACTTGATTGTCATGCATGGATTCAATTTCGGATCTCATGGCTCCAAGCCATTTCTCAGAGTCAGGTCCCATCATTGCTTCATTGTAGGTCATGGGCTCATCATTGTCCAACAACAATATGTCACGCTGCTCCGTGGTTAGGAGTGTCAACTTTTGCCTTGCGCGATGTGCCCTCGTAGACCTCCGTGGGGTGGCTCTTCAACAATGGGTTGTCCAACAACAGTACGCATCATGGTGACCTCTGTGGAGTGTCACCATGATGCGTACTGTGTATGAGAAAAATAAAATGACATAGCAGCCATGTCTTGCTTATCAAGTTGTTTCACAAAGGGTAACTAAATAGCGCTATGCTATCATATTTTGCTCACTAGAACAAGTAGTCATGCTGGACTGCACAGAGTAATACGGATTATTTGAATAAGCCCTGCAGGGGTTAGTGAAAACTTATGGGTAGGATGCTACCTGACAAATAGTTAAGTTTGCTGTCTTCAGTGAAGACACAGAACCCCTTTTGAGAGTTCAATGCTCAGTAATCTGCAAAAGCTTTGTGATTGACAGAAACTGATATATATGCATGTGGCATATTAGTGTATGGCAGATAAACACTGTAGTATGTTATTGAAAAATGAGTGCTTCACTGTTAATACTTAAGAAACATGATTACTCTTAGAAACATTACTATGATCGGTCCAGCTTTTTGAAGAATAAGC
Organism: Alloteropsis semialata; assembly: GCA_004135705.1. Taxonomy (NCBI): domain Eukaryota; kingdom Viridiplantae; phylum Streptophyta; class Magnoliopsida; order Poales; family Poaceae; genus Alloteropsis; species Alloteropsis semialata. The sequence goes on from CM014277.1 coordinate 11,637,844, forward strand.
CAATCTTCCATAAATACTTGTGCAAAAGGCCGTGAATTAGCAGAGCTAAGTAGCAACTAAAGCAAAGTTGCTCTCTTTGACAGTTTTAATGTGTCGATATCCATGATAATAAGGTAGGATAGACAGGAAGGAAGCAAAATAAGTGATTAAAGGATATATGTATCCAGCAAAAGAGAGTGAAATAATGAAGAATTGGAATTCCATCACTCACTGGGAGATGCTCTGAGCATTTAGTTTAGGCAGCCCCAGCGGAGTGCCAAAGAGCCTGCAGAAGAATATCTATGCCACAAGATAATCCAGCTGAATGCAAGAGAACAGTACAAAGGACTGGCAGCTAATAACCGTCCTGTACCAAAATAATGCTAGTTTTCGGTGAAACCATAGTCAAAGATACTGCATGCTACTTCATCTGGACCATTAGTTGATAATTGATTGAAGGAAAAATTGCAGAATCATGTTCCCTATGTGCTGCCACTGCGACTAGCTAGAGATATGAGAGATTTATTAGTTGCGGATTAAAAGCAAGCATAAACCTTGTTGGTTAGTGCGACTCCAGGGACCACGGTAAGAAACCTTGTACAGATCCTGCGCAGCATGTATTTTTGCATTTAATTGGAGAGAGAGAAAAAGAAACTTCTTGCCTGCATTCTCGGTACTTGGCCAGGGCGAAAGGGGATCTGCGCGCCCCGCTGTTGAGGCTTCTCGCCTGGCGGCGCCCCGGCGCCCCGCGAGGGGGCCTTCGCGTCGGGCGGAGGGCTCGCACGACCTTCGCGCCCTTCGTGCCGGACAGAGTGCTTGCTCGGATCTTCAGTCTGTGCGCCAGGCTTCTCTCCACAGCGCTCGCGAAGGGGTCTTTAGTCTTAGCGCCCGCTAAGCGAAGGGGTCTTCGCTACCGATGCATCACCTCATGCGCGAAGGGGTGCCTCGTGCCTAGGCTCTGCACTTGGCTTTTCTCCTCGCACTCGACGTAGCCTTGCTTCCGATTTGTGCTGGATCTAAAGGAGTATAAATTGGCTTCCCTGTTCCCAACTGATTCTTTCCCAGATTAGATTTTTTTTTTGATCCCCACAGACGGCGTCACTGTTGGGGGAGCAAGCAAAGTGAGGAGAGGCAAAAGGGATGCCCTCCTGGTGACCCCTTGGGTCTTATTTATAGAGGGAGAGGGAGACAGTTTTCCTCCGAACCTCTAGTGGGACCAAAAATTACAAAGAGACCCTTGGGCCATGTACATGGGCTAGGCCTTTCCCCCAACACAGCTTCGTAATTTTTGATGAATCCAAAAGGATCCCAAGTTGCTTTCCTGTTGATGACAAAATAGCAGCCGGTATATATCACTGCAAGATATAAAAGTTTGTCCAATAATATTTTTAAAATGGCTGAGGCCTGAGGGGTATTGTTCTTCCTCGTAATTTCTTTTTTTAGGCGAAAGAAGAATTGTATTAAATTGTAGTTGAGTACATTCTCATGTTACAAGCACTTTGTAATACAAAAATTACAAGTGTACTCACGAACCGTTCTTCAACTCTATGGTACGTCCACGTAATTTCTTCTGAAGTGCTTGATTGTTTTCTAGTGTAATTTCGACACTTCCGAAAGAGAGAAAGACGAATCCCCACTAAACATTTCCTAAAAAAACCAACACCACTTGAAAGAACTTGGTGTTGATACCAGATTCTGCAAGTAACCGTTGGGGATTCGAAAAAGGAGGAAACTGATAAAGAAAGCTTGAGTCCGAGGCTGATGAGGAAGCAGAACATGTCGGACTAGGACTCCAGCGCGAAGCTGAGACCGAGGCCGATGAGAGTACGGTGCATATCGAACAGGGATTCTAGCGTCAGTACTCGATTCTTCTGCAAGGAATTGTGTGGAGTTTTTTTCTTTTGAAAGTTCAGCAGGAGCACTGCTATGTCATTTAAGAAGAAGAAGCAAGCTGACAGTTACAAATGTCTTATTACATAAAAGATTAATAACTCTTGATGGACTAACATAAAGAAAAAACAAAAGGACCATCAGGTCCTGACCCTTCTCCACATGCCGCCTCCCTAATCTGCACCTCCTTCTTGATCAAGCCCAAACTTGATGCAGCAACAGAGACTTCCTTTCAAAAATCCTACGTTTGAGTTCCTTCCAGATATTCCAAGTTGTGTAGATGAGCAGCGCCGCCACCCGACGTCTCTACTCCTTTGCGAGTCCCTGCAGAGAGGCGTTCCACCATTCCTCTAATGACACCCCCGGCACCAGCACCTGGATAGTCTCTTGGGCCCAAGCGGCCACTAGCATAATATTTCTATCGCATACACACAATGAAGACACAAATGCGCTGCAGTCTCAAGATCTTGGTCACATAATGAACAGATTGGATCACAGGTAAAGCGCCTCAACATTAGTTTATCAGCCGTCAAGATTTTGCTCTGTACTAACAGCCAGGCAAAGAAACGGTGTTTGCCTTCAGTCCTTGCTTTCCAAATTGCTGATTGATTGAAAGAGCAGTACGTTCCAACAAACTGCGCACAATAAGCAGACTTGACAGTGTAATTCCCATCCTTAGTCCACAACCATCTTATTTCATCCGGCTGATCAGACAATTGTACTTGCTGCACACTACTCCAAAGGTTTACATACTCTGCCATTTCCTCCGCCGTGGTCATTTTTTAAAGACCCCGTGTCCATTTATCATACTGCAAATCCTCTCGGACTGTCAAATTTTTGCGCCAAGCCAACTTATAAAGATTTGGAGCAATATCCCTAGGCGCTTTGCCATCCATCCATGGTGAATCCCAGAACTTTGCCCACTCACCATCTCCCAGCGTTACTCTTGTACTTAGGTGAAAGAGCTGCTTGTCAATATCATTGCACGACACTTCAGACCCAACCCATGGGCGATCTGGATCAGACCAATCGAACCACAGCCACCGCAATCTCAAAGCTCTACCGAAGAGTTCAAGATCAATTACTCACAGGCATCCTACTTTCTTTGGTCTTTTGACCTTTTCCCATCGGACCAAACAACTACCACCATTTGCATCAGCCATCCCCTTCCATAAAAACCTCTCCTCTTTATCAACCACTTCTTAGGCGCAAACACAGTTAGAAGTTGGCATTGATGATAGAACCGAATTCACAAGTTTCAATCTACCAGCATTTATTCAGGAACCGGCCCTTCCATGTAGTCAACCTTGTTGCTATTTTGTCAACCAGCGGCTGTACATCCACTCTCTTCAGCTGTCTAATGTGCAGCGGCAAACCAAGATACTGACATGGGAAGCTTTGTATGGGACAAGGGAAACTCTCCATTACCTCAGTCAAAACTATGCCATCACATCTTATGGGGTATACAGCACAATTGCTCTGGTTAGTGATCAAGCCCGAGACATCCCCAAATAATTGTAATAGATCAGCCACCGCCTTGACTTCATTTTTGTCTGGGTTGATAAAGACGGCTGCATCATCCGCAAAAAGACTCACTCGAAGCTTAGCTGATCTGGAGTGAACCGGAGACAAAAGGCCATCACTAGTTGCTAATTCCACCGGTCTCTGTAGAGGTTCCATAGCTAAGATAAACAACATTGGTGAGAGTGGATCCCCTGTCGCAATCCTGTGTGATGCTTAAACCACTTGCCCCTTGACTCATTTAGTAATACAACCGAGGAGCTTGTTGACAGCAAGATAGAAACCCAACATCTCCACTTGGGACCAAACCCCAGCTTGGACAGCACCTCTAAGAGATAGTCCCACCGCACACTGTCAAAGGCCTTCGCTATATCTAGTTTAAGGAACAAACCCGGCTGCTTGCTTCGATGTAGCGCTCTTAAAAGGTTTTGGGTGTAGAGAAAGTTATCATGTATGCTTCTCCTTTTGATGAATGCACTTTGAGCCCTTGACACTAGCTCATTCAGTTCCGGGGCTAATCTATTAGCCAGCAGCTTGGAGACAATCTTCGCAATGGAGTGTGTTAAGCTTATTGGTCTATAGTCCGCTATCCTTTTTGCATCCGCCTTTTAGGGTATTAGCAGTACATGAGCTGTGTTTAGATGGGAGAAATGTTGGTCATGTTGCTGGTAAAAATAGCTAAGTGCATGCATAAGATCCTCCTTTACCACTTCCCAGCTTTGCTTCAAGAAAACCCAATGTATCCATCAGGCCCCGACGCCTTTTCTGCTTCAATATCAGAAATCACTGCATGCACTTCTTCCTCCGAGAAAGGCTCCTCTAAATGTTGTAAATCACGTGTCACAAGTCCTATCTCATCCCAATTTAAAGTTTGTTCACTCTGTGTCGGTCTGCCAAAATGATCACTAAAATGCTGGTAGAGGGCGGCCTCATTTTCGTCATGTGTGTAGCATACACCGTCTTCAGTCTCCAAAGAGTGAATAAGATTCTTTCTACGCCGGCCGTATGCTTGCAAATTGTGTGGAGTTTTCTAGATATAGGAGTTTGAATTCTTTTTTTTAGAAAAAACATGTAATCGGCCGTGTTCGACTAGAAGTCTCTAGATTCAGGGCATAATTATGCAACACCAAGGCTTGTAAAAAATATCATCCAATCAATTCAACACTTTTTCTCGATTAATTGCAAAAACCCAGGAAAAGCAGTAAAGTAGTATGTTTTCTCGATGACAAGTTCGTTGAAATCAAGTAAGAAACAGATAATCTGATTTGGCAAACATGAATGAGCGCACACACACAGTTCCAGAATTGGCACAACGACTACTCCTCGTCACGGCCCTCTGGAACGGGCACCAGTATATCTCTGTCACTTGTTTTCGGGGAAGCATCCGCAACAGACTTCGGGTACAAGCTGATGTTCACTTCAATTATGTCGCCATCGTGTTGGTGATATCCAAAAGGACCTCCACTAGCGAATTTGATAGTTTTATGGATATCCTTGATGTCTTGGTTGCCGTCGGGAGCTGGGATATGCAGGTCCACATCTATGTAGAGCGTCCAACCAAACGGCACCGCGATTACAGACCGCGCCAATGGCAGGAACGGTGAGACGGCAGGCGAGAACGGAACTCCCATCCTCTGTGTCCGACGGCTGAAGAGCATGCTCCCGACTTGGCCCAGCCCATCGACGCGCGCGGTGATCATACCGTACATGCCTGGGCTGTGCCGTCCGCCTCCAAGCAACAGCTTAACATTGATGGAGGCCTCCAAGGCGTTCGACATCACCCTGTTGGTAGGATGAAAACAATTGGAAATGATCAAAAAAGGTTTGACAATGTAGGAAATGAAAGCCGTTTGGTTGGATTTTTTCTACATTTTATCAATGAAGTAAGTATAAAAACTGTATAGCATATAGTGAAAAACTTAGTTAGAAATAATAACTTTTTTGTTTTGCTAAAAACGAAAAATGATCGAAAACGGGAATCGTAATACAGAATACCTGTAGGTGACCTCAACCATCCGGCCAGGAACGGGACTAATGATGCAGGGCTCGGGTGCCTCGTCGTCATCAACTTCCGAAGCGTATGCCGGGTCATAGCCATCCCATTCCCATTCGATGGCATGATTATCGGCATCGTCGTAGTCACCGCTGCTGCTAGATCCCCCCTGGACGCCTGGGATGTGAACATGGATGGCGAAGCGCCCGTACGCCGAGATGCCTATGTAGGGTCCAGTCAACACCTAATCACGAGGCACCTGTAATTTTTAACTTAACGGCTTGGGTGATAAAGTTCATAGAGATCCATGGATCGATAACTCACCTGTAATTTTTAACTTAACGGCTTGGGTGATAAAGTTCATAGAGATCCATGGATCGATAACGAGAGGTTAGAAACATATGTACCTCGTCATCTCCATCATCCACGTGCCTGTAGATGATCTGGCCTTGTATCCCGTCCAAGACGATGATGGTCATGCCAACCACAAGGAAGTCTACACACACGGCCAAGATCTCCACCCTGGCTCGCCCATAGCCAGTGGCATTATTGTTGTAGGTCACTCGACCTATGTATAGGCCACGGCCAGCCACTGTTCCTCGGCCACGGCCACAGCCACAAGAACTGCCATCTTCCTGGCCTTGGTGACGACGGTCCTATGCGTCCCGGCCCCTAATTGGGCGTTCCGAACCATCCAGTACGAGGATGGTCAGTTGAGAACGAGGTGAATGACCTCTAGTGCACCGCCCGGGATGCTTACTCTCCTTCCAGTCCAGCAGACTGTGTGAAATGTTCTTCCAATTCCAAACATATTCCACCATCAGCCTGCTGAATGTCGCCCCGTTCTTCCGGTCATTTTCAACGGTGGTGAGGTGACGTTTCGTCCTTGCTGACTCACAGACAATGAAGATCAGGCCCCCCAGTGCCTCCGTCTCCCTGGTGTTCATTCTTCCGTTGCCCGCTACATCCGACGGTCGGAGGCGTGATAGTGTGTCCACCGCGTCCTTCGCGGAGTTCTTTCCTAGCTTTATGGACTCCAGTATCTTCAGCACTTCCTCGTTGTTGTCCTTATTCATTATGGTTCTGTACTTGATGCCCCAGTGTAGCTTCGTAGAGGGCTCGTATGGGAGAATCCGTTTGGTATTCTCCTCTAGGCCCCTAAGCTGAAAAACTCCATTCTTCTTCTTGAAGCCAAGGATAAACATTGTCATCTCGAATGAAGAGTGTTATCCACGACGTTGGATCGCCCAACACTCGCAGCTTGATGTGAAGCCACCACGCAGGTTGTCCTGAACGTTGCTCGGGGAGCACTGGGTGATCACCATAGGAAGAGTAGAGCGTTGGGTTCTCGTGGCCACTCAAGATATCCATGCAGCCCTGGGTGGGCGTAGCTTGAAGTTGTTTTATGCAAGTAGAGAACAATTGTGCATTATCCCCGACCAAGATGTCTATGTCAGGATCTCGGTGAGCCATTTCAATGCGCACTACAGGAATTTAGTCCCTACAATATTTTTTTGCAGACTGCCTTGGGGTTAACAGGTCAACTTACGAAATAAACTCAAAGCTCAAGTGTATCTATATATATCTATATATATATATATATATATATATATATATATATTATATATATATATATATATATATATATATATATATATATATATATAGGGCGAGGCTAAAATGCAACAAGGTTACCGAAAAAGAAAAAAAAACCAGCGCTCTCGCATTCCCGCGCCTCGCACTTCCGTCTACCCACTGTCTGCATGCATGGAATCTTTTGTATTCAAAACTTCAATTCACTTTTTCTTCTAAACCGTAAGTCGAATCGACAAACCGTTTGTTGCATCTTACTCGAAAAAATATGCTTAACAAAACAAGATCCAACATGGATATATTTCGTGTATTTTTTATTAGTTGCAACTCGGAAGCATATACAATTGCAACTCGGAAGCATATACAATTGCAACTCGGAAGCATATACAATTGCAACTCGAGTTGCAACTCTGTATGCAACAAAATGTTTATGCAAATGCAATAAATGGTTGTACAGATGCAACAAATGGTTGTACAAATGCAACAAATATTTAGTTTCGTGACACAAAGACAAAGACATTAAAAAATACAACACAACAAATGTTTAGACAAATGCAACAAATATTTATTTTTGTGACAAAGGGACAGAAACATTAAAAAATATAACACAACAGACAAATGCAACAAAATACTTAGATAATAGGTGAAAGTCAAACATTTGTTGCAATTGCAATCAAATAGCATCCAGCTGCAAATCCAGTTGCAACTCTGGGTGCAATTGAAAGTCAAACATTTATTTTTTTTCTTTTTTGAAAAAAGTCAAACATTTGTTTTTTTCTTTTTCCAAAAAAGTCAAACATTTGTTTTTTCTTTTTCTGAAAAAAGTCAAATATTTGTTGAAATTGCAATCGAATTGTATACAGCTGCAAATCCAGTTGCAACTCTGGGCGCAACTGAAATTCAAACATTTGTTTTTTCTTTTCTGAAAAAAGTCAAACATTTGTTTTTTTCTTTTTCCAAAAAAGTCAAACATTTGTTTTTTTCTTTTTCCGAAAAAAGTCAAACATTTGTTGCAATTGCAATCGAATTGCATACAGCTGCAAATCCAGTTGCAACTCTGGGCGCA
>CM014277.1:11649385-11702561 GCA_004135705.1 Alloteropsis semialata
TATATATGTATGTATGTATATGTATATATATATATGTATGTATATATATATGATATATATATGTATGTATATATATATATATATGTATGTATATATATATATATATGTATATATATATATATATATATATATATATATATATATGTATATATATATATATATATATATATATATAGGCCTCCGCTATTCAGTACCCTGGGTACTGAATAGTTATTCAGTGCCCCCCCACCCCCCACCCCACACACACACACGCCTCCTCCGGTTCCTCCGGTTGCGTGGGTTTTTTTTCCTTCCGTGGATTTTTTCCCCCGCTCTTTGTGCTGGTTTTTTTATTCCGTGGATTTTTCTTCTGCTATTTCGCTGGTATTTTTCTTCTGTGGTTTTTTTCGCTCTTGCGCTGGTATTTTTCTCCATTTGGTTCATTTTTTGTTTCTGCTCTTGCCCTGGTTTTTTTCCTATTTGGTTCAATATAGTTTGCAAATGAGTATTGAAAATATGAATGAGGCAAAGATATAAGGGAAAAGATGTCACTGCTCGGCGGTAGGACCACGTCCGATACAATACAATAGAGGGCATTTTTCAGCTAATATGTTCAACAAGCCGAACATGTATTTACAAGGGAACATCAGACACTGGCAAAGAAAATCTAGCTAAAACACCACTGTAGTTGTTGTCGAATATTTATATGAGAGAGGGGACCCCTTCAAGATGAAACTGAAGAAGCTCATCACAACTTGACCCTGTTTTCAGTGTGTAAAGTAAGATAATGCATCTTAGACCTCACCTTTGGTGATCGAGCCTGCAAGAAACCATAATTATAATAATGAAACATGAAAACATAAGGAACATATGAAACATCTCAGCCTTGCACCATTTATGTTGGCCAGTCTAGTCTGCAACTTTTTGATGTACTCATGAAGTCATGCATCTCTGTTACTGAAAGAAAAGAAACATAGTTGGCATCATGCTTGGCAGTATAGTACCCAACTCTGCATTTCATCACCGACAAGACTCTGTGAAGCTAAGTAACAAATAATTATAAATGTTGCAATCTAAGGGCAACATGCCAAATCTCAGTTGCCATGGTAGCTAGCATAATCTAACGTGACAACCGAAAAACAAATTCCCACCTCTGCATTTCATTACCTCGCTCATGAAGCCAAGTAACAAATAGTTAAAAATGTTGCAATCTAAATGCAAATTCTTACAATCAGGCAATTTGATCACTGGAAACATTGGTAAAAAGTTGTCCTAAAAGAACATGGTAAATAAACTGAACACAATTTCATGTTAAACTGGATCACTGAATGTAGAGCTCGTGCTTGAATTTCCTTTATGAAGAAAATAAATTTCAATGCGCATATAACAAGTTTGAGTAGTGTAACCCGGACATTTACCTTGTTTACATGGGTCCTACGAGTCCTTGATCAGAAGTTCAGAACTAAATGAATCATTTGCAAAATCAAAAAATCAGATGGGATTTGTGTATATTATACCTAGAATTCCACCACTGTATGGAACTGCAACTGCTGATCCTGGACTCCGAGCAGGTGGCCACCAATCCTGCTCGATCCGGTGATATAAACCTACTGCCCGCCTGCTAAAAACAAATATTAGGAAATATACTAGAAAAACTCAAATTTGGAACCTCATGTTAACCAATGAAACAACGTTAGGATATGGAGGATTCTTCTAGATCTTACAGCTATCATATCTGGATTTAATTAGGGGTTGTACTCACAAACTGAAGCTTGAAAAGTACACCTAATTTTGATTCCAACAGTGAAATCATTAATTGTAAATCAATATGTAATCAGCAATTTCATAAAATGGCTACTCGTACTAGTTCATCTCAAATGGAATCATAAAAAGTAGGAAACATTCACAATATGATTGAGCATGATGATGTACATGCTTGCATCAATAAAAAACTGAGAACATTTTGTGATTTCAACAACCCTGATTGCTTTTGCCGGCAACCCAACCCCAGGCTGCTGTTAACATTGATCTTAATTTGCAGAGTGCATCTACCCAGGTGATTAGCCAACATAACTCACAAATTTGAAAATTATTCTTGCTTTGGCTTATTAGCATGGTCTGCAATAGAATAGAAAAAAACAACAATAAACTTACAAAGGTAATGATTACCTCTGTAGAAAAATTCAGTAGCAGCTTAAGACATCAGTTGGTCAGTAACACACCCAGTTCTAAAAGAGTATATATGGCTGCTCCTCACCACAAGAATCAGCACCATGAAACCCAATAGAAAAAATCACAATATACTATACACCTAACCACCCCAAGTTCAGAAACAATGGCTAGTCGGCTATGCATTGTAGAATTGCAGAACACAATATCTAGATTGTATACTCAAGTCAGGAAGTAATGATAATAGATGATCCAAAGCGCTGGGCAGTACGCACTATCCATGTTCAATTTAGATTGCTACAGTCAGCAAGTCAATCTGCACCTAACATCACATCAAATGTATGAGGAGCAGAAAATGGACCAGGCTTTTATTAGCAGCAAGGGACTTTATATCAGAACTGATCGATGATAGCACTGCAGCTAAAACAACAGAGGCATGCTTATCATTCTTTACATGATTGGCTAATTGGCCAACTAGAAAACAACAAAAACACAAAAGTAAATCAGAACATGAAGGGATATGTATCTTGCCATAATGCCATCAAAATTACATTCCATGACAGAGGAACAAATTGCCAGGAATAGACTGAAACCTCCAATATATCTTTTCCAGCATCTAGGTGTGCCCAAACCAAGCAGACTGATGGACAAGGCAGAACCTTGAATTCCGTTTACAATAATGTTATAATTGTTACATTGTCAGTATATTCAATCAAGAATAAAACAAACCATATCCTTTGTTAGCATGTTCTATTAAGTTAACTGCCTACTGCAGACCCCATGTCGTAAAGAACTATACACGATTATGGAATAAAAAACATGAGTTATGAACCAACTAAATGTAATTAATGTTTGTTTAGATTTGACTATGACGGCATAAAACATCAGCATATATTACAATAAGGAGGCCAGAGCGAGCACCGAAATAAGCATATGCACAAAGCTGTGGTGTTCTTTGGCATAGAAACAGCTGCTCGTATGGCCAGGATTAACAAAAATGATAGCCAAGGCTCCTGGTATGCAAATGTTGGTAGCACACAAAAACAGTAGCATTTTTTGGTTGAAAAAAAACATGTCATTCAATAGAAGAGATATTCTAAAGCTACCCAAGACTAATATCATCCAATGCAAGTGTGGATATCATGCAAGTGTCGATGTCATGCAAGTGTAGATATCATCTAATGCAAGGGGGGCAGATTCTGCAGCTCGCATAAAACTGGAATTCATGACACAAATCTCATACTTATGTTGCAATTTCGTCTACTGTATATGCTGCAAGAAAACCAAGACTCGCATTCTGTTTTTCAAAATAAAACTTGATTTCTATGCATGAATAGCTAATCTCACGTGTGCACTGAACAGAAAAATGATTTTTTATGCACAAAGAAGCAGCTCCTAGAGACGCCGCTGCTAGATGGCTGCCTGTGAGGGGAGGGGGAGCAGGGGAAGGGGCCACAGACCTGGAGACACCGCCGACGAGATGCCGCACCGTGAGGAGGGAGCCTTCGACGCGCGTCGTCGTTCGGTGGGGGACGACGCGCCCCACATCCGCCGAGCTCCGAGAGGCAAGGAGCAGCACCACGTCGGAGACACGGTGAGGGAAGGGCAGAGCGGCAGTGCCGGGGCCACCCGTCTGCGCGCAGACACCGCCATCGTCGAGGTGCTCTGGGGCCGTCGAGATTCGCTCAAGAGGAGCCGGGGAACGAGGCGCCTCGCCGGCCGCCGTGCGCCCGTGCCGGGCACCGCTCCGCAGCTACTTCAAGCTGCACCGGAAGAGGTGGGGCCACCGCCGCTGGGCCGGGCAGCCCCCATCGCCGCCCGTTGCCACGCCTCGCACTAGGACGGCGACCTGGATCTGCTCGGGGAGGTGCCGGGGATGGCCGTCGACCCCCCTCACAGGAAGGCGCCGGCGCTGGCCCCTGCCGGGCCGGGTTCCGACGACGCGCCGGGGCCTAGGCGCTCCTCCGCTGCCGCCGAGCAGCCCCGCCCCGCCAGGGCCCTCCTCCGTCGCTGCACGGGGCCCTCCATGGTCGGCCGTTGCCGAGCTCCCGGATGGCCGCGCGCCTGGCCGGGGCAGCGCCCGTGGCACGGCCGCGCCCAAGGACGACGGCCCTCAGCGGCGCCTGTCAAGATCCCAGCCAGCTTCTGCAGCCCGCGCCGGAGCCCGTGTTGGCAAATGCAATCATGCTAATTAAAGAAGAACACAAAATCAGACAATACCTTGAGCTCATTGACGGCCTAGCCCTGCGGCAGGGTCTGCGCGGCGGCGAGGGCTCGATGGTGGCCATGGGCGGGGACGTGCGTATTACCGGAGTCGTGAGCGTCGTCGGCTACGGAGCAGAAACCACGCGAACACGGAAGAGCGAGGGCAGCTGCTGCGCAGGCACGGGAGGAGCTGCGATGAGCCGGCGACTCGATGGTGGCCTTGGGCGGGGCGTGCCGTCGGCTGCGTCGGACGGCGAGACAGATGAATCACCGGCGCAGGTCAGGATCGCGGGAGTTGCTCCGCGCGGCAGCTTCGGCGTTCCGTCGGCGGCGTCGGACGGCGATCGCGGGACCTGCTCCGCGCGGCAGTCGCCGAGGCAGAAGGCTACGGGCGGAGGGTTGAGGAGCGGACGGTTTGTATTTTTTGCCACGATCGGTACGTGGGGTGGGAGAACATGGACAGATTTATTGAATCATAGTTGCGCCAATGAAAAAAAAACCACGGTGAAGCGTCCGTGAAAAACTGGTTCGGTTTTACAATAAACGGATGGGAGGAGGTGGGAGGGGTACCAAATACTATTCAGGACCAGGGTACCATATAGTAATACTATATATATATATGTATATATATGTATATATGTATATATATATGTATGTATATATATATATGTATGTATGTATATATATGTATGTATATACATATATATACATTTAGAGTTTAGACCACTGGGAGTTTAGCAAGAAGGGGATCTTTAGGGCGGACCGGCCAAGTGTGTTGGACTCCACGAGGCCACGAGCTGACTCCTGATGGTTTTTCCCAGTCATGCTAAGAGAGCATTGCCAAGTCATGCTTGATGGTTTTTCCCAGTTTCTCGTAAGAAATGTGGCAGTGAGTTGGGGGCTGCATGGCGCAATCACGAAGCTTGTGTCATGACAAAGCAAAGTCGTGAAGTTGCCATCCTGCCAGGCCCACACTATTGACAACGAAAATTGACATTTGTGTAAATCGGTAACTGGATCTATAAATCTGTCTGATCAGTTTTGGTGGTTTGCCAAAAATACAAATTAGACTCCACCAATTCGTAGCCCTCGCTGATACAACTGAAATGCATATGTAGAACGTCCGATTTGGAGTTTAATTGAGAGAGTTATGGCTTGGAAGATCTGCACTTGGGCAACCAATCAAACTGGTTTTGGAAAGCGTTTAGAATTTAGAGATTCATAGGAGATTTGTTTGTAAATATCTCCTAGTCGGGACATAACCTCCCCACCCTATAAATATAAAGGGTCACGGCCAATTGATGGTTGATACAATTGATCAATCAACCTCTCAAACCCTAATCTCTTCCAAACCCTAAATCTTTGTTCTTCCTTTGTCTCTACAGTGATTGATGGCAATCTAGGTGGCATACTGACCCTAGGGCAACCCAAGGCCCACTTGTCCTGACGGGGTCCCTTCGAAGCGAGCGTTCGTTGGATTTTCGCTGTGCTGCCTTGGCGAAACTGGTGTGACTGGTTTTGGTGCAGAGGCGCTGCAAGGTGTGTTCGTGCATGTGCATGCTGCAGCAACGATATTCAATGTTTGTGAGGCGTGTTTCAGCGTCAATACCCATCCAATGCATGGAGAAAACAGTTGGACCATTTTACAGTTCAAAAGTATGTGTCACGTATAAAGTCAAAACCGTATTTTAGTCTTCTGCCATGAACCTACACAAAGATGTGGCTGGTGGAGGGCGCAGGAATGCTAATTTATCTGCATGTAGTCTAGAGAGAGCATCATGTGTTGGGAAGGGAGAGGGGAGAGAGCAAGCCTCTTGATTATGGATGCTAGTGGGGCAGTTATGGGTTGCCCGCACAGCCCACAATGGCATATGCGGGGTGCCACGCAGCCCACACGCTGCCGCGAATCTTTTGCCGTAACCTGCATCGCTGCAGGCCCGCATGCCACAACAACCTCTGCAATTTTGTGCAATTTTTCGAGGATCTTAAGGCTAGGACCTAGGATATGTGAGAATATCTCAAGGTGACCCCCTACTAAATTCACCCCATGAGCATCTCCAATTTGAAGAAGTCCTTGAGTTCCTCTTTTCTTGAGGGTTTCCCAAAACCAGCAAAATCCAAGGTTGATCTTTTCTCACACTACTACAGCAAGAGCATCACAGGCGGTTCGGTTGCCCACATCACGACCAGTTTTGAAAAGTGGCGCTGGTTCAGTAGCACTGATAATCCCTTTTTCATAGTCGGTTTTTAACCGGCTGTGATGGTCATTTTTACAGCCGGTTTTTGCCAGCAACCGACTGTGAAAAGGGGTTTTCACAGCCGGTTATTGGCAACAACTGGCTGTGAAAATGGCCATCAGAGCTGGTTTTAGCCACCACCCATCTGTGACGCCCTTTTCACAGCCGGTTTGAACCGGCTTGATATGTTTTTCTAAATTAAAAAAATAATTACAATATCTCAATTTTCACAACAAAGATTCACAAATATATAATGCATTCACAATTCATCACCAGCATATTACATTCGTAATTCATACATCAAGTCTATTACATGAAGTCTAATACAAGTTTATAGTCCAACATTACAACTACTACTCAGTGCTCACAAGTTTACTAATTTATTACTAATAAATTGGGAACAACAAATCAAGAATTGAAAGATCTGAAAGCAATGATGCACAAAGAGCACTAACAGGGCTATCAAAGAGTGCAGTTACTACACAATTTCCTCCACTGCATCCATTCCTATACATTAGTACCTGTATGACAAAAACAATTGCATGTTGTACTTACAATCGCCACATGTATAAACCATAGAACCAGATTATAAACTATATTTGTGCTGCAAATTCAGTTCAATATGTCAAAAAGAAAGATAACATACATGTGTCTCTTTGATAGCCCTGTGAGATAGCTCCTTGAGTATTGCATGGACCTGCTAAGTGCCAATGAGGAAAAGGTGTCATGTTTTGGAAACAAACCAGCGTCTCCTATGATGAATTAAAAAAAAGAAAACGAGGGCATAATATACCCTTATATACATCACATATACACGTTGCATCCATTACATCACAAATTCACATGATTTATCCACTATATACATGACAAAGGTTGAATCTACTTGCAGTAGTTGCTGCAGCGAAAAAGATGCAGTGAGGCGAATAGCAAAGTGCTTCACAATTCACAAAGGTGTTCTAAAAAGAAATTAATGGGTGAAGAGAAAAGCTAATGCACCAACACTTGCATGGAAAAGGCCACTATCAAATGGTACAATTTCAGATTTCACTAAAATTCAGAGATAATTTAGAGAGCATATGTTAAGCTTCGGAAGATGGTTACCTGATTGAAGTGGGGAGTACATTTCTCTTTTGTTTCACATCCTAGACTTTAGTGTCACTGAGAAGGCCTATTTGCTTATCACCTGAAAGAAAAGAAAAACACCTCTCATATCTGGAAGGACTTTTGTACTGCAATGAAAACCAAGCAAGTGAATCAACCCACCATGATAGATGAGAACATTTCTAGATAACTTTCCTTTTAAGGACTCAGCTTCAGACAACTTTTACAACCTGAATTCAGAAAGAAGTGCAGTAACTCACAATAAATATTAGGAGCAATACTGCTGTTGTTCTTGTGGTTGTGATTTCTAGATAGTGACCCCGTATGTGAGTTCACATAGGTTATATGTGACCCTGCACATTTCAAGCACCACTTCAAAATTATGAGCTTCATATATCATCTCAATTGCTCACAAGTTCAGATAGGGGATACATGCGCGTCACCAAAGAAAATAAGCTGCCAAGTGTGTTTTTTTTTGGCTTGTGTGACTATAAGAGTTTGGCATGGTATAACTTTATATAAGTAAAATGTTCTGAAAGCTTTAATATCAGATAAGAAGACAACACTTGATTTTCTCCTTCCAAATTAGAGCCTCCTGTACTTAGTACGCTCGATTTTCTCCTTCCAAATCAGAGCATGGGCATTAATTAAACTATGAGAGAAGCTGTTGTATATCTCAGTTCTCAGTTTCAAGTATACAACCACTGATTTCAGTAAACTAGTACATGAGTTTTTCTAAAGCTCTAAGGGTGTACTACACATTCAACAATGGATGATTGCATCCCATGTACTAATTCTAGGAGAGTTCTCGACTCTTCCCCTCAGTCCCTCACTACTCCCTGAGCCAAACGGTAATGCCCATACATCCAACTTTGATCACCTTTTAGTCATCAGAAGACATTGACCAGCGTGCATTGCAAATATTAACAGGAAATGATTAAGTACTTGGGAATCACAGTGATTTGGTGAGCCAAAGAAGGATCTGCTTTACTACTAGTAGTAGAGGCGTAGAGCGTGTGATGTGATGCGTTACCGGGGGTGTGGACGAAGGGATCCCAGATGGAGGGTCCCCGGCCGTTGGTGGACGCCGCCCCCTCGACCTGGAACGCGGACGTCGCCGTCCTGAAGGCGAACCCCTTGGGGAACGAGTCCCTGCTCAGCCCGGCCGTGTCCACCGCAGCGCGGATGCGAGACCCACCGAGCAGCACGAGGGCCAGGGGGAGAAACAGCAGCTGCAGCCGGCGGCAATGCGCCGACGGCGGAGCCGCAGATCCCGCGGCGCCCATCCCAGCGAGTGAGGAGTGACGGCGGCCGCCGCAGTTCGCCTCAAGCGTCTTATTCCCTCGGCCCACCTTGGGCAGGGCGCGGAGGCAGAGGGGGAGCGGCGCAGGGCAGGAGGATGGCGGCGGATCTGAGGAGTCGGAGGGGGGAGCTGTGGTGTGAGGGGAGGAAGGGAAGGGAGAGGAACGTGAGGGGTTAGGTTTCTGATGGCGTGATTTTAGCCATCCGATCCGTGATGGACAGTCCAAAGAAGTTGGGCCATTTGGACCCAAATGGGCCTTGCTTCGTTTTTTTTCTCTGCTTAATATTTTTTTTTCTTTTTTGTTTTTATACACTATCGTGAAGTAACACAAAAATATAGTTATCTTATATACATGAATATTTTTTATATGTAGTAGACTACATATAAGATGTATCGTACAAATTTCAAAAAATTTATAACTCATTTAATATTTTTAATTGTTTAAATGAATTTCTGAGTGTTTAGTGAAAGTACTTACAATTTGAACTACATGTACCTCAAATAATACATAAACAATTAGATAAAAATATGTTTTATGTATTTCTTTTCCATTATATCTCATATCCTGAAAAATGGTGAAAATTTCAAATGTTTGCTAGGGATAATTCAATTTTTCTCTGCAACCTTATTATAAAATAATGACAATAATACCTAAAACTTCTCGTAAAATTCTGCAAATTGTTATAGGATCGTTTTATGGATGTATAATCTTGTCATAACAGTTTCAAAATATTTTAAGAAAATAAGGGTATACATTGCTCACAAAAGAACACATCTCGCATATAGTTTCTTATAACTCAAGTCAAACTTTGAGACTTGAATATCATATAACTTTTTGAACTCGTATGAACCTCAAAGTTGGACACAACCTTGTGTTGACCATAATATTAGAAAGTATGAACTTATATTAGCAACTGTTATGCAAAACACATGTTTTTCAATTGTCTACTTGAATGGAAGAAAACAAGCTAAATAAAAAGGATCAAATAAATAGCAATTAACATACATAGAAATGCCATCAAATAAAAGGTAGTAATTTAAGAAAAATTTAGGAAAAAGAACCATGAAATTTGCACTTCATATGAGAGAGAAATACCAATTACAATTTTTGATTCTGGATTAAAAAGAGAAAGATGAACAATACATGTGTTCTTCATCTCAGTCCACGTGGTGCTATGTTGTCAAATAAAATATATTCCCAATAATGACACATCCGAAGTTGTAGCGTAGTGGTAAGCAAATCTTACTCCAAGTTTCAGGTCTGCGGTTCGACTCCTGGTTCTCCCCCTTTTCCTTTTATTTTCCATGTTAACTCCTTCATATTAGTATTATAAAGATATTTATCACTAAAACTATCAAAACTGTATAAGTGGTACATGTGTAGCTTGTGGGCGTGGGTTCGATTCCTTTTGGCCCCCCCAATTTTCGTTTTTTGGCCCTTTCACCAGCATCAGTTCGATGGTTCAACCGGCTATGAAAAAATGGTTTTCACAGCCGGTTCATGGTTAAACCGGCTGTAATAATGCTGTGCAAAAATCAGCTTTTGTCAGGCTGAAAACCGGCTGTGAAAAGGACATGATTTTCACAGCCAGTTTGGCTCAAAAACCGATTGTGAAATCATTTTCTGCGTCATTTTTTAAAACCGGCTATGAAAATGCTGACTTGAAAAATGGTTTCTGTAGTAGAGTCATAGATACTTTGGGCAAAGACTCGCTAGGTATATGAGAAATTATAGATGATTTTTTTGGATATCGATGTAATTTGATCGGATTTCCACTTTTTCCAAGATCTTCTTAGGTGATCATCAACAAGTCGAGAGCAAATGGGTTGGTGGTATATTGCCATACGACGACCATGCAAAGGGTGATGAAGCTGTTGTACGCACTAGATCACAAGATTTAGTATGGTAAAATGTCATCTACAAGGGTGAGCCCAATTGTATTTGTTCCTTTATATTTTGTTGATGATGAGTGGTTGTAAGCATGAGCTGAAGTCTTTAGTTTGCATATATAGACTATAGGGACCATACTATATTATGAGCAACCAGAGGCGATGAGTTTTGATTAAACACACGGAGGGAGAAAAATCAATAACTGGTAAGATTAAATCAATAACTGCCAAGATTAAACTATTTGTTTCAATTAAACACATAGTGAAGAAACGTGCAAAAGAGGAAAGACTATGAATATTGATGGAAAGGTTTATAGAAATAAAATTATATTGTAATCAAATAGATTTATAAATTATCTATATGTGTATCATGTTAGAAAATTAACAAAAGGGGGAAAAATAAAAAATTGGGAATGGATTACAATTTAATTGAGGAACTCCTAATGTGTGTGCATGTCTCCTTAGATTCTATCTCATGCAGAAGCATGGTTGATAGACTAGTATGGACAAATATGCGTGTGATATAGAAAGTGGACGGTGACGGAAAAATAATCAGTTTTGATTAGCTGTGGATGACAGTCATGTCTTTTTAAAAGTACAAGCTTGCACAAGAAGGTTGATAGACTACTTCATCAATATTATGATTTACTTTTTTTATGCAGGCCATTTTTAAAGGGGCATATTGGCTGTGTTTTTTGGTCCCTACTGTACCACGAGGGAGCAAAAGAGACCGTCGGCTCGGCAAACAAAGTATTTGAGGTGGTTGCTTTGGAATCTTTTTGCCAAAAATGCATGGAGGAGGAAGAATATGCTTTTCTTATAATTTTCCCTTCCCTTCCTCATTATAAACTTTGTTTCCTTCGGCTTTTGATAAGTTTATGTTACTGAAATCGGCTGCGTGCTTGGTTGCAGAGGCCAAAACTTTTTTTTCTCTTTTTTTGCAAAAAAGGAACTAACATAATCACGTTCGAGTAGATGATGGTCACGTAGTGGATTTTTTGTATGTGCATCGTGAGGACAAGTACATCAAGAGCGAGTGAGAATTTCTTACAAGATGCACATATGATGACGATCAAAATTGGCACAAGGCTAATCAGCCATCAGAAACCGGTGGCACCGGATTCTGAAACCAGCGGCACCGGTTTCACTTCTGTAGCCAGTCTGGCAATAGAAACCGGTGGCACTGGATTTGGAAACCGGTGGAACCTGTTTTTCCCGAGTCCTAGTAGGTTTGGACTCTTTTTGTATATCCGAGTGCGGGGCAAGACCTCCCCACCCTATAAATATAAAGGGCCACAGTCGATTGAGGGCTTATCCAATCAATCAAATACAAAATACTTTTACTTTTTGTCATCTCCAAACCCTACCTTTTCCAACCCTAATTTTCTGTTCGTGCTTCGTCTCTACGGCGTTGACGGCGTTCTGAGTGGCCTGCCGACCTCAGAGCAACCCTAGGCGTGCCTGCCCTGACGGGGTCTCTCCCAGGCCGGTGATCTTAGGCTCACGCAGCAAGCCTAGGAAACCGGTGAAACCGGAATCCCAACTCGGCCTGCTGCAGTTGATCGATCTGTTGCGGATCCGCGCGTGCTAGCGCAACTCAGTGTGTTGACCGTAAAAGGCGTCAACACATTTTTGGCGACTCCGCTGGGGAATTTAGAAATCTTGGTTTTAATAACCGATTTATCAAACCCTAGCCAGATGGGATCTACTGCAGAACTGGACAAGGACAACATCATCGTACCCTCCATTGAGGAGATCGGTGATGAGGAGCATCAAAGATTTGGAGGAGCCCGAGCGTACTTCAAGAATCAATTCTTGATGGGGCTGAAGAAAGATCGCCAAGGCAAGGTGACAAGAACTCACGAATTCATGATGCCGGCGTTCACGATGAAAGATCAAAAGGTGGAAGAAATACCTCTGGTAACTGTACACCCACATGAAACTTCTGTTCCTAAGTCTAATGAAGATCTTAGTGCTGCACTTTTACATACCGATGAATTAGTAGGCACGCTTGTGGACAGAATGAATAAGATTGATAGGTTAGTAGAATCTTCTTGTTATGCACAAAATTTACCACCTATGCAACATAAGAATATGCATGCGAATATATCGGCTACATCAGGAAAAATACCTGAAAATCCACTGTATGGTATGCCGACTAATTTTTATACGGGACAAACACCGCCGCCGCCACATGTTTCACCAGCCACGGTGAAACCGATGACACCGGTTCTAGAAACCGGTGGCACCGGTTTTGTCGCACAGGCTGTACAGCAGTCAGTGCCGTCTGCTACAGCTCCTCTTTCGGTAGTCCCTAACCGAAATACAGAGGTAGCTAATGGATCTGCTTATATTGGAACACGTGCTTATACATCACCCTTATACCTAATCAAAATATTAATTCTAGTGGGATTTCTAATAATGTATATGATCAATATTTGTGGCAAGGTCCTACTCGCATGCCTCATGTTGTTCAAACTCAAAGTACAGCCACAGGGCAATCTGATCTAGCTCGTTCAAATTTATATACTGAATTCTATAAGTTGAGTTAGCTAGTATGATGCAGGATAAAATTCTAGATTATATCAAAAACCATATTCTGCCAATTTTGATGCTGTAGCTTATCCTAATAATTGGCGTGTTCCTGATTTTGTGAAATTTAATGGTGATGATAGTAAGACCACTTGGGAACATATTAGCCAATATATTGCTCAACTAGGAGAGGCTAGTTCTAGTGATGTTTTGAAAGTTCGCTTGTTTTCGTTATCTTTGACTGGAACTGCTTTCTCTTGGTTTTCTTCATTAACTCCTGGCTCAATTAATTCATGGAATCAATTAGAGTAGAAATTTCATGATCATTTTTATAATGAGAGTACGCAATTAAAGTTAACAGATTTAACATCGGTTAAGCAACAAAGAGATGAATCTGTTACAGATTATTTTAAATGATTCAAAAAAACTAGAAACCGATGCATTAATTTGTCACTTTCTGAAAGGGATCTTGCTGATGTTGCTTTTAATGGTTTAAGATCCTTTATTAAAGAAAAGATAGAAGGCTTTGAACACTTCTTGGTTAATCAAGTGCAAGTAAGAGCTTTAGCTATTGAAAACCGAATTAAAAATGCTAAAGATACATATAAAACCCATCGTTCCAATGTTCATGTTGTTACTTATGATTTTAATAGCTCGGACGATGATGAAGATGTGTATATTGCTGAACTTGTGTGGCCTTCTAAGAATAAATCGTACACATGTCCATCTCTTAAGCCAATTCAAAAGAATCGGCAAGAAGAAGTGCGATTTACTTTTGATGTTTCCAAATGTGATCGTATTTTTGATGAATTATTGAAGAATGGAAACATTAAAATGTCTCATGCTATTCCTTCACCTGAAGAGCTCAAAAGGCAGGCATATTGCAAATTGCATAATTCTTTTTCGCATGCTACTAATGATTGCAATGTTTTCCGTCGACAGATGCAATCGGCCTTGAATGAAGGACGTTTGACACTACATGAGATGCAGGTTGACAAAGCACCTTTCCCTGTTAACACCCTTGAAATGCAATCTCCTAAGGTTCTAGTTCGGCCGCATCAAGTCGAATGAACCAAAGGAAAAAATGTTGTTGTGGGTGATGAGAAGCCAAAGCCTAAACATTTGAAGGGCAAATCAATTACCAGGGTAGTGGTGTGTGAGAAGACCCCCAATGGCAGAGAGACTTTCAAAATCACTGCAAGAATTGCGGGTCTCGGGGGGCAAGGAACATCAAAGGCACCGTTTGAGCCTACTGCACAGGACAAACCGGTGCCACCGATTTCTGAAACCGGTCCCACCGGTTTTTGTCAGGGACGCCCAAAAATGCTAAAGCCTAAGCGTTCTGAGATTGGAACCTGGAAAATTAATGTGGCCAAAGATCAGGGTAAAGTTGCAAAACCAAAGCCGACCTTTGACCAGTTGTTTTCCAAATATGCAAATCAAAGGCCAGTTGAAGAGGATTGGCCGGCAAAAAAGAGAAAGAGGCCGCCCATGCGTCAAGAAAATCCAATTAATAACAGACAGAAGGGTGATGTTGCTACATTGTATCCTCAGCAGAATCAATATCAAGCCATGCCATGGATGCCTCCATATTACAATTCTCTATATTCGGCTTGGGATTACAATGGGATACATGTAACACCACAGGTGTTAGTGAAGTGCTAAGAGGGTCATTAGGACGCTAATGAAGAGAAATACCAAGATTAAGAGTTTAAATACTTTTATTTGAGCTAAGTTAGCCCTAAGGGCATTTTGGTAATCTTGTCACCTTGGAAGAGTTGACCAAGTCAAACTTTGGAGTGGATTCTAAATATTAGTCAACTATCAAACATGTTTGAATTTGGTGAAGTTTGAGAAAGATTCAAACTTACAAACTCAATTTTGGTTAAGTTTAAAGCACATAGAATGGTGAGTTTGGTCCAAATTCTTGAGCTTATAACTTTCAATCTAGAAGGATTTAGCCCAAGGTCATATTGAGAGAAATGTAGCCCTATGTACCATCTACAACTTTGGTATTTGGAGATTTTGAAGTTTATATATGAATTTGGGAGTAATTTGGAGTTTAAGATGACCAATTTGAAAAGAATTCAGAAAAATTCAGAGATTTAGTGGAATTGGTTCAAGTTCTTGGTCCTGTAACTTGTAAACCTTTGAGATTTAGGTCAAGATACTTATAAGGGGATTGTAGCCCCAAGTTTCAGCTACAATTTTTGTATTTGGAGTTTGGGATGTTTGTGTTTGAAATTTGGAGAAAAGGGGAATCGAATTCACTGTTTTAGGTGGAAAAATCGGAGCTTTCAGAGTTCAGAGAGACAGAGCCGTCGAGCGGCGGCTTGCCGCTCACCGCCGGCGTACCACGCGCCGCGAAAGGCCCGCGCCAGCATTAGGCGGTGATAATCAGGAGGTGGCCTAGCCTTGAGCGGTGAAATCAGAGGATAAAACCCGCGCCGCCGTTCTCATCCTCTTCTTCCTTTTCTGCTCGCCGCCGACCCCCGCCAGCACCGCCATCCGTTCCTCAACATCGTTGAACCATCTCCGATTGTTTGCATCCATCCAAAACTCCCTGAGGTCGTGGTCTTTCCGTTGCACCAAGCACTGCCCAAAGCCGCCCACCAGAGCCCACGAATCGAGCCTTTCTTCTACCTCGGTCGCCGCCGTGCCCGAAAACGCCTCACGGTGAGCTGCTCCGTCGAGTCATTTTAGTCGTATATAATTGGTGTAGTTGTGTGTTCCACATCCTTGCGGAGCTTGCCATGGTAGCTGTGGTCCGGGGCCGTGCTTCTGCTGGCCGGAACGCGGACCGGCCGCCGCGGAGGTCTATGCTTCGGTTGCGTAGGACTTAGGTTTAGGGGTGCTTCGAGTTCACCTGGTTGTACTGGTGCCGTCCGTGCCATTTGTTGGCGTGGAGGTGCATGGAGGAGCCGAATCCGAGCGCGCCGCCGTTTTTCCGTCGCCGCCGCCGCTGCTGTTCGCCGCAGTCGTCGTCGGGTGGTAGAGTTAGGGGGCTAAGCCCGCGGGGGTGTGCGCTGGTGAGAGCTGAGTCGGGTCGTGAGGTTAGCGTCGCCGGGGACGTCGCCGTTGGCGAGTTCGCCGGTGGTCAGCGCCGCCGCCACTCTGGTCAATTAGACCGAGCGCGCGCGCGAGGTTGAAGGGGAAGAAAAGGGGCCGGGCCCACGCGTCAGTGAGAGAGGGCGAAGATGGACTGCGGGTTAGTTTCTAGGAAGAGCAAGGGGTTTTCTGCAAAGTTGTTTTGGGTTTTTGTTTTTAGTTTTAGATTTAGTTTTTAAATAGGTTTAAAATGATTTTAATTTAGAATAAATGTTAGATTATTTATTTAAATACCTTTTCTTTTTGGTATTTAAATAAATAAATAGGATAAGTATAAATAAAATTATGAATAATGATTTATAATAAGAAATTAATAATAATAATTAGGATAATTCTTTTATGTGTTTAGAATAATTCCACAATGCTTTTAAAAATTACTAAAAATTCTAGAAAAATAGGAATAAATAGGAAATCACTTGTTTAGGGTTTTGCTATGTTGTTTAGCTTTGTTGTTAGGTCTAAGTGTACTAACTTGTGCATCATAACGTTAATAGAAGAAGCTTCCGGAGTCGAGTTCGTCGAGCTTCCACCAGAAGGACCCCAGGAACCCGAAGAGGGAGTTGGAGCTAGAGCCCGAGCCTGCTGTTGCTGCTGCTGATACTAACCCTGCTTTTGAACAAGGCAAGCACCGGAGCATCCCAACCCTATTTTGAGTACTATTTCATATATTACTACTGTATTGCTTGCATTACGTGCTAGGAGTTGTGTGAACTACTGATTGCATAATCCTTCCTTGATTAGAGCAATACTAGATGTCAACCTGTCTTTAGTGAAGCTTAGCAAGCTTAGATTCCTCACAGTTCCATCATAGCATAGTGAGCTCAGGTTTTGCTCTATCAACTGTACTTGATGTTAAAGATGAAATGGAGATCGGGTGCGAGGGTGAAGGTTGGGAAAGGAGTCTCAAGCCAACACATCGCCTCGATCGTCTTAGGATTATGGTTGTTTACCTGTGATCAGGCTTTGAACGTACTAGTCACATACCGGAGATTCCAACCGGTGAGCTGATGTAGCTGTGGTTGCTCCTGGTCTTGAATTGTGGTTCGCTGGACTAGTCGAGGTTGGTGGCAGGGACGTGGCCGTAAACTCACATGTCGGGAGCTGCTAGACGTGGGGCCGGTGTGAGGGGGCATCCCTGGGTTTGAGCGAGGACAATTCAGGACTTGGAGCGACCATAGTGAAAGGGTGCTTTGTGTGGACCACCCTGGGGACCACACAACGCGTATGACTAGGTTATACCCTGCAGGGATAAAAATTGGTTCGGATCGCTGCACTTCTCGGTATGAATACCGCTTGATCGCTGCTAGATAGCTTAGAACAAGTTAATGTTAATGATGCTTATGAAATATGAGGCTTGCTTAAGTAACACATGAGTGATTTAATCCTGCTGCTAATCTAGTTTTTCAAGTGTTCACTTAATTGGTTTTTAACTCTAAAAGTTTAGGATTTAAGATCTAGTAAGCTTTTACGCAAAAGTGTTACCTATCCACAGCCTCAAAGCTTTGCATGTCCTTGGGTGTCTGTATTTATATGTTAATGTAGACGGGTCAGACTTGCTGAGTACTTTTGTACTCAAGATACTACATATGTTGCAAAGCTGCCAGAAGATGCTCAGTAAGACAGGGAAGGACTCCAGAAGAAGAAGAGGCATGTTGATGAGCCCAACATGTCCTCTTGACTTGTCTTGTTTTGTTTAAACCAACTGTGGTCATCAAACTGTCCTTGTTATGACCTACCTCTGTTTTATGGAACTCTGTAGTTTAACTTTTACTTAAAGTTTGTTCTTATGTGTGTAATAACTCTATTCCTTGTATAATTAAGTGTGTTGTGAATTCTTCTGTTGTGCTCCTATGTGATGCAAATCTGTGTATGTGATTTGTACTCAAGTTCGTGGAGGTTTCAGATATTCTGGGGACATCTGACAGACTATCGGGTTTATACCGTCTGAAGTGCGTAAGCTGTGATTGTCAGTAAAACGACGATCCGACGCACTTGAGCCGGTCTAAGCTGGACGGTTCCGCCACAATGCATATGCCATATTACCCTATGCAATATCCTCCTTTTCATCCAGGATAGGGTAATGACAGAGGACCAGTACACGAGAGGTTGGTGGATAACCGTTCGGCACCTCGTTGATCAGGTTGGGACGTGCCACCCAAAACCGATGGCACCAGTTCTCAAAACCAGTGGAACCGGTTTCCTCAGAAGAGGCAACCATCTCCTCCCAAGCAGATTTATCGGCCTAAGAAGGTGGAGGAAGTTGTCCAGAAGATGGATGTCGACTAGGAGAGGACTACTGCTGCTGATGTTATTCAGATTGGTGACATCGAGGTGATTCCGGAGGATGATGACAAGATGTCAATTGTGATTGGTGGTGAAGCTAAGCCATCAGTCCAGAAAGATGTTGCTGCATAGCTTGATGAGGGTAAGAAGGTTGAGATTGATAAATCTAAACACTTCATGCCGAGATGGTGTCCTCCAGGTTTGACACCTATGCAAAAGAGGAAGTTGCAGTGGCTTCACTTTCAAGAACAGAAGGAGAAGGAGTTGGAGAAACAGAGGGAGGAGCACTTCAACAAGTGCAGGCCTCTGATTCCTCCAGGGAAGGGGTTGAAGAAAATTGAAGCTCCAGGACAAAATCCGGTGGTACCGGATTCCAAACCGGTGGAACCGATTTTGCTCGCCTTGGTGCCAGTTGCTGCACCAAAACCGGTGGCACCGGTTTTGGATCTGGTGGTACCGGTTTCTGCTGATCCAAGGCCATCTCGCGTCGCTTCTGAAATTTCTGTTATTTCTACATTTGATCAGAGATTGTCATCGGGTTCCCAGTATGTGGACGATGAATAGCTTGTTGATTATGATTCATCTCCTGATCGTATGAATGTTGATGCTAATGTGGTGCATCTTTCTTCGGATTATCACGTCATTCTGGAGGAAGAGATGGCTCATCTAGACTTTGGCCCAAAAGAAGCTATATTTAAAAGGCCAAAGGATTCTGAAAATCATCTAAATGCGCTATACATGAAGGGTCATATCAATGGGAAGCCAGTTTCCAGGATGCTTGTTGACACCGGGGCCATTGTCAATTTGATGCCTTATTTTATGTTCAAGAAGCTTGGTGGATTAGATGATGAGCTGATCAAGACCAACATGACTATCAGTGATGTGGGAGGAGGCGAGCCTATGAATGCTAAGGGCGTTGCTTCTATGGAGCTCACCATTGGGATGCTTTCTTCGTCGCTGAGACCTAAGGTAACTTCAGTTTAATATTGGGTCATGATTGGATTCATGCAAATAGATGTGTACCTTCAAGTTTGCATTAATTTTTTATTCAATGGGTTGACGAAGATATTGAGGTTGTACGTGGAGATACATCGGCTTGTGTTACTTTGGTTGATGGTTCTACCATGTCTATGCATGATCATGTCAAGTGTTTGATAGGCTTAGATATTTCTGATTATGAGATGATCAGCTGTACTAGAGATGCTTTTGTGCCTGCTATTCTACAGCCGGTTGAGTATCGGCTAAATCATTTATTGTGAATCAATGAATAGTTCAGAATGGTTGCAGCAGAGACTTGAGCACTATCGGGCATAAAAGAACGATATGTGTGAGGCCATTGAAGATTTTGATGATGTGAGTAAATTGGGATAAGGTTTTACATTGGCTGATCCCTTAAAGGAGATTGATATTGGCGATGGTTCTATATCTAGGCCGACATTTGTAAATAAAAATTTGAAAGCTGATTATAAAGCTGAATTAATCGAGCTATTGAAAGAATATATTGATTGTTTTGCATGGGATTATCAAGAGATGCCTGGTTTAAGTCGCGAGTTAGTTGAGCATCGGCTACCTATTAAACCTGGTTTTAGGCCTTTTAAACAAACTGCTAGGCGTTTCAATCCTAATATGTATGACCGAATTAAAGAAGAAATTAATCGGTTGTTGGATGCAAATTTTATTAGGCCTTGTCGTTATGCTGAATGGTTATCTAATATTGTGCCAGTTGAGAAAAAGGATTCTGGTAAGCTCAGAGTTTGCATTGATTTTAGAAATCTTAATAGAGCTACACCTAAAGATGAATATCCTATGCCTATAGCCGACATTCTTATTAATGATGCTTCTGGACATAAAGTTATTAGTTTTCTTGATGGTAATGCTGGTTACAATCAAATATTCATGGTTGAAGAGGATATATCCAAAACGGCCTTTGTATGTCCAGATTTTGTTGGTCTATTTGAGTGGGTAGTTATGAACCTTTGGTTCAAAAAATGCTGGTGCTACTTACCAAAGGGCTACGAATTTAATTATTCATGATTTGCTTGGCTTAATCATAGAGGTTTATATCGATGATACTGTTGTTAAATCGGCTGGTTTAAAACCTCATTTGGCTGATTTAAGACTTGCCTTTGAAAGAATGCGTCGATATGGATTAAAGATGAACCTACTTAAATGTGCATTTGGTGTGTCGGCTGGAAAGTTTTTAGGTTTTATTATTCATGAAAATGGCATAGAGATAGATCCTAAGAAAATTGATATCATTAAGAAGATCAAAGCTCCTACATGCAAGAAGGATTTGCAGAAATTCTTGGGCAAGGTGAATTACTTGAGAAGATTTATTTGCAACTTGTCTAGAAAGGTCAATGCTTTTATTCCTATTCTTCGGTTAAAAGATGAAGCCGAATTTACTTGGGGAGCAAAACAGCAAGAAGCTTTTGAGAAAATTAAATATTACTTGTCTTTGCCGCCGGTCATGAAAGCTCCTAGGAGAGGATTTCCATTTAAATTATATGTGGCAGCCGAAGATCAAGTAATTGGGGCTGTTTTAACTCAAGAAACCGAAGGAAAGGAATATATTATTACTTATGCAAGTCGTCGATTATTAGATGCTGAAACAAGGTATATATTTATTGAAAAGCCTTGCTTATCATTATATTATGCTTGTACCAAGATGAGGCATTATTTATTATCTAATACTTGCATAGTGGCTTATCAAACCGATATCATTAAATATATGTTGCATAGACCAATTTTGAGTGATAGAATTGGTAAATAGGCTTATGCTCTTATTGAATATGATTTGGCTTGTGAACCTTTGAAATCTATGAAAGACCAAATTGTTGCTGATTTTGTTGTTGAGCATAGCATTAATGATAATGATTTAGATATCGGTTATATTACTTTTACTCCATGGAAATTGCATTTTGATGGATCGGTTTGTAAGAGCGGTTGTGGTATTGGTGTTGTTTTTATATCACCAAGTGGTGCTGAATTTGAGGCTCTTAACCGATTAGAAAATGATTGTACAAATAATCAAGCGAATATGAAGCCTTATTATCCGGGCTAGAAATTTTGCATGACATGGGAGTAAAACATGTAGAAGCATTTGGTGATTCTCTGCTGGTTGTACAGCAAGTTAATATGGTGTACCAATGCTTTGATGGATTTTTAAATGCATATCTTGATAAATGCTTGAATATGATTGCTCAATTTGATGAATCCTCTATATATCATGTTTCAAGAGATGAGAATCCAAGGGCGAATGCTCTGGCTCAGCAAGCGTCTGGCTATGATGTTCAAAAAAAAAATTTTATGAAAGAAAGCTGACACTTTGCATCGCCGAGTTTTCTGCCCAGGATAAAACGGTGCCACCGGTTTCAGAATCGGTATCACCGGAATTAATAAGGACGAAGTTGTTGATTGGAGAATACGTATTGTTGAATATTTGCAGAACCCCAGTCATAAAACTGACAGAAAATTCCGACAGTGGGCATTTAAATTTACTCTGGTTGATGGTGAATTATATCGTCGGACGACTAAGGATTTATTATTAAAGTGCTTGGATTCTGATCAAGCTAAAGTTGCAATGGGTGAAGTTCATGAAGGAATTTGTGGTACACATCAATCGGCTCCTAAGATGAAGTGGCTTTTGAGAAGAGTTTGTTTTTATTGGCCTAATATGATCACTGATTGTTTTTGGTACTACAAGATTGTGAAGAGTGTCAAAGGTTTGGGAATATTCAGATGGTTCCAGCCGCTTTATTACATCCTATTATCAAACCTTGGCCTTTTTGAGAATGGGAATTGGACTCTATTGGGCAGATTCATCCTCCTTCATCAAAGAGGCATCGCTTCGTGTTAGTGGCTATTGATTATTTTACAAAGTAGACCGAAGCTGTACCTTTGAAGAATATGACACATCGGGAGGTAATTGAGTTTATTACTGAACATATTATCCATAGATTTGGCATTCCACAAACTTTGACTACTGATCAAGGTACTTCATTTATATCAAAGAAAGTTTGTGAGTTTGTTGAGATGTATGGTATTAAATTGCTCAATTCATCTCCATACTATGCTCAGGCTAATGGTCAAGCCGAGTCTAGTAATAAGATCTTGATCAAGTTGATTAAAAAGAAAATAGAGGAGAATCCTAGGAGGTGGCATGAGGTTTTATCTGAAGCTTTATGGGCTCATCGTATATCTAGACATGGTGCTACTAAGGTTACTCCTTTTGAGCTTGCGTATGGTCAAGAAGCTGTTTTGCCTATTGAAGTGAATTTAAGTGCTTATCGGGTGGCTATGCAAAATGATCTCAATGCAATTGATTATCATGACTTAATGATGGACAATATTGATGAGGTGACCGACAAGCGATTAAAAGTCTTGAAGAAAATTGAGAAGGACAAAATTCGGGTTGCTAAGGCTTACAACAAGAAGGTAAAACAGAAATCTTTTCAGGTTGGTGATCTGGTTTGAAAGACAATTCTACCTATAGGATCGAAAAGCAACAAGTTTGGTAAATGGTCTCCAAGTTGGAAAGGTCCATACAAGGTGATTAAAGTGATCTTCGGCAATTCTTATATGGTGGAGACTTTGCAAGGTCAGCGGCTGCCAAGAGCTCTCAATGGGAGGTATTTGAAGAAGTATTATCCGAGTATTTGGCAGGAAGCTTAATTTATATGGCCGATAGTTTTGAATATCGCCCTTAGAATGAAAAGGCCGATGGATTTTGTTTAAACATCGCCCTTAGGAGTATTTTCTTGTGCTAAAATATTTTCTGGTACGCAAACTTTACCAAAAAATAGGGGGCATATGTTGACGATCAAAATTGGCACAAGGCTAATCAGGCATCAGAAACCGGTGGCACCGGATTCTGAAACCGGCCGCACCGGTTTCCCTTCTGTAGCCAGTCTGGCAATAGAAACCGGTGGCACCGGATTTGGAAACCGATGGAACCGGTTTTCCCCGAGTCCTAGTAGGTTTGGACTCTTTTTGTAGATCCGAGTTGTAAAAAGGACTTTCCTTGCGGGGCAAGACCTCCGTACCCTATAAATATAAAGGGCTACGACCGATTGAGGGTTTATCCAATCGATCAAATACAAAATACCTTTACTTTTTGTCATCTCCAAACCCTAGCTTTTTCAACCCTAATTTTCTGTTCGTGCTTTGTCTCTATGGTGTTGACGGCGTTCTGAGTTGCCTGCCGACCTCAGAGCAACCCTAGGCGCGCCTGCCCTGACGGGGTCCCTCCCGAGCCGGCGATCTTAGGCTCACGCAGCAAGCCCTAGGAAACCGGTGGAACCGGAATCCCAAAACTGGTGGTACCGGTTTTGCTTGGCCTGCTGCAGTTGATCGATCCGTTGCGGATCCGCGCGTGCTAGTGCAACTCAGTATGTTGACCGTAAAAGGTGTCAACATACAAATAATTTAATTAAAAACCACGAATTAACCACACTCACCGGTGATTAACGTTTGGCATGCATAATCTCTAGATACATTAAAATCTGGGAATTCTCTTACCTTTGTGATTGACGAGGAGATGTCTGATGCTTGTTGGGCCTTGGGGCGATTCGAAGCGTAGCCGTCCCTTCCGGCAAGCTCCGACTCTACTTCAACATGTCTTCAGAGTCTAGGGATGAGAGTCTACCGGTGATGGAAGGCTGTGCTGGCTGCGACGGGAGAGGTTTGAGCGGGGCAAAGGGGAAAAGGTTGGGTGGTTGGGGGCAAGGTGGTCTGGGTTTGGCTAAGGCTACGTATACTGGATTTTTATAGGACTATAGGAGGTGGGAAGAATGATAGCATTCAGTGGCGGATCTGGAAACGGGCCGGGGGAGGCCGGAAGTGCCAGGTGTGCTGTGAGTTCTCTCTCCTGGGCTTTGTTTTGTTCACTATTTAGCAGGGAGCTAGACCTTCTTGGCTTCTTATATGTCTGCTAACAGGCTGTTATGTCATAGAAGTCTTTAGAGCATCTCTAGCAGTCTCATATTCCCCAATCCAACTACCATATTGAAAGAGTTATTGGGAAAATAGTGTTTCAGTAGATCCTCTTTATCTTTTTCTTTCCTAATAATTATTAGGATGAACCAATAATTCACCCCAACTTTCCCTAAATAGAGGAGGAGTTGTGACTCTCTCAATACGGCAGTTGGATTTGAGCAAGATTATTGGAAAACAACAAAAGCAATTATCCCAATATCATGAAAGAGATATTGGGACATCCTCCTTAAGAAAATTTTGAAAAATGTTTATTGGGAACTGCTGAAGATGCTCTTAGGGGGTGTTTAATTCCCCAAAAAATTTTCACCAAAATTTTTACCAAGGAAATCTTACATGCATGGAGTAGTTTTGCAAAATTTTTCACCAAAATTTTTTCACCCAATTGAACACCCCCTTAGTGCTTTTTTAGTGGTTATTGGGCAGCAGCCGAACACCCCCCTGGGTCCGGATCCGCCCCTGATAACATCAAACGGCGGTTTGGAATCCAAGGATGGCAATTAGCGATCTGTGCGCTGGCTTAGTGGTTGGAACTAGGAAGTGCCCACTACCAAACTAGCCTTTTTGGCCGTGGAATATTTCTTTAGTGGGTGCTGTTATTGTTGACGCTAAAACGCGCTGCGCTGAACACTCACACGCGCGGAATCGCAGAACGCAGACCTGGCTGCGCAGAAACCGGTAAAACCGGTTTGAGAAACCGGTTAAACCGGTTTGCTAGGGTTTCCTGCGAAGACCAACGAACGCTCGCCCGAGAGGGACCCCGTCAGGGTGTGCGTACCTTGGGTTGTTCTAGGATCGGTCAGGCCACCTAGAACATCCTCAATCGTCGTGGAGACGAAGGAAGAACAACAATTAGGGTTTGGAAGAGCTAGGGTTTAAGAAACATAAAGTAGAGACAAAAAGTAAAGACAAATAAAAGATAAATTGTGTTTGATCGATTGGATAATCCTCAATCGGCCGCAACCCTTTATATTTATAGGGTGGGGAGGTCTTGCCCCGCAAGAAAAGTTCAATTACAATTCGGATCTACAAAAAGAGTCCAATCCTATTACAACTCAGGGAAAACCGGTTCCACCTGTCCCAAATCCGGTTCCACCGGTTTGTCTTGTCAGACGCGTCACAGTGAACCAAACCGGTTCCACCGGTTCATAAATCCGGTTCCACCGGTTTCCCTGCAGAACTTGTTCCTTGCCAATTTTGATCGTCAACATATGCCCCCCTGTTTTCTAGTAAACTTGTGCACTAGAAAACACTTCTAAGATCAAAATTCTTCTCTGGACGATGTTAAACATATAATGCATCGGCCATGTCATGCGTCTCACCTATTTTGAAGTTGAAGCAACTTGTTTTGGTCTCCACACCATCCTTGTAGGTGCCGCTGATTTTTTTCAACTTCTGGCTCCATTGATTGCCTGCGCATCCTTTGTAATTTTCTCTTTTGAGTGCGAGTTAAGCCTGAGGGACACCACCTCGGCTACATATACTTAGAATCTGATTTGCTGCTGTTCTCACACTGTTTAGGATTAGTACATGCATCCTTTTTAACCGGATTACCATCGTAAGCAATCGGTTGTTGCAAGACATCATACTTTGGATAAGAAATAATATGTGGTGGCATGTACATACTACCATAGTCACTAGGAGTATAATAACAAGGATATGACCAAGACAACGGTATATATGATCCACCAAAATAATATGGTGCAGCAGCATAATTACCTTGGTGTTGGTAAAATTTTTGTCTACCTTGGTGTCTTGGTGTTGAATTTACATCTCCAGTGCTATGTGATCGACTTATTTGCTTCTGGACAGCTCCTTTCTTCTTATATTTTTCTAAAAGCTCTTCGAAGGTCGGCCTTGTTTTCTTCTTTGAACCGCCATAATCTTCAGGCGTAAACCGGTTATACCGATTTGTGGAACTGGTTCTACCGGTTCTAGCAGAACCAGCATCTTTGCTCTTGTTTTGCCCCCCCGAGTATCAAATTCTTTTTTGTAACTTGAGGATCTTTTTTCAGCCACACCTTCTTGCTCCTTTTCTGTTCTGGTCGTGCTTCACCAATGATTACATTTTTTCCTTTTGTTGTATCGGCTTGATTTGGCCGGATCAACATTTTAGGATTCTGTAATTCAATGGTATTGACAGAGAAATTCTTAGGAAAAGGATCAGAATCAACTTTCATTTCATGCAAAGTCAAATGGCCTTCATTAAGGGCCGATTGAATTCACCTACGAAATACATTACAATCATTAGTTGCATGTGAAAAAGAATTATGAAATTTACAATATGCACGTCGCTTCAACTCATCAAGCGGTGGTAAAGTATATGCACATCTGATGTATCCGTTTTTATGCAACTCATCAAATATCCTATCACATTTGGACACATCAAAAGTAAATTTCACTTCTTCTTGCCGATTTTTGTGGATTGGCTTAAGTGAAGGGAAACTATGTGATTGAGACTTGCTTGGCCATGTAAATTCAGCAGCACAAACTTCTCCATTCTCATCGTCCAATGAATCATAGTTTAACATATGCATGTTAGGACGATCAGACTTTGGGCTAGCATCTTTACTTCGGCTTACTTGAGCCAAAGCTTTTTGTAATACTTGGTTAATGGTAAAAAACTCATAGCCTTCTAATTTATCTTTGATATGAGATTTCAAACCTTTAAGAGCTAATTCGGCAAGATCTTTTTCAGAAATAATCAAACTATAACATCGGTTTTTTGTATCTCTAAATCTTCTAATATAATCAGCAACAGATTCATCATTCTTTTGCATAACCGATGTTAAGTGAGATAGCCTCAATTCATTATCACCACTATAAAAGTGTTCATGGAATTTTTGTTCTAGTTGAGACCATGTATAAATAGAATCAGGAGATAATGCCGAAAACCATGAGAAAGCAACACCAGACAATGACAAAGGGAATAATCTAATTTTCAAATGATCAATGCTACCATGAATACCCATTTGTGCATTAAACTGGCTAATATGCTCCCATGTAGTCCTATTGTCTTTCCCAATAAATTTGATAAATTCTGGCACTTTAAAACCTTGAGGATAAGGCATAGTATCAAAAACTGCAGGATAAGGTTTCTGAGACACTAAAGTTTTATTCTTAACCTCTACGCCAAAAGTATCCTTAATCATAATAGCCAAATCTTTTTTATATTCTTCCATCAGACTCTGAATATAAAGATCATTTGAGCTTTGCTGATCATTGTTATTTGGCACATGTTGTAATATTTGGTTTGGTGATGTATGTAATGATTGTTGCACATAACCCGAACTTTGGGAAGACATAGGAGTTGTAGTATATGTCATCGGAGTACATGTAGGTATATGACCAGAAACACCATTAATTCGGCCAGAATTAGCCTAAACAATTGGCGTACTAGTTATAAGCTCAGGTGTTGTCTGATATGAAATAGCAGGATTAAAACCGGTAGTACCGGTTCTTGCAACCGGTTGGACCGGATTTTGGTCGTACTGTGTGTTGGCATTAAAACCGGTAGGACCGATTACAGAAACCGGTTTCACCGGAATTGCCTGGCCAAATTGTCCCTGAGAATTTTGTCCTGTTAAATGATTCAACGGCATCCCATATTGTGGATCTTTGGGTTGTACAGCTGCCGATGAATTTTGAGGTACAATTGCATGCTGTGAAATACCTACTACATCAGAATTAATAGCATTACTATTTACGGTCCAAGGTTGTTTTCCTACGGATTTATCAATCATGCCTTGAACAATCGTAAGAAGATTTTTTTGACCAGAAAGTAATAAGCCATTAATTTGATCAAGGGTAACACGCGCGGATGCAGCACTTACAGTGTGTGTTACCTCATCTTTTTCTTCTTCTCCTTCTGAAAGAACAACCACCTCCTTGTCCTTGGAGATAGCACCCTTTCGATCCTTGGAGAAGTGTGAAAGGAACCATTGCGCCTTATCTTCAAGCTTCTTCTTGGCTCGTTCCATCTCCTCCTTTTCTTGCAGCAAGAGTTGCTCGAATAGATGACGATCCTCAGCCGATAGCTCATTAGCAGTCGGCCTCTGAATATTGTCAGGATCAACTTCGCCTGGCTTCGGTAGATTCGACATGGTAGTAGATCCTTTTTTCTTGTTCCCCAGCGGAGTCGCCAAAAAGTGTGTTGACACTAAAACGCGCCGCGCCAAACACTCACACGCGCGGAATCGCAGAACGCAGACCTGGCTGTGCAGAAACCGGTAAAACCGGTTTGGGAAACCGGTGAAACCGGTTTGCTAGGGTTTCCTGCGAAGACCAACAAACGCTCGCCCGGGAGGGACCCCGTCAGG
Organism: Alloteropsis semialata; assembly: GCA_004135705.1. NCBI lineage: Eukaryota > Viridiplantae > Streptophyta > Magnoliopsida > Poales > Poaceae > Alloteropsis > Alloteropsis semialata. The sequence continues at coordinate 11,678,506 of CM014277.1, forward strand.
GTGTGTGCACCTTGGGTTGTTCTAGGATCGGTCAGGCCACCTAGAACGTCCTCAATCGTCGTGGAGACGAAGGAAGAACAGCAATTAGGGTTTGGAAGAGCTAGGGTTTGAGAAACATAAAGTAGAGACAAAAAGTAAAGACAAATAAAAGATAAATTGTGTTTGATCGATTGGATAATCCTCAATCGGCCGCAACCCTTTATATTTATAGGGTGGGGAGTCTTGCCCCACAAGAAAAGTTCAATTACAATTCGGATCTACAAAAAGAGTCCAATCCTATTACAACTCAGGGAAAACCGGTTCCACCGGTCCCAAATCCGGTTCCACCGGTTTGTCTTGTCAGACGCGTCACAGTGAACCAAACCGGTTCCACCGGTTTCCCTGCAGAACTTGTTCCTTGCCAATTTTGATCGTCAACAGTTATGCCTCTTTTCTTTATGATATTATAAAAGGATGATGCAGTGCTCTAGCAATATCAATATAAATAATTACAGGTAGCTAGAGATGAAAACGGTAGGTATATTTCCGTCCGTTCGTCCAACCGAGGGGATTCAGACACTAAATAAATAGTTCGATATCCGGATCTGGAGATTCATTATCCGATAGCTATCCGAATCCGGCTACCCAAAGTTGGATATTTCTTATAGATATGTAACATATGTATATCAATATCTGTTCCGTATCTGGCACATTTTACACCATCCATATCTTTACTTACGATTTGTGGCCAATTCTGAGGGCTGCAAAGCAGGCCACGTCGTCTGCTTTTCTCGGCCGCCGTCGGATCGAGCCCATGAATGGACCAGATCATGCTAAGCTAGGGCATTTTGCAAAAAAGTCCTCTTATTTTGTGGGAATCAACTCGCAGTCCAGTCCCTATCTCAGACATCTTTGCAAAAACACCCTCAAACTTTACTCAAACCAACCCACGATCCATCACCTCTCTCAGCTATTTTCTATGAAACAACCTCGTACTTTTCTAAAATAAAATTGCAGTTCACCACGTCAGTTATTTCGTATGGTCTCCATTGTACCTACAATTCGAACGCCGAGACATCTCCAAATCAAAAAGTGTACAATACGAAAGTTGCTCAAAATTTTGAAAACTAAAACTTTGTTATGAAGATTTTGAATTCTAAGAGCTCTCGCAATTCATTCGCATATATTCACATGGGATCCATTTTATCTATGATTCAGATGCCAAAACATCATCTTCAAATTAAAAAGTTTTCAATACGAAAGTTTCTCAAAATTTCAAAACCTACAACTTTGCAATAAAGCAAAGTTTTGATTTCTAATGGGTTTACAATTCATTCGCACAAATGTTCACATAGCATATATTGTACCTACAATTCAGACAACTAAGCATCTTCAAATTAAAAAGCACTCATCGACAAGTGCCTTCTCCAATCAATTTTTCATCCGTACCTTTAGTTACTGGAGTGGTAACCTACTACCTCCATTCTTCAATACATGATGTCTACGACGTGCGAGATTCATCAAAAATAGTCTCATTTACTTTCTCTAAACATCATCTATTAAAAACGCAAAGCACACCTAATTCACTATCACGAATAAAATTTAGAACCAAAGACTCACTAGCTAAAATATACTCACAATACACAATACACTAGTGCAATCAAACTAGCAGCGGCAACAAAGTTCGCTAGAAAGCAATTTTTTAATTGTAAGAGTTGTCCCAACTCATTCGCATTAACATTCAAATGCGATATAATGCATCTACAATTTCAACACCGAAATATTTTTAAATTAAAAAGTATCAAATATTAAAGTTGCTCAAAATTTCCATAACTTTTCCATGCAAAAATATTTATATCATCTCACACAAAAAAAATAAACACCGGCCTCACTGGCCATCGCGGCAAAGCCGCGAAGTTTTCTAGTCTGAATCCGATCCGAGAAAAAAATAAATATTTATATTCGTATTTGTGCATATCCGTTCGTATCCGATCCGTTTTCATCCCTAATTATAGGAACGTTGTCTGACCCTAGGAAAGAGAAAAATAGCTAGTTAGTACTGTGTTTCTATAGAGCCTGTTGGGTACAGCTTTGGCTCTTGTAAAAATGGTTTTGGCTCTAGCTACTCTGACGAAGCAGCTTTTTTTACTTTGGCTTTATCTATACTATAAAGAACGAAAATAATTGTAAATGTTTTTTTACCCAGATTGGACCCACCGTACCCCTCACTATGGACCCACCTGTCAGGTCCGAGGGAGGTCGGATTGGGTCGAGACCCATAAAAACAACGGGTTAGAAAAATGATTCTACCAAAAATCTAATGTTTTTCTCACAAGCCCTCTTTCTACCCCGCACGTACACGATGTATACGATACGACGGTAGCGTACAAGAGAAAAAACATTAATCCTCTTCGTCTTCCCATCTTTCATCGATGCCCATGAGTGAAGCTGGGCCAACTCGCCCCAATCTGACTTAGCCACCTGGGCTCGCTGAGGAACATATCCTTGTCCCCTACTGCAGCACGTGCGCCCACCATCCCGATGCCACACCCGATTTTGAGGACAAAACCGAATGCATTGCATATGTGTGCCAGGATCCGTTCTCACACCTATGTTGACGTCATCAGTGAAAATATCAAAAGACAATGTACAAAAGCGTAAAAAAAACAGTATATAACTTCATTACACTCATCGATAGTAGACATGAAGGTCTTAAATGCTCACCAACATCCTAACACGAAAACAGCTTCACGACTTCATCCATAGGCACTTGATTGGTTGACGTGCCTAGAACTCATCGTAATCGCTGTAGTACTCCACTTCAACATTTTCTTCTGAACAGCAGTTTTTTAGCAAGGATGAGTATACTTATGGTTGGTACTCAACAAGTAGGGGATACAATGCAAGGCCATCAAATGGGATTGAGGCTTAAATGGTTAGAAATTTTAGTTGGTCATGTTTTATTATTAGCAAGCACCTATTTACTAGATTTATGTATATACCAACCCAACTAAGCAGAAAACCATTAATTACATAAGAGACCAAGAACCACAAGTTAATTCATCTTGAAGTTCAATTATCATGTGAGCGTCCAAGCCACTCTTAATCGTGAGCACGGCTGATATATCAGTTTTACACTTTGCAGAGATTGTACACTTTACCCACAACTCGTGTTCCCCAAATCGCCCGGGTTTGCAAGACCCTTAAACACTTCCTTTGGTGAGTGGAGGGCTTCACTACGAAGCCTTTACAAAGACACAAAGACAACTAGCGGCCGCTAGAGTTTCAGTAGCGGTGAGGACCATAACCCTTCCTAATGAGTCTGTACCTTAGCAAAGGCTACTACTCCAAGAGGGCCGGGTTATGCTCCATCACCCTCCCCCTCCTTGCCCTTACGGTAAGGCCATTAGCTACCCCCATATCTAATTAATTAGCTAAGATCAGAGTCATGTGACACTGTGGTTGCAATGTTTTCTTGGGTGGTTCTTCATGTTCCAATTAAATCATGATGATCTTGTAATTAAACCGGTGTATAGAAATAATAAAAAATCATGATGAACATTTGAAAGAGTTAAACATAACCATCCCAAGCATATGAGCAACTAAGCATTTCTACCCTTTTAACAAAACTAGGTGATTCAAGGTTCATGGCAAAAGACTAGGCATGTCCTAAATAGGTGACCCATCAATTTAATGCAATAAAAGAAACGTAAAGGTGAAAACTATGATGTTACTGGGATGGATAAGTTTATGAAGAAGGAGGCCACTTGCCTTCCTCAACGAACTGCTGCTGGTCTTCCTCATACTGCTGCTCCTTTCCTTCCTCGAATGGCACGGTCTCTATATGATCACAAAAATCAATACATCAAAATAACTAAAAACAGTACATCAAACAGTTACAAAAGCACAGAACAAACACTTAGGACTACTCCCTCCGTCCCAAAAAGAATGCAACTCTCGCTTCTGGAAGAGTCAAATAATTTTAAGTTTGACTAGATTTATGCAAAATAATACTAACATTTATGGTACAAAATAAGTATCATTAGATTGATCATGGAACATACTTCCATACTAAATCTTTTTTTAATATAAATGTTAGTAGTTTGTTGTATGAACATGGTCAAAGTTGAAATTGTTTGAATTCTCGGGAAACGAGAGTTGCATTCTTTTTGGGACGGAGGGAGTATAGATTTTGCAGAGACAATCACGTGGACTGTTGACGCTCGTTAGCTACACCTTTTTAGTGCTAATTAAGTGGTGTTTTGGGACCAATTCATATACTAACCCGTCACTTGGCACTTGAAATAACCCCATTTTCGCATGTGCGTGTATTTTTGGAGGATTTTGGTTTACGCAGGTTTTTGAGCTATAAAGGAGCACTTTTGGACGAAGACCAAGGTCATGCGTAATGTGGAGGAATGAAGGCTATGTAACTTGGATTTCATTCACTCATCTATGGTGAACCGACCTCCAAGAATGTGAAAGGGCAAAGACTTGAAGATAAGGTCGGATGACTTCGGGATCAAGGCGAATCAGGCAGATATTTGGAAAGCTATCAAGACCCAATCTTATCCCAAAGCAACCGACGTCTAAACACCCACATGCATTGGCACCTGAACTCCTGGAGGATCTAGAAGCTTGCAAGCAAAAGATGGGACCGAGGGGCTGCAAAAACAGCCCAGGCTGGCCGGCCCAGAGGGCCCATGCCGGCCGACCTAGGGGGTTTTTGCGCTGTCTCGGCCTCTCCTTCGAGCTAGGGTTTTCTCGGACTATTTATAGCCCCGATGCATGGAGCCACGCACATCCATCCACCAGAACTCAGCTAAATCTAGGGTATACATCAAAGGGAGACGACGGCCCTGCAAGTCCTCGAAGTTGTCTAGGGGATGGCTTAGGCCAACCCTAGCCGCCATGGCCTCTCTGCGTGGTTGTGCTATGGTGGAGTTCAAGAGCTAGTTGGAGTCATCAATGGTATGTACTTGGTGGTGATGATCCAAACACATCTATTGTATGAGTAATGTTCTTCGTGTCATCCGATCTCTTAACGACTCAATATCTCCTTCTATGCTTTCTACCTATCATGAATATGATTGTTTCTTAGTCTAATTCTAGATTAGACTACATAGCATGCTTTATGTAATCATAGTGATTAGATCTAGTGTGTTGACCCTTCATGATATCTAGATACGTTCACTTTTGGACGTGCCCTTGTAACTAACCACGCCGATAGGGAGCATCGTGACAGGGTGTGATCCCATAGTGTGGTGTTCTCGGGAGGTTGACCGGAGGTAAGAGTTTAAAGATTGCTTTGGATGAGATGCATGATGTGCTTGCTCTATTTGGCTAGAACTACAACTAGAAGACGATAGGCCCATTTACCTCTTTGGTTGCTCTTTAACTTTGCCTATGTTTATGGATGTGATCAACCTTTACACCCACTCATATCCTAAAGGTTTACCCTCTTATGCAATCTATGCTTCATGCTAGGATAGATCTGTTAGATTAGATGGAAAACCCTAGGTAGTTCATTGTTGATCCACGGATTGATAAACCTTGGATGGAATACTGTAAGGGAAAAGCTACGATGATTCGTGCGCTTGCGGTTCATAATTGGCGCGTCTATGGACCGTCAACAAGCTTTTCTGGCGCCGTTGCCGGGGATCGGCAACACGAATCCTAGGGAGATCTATCTAATTTTTTGGACTAATCCTAATTTTATTATTGCATATATCCTGTGTTTCTTGTTTGTGTCCAATGAATGCAGGTAAAACCCTAGACACAAGACGATTGAGAAATTCTCAACATCCGGACTTTCGCAAGTCTAATCTCGATCAAACAAGTTGATGGTTACGTGAAGATCCGCTCTTTAGTGGTAGGTGCTAACTTTTGTTAGTGGCCCATCATCCGCTATCGAGCCAACACCCAAAACAAGTAAAGATGAACAAGGTATGCCACCGTGTCAATTGATTTTTAAAGAATCTGAAGCTGCTTGGGAGGATGCTGGTTTCATCTGGAAGGTTTTTCCATCTTTTCATCCTTGAGGACAAGGATAATTAAGGAGGGGATATTGTCAGGAATGCAATCTGTTCGACAATTGGTTTTCGTCACTTAGCTTCATTCAGTTCTGTCAGTCTTCATATGGAAGCAAGCAGTAGAAGACTTGAGCTCAGATGATGCTCATTCGGATGATCTACCCACTTCACCTGATTTACAAAGTTTGTAATCATCAAAACCTAGGGTTGTTGTGCCAAAGGTCCATGAGAGTAAGCTGCCTTCCTAAGGAACACCCTCAGTCTCAGACACACGATTTTGCCAATGTACCCCCCCGGAAGAAGGCAGGTGCTGATTTTCTTTTTCATAAAGTTTTATTGATTTCAAGATCATTATATCGACTTGATACAAGATTCTTGAAACACTCCCGATCTCTGTGTCCCCTTGATACACAGGCTTGGTAGAAAACAGTCAAACACAGACACCCTAATGACACTTAATGCGTAGACTGACCGTTAACCATGTGCTCGGGTAAAAAAGTCTTTAGCTGATAAAATTGCAGAGCCCGTTGCAGTGGCCGCTGACAAGAATGCCGCCTAGAATGCATCAAGTGTAGCCAGGGCACCACAGGCTGATGGCCTTGATTCGAGGTTTTTTCCACTTTCTTTTCCAGTAGTTGAGAAGCTCAGTCATAGTGGTCTATGTAACTACTTGAATAATAATTTAATAGATCAACACTTTTATGTAGCCATCGATTACTCAATAAGGCACGATGTGAGAAAGGAATTTTTCTTCTAATTTTTTCCTTTCCAAAAGTCGGTGGAAGTGATTTTCCCAAAGGTCGAAGATGTTTGGTATATGGAATAAAAGAAAATTGGTTTCATAAGTATTGGGCCCGGAGTTGTAGAATTGTATTGGGCCAAATCCATTTCAGCTGTTTCGCATTTGGGCTGGACTTGAATCCGAGGCCCTCGTTTCCACGGAATTAGTAAAAGGAAAATTCGTTTTTTCAAAAATGACTGAAAGTCTGAAACAAGTACAAGGAATTGTATTGATAAAAGTAACATACTGGACCCCGACTATATCAACTATGCAAGGGCACGTGTTTTAGTGATTGCAAGCAGTTCGAAGGTAATTTGGAGTGGAGATTTTGAAGGTAACGACCTCGGATGTGGTGAAGGAAATCGATGGAGGTGGTCAGTGGAGCAACAGCTCGGTTCTCACTGAATTTCTGAAAGGAAGAAGGCCTTTCAGGATGTTATTTTATTCACGAAGGAGCTTCTAAAGGAGAGGCACATAATTTTAGTTCGTACCTTTGTTTGATTATATTATAAAATCAATAAAAGACCATGATTGCCTCAATACAAGGCCAGAAATGAGGAAAATTTCCATTATCTAAAAAAAACGGCCAGAAATGAGGAATGATAGTATGCTGTTATCACCGATATCATACCCTACACCATAACTACGCGGATATCCCCATCCACATATGAATCCACTCAGAAATCTCAAAGCTCCTAACCACCACTACTGGAAACTGGATTTTCCTTGACGTTGCAAAAACCGACAGGGAAATAGCTAAAACACACAGGGAAATTAGAAACCGACAGGCAAATTTTCAACAGGGATAAAGCGACAGGGAAATTAAAAATTTCCTGTCGGTTTTCACTTTCCCTGACGGTTTTCGAATTTTCCTGACGGTTAGCCACACACAGGGAAAATAACCTCCGACAGGTCTGAAAAATTTTCCCTGTCAAAAGAACCCAATAGGGAAAAACCCTTGTACCGTCAGAAAAATGCATTTCCTGTGAAATTTTCATTCCCCTGTCATTTTTATTTACCGACAGGGAATTATATATCACCAAAAAATAAATAAAATAGAAATTATAGCCACGGCTAAAATTGATTAGATATAGTTGATTGCACATAGACAACACATTTTGGCATACACAAATACAAGATCTCATCTCGGAAGACATAAATTCACATATCTTTAAGATCATTAAGTTCATTACCCCTACAAGCTAGCTTCAATTAAACCCCATACATCAGCACAAGTAACTCCTGCATGTCACTACAAATCAGAACCATCAAGATCGCTGTCTAAAAATTAAGAGAAATTTTTAATAAATGAGCTAGCTATAGCATGGCACAAAGTAATAGTGTTTTACCAAATATGTAAACTGAAAAGAAGACAAATGCATACCACGCATTTGCTTCTCTTGCCATTTTGCCTTCTGGTAGCTCACTCCAAACATAAGTAGAACCAGTAGCCTGCATATGAATGAGTTAGATTAACTACTGCAGTTATTTATCCCCAGTCCAACAAAAAATCTGAATGGTAATTGCACACTCCATGTGCCAATAGTTGTGGTAGTCTACAGATTAAAATGGAGACACGTTGTACTACAGATTAAAAAGGTTAGTGTGAATTCTTGAACTCTAAACTGCAAAATTGCACGTTGCACTACACGTTGTTCCAGTGTATGTGCAAAATTGCAGACTGAAAGATCCACTCTAAACTAAAAGAAATAGAACACATCACAAGCATATACTTGCAAACATCCTTCAAAATAGTTTTGTAACACGAGTGCTTTTTAGTTAATTTTGTTCACAAATAAATGTTTGTTTTACTTACATCTAGACTCTGGATGTGAGAACAATATAATTTCTGTACAGAATAATTTCTTGATGATTTTATTTACAAATAATTTCTAAAAAACTCAAAACATGCCTATAATTCTTAGAAAAATAATTGTTCATCCAAAATTTATTAAAAATTGGATACATTTTATGGTATAATGAACCCATTTTTGTTCACACAAACGGGTGGTCTGTATATTTTCTATGAACCAAACACTCAAAAAGCTTAAAAGTCATATAAAAATAATTTTTTATCCAAAGAAATGATTGTTTTTAGACTACCCCCAATGCAGCCCATGAAGCCTCCCTAAAGCCCCCCTTGAAATTTTAGCCATGTGTGATGAAGAGGCAGAAGAAAAAGAGGAGGGAGCCGATAAGAAAGAGGGAAGAGAAGAGGTTCTGGATCCCCCCTGCTTTTTAGAGTGTTAATATAACATGTACCCACATTAGAATCCAGTCCATTTTACAAGGAAAGTCCCAGCCACAACAATTTTAGAACCAAAACAAAATCCTAGCAATGAATTGCTTCACCAAAGCTGGGAGAACAACTAATAGGCGCACCAAAACACCCTAGAAAGGATGCACAAAAGGTTTCATATTGTTTAGATACATAATTATTTTTCTAAGATTTTTAGCATTTCTTGAGTTTTTGGTTCACCGAAAAATATAACGGCCACACATGCATGTTTGAGTAAACACTGATGTTTGATCGAAAAATTAAGGTTCATTGTACCCTAAAAAGTATCCACAGAAAATACAATTTTGGGCTGAACAGTTATTTTTCTTTATAATTTTTAATATTACAGTGTTTCAAGTGTTATCCCGAAATTGATACAGTACCATTGCCTGGTGGGAAACTGGGGAGCTAATTGGTGTTCATAGCTGTGGGGCCATTGACGTCCATAGCTGTGTCACTGTGTGACGCACAGCTCCATGCGACTGCGATATATGAACCATGCGATAGAAGGCGCAATCACATTCACAGAGCTTATGACGTTCTGGTTCATGATGATGGATTCTCGGTTAACTTTGTCATATGTTCCTCCAAATAAACTAGAATCAGATTGCACATTAACTCTAAATTGAAGATACAGATAGTTTGTAATACCCTGGTTAAACAAATATAATAATGGTAATGTATCACAGATTCACAGTATACCAGTAGTTGCTTCCTATAGAACTTCGCAAATGTCAGGTTCTCGAACTCCTTGAGAATTGCCGCAGCTAGCTTGAACTTCAGGCCTTCAGCTAGACGGACTAAAAATATCCAAAGCTTCCATGAATATTGTTTCTACTATATACCATCAATTAAGGTAAGGAATAGTGCACACTACAACCTTACTAGAATTATTAGGTAAATTTAACCATCGAACGTTTAAAACGTGGTAGGTTATATCTCTCGGACAATTATAGACCAATTTCGATCATATAACAATAATTTAGAAATATTTTTCATCAAATATCCAGATTTTCAAAATAAAAAAATTGGTTACAAAGTGTTGCTTGCAATACATGTGTCCTAGACTCCGAGGGCGCATAAAGCTATGGCTGATTTGAGAGGCACAACCTTGCGTTCCCTTCTTCATGGTCCATGCACATCATCATGTTGGATCGTACGTATTCCAGGTGGCATGGAGAGCATGGGTTAATGAATAATGCAGTACGACGTCTAGCTCTCGTCTGTATCATTCAAAAATTAAAGGAAGTTAAAAAAAGGAGCTTTGTTGTCCACTGAGCCAAGACAAAAAGCCACACTCTCACTTAACAGAATGATTAGTAGTAGTTTTTTTATTATTTTGCATTATATATAATGAAAAAAGCAGTAAGAAACTCTCCTACTTTTGTAAAAAAAACTCTCCTCACAAAAGGTTACGTGAAAAAAACCATCCAAATAAGCTGTCACAAGCATCTGTGCGGCGTATATATATGTTACTGTGTATGCACACATTTGACAAGTTTGCGCGTCCATTTGTATATTTTACTACTTGTTGGACCAAACTGATACAACCATACAAGTTGTTGTATGGTGGGTGTAATTTACTCTAAAGAAATTATAGAGCACATTTTGCTTGCCCTTTTGCAAATTGTTATATGTGCGTCCTAGGTTGCACCTCGCTCGTAATGCACATGGAGCTGTGGTGTGTGGCTGATGTGAGGCACCATGAGATCATCTTGGATTCTTGTTGGCTTGGAGGACTTAGGTTTATAGTAATGATTTTTATCTTGAAATAGCTTTATGTCCAGTTCAATCGGTCTCTCGGTCGTTGCAAAAGGAAATTTATTAAAGAGGAGAGCTTTGTTGTCCACCAGGCCTAGAGGAAAGCTTTGCCCACTTAGCAACATATTGTTAGTTACGTTGTAGCCTTTTCTTTTGCTCTCCTTTTTTGGCATTTGACTTTATATAAATAATAGTGGAAGCTCTCCTATTATTTTGCTCGAAAGCTAGCCATCTTTATCCACAGCGCTGGCGTGGCAAATTGCACGCCATATTTCAATCTTCACCCCTCGCCTATATATTGGGCTGCTTCAATGGTGAGGGAGCAACAAGCCAACAACACAACGTACATGTATATATAATCAAGCATTGTTCCACAGCAAGAAGCAAAAGATGAAGAGTAGCACGCTCATGGCGATCATCCTGGTTGTCCAGGCCGTCCTGATCATGGGAGTCTTCGCGTCGGTGTCCATAGAAAATAGTATGTTATATATACATATATCTATGTTGTTGGGATGCATGCTATAGATGATGGATAGATTTTCCTTTTTCTCGTGTGGTGTAGCACCCAGCAGAATTAACACCCCGTGCTTATTTCTGCTAAAAAACACACCCCGTGGTTATTAATTAGACACGTAGGAGCGGAAGTTAACCAGTGACACGATGGGTGTTCCACCCCCATTGGGAGTTTCATGCACATTAAATGGCATGCCACATAAGATATTTTGATGACATAGCATAGAAGTAAAGAAGAGAGAGAAGAAACCAGTTTCATCTAGATGAAACCTCTTAGAATTAAATGTTAGAGTAACATATGAAACAACAAAGATGAAACTATCCATTGTAGAATGAGTTTCATCCATAGTTTCAGTTCTATTTCGTTGATGTGGCACTTTGGAAACAACAAAATAAAACCATCCATTGGGATTGGCCTAATGAGATTTTTTGACTGATTATCGATGTGGATGAATGCATGAGTGCAGGTGCGGCGGTGGAGGAGGAGGGCACCGTGGAGGTGGAGCCGGTCAAGTTCTGCAAAAAATGCTGCACCAACACGCCGGTCAAGACATGCGATGACGAATACGGAGACGAGATTGGGTGCAGAGACAACTGCCCCCAGAACTGCGTAAAGGTGAGGGACTACCCCATGAAGTTCAAGTGCGCAGATGAATTCAATGGTACGTGCGGCAGCGACACCAAGTGCAAGAATAAGAACTGAATAAAGATAATAAGCAGCAGAGCCAGCCGTTGTCCATCTTCTGATCTTCGTGAGCGCAAGAACGTTGAAGAAGTACGCATGCATATGTTGTTGTTTCCCTATATATAATAATTGGCAGGTGATATCTGCAGCTTCCTGGCGCAGCACTGGCCGGTGATTGTGTTGTGAGTCAGCGCCGTCTGTATGAATATTGAATAAATAATCAAATGCATGCACTTCGCTATTATTAAAAATCCTAATATATATGCAATTCGATTAAAACCTGGCCGGAGAGGGCCTAGTATGCAGTAGATCTCTTGTATATATACATGTTCGATGTACAGACTTTTCGTAGCTACACATATGCGTGTTGAATGGATTTTACGTGACCGACCATATGCATCTGGAAGGAATCACGATGGAGATATGTACTGTGAGCATATACATGGAGTTTGTGGACACTTTTTTTTATATACTGTATGATTGTGAAATTACAATATATGTAGCAGACAAGCCCTAGGTTGAGAATTTTAGATATAGTTGGACTTGGAGGACATAGACTGAGCATATGAACCTATATACTCAAAAGTAGGAGACGAGGATGTGGACATACACGCAGTGGTACGTGTACAAATAATATTGAAGGAACCAAATGATGACTAAGGGGTGAATGGAAACTGATAAACACTTCTTCCCACTACTACAAAAATGAAACACTAGAGGAATGTTGAGAAGAAGAACCATGTTCCTACCCGACTACAACTGTGTTTTTTGCCTGAACACAAATGATGAAACCATTGAGCATCTCTTCCTGCATCACCCTTTTGCTACTCAATGCTGGAACACCATCAACCTACATGCTTTAGTAAACTGGGAACCCGACCAATCCCTTGAGCAACTTCGACAGCAGATCTCAGGACCTTTCTTCATGGAAGTAATCATTTTGATGTCATGGAATATTTGGACAGTAAAAAAAATGTTATTTTCAATCAATAGGATTTCTCCGCAGCAGCAGTCAAGGCTGTCTTCCTTAAAGATTTTGCCATGGTTATCCATAGAGCAAAGAAGAAGTACCTGCCAAGAATCCAAGAATGGCTTCAGGCCTTTTTTAATCTGCCTTTTTCCTTTCGTTGTTTTCTGTTTTTGCTTTTTTCTTGTTACTCTTTTTTGCTTATTAATATATAACCAGTAGGGGTCCAAACCCCTCCTGTTTCATCAAAACTAAAAAAGTGATTTGTCTGCCCTGCTACTCAGCTAGTACACTATTTCAAGGGGCAAATCGTAGTTTAACCTGCCCTTGTAAATCACCTCAATTTCTAAAAGTTGATCGAAACAAGGGCTCCTACATTGATCGAATTGGACAAGGCCTGCTTTTACTAGAATTGTTGTATCTTCCGCCGATGCAAAATTTCCATGCTATATTATTGACTCAAAGCAGCATTGCTTCAAGGTTGCACAATGGATTTGTACATCGCCTATCTTCTGCTGGTACTACATTAACACTGTAAGGAAAATGGATCTAACAATAAGAGTGATTTTGGTGATTGGATGACAATATAGCCATTGGAACTCACAAGTTTGTCAAGTGTATATTTGAAGGTATTTTAGGGCCCAATGATGACATCAAAATCATGGTATTCAAATCACATCATCCAAGTCATGGTTTTGTAAAAGACTTAAAAATTATTCTATGGTATGTAAACCACAGTTAAAACCATATAATAATTCTAAGGCATCCAGATAACGTGATTGAGAAGGCCAAATAAGAACCCATGAAGAAACAAAGCAAATCAACAAGACAGAGGGCACTGATGCTAACAAACAGTGACCAGAAGAAGACTTGGCGAAAAGTTCAAATAGGACCACTAGTGGCAAGTGTGGGTGAGGCACACAATAGTCTGTGGACTGCAATAGGTGCACAAAAATGGGTAGGAGAAGCAGCAACACCAACTATTGTAGTGCTTGTGCACAAATGGGCAGGAGAAGTAGCAACACCAATTATTGTAGTGCTTACTCAAGACCCATTGTTGGCGTCTCTTATAGACACCAATTAGGCATTGCTTTAGTGGTGATTTCATATTGATTTAAACACTAACTCACCACTTGGCATATGAAATAATTATTTCCCATATTCACATGTGTTGTATTTTGGATCAGAATGATAGGATATACATTATACAGGCCAAATTGGATTATTTGCACAAAGCCTAGCTAGAAGCACAAGTCTAGAGAAATCGAGACCAGTCGAGTAAGCCTAGACGACCACCTAATGGAACATGTGTGCTTTCATAGTCTAACCCATGGTCTTAAGGCGTCAACATTCAATGAATCTCAGGATAAGGAGACTTAAGTATAAAGAAATTTGAAGTTTGGGAAAGTCATCCATGAGTTCAAGTCAACCTTAGAGATATTTGTGCAGCCCAGGGAAACAGTCTTTCAGAGCAAATTTGAAGACCTAATAAGACTCTAATGAAGGAAGTTTGACTACCAAAGCTGTTGCCCATGAAATACGGAGATAAGAGATATTGCCCATGAAATAATGTTGCGCACATAAGTCCAAAACTAGAAAGGTTATCTTGCGATGCTATTTTGGGGACCATAACTTCATTCCTAGAAAAACTCATGAATACCAAATTTGATGATATGTTTGTGCTACACAGTTTAGGAATTGGATTTGTCTTATTTGGAGTCTGGGTGTAAGAGATATGATGCCAGAAAGGAAGATCTGCATAAAAGGAAATTCTAGGCGAGGGAGATCTTATGGAAATCAGGGGTTTTCTTAACTCCCAAGGAAGAAACTTGTGCAAAGAAAGGTGGAGCACGCCCATGGCTGCCCAATGGTATAAATATGAGCCCCTAGGCTTCCTAAATTCATCATCCATCCACCAGAAGCGCAAACACATGGACATTCACCACAGGGAGCCGAGGGCTGCTACAAGTCTTCATAGCTGTATAGGAGATGGATTAGGCCATGCCCTAGCCACCTTGGCCTCCCTGTGAGGTTGTGCCATGGTGGAGTTCAGGAGCCAAGCGTTCATCATCGTTGGTATGGCCTCAGAGGTGAGGGTGTAATGCACTTTTTCCAAGTAATGTTTATCATGTCTTCTGATCTTTAAGTAACTCGATGCCTTTTTTATGCTTTGACATATATCATGACTGTGCTTATTCCAATCTAGTCTTAAGTTAGGTTGTTCAATATGTTTATGTGATCATGGTGATTAGATTAGCATAATGGATCTATCATGGTAGTTAGACACGTGCAAGGATGTCTCCCTTAGTGAGCCCTTGTGATTGTGCCCTTGGAACCTCTAGCGTAGAACGATAGGATCGTGACAGGATCTGGGCCAAGTAGGGTGGTCAGTACTTGGGAGGTAGACCGAAGGCGGTAGTTTAAAGATTTATTTGGATGAGATGCATGATGTGCTTGCTTGTTGGCTAAGAGTACAACTAGAAGACGATAGGATCTGGTTACCCTTTGATTATGTTGCCTTTCACTTGTATATGTGGATGATCAATGCTATTCCTCTTTGATTTAGTTCCTTTGCACGGGACGCGACCGGCTCTGGGAACACATGATCCTAGTCCTGGTCTGGGGCCATGAGCTGTTATAGGTCCTACAGGCGTTGGTTAGCGAGCTCAACAACCGCAGCAACGATGCCCCCACGAAGGAGGTGGCCGCCGCAGGCCTGGATGCGTGCGGCGTAGCCGACATCCACATCATCGCCATGGAGGAACACCACATAGGTACGACAGGTACGCTGGGATCTGCCGCGTCATGCTCACGCTGCTCTGTGCCCATTCTTGAGTCAAGTCGTGACCGAGGTGGGCTATGCAGATCACAAAGGACGGCGTGGGGTGGGGACAGTGCTCATGGAGGAGGCACACGGGCCCACGTGAATTGTGAGGCCCAGCCCGGTAGGGGCCGCAACATGGGTCGCGGGCGGCGGTGGTTGCTCCACTAGAGGGCTCAGCGGGACCAACGCCAACGCTCTGCCGCAAGCGAGCGAACTAGCATGGGCGCGGGAGAGAGGCAACATGTTACGTCCATGTCAGCAAAAACTCGGCATCACACGTGGGAGAGATTTTGACCCGATGTGAGACGATTAGCAAGTTTGACGACCTCAATATGCATTTTAGGAGTATAGAGATCTAGATGACACTCACTGCCATGTTCGAGGACCGTTGATGCATTTTACTCAAAGGAACAATAGACGGGTTCGAGGACCGGTGATGCATTTTACTCAAAGGAACAATAGACGGGCTGGGCTGGATTTGTCCTACTAGGATGTAGGACCGGCGTGGCACATTGTATAACATCTTGTTAGAATTCTGAGGCGTGTGAGCATGTTTCGGTCAGGACATTCCTCCTAACCTTTGTACTACTTTGTTTTCTTCACCTTAGTGAAACTAGAGAGATGAACCGCACATTTGCGCCGCTAATATATATAGAATTCAGATATTTATATATATTAAACTCATTTTTTCCTTGCCGGTGTCCTCTTTTTAGTTGTTACAAATTAGGCCAAATTGTTGACAAAATAATTCAGACATTGTCATAATTTTTTTCTTTGTTAAGGCTACTATTATTTTTATTGCTCAATCTCTTATAGGCATACTCTATATGTACATCTTAGTTTATTTTTATTTTGACTAAATAACTTTGATTAGAGTTATTTTTAGTTAATGGTATAAATTGATAGTTTTATCAGTAAAAAGAATTTCAATTTATGTTTGTATAGTGACAATGACAATGATGGGATAATTAATGACTGAACTAATTTCATAGTAAAGAAAAAGGTATATACTTTTTAGATAAATCATGAGTATTTTGGTTAATTCTTTCTTTATGTAAGCAAATATTTTATTTTATTTTTTTGAAATAGTATTGAGGTATTTTAGGTTAAATTTTATGTAATGGCATTGTTGGATGATTTTCAAAAGGATAAAGATATATGGATGTTTTAGGCTATCTTCATGTAATGACAACTATGGATAATTTTTAAATAGTTACATGGGTTTTTTAGCCTAATTTTTTTGTAACGACAGTTGTAATTTTTTCCTCCAATTAACGTGGGAATTTTTATGTCTTAAGAGTGAACGTAACTTTTCTAATGACATTGGTGGATGATTTTTAAAAATATATATGAAAGTTTTAGGCTCTTTTTATGTAATGGCAGTGGTGGTAATTTTTAAATAGTTACGGGGGTATTTTCGGCTAAATTTTACGTAATGGAAGTGGTGGGTAATTTCATTTTTTCTTTTTGGGAATTTCTAGGCCTTAAGAGTCAACTTGGAGGCTCCATTTGCTGGATAATTTTTAAAAATATATGGACGGTTTAGGATCTTTATTATGTAATGGCAGTGGTGGTAATTTTTCAATAGTTAAAGCGCTATTTTCGGCTGAATTTTACGTAATGGTAGTGGTGGGTAATTTTAATTTTTCTTTTTTCTCCAATTAATGTGGGAATTTCTAGGCCTTGAGAACGAATGTGGAGGCTCTGTATGTTGGCCCATTTGTTGGATGATTTTTAAAAATATATAGATGTTTTAGGCTCTTTTTGATGTAATAGCAGTGGTGGTAATTTTTAAATATTTAAGGGGCATTTTCGGCTAAAATTTACATAATAGCTGTGGTGGGTAATTTTAATTTTTCTTTTTTCTCCGAGTAACGTGGGAATTTATAGGCCTTGAGAGCAAACATGGAGGCTCCGTTTGTTGGCCAAATACTAAGATAATCGATAACATGCGGCTTTCTGTGATAGCATTTTTGAATAAAAGAACATTCGAGAGATTTTCTAATTTATTTGAAGATGCGGATGAACTAAAAATTTCCAAATGTTTTATAAACAATCTCTTTTCATAATATACTATTTAATAAAATTAGTAACAGGTAATTTTTCCAATCTAAAAGTGTGCATGTATTAAAGTTGTTTTTATTAACAGAAAAATAATCTGATGAGTATTTTCATTTGCCAAAAAATAAAATAATTTTTCACTATTATATTGTTTCCTGATGCATGGACTCCGTCGGCTAGTTGAAGTTAGTGAGTTCTAAAGAAAGCCAGCGAAGCAAGGAGTCCTTCTAAAGACGAATCACGTGTATATATGTTCTGCCGCAACTTGGAACATGCAAGAACTTGTCACACCCGGATTTACGAAGGAAATCCGAATGCTACTATATGTGTACCCAGGAAGTCTAAAACACACATATAGCTCCAGAACAAGGTAAATCAAAGTAAACCGGTGCTCGAATTACAAAAATAAACTATTACAAAAGACAAGAGTCTAAAACAAACCACAGTGAAAGTCTATGTACTATCTCTCACGATGAAGCCTCCATGCCACAGGGACGCCGGCTGGTGAATCACAACCTAGAGCTCTTGAAAATCTTCGAGTGTTGCTCATCTGAGTACCCATCCGGGATTTTGTTGAATTATAGCAAGTGTAAGTAAACCACCTTACTTAGCAAGTATAACATGAAGTATGAAGGCTAAAAAGGTTAGACACGGTTTGACTGCGATTAGCACTTTTAGTTGATCATATTTTAGTATTAACCAAGTTACTACGATTTAATGTATCCCAGTTGAATCCAAATTAATGAAGTAGAAGCATAACAATAATAACCATCAAATTCATTGAAACCATCATCCCAAAGAGGTGACCAATTAACAAAAAGGATCCAGGCCGCTCTTGACCGTGAGCACGGCTGTTATAACAGTTTTACACTCTGCAGAGGTTGTACACTTTCACCACCAGTCGCGACACCCCTTTGTCATAGACAATGCACTCCCAAAAACGAGCACAGGGTACCGCTACGAGACCTTTCACAAGTCTCCCTAACAAGTTAGTGGCCGCTATGGTTTCAACTTAGGCGCATGAACCCCTCCCCCTCCAGTCAATCCCACATGTAAACATGATCCCATGCCAGAGGCGAGCCGAGGTCCACATTTAAACCATGGAGCCCCACTTGCGCCTTTCGGTAACCACTAACAGGCTAGAGTAGTTCATTTTACTTAATCAAGACCAGAGCCATGTAGTTCTATTGGTTGTACGGTTTTCCTGGGTTGTCACTTTAAGAAATTGGGCCTTCAAGAGAGAGATGCTTAGAGCAATCCAAAACACATGCTCAAGCTCCCTAACCATGTTGCTAAAAAGCATGTTTTAATCATAGTTCCATATACCATTAATCAAAGTTAACAAGTTACATCATGAGATCATTGGTTCATAAGCAAAAGTTGCGAAGCATAGCAATAAACTACCCATAATGCATAAACCCAGGAGATCAAGGTAAACAGAATAAAGTAAAACTAGGTAAAGTCCTAAGGATTCATCAAGTTGGACACATGCATATATGAACATGATAATTAAAGGTTATTGGGTCACAAGGAGTTTCTCGTGTTACACTTGCCTTAAAGTATTGCCAGTAATTCTCTTCTTCAGAACCTTGCTCTCCTTCAACGTCGAGTAGCTCACCGATTGGCACGATCAACACCAGCGCACAAAATACATCTAATAAAGCAATACACCAATCAGCAAAGCAACTTTGAAAAGCGCACTACTAGAGAACACTAGCCACCGCGAATTCGGGAGCGCAAGAAACACTAGGACCGAGCTACGGTTGAAAAGGCATAGGCAATTGAAGGGTCAAGGACATACTGGTACAAGAAACATAGGCCGAAGTTATTTTAGTTAAGGACAAATAGATTGTGACATCATCAAGGCATGAACATGATGTCATCATGGAATATTGGAATAAAGCTTCAATGGAATTTTGTATAAATGGATCAACAAACTTTAGTATTTGCACATACAATTCAACATACTATTTTAATATCTAGATTTCACATATGTGGCCACAATACATGAATTCAGCATTAAAATACTACGCTGGAATTATAGTGGTTCATACAACTAAACATTTATTAAGCCAGACGACAAATTACCATAGGATAGAAATAAGGTGTGGACGAATTATGTGGCAAACAAAAGGATGAAAGGTATGAAATTTGGATGAATTATGATCACCATGAAGGCTTGGGCTCTGCTACATCTATGGGCAAGACACAAGGTGGGTGTAAAAGGCTAATCATCTTTTATTTAGAAAAGCTAGTTTAAATTGACCATTAATCAAATTAATTACTAAATTAATTCCAAAAACAAGTTTTATGGAAAACAGCACCACTAACATGTAGATTATGTTATTACGAAGCTAACGCAACTTGAACGGATCGAAACGGACCTAAAACGATTAAACGAGAAAGCAAGAGGGAAAAGGCGACAAAGCTCACCGGGGCTCGTGGTCGGCGGCAGCTCGTCGGTCGCGCAACGGAGGGGGCGGCCGACGGAGGACGGCGAGCAGCGTGGCCAGCGCACGGTGCTGGTGGCGCTCCAGCCATGGCTCGGGATGGCTGGACAGCGGAGAGGCTTCCTGGGACTCCTCGGGCGGCAGTGGCAGCGTCCAGCAGAGTGGCGGCAACGCGTTGGGTTAAAAAGAATGCACTCCTAAGGGATTCTCAAACTTTGGGACCTCCTTGCAAAGGAGTCTGTGGTGCACCTTTTTCAGGAGGGAGGTGCTCCGTATATATAGGGAGAAAACCCACCATCTCTCCATCCATTAGCAATATGGGACTAATAGATTTAGATGGCTTAACTCCCCTCCAATGCTAATGGGCTTCAAAATTCCACTACCACTAATGGACTTGTGATATTTGGCCCAACTAAGGAGGTGGGATGGATTTAGGACAACACGGGCCCGATTACAGGTCAAAGGCTGGCCCAAATAAATTGGGATTTTCGGAATAATTAATTTTATAGTAATAAATAATTCTAGAAAAGTCCAAAATTCGTATTTAAACCATGAAAAATATTCCAAAAATTCCAAAAATCGTGGGAAAAATCCTAGAGATAGATTTGGGCACGATGAATCCAAATAAAATATTTGGAGTCCACGAAAATATTTCTAGAAGCTTCCAAAAATAGGATTTAGCTCTAGAAAAATAGGAATAAATTCTAGAAAAATCCAGAAAATTCCGAGAGGAACCTATTCGAGAACCTAACCAGTTTTTTTTTTAAAACAAACTCATACAATAAACACTATGCAGCTTGGCATGAATGCAACACTCACTTTCTATTTAATTCTAGCAAAATGTTAGGATTTATTGGAAACCCTAAGAAGGCAAAAACTAGGGTGTGACAGAACTCATTCCACACCTAGTGTGGACACAGGCTTAGCAGGATTTGGACCACATTAGAGAAGCGGATCAATGCCATGCGCGGAAGAGAAGTAAGAGGACCAGAATCTAATCCTTACCTTGCTGCGCGAATTCAGCAAAGAATCCTTATTTGTCTACGTGCTCCGAACCCTTCGTGAGTGCTTTTGTTTTGTTCTAAAGTGAAATGATCTTAAATTTGACCAAAACTTTTAAGAAGTGTATCAAGATTTTATGATAATGTATACTATAAAAATATATTTCAAAGTGAAATGAAACTTATTTGGTATCATGAGTATTGATACTTTCTTTTTTTAAAACTCGGTGAAACTTATGACTTTGACTTTAGAACAAAATTAAAAGAGCACTCTGTTTTAGATGAGTATTTTCTAATTTATTTGAAGATGCGGATGAACTAAAAATTTCCAAATGTTTTATAAACAATCTCTTTTTGTAATATACTATTTAATAAAATTAGTAACAGGTAATTTTGCCAAACTAAAAGTGTGCATGTATTAAAGTTGTTTTTATTAAGAGAAAAATAATCTGATAATTATTTTCATTTGCCAAAAAATAAAATAATTTTTCACTATTATATTGTTTCCTGGCGATGCATGGACTCCGTAGGCTAGTTAAAGTTGGTGAGTTCCAAAGAAAGCCAGCGAAGCAAGGAGTCCTTGTAAAGACGAATCACATGTATATGTTCTGCCCGCAACTTGGAACCACATTAAAGAAGCGGATTAATGCCATGCGCGGAAGAGAAGCAAGATGACCAGAATCTAATCCTTTCCTTGCTACGCGAATTCAGCAAAGAATCCTTATTTGTCTACGTACTCCGCACCCTTCGTCCAAAAAGAGTGCTTTTGTTTTGTTCTAAGTGAAATGATCTTAAATTTTACCAAAACTTTTAAGAAGTGTATCAACATTTTATGATAAGGTATACTATGAAAATATATTTCAAAGTCAAATGAAACTTATTTGGTATCATGAGATTCCAATATTCTATTCACTACAAATATATTTATAGTGGAATATTGTCGCGGAACTACGCTGGTAGATAGAAATTACAATGTTACTCCTTATGTTCCAAATTATGACCCCAAATTTGACCGCTTGTCTTATTCAAAAAAATTATACAAAATATCACATATTTTGTTGTGGCTTACTTTATTAATAAAAATGTTTTAAGAATAATTTAAATTTGACTATATTTGCACAAATATTTTGAATAAGACGAGCAGTCAAACTTGAAGTCAAAAAAATCAAACGAATTATAATTTAGAACGGAGGGAATATGAATGATGGAATTAAATAATTATATTTTGATGGAAAGTTCCTATGTTTCCTTAACCTGGGCATTTGTTTTGTCATAGATTCGAGCCTACATGCTCAGATGCTCTCCTGGTCTCCAATGAAGCAACCCTCTACTGGTACCCAACGGGGCTTGCTCTCCATGTAAGAAAGCATCTTTGGTACCCAAAACTTGGCATTTACTCCTCACTGTATGTATATTTAAATGTGCTTGGAGTGAGGCAACACCACACTGGCATGGTTTATTCACATACAGTACCTGATAGCAATGAGGCCAATAAGAAATGTTGACCTAGTTGGGTTGGGAAGCTTGACGGAAAGCTATAGGTAATAAAATTACTTAACAATTCTCGCTTTCATTCTGGTTGTCAAAGTTAATACTTTCTATTATTCTGAGGTTGCTCCCATTATCTATTGTTGATTATTTTACGCCAAAATTCTTGGAACATGTAGCATGGAGTTTCTCTTTCATCTGTCATTGGCCTTCGTCATCAGATACCTCTACTATGCATATCTGCATATCATATAGCTTGCTGTCGGACCATGCATGCAGGTTGAAATACTTAAATTGTGCTGAATACTAAATATTTTAGTTGGCAATCTTTAGTCGGACCCAGCGTACAAATTTATTAGCAGTATAGGGGCACTGCTCGAGAATATGACGACTCTAGTACCATTTCCAAACCTCACTAATCAAGTACCAGATCCACAGCCGGTCTACTATAGCCGAGACAAATACCCTCGGATATTAGTACTGGGTTGCTGGCCCAGTACTTAGGGCGCGTTTGGTTCGTAACCGCGCCGTGCCGCAGCTCGCCGCACTCTCCGCGCCACACTTCTGGACCTCGTTTGGTTGGTTTCCGGACCTCTGGCACGCCGCAGAGCACTTGATGACATCTAGTTCATTTTTCACGCCAAGATCAGCCAGACTTGCGGCGGTCATTTTCAGCGCCAGGGTTTTGGCGTAGCCAGACTTTGGGTGTAGCTTGGTGCGGACAGTATCCAAATAGATCCTAAAACATAAATTTTAGTACGGTTGGTAACTTCAACCATGACTCAACGGGTCGCCTGGGATAAGTGCAAGTAAAACATTTAGTATTGCTGAAGCCACCAACTAGTACTAAATTGGTTTGGTTCCCTTTTCCCTTTTAATTTGTTACACTACTGGGGAAGTGGATATTAGTATCGGTTGGGAATCTCCTTTAGTACCAGATTTCTAACCGGTACATGGATCCCGGTACTAAAGGGACGACATTTAGTACCGGGTCATTAATCCAGTACTAAAGGTCCTCATTAGTACAAACAATATTTTAAACACCTAGAGGCCCACACACATATATGCATGTCGTTGTCAAAAGTCATGCAAAATATGCGCATGTGATGTGCATGGGATTTGAACCCACGGTCTCTCGCTTCGTGCGAATCCTCTTTACCATGCCACCTACACAACATGTGACTATATGCTTTCCTTTTGAAGTAACGCGTGGAGGACTCTTAGTACCGGTTGTTA
>CM014277.1:11703561-11728838 GCA_004135705.1 Alloteropsis semialata
AGATGGACAACGGCTGGCTCTGCTGCTTATTATCTTTATTCAGTTCTTATTCTTGCACTTGGTGTCGCTGCCGCACGTACCATTGAATTCATCTGCGCACTTGAACTTCATGGGGTAGTCCCTCACCTTTACGCAGTTCTGGGGGCAGTTGTCTCTGCACCCAATCTCGTCTCCGTATTCGTCATCGCATGTCTTGACCGGCGTGTTGGTGCAGCATTTTTTGCAGAACTTGACCGGCTCCACCTCCACGGTGCCCTCCTCCTCCACCGCCGCACCTGCACTCATGCATTCATCCACATCGATAATCAGTCAAAAAATCTCATTAGGCCAATCCCAATGGATGGTTTTATTTTGTTGTTTCCAAAGTGCCACATCAACGAAATAGAACTGAAACTATGGATGAAACTCATTCTACAATGGATAGTTTCATCTTTGTTGTTTCATATGTTACTCTAACATTTAATTCTAAGAGGTTTCATCTAGATGAAACTGGTTTCTTCTCTCTCTTCTTTACTTCTATGCTATGTCATCAAAATATCTTATGTGGCATGCCATTTAATGTGCATGAAACTCCCAATGGGGGTGGAACACCCATCGTGTCACTGGTTAACTTCCGCTCCTACGTGTCTAATTAATAACCACGGGGTGTGTTTTTTAGCAGAAATAAGCACGGGGTGTTAATTCTGCTGGGTGCTACACCACACGAGAAAAAGGAAAATCTATCCATCATCTATAGCATGCATCCCAACAACATAGATATATGTATATATAACATACTATTTTCTATGGACACCGACGCGAAGACTCCCATGATCAGGACGGCCTGGACAACCAGGATGATCGCCATGAGCGTGCTACTCTTCATCTTTTGCTTCTTGCTGTGGAACAATGCTTGATTATATATACATGTATGTTGTGTTGTTGGCTTGTTGCTCCCTCACCATTGGAGCAGCCCAATATATAGGCGAGGGGTGAAGATTGAAATATGGCGTGCAATTTGCCACGCCAGCGCTGTGGATAAAGATGGCTAGCTTTCGAGCAAAATAATAGGAGAGCTTCCACTATTATTTATATAAAGTCAAATGCCAAAAAAGGAGAGCAAAAGAAAAGGCTACAACGTAACTAACAATATGTTGCTAAGTGGGCAAAGATTTCCTCTAGGCCTGGTGGACAACAAAGCTCTCCTCTTTAATAAATTTCCTTTTGCAACGACCGAGAGACCGATTGAGCTGGACATAAAGCTATTTCAAGATAAAAATCATTCCTATAAACCTAAGTCCTCCAAGCCAACAAGAATCCAAGATGATCTCATGGTGCCTCACATCAGCCACACACCACAGCTCCATGTGCATTAGGAGCGAGGTGCAACCTAGGACGCACATATAACATTTTGCAAAAGGGCAAGCAAAATGTGCTCTATAATTTCTTTAGAGTAAATTACACCCACCATACAACAACTTGTATGGTTGTATCAGTTTGGTCCAACAAGTAGTAAAATATGCAAATGGACGTGCAAACTTGTCAAATGTGTGCATACACGGTAACATATATGCCACATAGATGCTTGTGACAGCTATTTGGATGGTTTTATGCACGTAACCTTTTGTGAGGAGAGTTTTCTTTACAAAAGTAGGAGAGTTTCTTACTGCTTTTTTCATTATATATATAATGCAAAATAATAATAAAAACTACTACAAATCATTCTGTTAAGTGAGAGTGTGGCTTTTTCTCTTGGCTCAGTGGACAACAAAGCTCCTTTTTTTAACTTCCTTTGATTTTTGAATGATAGGGACGAGAGCTAGACGTCGTACTGCATTAAAGATAAAGTCATTGTCCGAGAGATATAACCTACCACGTTTTAAACGTTCGATGGTTAAATTTACCTAATAATTCTAGTGCAAGGTTGTAGTGTGCACTATTCGTCTATTCCTTACCTTAATTGATGGTATAGTAGAAACAATGTTCATGGAAGCTTTGAGTATTTTTAGTCCGTCTAGCTGAAGGCCTGAAGTACAAGCTGCGGCAATTCTCAAGGAGTTCGAGAACCTGACGTTTGCGAAGTTCTATATGAAGCAACTAGTGGTATACTATGAATCTGTGATACATTACCATTATTATATTTGTTTAACCAGGGTATTACACTTCAATTTAGAGCTAATGTGCAATCTGATTCTAATTTATTTGGAGGAACATATGACAAAGTTAACCCAAAATCCATCATGAACCAGAACGTCATAAGCTCTGTGAATGTGATTGCGCCTTCTATCGCAGTGGTTCATATATCGTAGTCGCATAGAGCTGTGCGCCACACAGCTATGGATGTCAATGGCCCACAGCAATGTACGCCAATTAGCTCCCATGTTTCTCACGAGGCAATGGTACTGTATCAGTTTCGGGATAACACTTCAAACACTGTAATATTAAAAATTATAAAGAAAAATAACTGTTCAGCCAAAATTGTATTTTCTGTGGATACTTTTTAGGGTACAATGAACCTTTTTTCGATCAAACATCAGTGTTTACTCAAACATGCATGTGTGTGGCCGTTATATTTTTCAGTGAATAACCAAAATCTCAAGAAATGCTAAAAACCATAGAAAAATAATTATGTATCTAAAAAATATGGAACCTTTTGTGCATCCTTTCTAGGGTGTTTTGGTGCACCTAGTTGTTCTCCCAGGTTTGGTGAAGCAATTCGTTGCTAGGATTTTGTTTTGGTTCCAAAATTGTTGTGGCTGGGACTTTCCTTGTAAAATGGACTGGATTCTAATGTGGGTATATGTTATATTAACACACTAAAAAGCAGGGGCGGATCCCGAACCTCTTCTCTTCCCTTTTTCTTATCTGCTCCATCCTCTTTTTCTTCTGCCTCTTCATCACCCATGGCTACAATTTCAAGGGGGGCTTTTGGGAGGCTTCATGGGCTGCATTGGGGTAGGGGGCTCCAGCCCCCACGCTGGATCTGCCCCCTGCTAACATGTATCTAAAAAAATCATATCTTTGGATAAACAATTATATTTTTATATGATTTTTAAGCTTTTTGAGTGTTTGGTTCATAGAAAATATACAGACCACCTGTTTGTGTGAACAAAAATGGTTTCATTATACCGTAAAATGTATCCAATTTTTTAATAATTTTTGGATCAACAATTATTTTTCTACAAATTATAGGCATGTTTTGAATTTTTTAGAAATTATTTGTAAATAAAAGCATCTACAAATTATTTTGTGCAGAAGTTATATTGCTCTCACATCCAGAGTCTAGTTGTAAGTAATAAAAGCATTTATTTGTGAACAAAACTAAAAGCAATTATTTTTCAACGAATTATAAGCATCTAAAAATGCACTCGTGTTACGAAACTATTTTTAAGGATGTGGTTAAGAGCTTTGAGATTTCTAAGTGGATTCAGATGTGGTCATATGGATGGGGACAATGGCATTAGGATATCCACGTGGTTATGGTGTAGGGTATCATATCGGTGATAACAGCATATATGGACTATTAATCTATTATTTCTCATTTCTGGCCTTGTATTGAGGAAATCATGGTTTTTTATTGATTATATAACAAACAAAGATACGAACTAAAATTATGTGCCTCTCCTTTACAAGCTCCTTCGTGAATAAATTAATATCCTGAAAGACCTTCTTCCTTTAAGAAATTCAGCGAGAACCGGGCTGTTGCTCCACCGACCGCCACGTATTTCATTGAAAAAAGCAGTTTACAAACAGATCTTGATGCCGGCAAACTTAGGCAACCTAAGAGCACAAAAGATTAAAAACAAAGAAACACCGATGAACATTACAACCAAACGCACAATAACATCACACAAACAATAGAAGAAGCATGAGGGGGGGAGGACACACCCAGCCCAGCCGCCCGACCGGCAACCCAAGAACTGAACCTGCAAAAGGGGATACACAATCACCAAGATGCCTACAAAACGATGGCAAAGCATCCACCAGACAGCATGACCAGGGCGGTAAACCATCCGCCACAAAAGAAGAATGATGGCAAAGCATCAGCCCAAGCAAACGGTGGCAAAGCATCCACAACAACCAAAAATGGCGGCAAAGCATCCACCCAACGGCCACAACCTGAGCGGTGAAGCATCCTCCCAGAGCAAGCATGAAGTACGACCCAGGCGGCAAAACATCCGCTGAAATGAGCTTCAACCAGCAAGGCGGCAAAGCATTCGCCAGACTGTAACAATCAAAGCAACCAAGGTGACGGAGGGCAAAACAAGCGTTGGCAGGTCCAGAAGGAGCATTAACCCATGGAACAGAGACTGCCACCGCCGCCAAGCCGAGACCCGATGGCACCAAAGTAATCCTCGAGAAGAGCGGACGACCACCGGTAGCAACACCCTTGACATGCCTTCCAATCACAATGCCTCCAGGAAGGGGAACGACGCCAATAGGCGCCACCGTTGCATGACCCGTAGGGTCTAGGATTTTGCCTTGGAAGCATACATGACAAGAGGTGGGAGGGAAATCATTGACACCTCCAAAGAGGTAGGCGGCACCTGAGGGCGTCGCTGTCAATAGCCCGCAAGCGGGCAGGGCTTTTGCCTATGCCCCATCTTCGACCCCGCAAGTTGTTGCCAAACATCAGGCAATAAGGCGGCGGCGACCAGGGAGACCGTCAGACCTCGTGCCCTGCACCAAGAAGCGATGCAGAGGGGAACCGCCCACGGCTACAGCCACCAGCACATGGCGGCAACAGGCCAGCCCGCTGGCGGCGGTGTAACAGAACTGGCCTAGGAAACGGCTAAGATCTACTCTACATGTTGAGTAAACCACACCTGCTAATTAACTCTCTTGCGCTTTCGTCCTCGCTTCGCGCAAAAAGTTACAACCGGAGTTAACAGCTTCCTACGGCCAGCTATTTAAGCTGGTCTGCTCGCTCATCGCTTTCCGATACAGGACTATCGATCCTGCGCTACAGGATTTTTTTGGGGCTACAGTACCATGATGCTACAGTGCCCGGCATCTACAGTAACCCAAAAGAAGCCCAGCTTCCTATCGATGCTACAGTAACCCAGCACAACAGTAGCTCCGGCCCACTAAGCCCATTGGGCTGGGATGTCACATCCACCCACCCTTAAGGACTCGACGTCCTGTCACACCCGGTTTTAAAATAAAACCGAATGCTACCTATATGTAT
The DNA here is from genome assembly GCA_004135705.1 of Alloteropsis semialata. Lineage (NCBI taxonomy): Eukaryota > Viridiplantae > Streptophyta > Magnoliopsida > Poales > Poaceae > Alloteropsis > Alloteropsis semialata. The sequence continues at coordinate 11,708,729 of CM014277.1, forward strand.
GCCAGGATCTAATTTCATACATATAGTGACATCATAAGTGAATAACAGTAACAGTATCATGTAAATAATGAGAGTTCATCAGAGATATACGCTTAATCGTGGAAACGAAGGCTCCAAACTCGCAAGCAATCGACTGGGGGTTGCGTACGCCTAGAACTTAACTTCAAAGCAACTTCTTCTTCTGAGCAACATTGGTTATAGCAAGGGTGAGTACATGTCGTACTCAGCAAGTGTAGAGCAAAAGCAAATGACATGCAAGGCTAAAACAAGAATAGGCGGGCAAATAATTGCATTAAGCATTTTAGTTGGTCAAATTTTAATTAGCAGCATAATTACTAAGTATAAGTATATACCAACCCAATTAAAGAACTGAGATAAATAAATGCTCATAAGCAACCACAATTTATTTCAACTTCAAGTTCAATTATCATGAGAGGATCCAAGCCGCTCGTAACCATGAGCACGGCTGATATATCAGTTTTACACTCTGCAGAGGTTGTACACTTTCCCCACAAACAATGTTTCTCATATAGCCTGAGGTAGCTAGCCTCTTCAACACTTACTTAGGTGAGGGGCCAGAGAACCATTACATGACCTTTACAAAGAATTATTAACATGCAACGACCCGCTGAGGTTTCAAGTCATAGCAAAGCATAACCTTTCCTAATCGCCGAGTTACTTATCAAAGCATACTCCAAAGAGGTCCGGCTATACCCCATCGATGCAACCCCTCTTGCCCTTTTGGTAAGATCATTACAAGTTAACTTTTCTAATTAATTAGTCATGACCAGAGCCCATTAGCTATGTGGTTGCACTGTTTTCTTGGGTGGTCACTCCATGTTCCAATTAAAATAATGATCTTGTTTACCGTCCAATGAGCATATCACAAATTCATAAAGTTCAGCATTAATGTTCTCCATAACCCAAAGTAAAGCAACTAAGCAATGCTACCCAACAAATAATTAAATAACCCAGTTATACAAGGAAAAAGGTAAACAAAACTAGTCAAGTCCTTAATATAGGTCCCATCATGATTATAAAGCATGCAAGCATAGCATAACTATAAAGTGTGAGCATGTCATGGTTATTAGGACTGAAAAATATGATCAAGAATACACTTGCCTTAAATCCCAAGAATAACTGCTCAGATTAACCTTCAACTCTTGTTCTTGAATCTCTCGAACAACAATCCTTCTACTCGCAGCAATCAATGAACACAAGCACAAACTATCAAAGAGACAACAAGCACAACTAAGAACAATACACCAAACGAACAGAAAACAATAAAAGAACGCACAAAAAGGCAAGGCTCGATGCTAAGGTCACGAGGGCTCAGGAAACGACGATAGCAATGATAAAGACGAAAAGACAACTATCGTAACATTTACGTTATGAAAGAGCACAGGAGACTACAAGCTTGATTTATTTTAGTTTAATAAAACCAATATAAAGGATATTTCAGAAAATACCCTAAATTGGAATTATGTCATATTAGAGTTTATTTTACAAAACCGAGATAAAACTTAGTCAACTTTTATACATCTAAATGTTCATGTAGGAATTATTCAATTAAACACTTAATTAGAAATAAAACATGTGTGAACATCTAAACGTTTAACTTCATGATTCGGGTTCAACTAATCACATTATTATGTAAAAGACATTGACGTTGAGTATTAATCATATTAACAATAATTATGAAAACCGACGGTTAAGTCTAAATAGCTTTTAGTTAGTTACATAGCAATTAATCAAATTAACTTGCCAAGATATAACCTAATTAGCTTTTAATTAGAAAACTGGTGAGTAAGTATTTAATCATATTAATATTTTAAAAGACATTATAAACAACAAGCAAGATTATCATGGTTGCTAACGCACAACTTGGATTGATACGAAGCTAACGCAACAAAAGCAACGACTCAAAACGGAGCTAAAACGAACGACGGTAAAGGAACAAGGGCAGAACGACAAGCTTTGATCAAGACATATGTAGCGTGTAGGTAGCTGGTAGTGCTCGTATCAATGGAAGGCTCTGCATGGCTGATCGATGAAGGATAGATTGGGAATAAACTAGATAACGTGAAGGGAAAATTGAATTATAATGTTCATGACATAGGCATGACATAACTGTGACATCATTACTTGCATGGCCGATGGCTTGCTTGCTAGGGATCTAGGATAGACTGATAATGAACAAATGTGAATGGGAAAGCGGACAGCCTATGGCGTAAGCATGACCTTGCCAGAATAATTAATTAATAAAATAATTGGAAGGGAACTAATGGCCTTTGCTTGATCACATATATACAGAATGCATGTGCACCAGAGGGCCGAGGGTTCAGGCAACTCACGCTCCTCCTACACAGGGACAGGGACAGGGACATGGTAAGCTTGCTAGCTTCTTCATGGGTGCGTGGTTCAACTGGAGTAACGTATGGGGCTAGTTAATATGCTACAGATCAGGGATCTAGCAAGCAGCAATGCACGCATAGGAAAGGGGTGATGATGTATGGGACATGGCCAGAGGTTAGCGTATGGAGACAGAACTACATTCGTACAGAAGATACAAGGTTAAGTGGAGCTAAGTGCTAACGATGGAAGAGTAAAGATTTGAACTGAAGCTTAGAGATGGCTATCTAATAAGGTTCATACGAGGGACAAAAGATAGAAGGTTTCATGGTTTATAGAGCAACACGAGGAATGTTATCATGGAACTTGCAGATTAATACATTGCTACTTTAATAGCTCGAACCTATGCTGAAATCTAATGGCATAGAATTAATAATTATTATACCATTGAAAAGTAATACAAATAATCTGTAGTGGTCAACATATTATTTCTCATATAGGCAACTAAGGAGTAACAGATGATCAAAGGCTAAAGGAAAAGATTGACATATCAAAGTATGACCTTTACAGGCTTATACATTATTTAGTAATACAAACTTAAGTTGTAGTGCAATGAAATTGAAATGAGCCAGTAACTAAGATCCAGGGTTTCATTGCAACAACATAAAGTTAATTACTAAATAGATGCTAGTTTGCAAAGATTTATTGTTAACTGTCAAAACTTTTACTATATAGGTTGGATCAGAAAAGATGGGCTAGCAGGGTAATTGAATCAGAGAAAAGCAAATTTATTAAATTAATGGCGATGCTTAATCCACAAGCATATATAGGCTGATGGAAAGGGGTCTGGCTCAGTGACTTTGATTACTAATCGGAAGATAAAGGACATGGGAAAAAAAATAGAATTACTGATCATGACGGAAACATGATGTCATCATCATGTCATCACATGCATGGCAGCTGATTTGCAAACGTGAAGGCATGCATATGCTTGCCGTGCCTAGCTTGTTTCTGTACGGGACGTGAGAGGCATAGAAGGCATTGCTTGGTTCGCTCAATCGCTCATCATGCAGAGGCCAAGCTAGCAGGATAGCGACCACAGCTAGGGCAGCGGTAGACGGCGACTGCAGAGCGGCCAGGAGACTTATCGTGGTTCAGTAGGCCAGTGGCATGGTGACCTAGTTATGCCTCACGACACCGAACTAGTGGCCTTCGTCGGGGCAATGGAGATGGGTTTTCATGGTGACTCGTGTGGGTGTCTCAACTACCGACGAGGCGACGCCGGCGATAGAGCAGCAACGGAGGGCAGCAGCGGCAATCTATGGGTGGCTCGATCGGCAAGGAGTGGCAGGTGGCTGAGGTAGGTCGGCTCAACACAAACGCCACAACGGAAAGAGTTGCACAATATACATAACGAGACAGCTAGGGCCAGGCAACAGGGATGGCAGCGTTCCAGGACACAAAGAGCAGGACAGAGATGTAAAACGAGGGAATTGAAAGACCAGGGAGGATGATGACGATGTGCTCACCGAGAGGACGATCGACGACGGAATCAGCGCACGGGCGGCACAGATCGAACTCAACGAGCACGACCGCGACTGACATTCCCGTGGACATGCACCTTCAGTAGCAGGCCTACGGCAACAACGGCTCCGTGCATGCAACTGGTGGTGAGAGCTCCAGGCGTCCGCTGATCGCTAGAAAAACGATGGCAACCTGCTCGGCCGGCTCAGCAACGTAGAGCCAGGAAAAAGAAGACAGCATAGGAGATGAGCAATGAAATAGAACATGGTAAGCACGAGGAATACCAAGATGTGCTCACCTATGGCTACGACAGGTAGCCAGAGTTAGACGACGATGACCGGAATCGGCGACCGAAGCTCTAGGGGCAGGACGATGGCAGCACTAGGTGAACAAAGATAGAGTCCCTAGGCATTCCCAAACTTGGGGCCTCCCTGTAAAGGAGTCAATGGTGCATCTTTTCTGGTAGGGAGGTATTCCATATATATGGGGAGAAAAACCCACCATCTCTCCATCCATTAGCAATATGGGACTAATAGATGGTTTAACTCCCCTCTAACGCTAACGGGCCTCTGAGATTCCACTACCACTAATGGGATTGTGAAATTTGGCCCAATTAAGGAGTTGGGATGGATTTAGGATAACACGGGCTGGATCATGGGCCAAGGCTGGCCCAAAAATATTGTTATTTTCAGAATAATTAATTTTCTGGTAATAAAAAATTACAGAAAAAGTCTAGAATTCATATTTAAACCATGAAAAATATTCCAAAAATTCCAAAATTCATGAGAAAAAATCCCGAAGATAATGTTGGATCTAAAGAACACAAATAAAGTATTTGGGGATCGTGAAAAGATTTCTAGAAGCTCCTGATAAAAAGAGATTTAGCTCTAGGAAAACAGAAATAAATTCCAGAAAGTCCGAAAAATTCCCAGAGGAACGTATTTGACATCTGAGAGGACTTGGAACGCTAAACGCTAAAGACACTCCACAACAAGAACAAAACAACCACTCTTAAAGCCTATGTTGTTTTAATTTATTCTAGAAAAGCAATATTTCCTTATACTAAATTCCCTGTAACAAAATATAAATATTGGAAATTTTAGAAATTCTCAAATCCTTTAGATATTTTGTGTAATCTTATTCACATCCCAAAATATGAAATTTTGGGGTGTGACACGTCCTGGTCGAGGCATCGAACCAGCTTACCCTTGCGGGACAACTGTCCCAGGACCTCCTCTCTTGGCCACATCCGTATGCCCAGTGCCAGCGCATGTGCCATGCCGTGTGACCACTCTGGGCTCACACCAGCCATGCGCACCATGCCTGCGCAACTGCGACCCTACGCGCCCCGTGAAACCGCGAGAGTCGGCTCTGATACCAATTGTAACAGAACTGGCCTAGGAAACGGCTAAGATCTACTCTACATGTTGAGTATACCACACCTGCTAATTAACTCTCTTGCGCTTTCGTCCTCGCTTTGCGCAAAAGGTTACAACCGGAGTTAACAGCTTCCTACGGCCAGCTATTTAAGCTGGTCTGCTCGCTCATCGCTTTCCGATACGGGACTATCGATCCTGCGCTACATGATTTTTTTTGGTGCTACAGTACCATGACGCTACAGTGCCCGGCATCTACAGTAACCCCAAAAGAAGCCCAGCTTCCTATCGGTGCTACAGTAACCCAGCGCAACAGTAGCTTCGGCCCACTGAGCCCATTGGGCTGGGATGTCACAGACGGCCAGCCCCACCAGCAGTAGGGGCCAACCCCACTGGTAGTAGGGGCCACCCGCACAGATCCCAGCCACGGGAAGGCGGATCCGACCGACCCAGTTGCAGAGCCATGGCGGATAGTGGAGGGCGCCCGCGCAGCTCGTAGCTGTGGCCCCCGATAAAGAGGTGGAGCGGCACGCCGAGCTCGAGAAGGAGCAGATCCGGACGAGGAGGTGGCAGATCCAGCGGAAGGTGGCTGGCGACCGGCGGTGACGGGGCAACCACGACGACCTAGGGTCAGGGTGAGGCGTGGGGTGGGAGAGAAAGGGGAGGGGACATGAAGGAGCCGACAACGGCACCACTGCTGGCCGGACGACGGTGTCGGCGGCGGCCGCCGGAGCACGGCGAGGGGTGAGAGTGGGGGCGCCTGGGTCGTCGCCCCGGTGCGACGCGGGGGGAGGGGGGAACTCGATTGGCCTCCATCGATTTTCTTCACCACATCCGAGGTCGTCACCTTCAAAATCTCCACTCCAAATTACCTTCGAACTGCTTGCGATCACTAAAACACGTGCCCTTGCATAGTTGATATCGTCTGGGTCCAGTATGTTACTTTTATTCAATACAATTCCTTGTACTTGTTTCAGACTTTCAGTCATTTTGATTTCCTAGCTTGAAAAAACGAATTTTCATTTTACTAATTCCGTGGAAACGAGGGGCTCAGATTCAAGTCCAGCCCAAATGCGAAATAGCTGAAGTGGATTCAGCCCAATTCAATTCTACAACTCCGGGCCCAATACTTAGAACTAAACTAGCCCTTACATTTTTCTGACCACAGAATTCAGAGCCGTCTCATCTTAAAGAGTTGCCACAAACCTGCAACAGTCGCACTACCAGACAGGCCGACAACCAGTGGAATTTTATTCTTTTAATACATTTTTGAACAGCACTTACAAAAATAATCCTTGAATTTGAGATTGTACATGTTAAGTTTATGTGCGCTCAAGAAATAATTATCAAGTCTTCTAGAACTATAGGTATATTTAGAAATTGTTAATCATTTAACCAATTCCATGTTGCTCCATAGATATGAAACCATATTTTTAGATTCCATATACCGAACCTCTTTGACCTTTGGGACAAACACTTGCACCGACTTTTGCAAAGGAAAAATTAGAAAAAAAATTCCTTTCTCACATCGTGCCTTATTGAGTAATCGATGGCTACATAAAAGTGTTGATCTACTAAATTATTATTCAAGTAGTTACCATAGACCACTATGACTGGGCTTCTCAACTACTGGAAAAGAAAGTGGAAAAAACCTCGAATCAAGGCCATCAGCCTGTGGTGCCCTGGCTACCCTTGATGCATTCTAGGCGGCATTCTTGTCAGCGGCCACTGCAACGGGCTCAGCAGCTTTATCAGCTAAAGACATTTTTACCCGGGCACATGGCTAACAGTCAGACTACGGATTGAGTGCCATCAGGGTGTGTATGTTTTCTGCCAAGACTGTGTGTATCAAGGAGACACAGAGATCGGGAGTGTTGCAAGAATCTTGTATCAAGTCGATGTAACGATCTTAAAATCAATAAAAACTTTATCAAACAAAAAATCAGCACCTGCCTTCTTCCGGGGGGGTACATTGGCAAAATCGTGTGTCTGAGACTGAGGGTGTTCCTTAGGAAGGCAGCTTACTCTCATGGACCTTTGGCACAACAACCCTAGGTTTTGATGATTACAAACTTTGTAAATCAGGTGAAGTGGGTCGATCATCCGAATGAGCATCATCTGAGCTCAAGTCTTCTACTGCTTGCTTCCATATGAAGACTGACAGAGCTGAATGAAGCTAACTGACGAAAACCAATTGTCGAACAGATTGCATTCTTGACAATATCCCCTCCTTAATTATCCTTGTCCTCAAGGATGAAAAGATGGAAAACCTTCCAGATGAAACCAGCATCCTCCCAAGCAGCTTCAGATTCTTGAAGATTCATCCACTGTATGAGAGAACAACGCACACTCGTGTTCGACCGTCCGCTCAGTCATTTTGAGTTCCTAGCTTGGAAAAAACAAGAATCTTTTTTACTAAAAAAGCTCGCTTAAAAGGTGACAAGATCAGATTTTGAAACTAGGGCGATACAGAATCCAGCGTCATCATATCAAAAAGACTAAACTTGCCACAAACCTGCAGCACTCGCACTACCAGACAGCAATCAGTGGGCACCAAAGCAGCAGGAACGTAAATAAAATTCACAACACAAACAAGGAGAAACTTTGTGAATGTAAGCAGCCATAAGGTTCTGTGAATGTACACCGATCTACCATCAGGTAACAACTAACATCATTCATGAACTGTCAAATAATTTATGCACAATCCTCTCATCAGATTTTTTTTTCACCTTTTTGTTTTGCTCAAGTAGCTGCTAAGAGACGTCAGACTCCCTGAAAACACCGGCGATCCCAAGGGTGGGGACGAGGACGGATTCGGCCGAATCGGTGAGAAGCTGCTCCCATTCCTCTTAGAAAGACCCGGTTCACACAGTCCGTCAACCATCTCTGCCGAGAGCAGGTTATCGTCCCCATCTCTGAAGTCCAGGTGTGTGTCCCTGGATTCCAGATTTTCAGGATCGGGCGACACGCCATCAAGGTCTGTTAGTGATTTCAGCTGGCGACCGAGGTTGGCGATGGTCTTTTGGCACTCCGCGAGCTTCCCAGCAGCACTTGTTATTTCTTTCTCCTGATAAGAATTGGCAGTAAGGGAGTTCTGATATGTCAGATTTAAAATTGTAAGCCTAAAGCCCAAAATAATTGTGTGAGTTTGGGATCTTATGTTCAGAGTTCGTACTGGAAGTGGATAGATGCATAAGACAGAGCTATACCTGCTTGACCTTCATGTCGCCATTTGAGTTAGAAAGACGCCAAAGCTTCGCCTCTCGGCTGTCCCTAGACAGCTGAGCCTCCAGCTTGCGGCATTTTGCTTCATACTCTTCTGACAGAAGCTTCTCCTGCTCAACCTTCCCTTGTAGCATGCTAACCTTGTTTTTAAGTTTTGTGACTTCCAGATTTGCTGCTTCAAGTTCACCCTCCATTGCCTTTCTCCGGGACACTGCATCCTCTGATTTAGCTGTAAACTCTACAAGCAAGGAGGTCTGGTCCTTAAGCCTTACTTCCAACGACGAAACCTTCTCCCGGAGCTTCATGGTCTCCTGGTGTGAAGACTCAAGTTCAGACTCCAACACCTTCCTGATGCCTTCCACTGCCTCTAGTTGCATCTGGAGGTCTGAAGAATATTCCTTCTCTTTTGCCGCATCACACTCCAGCACATTCACTGTTCCATTCAGTTTTGCAACTTCTGAGTTCACTACCTGCAATTTTGCCTTTAGTGACTCTTTGGCAGACGCTGAAGAAAGTGATCTCTCTGACTCAATCTTCATGGTCTCTATATGTTTCACAAGTTCTTCACGAGACACCTTCTCTTTCTGCACCTGACTCTCCAAAGTTTGCACAATCCCTTTCAGTTTCCCAATTTGTGTGTTTGCAGACCGCAGCTGTGCCTCCAATGATTCTTGACAGACCTCTGCCACGTCTGCATTTGCTTTGTGCTGTATCGAAAGAGTTCTCTCTGCATCAATCTTCTCTTCAAAGGAAGCCACTGTCTTGCGAAGATCTGCAGCCTCCGCAGAAATTGACTCTAACTGCGATTCCAAATCCCTCTTGTCTACCTTTTCTTCCAGTGACACCACCATCAGCTGAAGCTCCTCAACTTGTGCAGACTTAGACTCCAACTGCAGTACCAAATCTTTCCTCTCACCATCCAATTGTTCAGCTTGTCCCAAAGCAGCATGTTTGGATTCGTTCGCCAAGTCCAACTGCATCTGCAAGTCGATCAACTTGTTGTTGGCCACCGTTAAAGCATCACATGATGTGCCAAGCTGATCTCTAGCATCTGCAAGGGCCAATTCAAGCTCCCTTTTCTCAACTTCAATCTTCTCAACCTTTCCATGCAAATCTGTCACCTGACGCTGCAATGACTCGGTTTCAACTTTTGATGATTTATCTCTACCCACACCCTGGTCAGAATCAGTTTCAGGCTTTCAGCCCCGTAAGCTAGAGCTTACACGGTCTACTTCAGGCAACGCAGCCAGCTTTTCCATTTCAAGAAAATCATCCATCAGGTCAATCTCAACAGGATTGTTCACAAGATTTCTTGTGCCAGAGTTGCCATTCTTGAATTGATCAAGTTCAGCTATCAGAGCTGATGCCCACGAATCAGAATTTTTCATTTCATCGTCAACAACTAGCATGCGCTCCCCACTGTCAGACTGACTGTCGGTCTGAGATTCCATGCAAGCACTGTTGGCTACAGGCCTAGAATCATTGGTCAAGGATGCTCGCCGTGTTAGATGACGCAACTTAAGGCATTCTGCCTCAACTCTTGTAATCTTTTTCACACTTTCCAGGCTACTGGCAGCCAGGTACCAGTTATGACTTTGAGTGAAACTTGTTCGCACAAAACTTGCAACTTAAGGCATAGTCCATTGTCAAGTTGTGAATGAGTGTAGCTTAAGGATCTAGGCGAAAGTTCAACTTAACAGTCTCTGCTGAAACACTGGTATATTAAACACTAGTAAGAAACTGGCAAATCTCCAAATGGGTATTTAAGATCTGGTGGGGGATTGTTAGATATATGGGCTTTGGCCCATACAAATAATTCTAATAAATCTCAAAAGCCCATTAGCAGTTGGAGGGGTTACACCATCTATTAGTCTTATATTGCTAATGAACGAGGGTGTAGGGGTTTTCCTTCCAATAAATATGGACCAACCCCTCATGGAAAAGCTGGACCATAGACTATTATACAGGGAGCCCCAAGGTTAGGGAAATCCTAAGATAGTCTATTAGCTGGATTTTTGCCTCTATTCTCGCTGTTGCGCTGTCTTCGTAGTCTGCTCCATCCCAAGCGTCGGCGTGCACCGACGAACGGGAGAGCAGGTCTCCGGAACCTCTCGCTCTTGTGATCCTGCACCGAGAGAGGGCGAATAAGGTTTTTGGGAAGCGCTCTGCGCGACTGCTCAAGATCTTCATCACGGCTCGTCCTCCGTCCAAGTCGGGTGCTGCGGCGTACCGTCGTCTTCAACATCGTCTCCTGCACTCCGTTCGTAGGACTGTGATCATCCCATCAACGCCGTTCGTCTTCCCGTCGGCACCCGTTCGGTACGTACACTGTGATTTAATCCAGTTCTTAATCATGTTTACTGAGATCATGGTTATGCTTTCCGTACCACCTAGTATGTTAGAGAATTGCATGCTAGGAATCCTTCTTGTCATGTTTAATTTAGTTCAGAATTTAATCTTACAGTTGCCTATTTTTCCAACAAAAGTATTGTTTTAATTTAAAATTTTCATAACTAATTCAATTTAAATTAGAAAAATACAAAATTAGTACCAAAGAATTCTAAAAATATAACCTATATGTTGGTGCTCTATTGAGAGTTAGTTGAATCTTATTTGTTCTTGTTTCTACTATTTCATTGATTCTATTCATGTTTTTGTTTATAAGATCCAAATAGTTCTCCATAGAGTACTGACATATAGTTTTCATTTGTAGAAATATTTTGGTATTGGTTTCATATTTTTCTCATTTAAAATGAATTAGTTATGAATTACTTAATTTAAACCAGATTTTTTTAAAAATTACCAGAAAATGGAAAACCGCCATCAAAACCACTCAAAGGGCCAAATTTGCACGGTTTCGATAGTTAGATGGCTTATGATGTCTGGTTTTGTGGCAAAGAGTTGAAAATTAGACTCTTATGATGGTTAGAGGTGTAAAGTGGACTTTTCCCAAAATTATAAGGCAGTCTATTCTTCCTCCTACATGCATTCTTGGCCAAAAACTCCGAAGTAACCACTTGAAATACTTTGCTTGCCGAGCGGACAGTCTACTTGCTCCCTCATGCTGCAGTAGGGACACAAAAACTCAGCCAATATGCCCCTTTAAAAATAGCCTGCATAAAAAATAAATCATAATATTGATGAAGTAGTCTATCAGCTCATGTTTTGCAAGCTTGTACTTTTAAAAAGACATGACTGTTATCAACAGCTAATCAAAACTGATTATTTTTCCGTGAACGTCCTCTTTCTATATCACACATATTTGTCCATGCTAGTTCAGCAACCGTGCTCCTAAATGAGATAGAATCTAAGGAGACATAAGCATTAGGAGTTCATTAATAATTTTTTAATCCATTCACCACTATTTATTTTTGCTCCCTTTTGTTAACTTTCTAGCATGAAACACGTATTGCTAATTTGTAAATCTATTGGGTTATGATAGAATTTTATTACTAATTGTTCTATAAACATTTCCATTCATATTCATAGTTCAAGAGACTTGCATCCATATTCAAGAGGCTTGCTCTCTGCCCTCTCCCTTACCTACACATGATGCTCTCTCTAGACTACATGCAAATAAATTAGGATTCCTGAGCCCTCAACCAGCTAGCCACATCTTTGTGTAGGTCATGGCAGAAGACTAACACCATTGTCACTTATACATGACACATATCCTTGAGCGGGAAAGTCACTACGGGAAACGGACAGTTCGCCGTGTGCCTAGGGCACACGGCGAAGGCACAACCACACACGGCAAAGGCTTTGCCGTGTGTGGCCCACGATGAAGCCCCGACGGCGTCCAGCCACGACGGCAAAGCCAGCTTCGCCGTGGGCTTTTTGTCGGGCACAGGCAAAACCTTTGCCGTGTGTCAGACCTAGCACACGGCAAATTCTAGGAGAAGACGGCAGGGGACGGCGACGGCGGCCGTCCCGCAGCGTGGGCCCACCGGATTCTCCGTGTGCCCCTGACGTGGCACACGACAAAGTTTCCAAGTTTGCCGTGTGCCGGGCCAGAGGCACACGACAAACATTAAAACTTCGCCGTGTGCCAGGCCGAGGCACACGGCAAAGATTTGTAAAAGCACACGGCGAACACCGGCACACGGCAAAGAGCCATTCACCAGTGACAGGTTTGGTCACTTCGCCGTGTGCCTTGGTAAAAGCACACGGCAAAGGCCTCCTTTGCCGTGTGCTTCACACGGCGAAGTGACCAAACTGTCCCTTTTTTGCTGTTTTTTCACGTATAAAGGTCCCCCCTCAAACAAACATCACAGAGATATATTTCATAACAATAAGCATCACAACCAATTGATATAGCATCACAGGCACATAATATAGACAAATTCACAAATGCAATATACGTTTGACAAGTTCCCAATGTCACAATTTCAAAAATCCAAAGTTTGTCACAAGTTCATTATTCCAAAGTGCATAATCACGGTGGGGGGTACGGTGGCGGGGGGTTAACTGGTGGGAACAACTGCTGCGGCTGTAATGTCGGTGAGATGCCCGGCGACAAGTCCAGCGTATTCGATGCGGCGGATTGATTCTGCAATAATGGAAATAGATTGAATGTGAGAGAAGATTCAATTTCTCCAAGTTATAATTAAAACATTCAAAATTTCATCTAAGTCTCTAAGTGACTCTAAGTTTATACATTCTCTAAGTCTCTAATAATTGAAATGAATATACAAGGAATTCAAGTCACTCACCGCAGGTGTTGGTGGAGCCGGAGCCGGCGGGAACACCAGCGGAGGTAGGGGTAGGGGCTGACCCATCTGAATAGAAAGAGCTTGAATGTAGTTGTACATCTGGGTCATCTGCTGCGGGTTCTCGGCCTGCTGTCTGGCCTGTTCCTCCTCCCGTATCCTCCCCTCTTTGGCTATCGCCGCCGCTATCGCCGCCTGGTGTGCTTGCGCTTGCGCCTCCAGCTAGGCCTACAATTTTTCATCACAATGTTCAGTTCAAATCAAACATATATAGAAAATTAATGAACAATGAATAAGACATAAATAACCTGAAGTTTCTGCACTTGGGGCTGTGACTGTGTTAGGCGTGGACGTATGGCCGAGCTACTGCTCATGCTCCTGGCTCGAAGCTGGGCAAGAGTGGGAGTACTGACCGTGTCTAGAGTACCGTCGCCTATGTAGAGTACCGGTCATGCTTCTTGCCTTCTCCCACCCTCATGATGAGCTCTCCATCCAGGTCATGGGTGCTCGGATCCCACTCTGGCCCATGGACCTGTCGTCCCGCCTTTGTGTACTCGGTGATGCGGGTGTGGATGGAGGGATTGGAGTACGCCGAGTGGCGGGTCGTCCGGGTTGTAGGTGACCTCGGACGCCTTTCCCTTGTGCGCCATAGCCCATCCCATGAACTGGGAGCAGTCAGCGCCTTGATGTGCTGCGGACTCCAAATGGATGACAAATCAAGCAAAATTGAGTAGTTTGATGACAAATAATGAAAATGAACCAGCATACCCATTTAGCCCTGTATTCGTCGTTGCTAAGGCTGCCTTGATGGTGTGCGGGACCTGGCATCAGCAAACGCCGCTCTCGGCCAGCGTTGTGCTTCTCCTCCCACTCTGGTGTGAACCACTTGTCCACTATGCGTTCCCAGCACATCATATCATTACGGCACCACCACGCAGGCACCTACACATGATCAAGTCAATGAAACGTAAGAATATCAAAATAAACGATGTACTTAATCTAAGAATATATGAAAAATTACCTACAAGTACTACTCCCGGGTCAGCTTCAAGTTTCTGGCGGCTTCTTTTTTTATCTTCTGGCCCATGAACAGAGCGCTGAAGTTGATGACACACTGCACTTGCGCCTCGTAGTGCATGTCCTTCACCAGCTTCATGCATCGGTTGTGAGCCACAACCGCCGCACGGGCCTCGTACCCATCCGCACACCTGTAGAAATCCTGCATATAAACACGATGTATCTAGTCATTATTACAAATGAATGCCATGTATTGAGTAGTTTAGTGCGAGGAATACTTACCCATAGCTCGCCCTTGACCCGCTCCGCCTTGTTGTTGAAGATCCTGTTTTCCCGATCGACATGATCTGGGGCGTTGACGTAGTGCTCCCACGTCCAGGCCGGCTCCTGCCTTCCGCCAATGGTGACCATGCCCGAGAAGTGCTCCCTGCACAAAAGGCCGAGGATGCCGTTCACCTTGCGGTTGTGACCACATGTGACGAGTACTCTCCAACCCCTGCCAAAAATCATTAAGATAATATGTTAGTTGTGAAATGAAAAGGTATTGATAACATGTAAAGTTACTTACGCTACCCCAGAGGGTTGAATAATCGGGCGGGAGGCAAGACGTATCGGCCTATCCGGAAGTCTCGAGGGACAATGCAACCAGATAGCCAGGATAGCCCCTGTCGTGTCCTCCTCCTCCTCCCCCTTCTCCTCCTCCTCCTCCCCCTCGTCCTCCTCAGCACCCGACGTCTCCGCGGAAGGCACGTATTCGTCCTCCTGCCGCTGCGGCAGCAGCAGCAGCTGCTGCTCCTCCTCCTCCGGCGAAGGCGGCTCTACAGGTCGAGCCGCTCGACCCTTGCGGCCACCCTTGGGGCCACCCTTCCCTTGACCCTTCCCTCGACCCCAAGTCGAGGGCCCTGACTCAGTAGAGTCTGGCACAACTCTTCTGAAAGCAGACACACATTTTCGTGCTACAGCGCCGCCCACTATCTTTGTTCAATCACTTGCAATTAAAAACAGTAAACCAATCAGTACATATTTAGAAAGAGTAACATAATTACAAAATAAACAACGCATAATTAGAAACTAACATGATATTTAAAAAATAAATCTATCAGTACGAATCGTACATGTATTAGAAATAATCATCTTGATCGGGATTAGCTGGATCATAAGTCTGATCATCACTATCTTGCATATCGAGTTCATAATCAGGCCCGTGCTCCAAAGGAGGACTGTCATCATCATTAAGCCCTAATTGTAATCGCTCAAGTAATTCTAAGTCCTTCTCATTATAAACCTCATCTCCAGCGTCCTCGTCATGAACCGTTTCATCATCGTCTACTTCCATTCTGATCGCTCCGGTTAAGTCTATCTCAAAACGCCCTGGTAGCCCATCTTCTTGAAAGAACTCTCCGTCATATGTGTTTGGGTCTATGTTATAATCTTCATTGTTTGGGACAGGTAGTTTGCCGTGTGGCGACACCTTGTACACAATGTCCCAACCCTGAAGACATTTGTCGGTTTTGCACGGGTATGAGAGATAATAAACTTGTGTGGCTTGTTAAGCCACAATATAGACATCGTCTCCTGGATAGACGGATGACTGTCGAAATTCGACTAGTCCAAGATTAGGGATGCGTCGCACTTCGTTAGGATCAAACCAAAGGCATTTGAATATGACCGGCTTCAGAGGTTTGCAACCATGAAACGTTAGTTCATATATTTCTTCAATTATGCCATAATAATCGACCCCATCATGGGCTGTCGTACAAACTCCCTATTTGTGGTTCTTCGATTGGGCCGACTCTTCTCGTGGCTTTTTGTATGAAAGCGATATCCATTCACATCATAGCCGGAGTATGACATGACCCTATAGGCACAACCATTGGCAATCTGTCTCAACTCGGGACTCATAGACACATCATTTTAGCCCTGCAGGTAGAATCATGATAGTTCGTGTTATTATTCGCATGTCTTGCTACTTGTATTGTCACAAAAAGTACGAGCTTTAGAACGACCGTACCTTATGTTTGAACCAAGAAATAAAATCGGGCGCTGAACCTCCCGCTCCCTTTTTAAGAAGGGTATCAACTTGATGTGGGGTCGGTGCCCTATTTCTCCGCCAGAATTGATGACTAAATTCTCTGTACGAACAAGAAGAAGATTAAGAGGGGCTGGATGCAAAATAATCAAGAACTAGTTTGTTGAGAACTTACTGAATGTAATTTTCCACTTCGGAAAGGTTGGTCAACACATACATCATGATTTTGAGCAACTCTTCATGTTGCAAGGTCTTACGAGTCCCACCACTTGCACTTCCGAGTTGCCCTCTAAAAAGGCTGAGGTTCGAATCACTGTCGTTGGCATTGTAACGAGGTGGTGGATTATGGACATTCGGAAGGGTGTCAGCATAGTATTTTGTTGTGAAGTTTGACACCTCCTCAGTACAGTATGCCTCTGCAATGGGAGCTTCAATTTTGTGTTTGTTTTTACATTTGGTTCAAAGAACTTTTTGTTGCCTCTCAATTGAATAGCACCAACGGCCCTGCACAGGACCCCATATTCGTGCCTCATACAGGAGGTGCAAAATCATATGCTGCATCGGATTGAAAAAACCGGGTGGAAAGATCTTCTCCAACTTACAAAGCAACACTGGAGCTAATTTTTCCATTTCTGCAACCACAGTCCGAGATAATTCCTTAGCACAAAGGACGCGGAAGAAATTGCTTAACTCTGCCAGCACTAGCCACACATGATCAGAGAGATAGCCTCGAACCATCACCGAAAGAAGCCACTCAATCCATATGTGGTAGTCATGACTCTTGAGCCCATTGATTCGCATTGTAGCTAAGTTCACCCCCCTTCTCAGATTCGCTGCATACCCATCAGGAAACATTAAAGTTTTGAACCATTCTAGTACTTCCCTCCTTTGGTCCTTCTTCAGTACGAATTCGGCTGGAGGCTTTTTCCATTTCTTGCCGTCTTTGGGAGGCGGAATGTCGTACTTTGGTCTATTGCACATCCTAGCTTGATCCACTCTAGCCTTAACATTGTCCTTTGTCTTATCAGAAATGTCCATGATTGTAGCGAATGATGCCTCGGCGACATTCTTTTCTGTGTGCATCATATCAATGTTATGTGGAAGAAGAAGGTCGCACATGTAGGGGAGCCTCCACAAGCCCGACTTCTGAGTCCAAGCATGTTCCTCACCATAACCCTCAAAACCACCACCTTCTTTGTTGACCTTGAGCGCGTCTAACTGTGCACGAACTGCGATACCTATCAACATCTGCGCTGGGGGGTCTTCAACCATTACACCTTTGGTAAAATTCTCGATGTCCCGTCTGAATGGATGGTCCATACGGAGGAATTGTCGGTGCTTGTCGAACGAAGAATACTTGTCACCCTTCATCAACCAGATGAATATGAGAGCTGCCTTGCATACTGGGCATGGGAACTTCCCGTGGACACACCAGCCGCGGAATATCCCATACGCGGGCAAGTCATGCAAGGAATACATGTACCACACATGCATTTTGAAATATGTCTTTTTAGCTCGGTCATATGTCCATACCCTTCATCCCAAGCACGGAGCAAATCATCAATTAGAGGCTCCATGTACACACTCATATTATCCCCCGGGTATCCCAGAATTATCAACGACAAGAATATGGTCTGCTGTTGAAAGATGACGCCGGGAGGGAGATTGAGGGGGATAACGAACATGGGCCAACAAGTGTATGGTGCAGCCGACATTCCATAAGGATTGAACCCATCAGTTGCCAGCGCAACACGTACATTATGAGCCTCCACTGCTTTCACCGGATGATACATGTCAAAATGTCTCAATGCTTCAGCATCGGCTGGATGTACCATATTTTCAGGACGGTATCACTTGCCTTCTTTGTGCCATGTCATCTGTTTCGCGGATTCCTCGGTCATGTAAAGCTGTTGGATCCTCGATAAGAACGGAAGGTACTGTAGGATTTTCACGAGGATTTTGAGCTGCCTCTTATGACCATCGCCTGAGTCTACCTCCAGATATCTAGATGATTTACATTTATGACAATACTTTTCATCTGCATGTCCTTTCCTAAACAAGATACATCCCTTTGTACAAGCATGTATCTGCTCGTATGGCATCTTAAGTGCACGAAGGAGTTTTTGTGCCTCATACAGGTTGCGTGGCAGATTGTGACCACCCGGAAGCAGGCTGCCAAAAACTGTCAACATATTATCAAAGCCGTCTCGACTTATGCCAAGCTGAGACTTTAGGGCCATTATGCGTCCAATGGCATCCAATTGAGAAACATCGGTATGGTCGTGGAATGGTTTCTGTGCCGAAGACAACATGTCGTAATAGGCCTTTGCGGTTGCCTTTGGCGGATCCTCCCTAACATCACTAGGTCCTTCATCAAACTGGGCTTGATGAAAGTCATCTAACATGTCCCCGCAACCGGCATCACCATCAAAATCATCGATACGTTGTCGCACCACCTCGTCTCTCGCACGATGGGCTTCACCATGGCAGATCCACCGGGTATAGTTTGCCACAAACCCATAGGTGCAAATGTGTTTACCCATCTGGAACTGAGATTGAAGTATCTTGTTTGCACACTTGCTACAGGGACACGGCGCTTTACTCTGTCCATTCTCAAATGCCTTTTTCAAGAAATCTTCGACCTTGTGAACGAATTCATCGGTCCAGTCACGCTTACCCCGCCAGCCCGTGTACATCCACTCACGGTCATCCATCCTTTAACATATGAGTGAGTGATATAAAAAATAGTTTCATCTACACCCTAAATCTACACACTGTCTATCATGCAAGGAGATTGTGTATCCGGAGAAGATTGTGCATCCGGAGAACAACAGGGAGGTGATGCCGAAATTCTGTATCGGATCGGAGCAAAGCATGAAAACTAAACCCATCTACACATCCTCAGGCTGTCCAAAAAACGTGGACAATTCGGAACCGATACGGTCATTCATATGCAAAGATTTGCATATTTCCAACCGTATCGCTTTCGAACGGGAGACGCCTAGGTTACGTGAACTAAGGACATGAAACGGAAAGAGGGGCATTTTGCACTTTCTTACCTAGTAACTCCACGGCGGAGAGGCGGGGGAAATGGCGGTGCGGCCTCCTACTCCTCCTCCTTCAGCAGCGGCTGCGGCAATGGTGCGAATCCTACAAAAAAAACCAATCCTTAGTGTGAATTCAAAATTTCGGTAGCACCTCTCCTGTGCGGTGAGGTTTCCAAAACCTGCAAGAAAAACCACAACACGAAGGCCGGACACACATCTCGACTCTCACGGCTTAAAGTAGTGATTTGCCTCAGATATATTGCCTTTAATTTGACCTTGAACTAGGAGCATAAGAAACATCACAGGTGGTAAAAAAAATGGGTTCATGGTAGGCATGAAACTCACCCAACCCAACCATCACAACCGATCAGTTGCTTGGGCATGGATGTGTCGCTTGGTTTGATGACAACCATGAGAAGCATAACTATACGTCAAAAAAACACACTCCCAAGGTCAAGGTCATCATATATGTTACCATCACAGGCATTGATATCATCACAGGCATTCATAAACTGAGTCAAAAATTATATCATCACAAGCATTGATAAAATTTATACGAAAAGAGAGGGATTTTGCAGTGCTCACCAAGTAACTCGGCGACGGCGAGACGGGTGCGGGCGGCAAGACGGTGGACGACGCGTCCTCAGGGGCAACAGCGGCACGCCCTCCTACTCCATCTTCTCCTTCGGTGATGGCTCCGGCACGTCCACCTCTTCTTCCTCTTCTTCCTCCTCCTCCTCCTCATCCTCCTCCTCTCTCCCAAGCAGCAAGCCGGAGGGTGGGCGCGGGCAAGGGTCAGAGGTGGGCCCGGTGGGGGAGCGCCGGTCGGGG